>CM057389.1:22529166-23260833 GCA_030015415.1 Cynopterus sphinx | reverse complement strand
GGAGTACAGAAATGGCTGAACTGCTGTGAAGCAGGAGCATCTCGGGGGAGATGAGAAGGGGTTCCAAGTCCAGAACATATTCTCTGTTCCTACCTCTTCTTTCCTGGCGTGCTTCCTTACCCCAGGGCTCAGGGAGTTCAGACTGTTCATTCAGGGTCTGAGGACAGAACTGGGGAGTTGGTATACACACCGTGCTCAGAATCGTTCCTGACACAGAGTGAGTGTTAAATAAATGTTGGTCTGTCTGTCTGTTGTTATGCTATTATTATCGTTCCCAAAGGGTCGTACATAGGAACCTGGACTTCTCATCTGAGGGGCTGCTCACCGCAGCGGGGATGCTGGTCTGAAGTCCACGCAGGCCACTTTTTGGCAGATGGCACATCTCTATTCCAACCCTCGCTAATGTCATGTGACTAGATTCCTCTGCTGCCTGTTTTAGAATTTACTTCCCAGGAGGCTGGGGAGGCTCCCAGGCCCTCTCCTGTCGTCACAGCAGGGCAGAGTGGGGACAATGAGGCATGTGCATGGGCAATTCTTGGGTTTTTATGCAGCAAAGAGCCCCAAAGACACCTCAGAGGTGCAGTGAGAGGAAGCTCAGCTCTTTGTGAGGAGGTGAGGAGGACGGGGAAGGGGACTCCAGAATACTCAAGAAGCATCAAGAAATCCCGACTTACCGCACTCTTGGAGAGGATGCCCCTTACTACAGAGAGAGACAGCTTTCTCGGGTGGGACCTGTCTTGTGGGTCAGCCAACCCTCCTGAGCCTCACTTACCAGGACTCCTCCTTGGAGGTACCCAGGAGTTGGTCTGGAAACTGGGTGAGAAAAAACAAGAAGCAAACAAACAAAACAGGTAGTTAGCACGCCTTCCCCAAGAGTAGGGGGCTCCAGTCACGACAAATGTAAAATTAATGTTTTCACTCTAAGTCATTTTGATAGCATGCTGGACATAGGGTTAAGTATACATGCTTAAGTATCTTTTCACAAAAGAAACCTTAAAAGACAGTCATTATTTTTTAAGCAAGTGTGCTTAAAAAGTGAGACCAGAGTCATTACAGTATTCAGTATCTACTGAAAAATTATAATATCATCATTTCTAGAGGATTTAATAAGTGCCAGACTCTGATAAGTGCTTGACATTCATCATGTCATTTAATCTTCATAACAATCCTGTGATGTTGATAATCACACAAGCTAGGTTCAGAGTCACGGTCGCCTGCCCAAAGTCATGCAGGGCTCTTACCCAGGCCTGCCTGGGCCAAGACTGTGTCCCTGGAACCACCAGAACTCACTGCTTGGAAAATCTTTTATTTTTTTGAACAGACACGAGTGTTGTGGAAACCAGCCAAGACTTTTACAGGTGTGTACTACTGTTTTGGACTTGGAGGGGCAGGAAGAAAATATTTATCATAATCTGAGGTAGAAGGAAGAAAAGGAAATGGTCTCATTTGTTCTAAAATCTGAAATCAAATGTCAAGTGGTCAAATCATTTCGGCCAAAGTACATTTTTGTCTCTGTTTGCCTAGCCTGCCGCAGGTGCCTTTGAAAACAGGAGTCCTTGTTTCCAGACACAAGTGTCCTTTCTCCTCTCTTGTGAGTTCAGAATTAGGCTAGGAAGCAGAGAACCTGGATGCTGGCCCCAGCATCTCTCCAGCTACCTTGGGTCAAGTCCCACAACCTTCTAGAATCTTAGTTTTCTTGTGCGTGAAGTGGGGGTAGTGCTGACTCCCTGAGCACTTGGCGACGTCGAGGCTGCACAAGCAGGTGTATCCCTGGTGTCAGGAGGGTGCAGAGGGAGAATTTGGACACGTGAGAGAGAAACCCCCGCGGCCTCCCCTGTAAGGGGCCTGAGTGAGGAAAGGGGCATGCTACTGAGAGTGGAAAACTCCACCGAGGTATATTTTTAAGACTGAGGCAGACTCCCAGGCAGTGACGTTCCGATGACTCATTCCAGTGGGTGGAAGTGATTTTAAATAATGACAGTATCAACCATCTTCCTCCTCCCGCGGTGTCACACATCACTGAACACAAACGCTCCAGCCCTGCACCCACTGAGGCAGCTAATCTGCAGGGGCTGGAAGAATGGGACGACACAGGCATATCACAGCACATCCCTCTCAGCCAACGGGAGAGGATAACCCCTCTGTCCAGCAATGCCCTTCTCTTTCTCAGAAACCAAGCCCAGATCAACAGGGGGTGTTAGAAAGGTCACCTTGTACATCCTAATTTTAAACAGCCCTCTCAGAGTTAAATGGGCATAATTATAGCTGCCACCATCACGAGAGAGGCCACTTGAGTTAATTCGAAAGGAAGCCACCCAATTTCAGTTAAAAATGTTTAGAAATTGGTAGATTTTAGAAACTGCAGTAATTGGATTGGCAGCTACCAGATGTCCCTTTGCAGATAGATCGAGAGGGGAAGCAGTTTAGGAAACAGGGTGCAGGTCAGGGCCCGGTTTGGATCTAATGACCGTGACTGGCGCCAAGACGCTGACTCATGGAACCAAAAGTATCCAGCCACCGTCTGAGTCTGTGTGGTCCTCGGGGTAAGGCGCCTCCAGAGGTGAGGGGTCTATTAGGAAATTTGCTGGGCATTCGAAGGATTTCAGGGACTCAGGCAAAACTCCAAGCCCTCAAACTAGCTGTGGGGGGAGAGAGGAGGTTGGTTTCTTAGGAGCAGTCGCCTCATGAATGAAAATGAGCTGGAGATGGAAAGGCTTGGATTGGAAGAAGAATGCTGAGCACGGAGTTCATCTCTTGAGCCAAAGATTTGTGTGTGTGGGGGGGGGGCAGGCGGGGAGTTGGAGCTCATTCCCATTCCCCGCCTTTGCTCACCCCAAAGCCTGAGGCTTCCGATAGGGCTGGGACCAAGAATGATTTAAATTGGGTGCCTCATTTGAATGAAAGTTCATTGTGAACTGTCAGGACAAATGCACATTAAGAAGAGCTTTACTTCCTCTGTTGAGAATAAAGGAAGTGATTTCCATCCTCTCCTTTCTGTTCCAGCATTGACTTTGGAAAGCTTGTCATTGCAAGCGCCTTCTCCCCTCTTTGAGTGAGATATAAGCCCTTCTGAAGACTAGTATGGCATTTCATCAGCTTTGTTGCCCGGGAGCACCTACCTTAGGAACCTGGGAGCCATCTCTTTGAAGGGCGAACATGAAGGAAGGTAGGGCCCCGCCTCCCAGCATTGATGGGAGGGTCAGACCCTACCTTTAGTGGGCACCTCCCTCCTCCTGCTATAAAGTAGGAATTTGTTTTTCCTCCAGATAAAGCTAGTTAGTTAACAGATGGTCACCCCAATTACCAGGTAAAGTTAATAAGAGCTTCAAGTGACAGGACATGGTGCCACCAAGTCCTGTCCCTTGAAGTGTAGTGCTGGTTTGTCTTGAGAACATGTATATGTCATGGGTTGGGTCTGGCTGGCTCTATAAAAGGGTGAGATTTCTGTCTCTACAACGTCTGTGATGTGCATCCTTTCTGGTTTCATGCTTACTCAATGAGAAAACTGATTTTGTCCTCTACTACCTTGTGGAGAGGATTTCTGGGTTGGGAGAAGATTTTGGTTTTAGTTATATTTCCCACCACATGTCTGTTCTGTGCCTGACCTCCCGCATCCAGTCCTTATTTGTAGGTACAACGTATGTCACCTTGGCTTTTTATAGTTACAGTTCTCTTAAAGGACCCCAAATTTCCAAGGGATGATCTTAAAGCGCAGTGAAGTAAGGATCAGCTATTATCACAGTAAGTCCTCACTTAGCATCACCAATAGGTTCTGTGACTTTAAGTGAAGCAACTTATAAGAAACCAATTTACCATAGGCTAACTGATATAAACAAGAGGTGACTTCCTGCGGGATCTCATCAGTGTTATAACTAAAACCACACTGAACAGAGGATGCTATCTGAGGACCTGCTGTGCTTTCATCTTGTTGAGTCTACAGAAGGTGATGGGCTTGTCCAAGTTCACGCAACCAGAGAAAAGCAAGGATTTGTTAAGTCCCTGTACTCTGGGATGCTGGTACTCAGCTAGGTCACCTAGCCCCCAGGAATCTGTATCATTTGAATCTTAACTATATGATAATATTATACTTTTCTAGTCACTTGAAGTATTCACATTCTCTCCAAATTCCTGGTCATGGTCTGAATCATCACCTTTGATGAATTCTTCAAAACGCACTTTGCTTCACTTCTAAGTATGTGTGCAAGAGAAATGAGCGCATATTTTCACAGGAAGACTCGTATATTAAAACAAACTGCCGATACATGCTATAACTTTAGTGAATCTCAAAAATATTACACTGAGCTAAAGAAGCTGGACACAAAAGAGTATACACTATATGATTTCATTTATATGGAATTCTGTAATAAGCAACATCAATCTAGAGTGATGGAAAACAGCTCAGTGGTGGCTTGGGGTGGAAGTGGGAGAGCTTAACTACAAATGAACATGAGAGAACTTTCAGGGATGGGGATATCTTTATTTATTTGTTTGTTTGTTTGTTTGTTTAGACAAGACAACTCTTGATTGACCTCACAGATTGCAAAGACCTTGTTATCTTACAATCCCTTATTAGTATTATTTTTTAAGTTTTTACACCTACAGCACCTGGTCCTCCTACGTAGTCCCCCATCCAAGTACTAACCAGGCCCCACCCTGCTTAGCTTCCACAATCAGGTGAGATCGGGCTTGTTCAGGGTAGCATGGCCGTAGACATCCACATCTTGATTAGGAAGATAAGTGAATCCACTTATCAAAACTCAAACTACATAAAATGGGTGTAGTCAATGGTGTGGAAAGTATACTTCAGTAGTTTATTCAAAAAAAAACAAATTTTTCTTTATGCACAACACTGAAAATTTTGTTTGCTCCCTCAGCCAAGGGCCCTTCTGCAAAGCCCTCTGACTACGTCACAAGCTCAAAGTGGCCTTAAGGTTATCCCAGTTCGGCCCCATCTCCGAAAAGACGTAAACAGAGGGCTGGCTCATAACAACACGCAGCTGGGAGTGGTGTGCGCCCAGCTCTTCTCCAGGGAAAGCCTGCGCTGTCAGAGAACGATGTGCAGCCCACAGCTGGCAGAGGTCGTGATGAATCATGATGCTTTTACAGGAACGAAAGGGCTGTGATCACGTACGTCAAAGTTGATCAGAATATTAAGGGTTCTCTTCCCCAAGGGAGTGAAATAGAAAACTCTCTCTTTAAAAAAGTTACTTCAGCTCCTCCCCACTGATTCATTCAGGAGAAATACCTGTCAGGTTCTGCATCTGGTTAAGACAAATCCCTCCTCAGAACGAGATGGTGTAGGGCGAAGGAAGCTCCCCTAACTCTGCGCCATGCGAGCCACTGCTCCTAGTCCTTGAAGGCAGGCGGTGGCATGATCCTGCTCTGACTGGTTTCCCCACCCTCAGTAAGGGGCCAGGCAGGGGAAGATGGGCCTGAATCATATAATCCAGTGTTTGTAAATAGGTATCATGAAGCCAGCAGGATCAGAATGAGATCCTAGAGACATTTTTAAAGAGGGCTTTGTACATTTATCAGATTTCTAACCATCTTAAGTCTGGGCTTCCTTGAAGGCGTGGGGAAGAAACTGACAGAGAAGAGATTGGAGGGATCCACATATAAGTCAAGGAACACTAAGGATTTCTGGCTGCCACCAGAAGCCAGGCGAGAGGCTTGGAATGGATTTGCCTTCAAAACAAACAACCCTGGCGACAACTTGATTCCAGAATTCCAGCCTCCAGAACTGAGAGAGAATACATTTCAGTTGTTTGAGCTCACTCTGTGGTCCTTCATTCCGGTGGCCCTAGGAAGCTACGACAGAAGCACTAGCAGGAGGAAGCTCCCGATGTGCTTGAAGAAAGGTCAGCAGGCAGGTGAGGTGATGCGTGAGAAAGAAGGCCTCCCTGAAGTCCTCTGGCTGCGCTGGGGGCCGCCGGGGCCAGCAGGCTGGTGACTCCCCCGGGTGGCCATCAGGTGATGCTCCCAGCCTCACTAGCCTTGGCTACAGAAGAGCATTCAGAATGAGTCAGAGGAGCTGGGTTCAGCCTCCCTGTCTATCGGCTTGTAACTGCGTGACTCATCTGTACATGGGAGGAGGCCCGTGCTGGTCAGGAGCAGAGGAAACTGCCTGGAAGCCTCCTGCGAATCAGATGTACCACCAAGGTGTGAGGTGCAACTGCTCTTGTTTCGAAGTTTATGTTGAGACCCCAAATGGAAAGAAAAATAGAGAGCTGCTTATACATGCAGGACTCGCTAAATATTATGAAATTAGTTTTGAGACCTGTGGCTTGTCACCTACCTGGACACTATATAAAAAGAGGCTGGGGGACACAGCAAGAGATAGGCAGAGCATTGTCAGGAGTGAGAGCTGTTGGAGGAATGGGGTGGATGCTTCTTTCTTTCTTTCCTTACAGTTGCTGACTGTCCCTATCCCTATCCCCACACCCACAAAAAACTGGTGAAATTTTAAGGCTTCGAAGTACCCACAAGTAGCTCAACCTGTGTTCTCTGGGGTTGGAGAAACAAGGGGACTGATTCTCAAGCCACATTTTAAGCCATAAAGGTAGAGCCTGGTTGGAGTGGCCTACAGTGGCAGGACAAAGAGAGGGGTACAAGGCAATGAGACGCCCTCACAACCACAGGGCTCAGGGGGGTGTTTCTGACAGTTGCATGAGGACCCCATGGAAGAGAGGTGACATGGAGTTACCTTGAAAGGGCCACTGTCCGAAAGGACCATCTACAAGGCAAGGTGACCCTTTGCAGGGGCGTCTCCGAGGAACCTGCATAAGCTCGATGGGGGAGAGAGCAAGCCCTCGGGCGTCCATGCCCAGGGCACTGTGCTGATCAGGTCCGGTATGGGAGCCTTCTGTCCCCCCACTCTGCTCCAGGTCCAGAGGGGACAGAGCAATATTTGAGCAAGGTGACAAGTTTCTTAGGCTGAGTCAGGACTGAGTTTTAAATTGGATGGGGGATTATGGCTTGGGTAGTAGACTGAACTGGACTTTTCAACACCCAAAAAAAGAGACTTCTCATTCATATGGTGACTGAAAAGGTATAGAACATTTTTTTTAGAATTCTTTCAGGGACAGAGAAAAACAGCTTGACGTCAATTGCTTTAAAGAAGCAGTGGTCAGAAAGAATCAGGTTTTTTTCTGTTTGTACCACACTGAATCGTAATCTCTTAAAAAAGAGGTTATAGTTAGACAAATGTTAACCTTGAAACCTCCTTTCCCAGGATTAAACAAAGCAACAGAGCCCAATCCTCTCCTCATAGCTAAATGAATATTCACAGAAGGAACATGTTTTAAACAATTATCACATATGTGATGCCAGAAACCATTGTTCTGTTTCATTGATTTTATTTAGATTGGATCTTAAATTAGCAATAAAACCATAGGTCTCCATTTAAGAAATGGTATTTGCATTCAAAGAAGAAGCGAGGCTATTCCTTAAATTGTACTTTACCAAGATGTTTGTGAACTGAGATGCCTGGAAGAGATTACAACTAAGTTCTGTAGGTTTTTAGATACTTTGAAATGGATAGAGATGCATTAAGACAAAAAATACTGTTAGAACATCTGCACAGTTCACCAAGAATCCGATGTATCATGAGTACCACAAATTCTAGTGTTTGAATCTGATGTATATTGCTCTTGGCGTTAGCTCGGACTTCTCTGTTTGGGGGTAACAGAAACCCAGCTCAGGCTAGCTTGAGCTAAAGAGAATGAATGCATTGGTTCCCAACACTGGGAAATCCAGGGTGGACCTGGTTTCAGACATGGCCAGGTGCAGCGCTGCTTCTCTACCTCTCAGCTCTGCTCGTTATACTCCACTTCATCCAACAAAGTGTCCTCATAGGCAGGCAAGGTGTCTCCTGGATCCGTCTCCCACGCTCCCTTCTTCCCAGCACAGCAACCACAGTATGAAGCGGATCTGAGTCAGCAGTGTCCACACAGCTATAAGCCAAGACACTTCAGGTCACACTCTGACCCCGAAATAACCTCTTTGGCTAGGAGATGGGAAGCTCTGATTGGCCAGTTTGGGTCATGGGGCATCTCTGTGGAGGGAGAGGCTGCTGTGCGATGGTTGACAGTCTGATCAGGGCCTCGCAGAACACGTAGGAAGCTCCCCCAGAGGAACCAGCAGAAGGGGATGGAATAGTGTGCTAGCTAGCACACTACCAGCTCCATTCGCTCATATTCACAGGGAGTATTCCGTGGGCGCTTTCTGATTCTGGAGTTGAAATGATATTCCTTCGCTGTGTGCCACTTCTCTCCCCTCCACTCGGAGTCAGCCTAGTTGCCTGAGCCCCAATTATGGAACCACTTGTCTGGAGAGTGAACCTATTTGGACTGTGTGTAGCTTTCTTCTTAAAGCAGCAGAGTTTATTTTTTTAATCTATCGATCGATTTTATTTGTAATTTACTATTTGATTCTGGAAAGGATTTAAGGCATCTTACAACATGAATAGAATATAACCGATAAGATGAAGGCAAAAACACCAAACTCCAAGTAAGAAGGGTACTTGGGGGGAGATAATAATTTTTTAAAAAACCTCTAGGCTAAAGATGACTACTTGCAGTTCTGCTATTGATAATAGTTGGGTAAGCTCTTATGAGGTTCTTGTTAGGATCTGCCTCAAGGGAGCACGAGAGGGAAGACTGGACAGTCGGAGGGTGGAGAAGGGACTTCATTTCTGCTTGCTCATCATTCCAGCCTTTTCCCTGGCCCTTTCCACAGGCAGTTGCCATTTCTGGTCCCCACCTTCTTTCAACACTTGGTCCCAGAGGCACCAGCACCAGCTGGGTGGTGTCTCTTTCTTAGAGGCCTGTTGTTCTAGCTTTTTGGGACCTCTCTTTCAGGCATTTAATTTTTGATAAACCCACACCATTCCCTTTGTTCTCCTAACCTTAGGGATGCTAGCTGCTTCCTGTATTTACTATCGCTGTGTGACCTCAGTTTTTATTTGGACATTTTCAGCCTTTTAATACTGGTTTTAAATTTTCTGTTAGAATGACTCATGTGGTTTCTGTTTTCCTGACTGGCCCCCCACTGGTACACATTCTTGTGAGACGGATCATCACGTGTCAGGCAGGCTGTGGAAAAAAACTGTAAAAGATGAAGTTTGTTCTTGGATCCAGGACACCTTCGTTCCCAGATATTCGCTGCAATTGTGCAATGCCCCAGGCTCCCCATCACTCTGCCAGCCTTAGCCCTTTCCTTTCCATCACTCACACCCCCAGAGACCACAACACGATGGGTAGAAATGTGTAGTCATGGATTTTGTTAAGATAAACTAATCCCCTAGTGTAGTAGGTGGTTAAAATGTTTCCCTCCCAGATAACCTACTTCTGCGGTTTAGATAAACATGCTTCTTCAGATGGCCTTTACGGAATGGCAACAATGGAGGAAATCTCAGGCCCTGTGGCTGCCACTGGTTTCCATGCATATAGACACAGCCACGGCCTGCTGGCTTTTCATGGGTAAGGCCACATGGGAATGCCCGGATGCTCCTTCTTTCTTTGACACCTTCCCATCTGGGTCGGTGGGAAGGATAAAGGAGCTCATGAATAAGAGCAAAAGCAGACTGATGCATTCCAACGCTGCACAGTAAGACAAAGGGAGGCTGCAGTGATGCTTTTTGTTAGATAGATAGCAAATTGCTTTTAGCTGGTACAGACAAATTAGCTTAATTTTCTCAAGTAGTCAGTTTAAATAAAATTTGCTCAGCTTTGCTTTGAGTAATTGGATGCAATTTGAGTTATGGGTTGTGTATAACTTTTATATTTGATAATGAACACCTATCCCTAATCCCCCTTTCTACAGAGAAGGAGTCTATTTTTGGTGAGTCTTTCAGATCCCTTGTATTATGTATATTTCCATGCTCAGCTCCTGAGCCTGCGATTTAATCAACCAATCCAGTGCTTTAAGATATTTCAAGATAGTACTTGGAAGTTACACGGCATTTACATGACAGGTGCTCAGTAAATGGTAACTATAACAATACTGTGTCAGGCTATGTTTGCCAAAAATGGTCATAACATTTTTTTCCACCACATATATATGCTTTCAGAACCTTGCCATTCCCCCATCTAGAGATGGAGTCTGTGTTCCCTCTCTTTTGAAACTGCTTAGGCTTTTTGGCTGCCTTGACCAAGAGAGTATGGAGGAAGTGATGCTCCTAAACTGAGAACCATGCAAGACGTTGTTTACCTGAGGCCTCCAAGCAAGAGAGTCCCTACAGCAAAACGACACAAAGCTGGAGGATGATACCCGAGGAGCCCTGCTATCCAAATATCAGACACTCGAGTCTCCCCAGCCTACGTGCCAGGCACATAAATGAATCTTCAGATGATTCCAGCCCCACTCACCCTCTGACTGTAACCGCATGAGTGACCCCAAGGGAGAACTTCCAGATCCATGAGGTAACAGTACATTATTGTTATTCTTTTAAGCCACTAAGTTTTGAGGTGACTTCTTATGTCATATGGCTAACTTATACAATATTTAATATGTGGCAAGTACTGACTCTGAGTCAAGCACTTTGCTAAGTGCTGTATAGGGATTACCTCGTTTAATCTTGGCTATCCCTGTGAGATAAGCATTTTTATTTATCATTAGAGAAGTTAAGTGATCTGTCCAACGTCATGCACCAGTGAACGACAGTCTGATCTAGGGTCTAAGCACCCAACCACTAGGACCTCCCACATGCAGTGTTCCCACCGTCATGACTTCTCTGCTGGGTGAGAACATTTCCCACCTCACACGTCCATCACCCTGACCCCAGCAGTGAGGAAGAGCAGTGAGTGAGCAGAGGAGGGGCCAGCAGGGCCTCGTGGATTCAAGATGACTACTTCCAGCCAATGCTTCAACCCCAATATTAAAGTTGTATTGCTTTAGAGTTGACTATGCATTAGTTTTTAAAAAAATATCCATTGATGGTGGTGATGAGGGGCAGAGATATATTATGTCATATTAGTCATTTATACTTAGTGAAGTGAGTTTATAGAGAGCATCTTGTTGGAAGATTTTAATGGCAACTGGGGGTAGGAGGGGGGGGAAAAGAAAGAAGGAAGAAAAAAAGGAAAGGAAAGGAAGGAAGGAAGGAAGGAAGGAAGGGAGGGAGGGAGAGAGAGAGAGAGAGAGAGAGAGAGAGAGAGAGAGAGAGAGAGAGAGAAAGAGAGAAAGAAAGAAAGAAAGAAAGAAAGAAAGAAAGAAAGAAAGAAAGAAAGAAAGAAAGAAAGAAAGAAAGAAAGAAAGAACATGGAACAAACACTCAGAAGGAAAAGGGTTCAGGGGACGTGGAGATGCCAGAGGCGAACACCCATTTGCATACAATGCATTCATCCACTGTCAATCAAAAATTGTACTGAACTTCCACAACATTCCAGGCCCTGCACTGAAAGCTAAGGATGGGTGTGTTCTACCCTCACTTAGCAACTAGGAATAGAGAAGCATGTAATGTATTACGGGAACACTTACTCCTCAATAGGCAGAGAGATCAAATAAGGCTTCCTGGAAGAGGTGACAGCTGAGCAGAGGCTTAAAGGACAACAGCTCACCAGGCAAATAGGAGGTGGAACAGCATCCACAAGGGCATAGAATGACATATGTGGGGGCCAGGAGCATTTCTGAGGTGCTGGAGGGTGAAGTGCGAGTTAGGTTGTGCTGAGAAATGGATGTGGCCTGGAAGTTGCCGAGAAGGCTCTGGTGGCCATCCCAGAGCCTGAATTTTGTCCTGTGGGTAAGGAGGAGGGGGTTCTGAGAAGTCGCTCGTTGACAGCTCTCTCTCCTTTTCTGCCAAGCTCTGCCTGGCAATTGTTTTCTAAATTCCACAAGTTGAAGATCTTCTCTTTAAAACCAAACTTGTTTAAATTCCAACAGCAAAATAAAAGTGGGTGGAAATAACGGGGTGGGGAAATTTTCCCAACTGTGACTACAGCTCTAATTCTGGGGGATCCGCAAGCGGGCTGGGTGTTCTCCTGGCCGAGGTGTTATTGCTGCCATCATCAGCATGCTTCTAAGGGCAGGACTTAATTGATTTTAACAGCATTCAAATAATCAGTTAGGAAAACAAATTAAAAAGAGAAATTGTTAAAACCCAGCAGTAAAGGTAAGATGGGGAAGAGCTGTGCCTGGTCAGGAGGTGGGTGCTGGATCCAAAGGGTCAGCCACACACTGACACAGGGAGTGCCAGACAGAGGGAGGTAAAGGCCCCAGCCCAGGGCCCCAGTTGCTCAGGGGTTGGGAAGAGAGGGATAGGCCGAGGAAAGAAAAAGCCGAGGGTCTCAGATGTCAAAGCCAAGACTGTGGAAGACTGAGACCAGTGAGGTCTGTTTCCCAGGACTTTAGCAAGAGCCAGCCAGCCACCGGCTGCAGTCCTCATGGGGGCGAGTGAGAGTGGGGCGGTGGCTACAGGTTTCCTTCACCCCTTTGCTCATCTGTCCCTTCCTTGAATTCCTTTGACAATACCCTAGTCACTCATTTGGCACCTGCATTGTGTTACCTTGTATGGTTAATTGGTGTTAACTTTATAAATACCAACCCCTGCCCACAAACTCTATCCAAATGGGAGTCTTGCTTTGAACATTTATCATTTGTTCAAAATAAAGTATGCCAGGTAAGGTGCTAGGGGATGGGTATGGAGATTAGAGAGATTGGTCCACCTTTGGGGAATTCACAGACTGCCTAGGGACATCGGTAAGTAAACAGGAGATGTCGGCTTCTTGCTCTGGGCTGTGCACTGTGATGGTTTGGGGCCTTCCTGTATCCACACTCCCATCTTCTCTCTTGAAAACTGCGTCCTACCTGAGAGGCTGCTCCTCCCAACTTCAGAGGTGCAGGATTGCACTCATTTCCTTAGGCGTGTGACCAATGAGTAGGACCTGCTGAGGGAGCTGGGTGCCTGCTTTCCTGCTGAACTTGAACCCGGGAGGGATAAAGGCAGCAGGTGCTGTGGCAACGTGCCTCCAGTGCCTGAGCCTACAAATTCTCCTTTAGCTCTAGTCAGGGATGAAATTTCTATCAACCAATAGAAAATACAATGACGTATTATGAAAGAGGGGTGGTGTTATGGAATCATATAAGATTAAGTGTGTGTGTGTGTGTGTGTGTGTGTGTGTGTGTGTGAGAGAGAGAGAGAGAGAGAGAGAGAGAGAGAGAGAGAGAGAGAGAATGAGTCTGTCTGTAGGAGGAAGTGACACCTAAACCAGGCCTTGAAAGACCCTGTAGGAGTTAACCAAAGATGGTCCAGACAGTGGCAGGTCTGAGCTTGCATCCCAACTTCAGAGTAGGTGAAATTCCAGCAGCAGTTAGAACCTCTGCACTTAATTCCAGTGCTTCCTCAACATATGTTAAGGGAAAACTCATACAATGTTACTAGATAGATGTGCAGGAAAAAAAAAAAAAACCCGTGAACAAAATTTCTGAGAACAGAATCACTCTACTTTCCGCACTGCTGGTTTTCTCTGAGCCTTTAATATGTGAATGTGCATCCGGTAACAGGATCCTTTGTCTGCAGAGCACACATTATGCTCTCTCTGTTGAACAGTTTGGGAAAGTTTATGCAGAGCATTTTTCTATGAGGTGTGGAGTAATAAGTCATTCCGAGCACTTACATCCTGCCATCCTGGGTCTAATTGGCTCTCACTGTCATAAAATCAAATTACATGGGACCAAAGACAATATAAACACAATCTATTTGGAAAACAATAGCAAGGTGGATTACTGTAGATTTATCCATAGTTCCTGCATCAATCAGCCTTTGTCTGTTTTGCGTATGCATGATTTTCGCCCAGGCATCCTTCTGTAGTTCATTGGAATCTGGGAGAGATGGCCTGGATGAGGGCAATTTAGGAATTGGCTCAGTCAGTGGAAACCTTCTGGAGAGGAGCCCATTTTAATTAATTATGCCACGGGCATCTGCATAGACCCAGCAAGAGATCGCCTGGAGGGACAGCCAGCAGTGGGAACAGGGAGTTTGGATTTCATCCTCAAGGGAATAGAAAGCCTCCTAATGCTCTTAACTGGGGGAGGGCAACGATCAGCTGTATTTTAGAAATTCAGTGAAGAAGGCATTTGTCCTGTATCAAAATTCATCCCCACCTTATGGGTTTTGGATCCCAACCTCTAATCTCAAGAATTTTGTTCCATTTGGAGTTCTCTCTCCACTACACCTCATAGACAGGTAGCATCCCGAATGAGCTCTATTTCCCATCTTTAAAAAAGCTCGCTCTTGACCCAAGCTACCCTAACTCACTTTTCTATTCCCCTTTAGGACCAAATATCTCAAAACATTTGTCTGTGCGTGCCACCTTCACTTCGTGACTTCCCATTTATCTTTGTTTTTATTTGGTGTCTATTTTTTAGCAAGGCGACCCACACTTGTATTTTTTTTCCCACACACATTATTTTAAAAAGTGAAATGGTTCTATAAGACTTGTTATGAAAAACAGCAGTCTCTGCTCTGTTACCCCGATCAGAGACAACTACCTATAACTCTTTGCTGATTTTTCATTAACTCTGTGTTTTACAATAAAATGCTAGTATTACATGACTTCTTGACCCCTCAGTTTTAAGCAGTTTTAACCCTTATGGTGAATGAAGACCCAACTCTCACCCTTTCCTCTTCCCAAAGCACGTGCATAAACTCTTCCCATCCCTTACCTTCCTTACATCAGGGTAAGGATATGGTTACATCATGATTTCCCTCAGTTCCAGAATCAGTGTTCATTATCATTATACAGTGATGTTGAGAGCTGAGCCATGTAGTAAATCTAGATTGCTCTTTTTTCTCATACAAGTTTTAATCTGCCTTGAGAATAACTTTCTTTTTATTTGTTTAGTTTTCTATTTTTTTTTTTATCACCAGTTGAACTTCAAACTGTCATTATTTAACGCTCCTCTCAAAATGTTTTGATTTAGCTACCAGTTTTACTCTCGGAGAGAACTCTTCTGAGACCTTCAGACCTTTTCCAGTCGGGCTTTCTCCGGCCCACCCTCCAGACCTAGCGCATTGCTGGGGGTTCCCTTTCTCTTTTTTCTGGGCCCCAACTCTAAACTCTTTTTTTTTCTGTTTTGATAGAACATACCTCCCAGTCATTTCTTGAGAAAAGTATACAAGGAGTAAATTTTTCAAGACCTTGCAGGTGAAATTGCCTTTATTACTTTTTACTTAATCAATGGCTTTGCTGCCCTAGTGTTGCAGAAAAATCAGACCAGCGAGAAACCAAGCACCACTCGGAGAGTTGGAGAACTCAGGTTTATTACGCCAGTGGTCCCAGAAGAGCTAGCGCTCTGAGGATCTGGGCCCCAGACTCAGAGGTAACCTTACTTTCATAGAGCGTATCTGCTATTATCTAGACAGAACAAGCAAAGGTGAGTCTTCAGTTGATCTTGAGGTCACCCTGCCCTTCGGCCTATGGGGCAAGCATGTCTACAGAAGCAGAACAAAGAGCTGATTACAAGGTTAGCCATTTGAGTGGAAAATTCCTCTTCACTAGTAGCAAACAGCTTTGAGTGAAACTGTTTCCTACTTTAGCTTATGGCCTTCTCCTTTCTATGAGATTCGGACACAAGTTTACAGAGGAGAGGAGTTTGGGAGGCTGGGGCATGAGTAGGGCAGGAAGTGAATGTAAGTCACAGCACTGAGTGGCACCAAGAACCATTGGTCTTTTAAAAATTTTATTTATTATTTATTATTATTTATGTTATAGCACCTGGTCTTCCTAGGTGGTCTCCCATCCAAGTACTAACCAGGCCCAACCCTACTTAGTTTCCAAGATCAGACATTGGGCTTGTTCAGGGTGCCATAGCTGTAGACCATGGACCATGGCTCCACTGGGGCACAAACCCAGGACCTTCTGTACGCAAAGCAGACATGCTAATCATTACACTATGGAACTACAATCAAACCATTGGTCTTTGTGACAACTAAGACTGCTTATTGAGAAAGCTTGCTTCCCCCCGCCCCCCATCTGCCTCCCAAAAGACTTCTTTGTCAAGAAAACAGAACCTGCCTGAACCTTTGTCCAGATAGGTTTGGATACCACCACCTACTTTTCTTTAATTCTCTAATTACTCCTCTATTCTCCACTAGAATGTCTGCATATATTCTTGAGAGACCAAAAGAGATGCACTGTTCTTTCTGTATGGGGCTTATTCAGTAAGCTGCCTTTTTTTTAATTCTATTCTCATTTGAGATGCTCTGAGAAGCGTGAAGCCACCTGTTTTCTGACCTGTGAGATAACAGAAATTCTCTGAGATTCATAAGTGAGTTGCTTGCTGGTAGCTGAGAACCTGAAATGCACATCAGCTAATTCAACCTTATGAAAATTTTTGAGGAGGTTGGAATCAACAACACAAATAATTCGAACATTCTACCAGCCCATGGAATTTTTACTAGCTCATATCTCCTCAGCACTGCCAGGATAACAACCTATGCAAATAGATGAAAAACAGAACCAAATCATTGTTCTTATATTCATGGCTTGTTCTTGGATTTGGTCACATGCTTATGAGGGAGTTTAAACTGGGGAGGGAGTATTGTTCACCCTATTTCCAGAAACTGTTCTATTTTTTTTCAATCTGGAATAAGATTACTCACAGCCTAAACACTGCTTGAAACTGGAAAATTTCTCCCAAGGCCCTTAAGAATCTTAGGTTTTCTCCCCTGAAGAGTGGGAGAGGCACGAGGAGCTCCTGCAATGCGGTTGCCCTTGGAGAAGACCTTGCGGGCCCTCCACCTGGGTCCGTGACATGTGCAGTGACTTACATGTGTGCAAGTAATCATCCCCATGGGAATAGCTCTCGGAAGAGAGATTGGCATGTCATCAGTATGTGGACTTTGATATCATGTAGACCTTGGTTTAAATCCTGGCTTTGCTGTGATGGTCGACATTGGACAAGTCATTTAACCTCCCTATGTCTCAGTGTTCACACTATAAAAATGGGGCTTTTAACAGCACCTTCCTCCTAGCGTTGCTGTGAGGATTAAATGAGCGAATCCATGTTTAAAGTGCTCATTCTACTGGGACATATAAGTGTGCCATATATGTTAGCTATTATTAGTCATAGGAACTGGGTGGAAGAAGACTGCCTCCCTCTGAGTGCACCTGATCTAGCTTGAGAAGCCTGTCTGTGTGTACCAAAGGTCCAACTGATCCATTGTTTATCAGAAAGGATGGACACTCTCCAGTGTCCCCAGTTGGTTTCCATGGTTGCCTCTGGATACAAAATGCAGCTACATCTGTGTAGAAGCCTGGTCTTGCCTGTGATCTCTGCTTCCCTGACCAGAGGTAGGGACATCATGGAAGGGATAAAGGCTTCTACACTTTTGTAGGCCCATTGGGCATGCACTAGCTTGTCCCCATTCTTTTGTCTTGCTCCACAGAGACCAGGGCTTTAAGGTCATTGTGAGAGAGCAGGTAAGGGCAGCCATACAATTCAAAGGTAGAACAGAAAGAAGACCCGGCTATTCCAGTCCGTTAAAAAAAGAACAGAGACAAGAATAAAACATGTTTAAAGATTAAAATAATAGCTACCATTTATCAAATACTTGCCAAGTGTTAGGACTTGTCTTCAGAACTTGCCATGCACTCCCCCATCCCATCTTCCCAACAATACTGGGAAGCAGGTGTGCTCATTTCCATTTCATAGGTAAGATGGAGGCCCAGAAAAGTGCCTATGGTCACAGTTAGTACGTGTCAGAACCAGATTTGTTTGAGGGGGAAATGCAAAAAAACATTTGAAATCCTGGTTTAATTACCCCCAATACAGGCAGAGTCAGATTAACCTTCTCCAATGGGCAGTGTCCGGAAGCTTCATGCACAGGGACAACATCTGCCTTCCAAATGCTCTGTGGGCACCACGACTTCTTTTCCATCAGCTCCTGAGCTGCCAGCTCTCCCAGGATGCAGTGTTTCCGTCGGCTAATTACAAATGAAAGACCTCATTGTCGGCCCTGCTCGTTTTTTCCCCTTCTCCCTATTTACTATAATCAGGAAGTCATGTTTTTTATTTAAGATGAGGCAATTACTTTTCTGTTGACCGTGACTAGCAGAAAGTAGACTGAACCTTATTTTCACAATTATTTTACAGAGGCAGGATTGACAGATGGGCTGACTTCCCTGCACCTCACCCCCACTAGTCATATCTGTAGCTTATCTGATGAAGGCATCAATCACAATAGCAACAGCCAAAATGGAATTGACAGTGTGAATGACTGTGGTCCTTATACCCTTATCTGGGAAATGATAAATAAAAGTCACCATCTGTTCCCACGAGCTTTGCTGTGGTGTGATCTAACTTCAGACATAAATATAGTTAACAGCCTGCCCCACTTCTAAGAGCAGTATAATACATGTGAAAATGAATTTGTATTTTTTTTTCACTTTCCTGAGACATTTTTATTTGCTCTGACTGAGCAGGCAAACAACTATGCAAAGGAAATGAATAAGATGTACCACATCTCTTTAATGGCTGGAGGTCCAGGTTAACTGTCATTTAATTAAGCAAACAGCAAATAAAAACTGTCTGAAAGTGCTCTTACTTTTTCTTTTCTCTCTCTCTCTCTCTCTCTCTCTCTCTCTCTCTCTCTCTCTCTCTCTCTCTCTCTTTTCAGAGAAAGAATCTAAATTTCTGGCCTACTTTTTGCTACACAAACATTTCTGAAAACCTTCAAAACCCCCAAGAAACAGTTTGCCTTTGTGCTCCTGGCCGTGATCAGAGGTGAGGAGAACATTCTGCTCCACATCTTGAGCTTTGCCTTAGAAACCCAAGCCCTGCGTTCCCAGGCTCCTGGCATTGCAAACTAGCAATCTTCTGCCAAAAACATCAGCCCAAATCTATTCTATCTATTTCAGTTCTTCCTTTTCCATCCGATTATATTCGTACAGGTGCCTGCTGATTCTCAAACTATGCTTCAGATTCACATGTTGTCAAAATCTTCATGGATTCAAGGTAAAGGTGGAATCAGAGAGAGCTGATTCATGGGAATGGGACTATTGTCTTAATGCCTCGCAGAAGGCATTATTTAAATCCACAGAAAACACTCTTGCTCCAGACTTGGGAAGAAGTTACAATCTGTTCTTCCTCGGTTCTAAAGAAAAGTAAGATTCAGTGTCTGTGGACTAAGAGATCTAGGCTCTGATTGTCCTCGCCTTGTCATTTGGAGTAACCTTTGGCCAATTAATCAATCTTTCCTTATTCCAGGTGAAGAGGAAGTGCAGAGGACAAGGTTATTAATTCATCCAGTACAACATTAGAAGACACAGATAATGATGGCTCTCAAGGTCCTTAAGAATATGTAAAGCTATGTGAATGTTTTAATCAAAACTTTCTCTGGGTTTTCAGAATTCTTTTTGGAATTAGTTCTGTGGCGTATGACTTTCTGGATCTATCCTCATCTCTAATTCAGTCTCCTTTTCTTCAATGACAATCTATAATTTGAAGTTGTTCTGTCACTTAAAGAAATTATGTATCCACTTCATCACCACCAGGTTTTCCTCTCCGGGCTATTTCCAGTAGACTGTGACTCATATTCCTATGTGAGAGAACAAATCAGTTATCCATTACGTCTTATCAACAAAAGGAAGTATAATGAAATCAGGAACTTGGAAACATCAGCAACTGCTTTGTCCTGGAGCTTTCATTCGGGGTGTGATAAAATGTCACAGGATGTTCATACCGGCACTGAGATAGATTCCGAAGACATTGAAAGAACTTGCTGAATCTCTTTAGATAACCCAAAGGAGCTGACCTCTCTTCTCATGAGAGTTATTTAGTTTAAAGATTACTGGAAAGAGAATTTACAGTGTCTAATTCCACATTTAAATTTCATTTCCTATATAAATGTTTTATGGTAGCAGATCCAATCTTCCTTTTCTTTCTTCTTTCTTTCTTTCTTTCTTTCTTTCTTTCTTTCTTTCTTTCTTTCTTTCTTTCTTTCTTTCTTTCTTTCTTTCTTTCTCTCTCTCTCTCTCTCTCTTTTTCTCTTTCTTTCTTTCTTTCTTTCTTTCTTTCTTTCTTTCTCTCTTTCTCTTTCTCTCTCTCTCTCGCTCTCTCTTTTTCTTTCTTCTCTCTCTCTCTCTCTCTCCCCCCTCCTTCCTTCCTTCCTTCCTTCTTTCCTCCCTTCCTCCCTCCCTCCCTCCTTCCTTCTTTTTTTTCTTTCTTTTTGTGCAAAATTTCCCCTTTCACCTTTTCTGATTTCTTAAACCAAGTCAAAAACTCATTTATCCTCTTGCCATTTTACTATGTCTGTTTCCCTTGTTTATGCTATCCATCTGCATAACCTCAATTCAAGGTATGTCATACATTTCCCCCAGCAGATAGAGTCATTCTTCAAGGGTGAGAGATGCAGGAATGGGCCACTGTCAAATGACACTTACTGACGTTTTAAAACCCAGATGTGTGAGTGGAATCCGATTTTATACTTAGGGGTGCTAACTTTGAGCTTCCTTCCTTTAACACAAAATTACAATTTATGGACCAGTGAGGATGTATCAGCAAGCCAAGACTGGGGACTGGGAGGGTGCTCAGTGAAAACTTCTTATAAATCCTCCAGAGGGAAAGCACAGAGCTACAGTTCGGGTTTTCCCGCTGAACCTGGAGAGGTGGGGTACTTGCTGAGGTTTGGCATTCAGGACTAAAGAGATTTCCCTTGGGTGTGCACCCATTGTCCAGAAGGATTGCTGTTGTTGCTCCTCATTTGTATTACTGTTTCACTTGAAAAAATGGAGACTTATAAAGCAGTCAATTTGTCTTTGCTCTTTTTCAGGTGACTGATCTTGACAGCAGGTTTAGGGGTCCTGCAGAGCTTGTGTTTTGTCCAGGACCCTAACTGCCTCACCAAAGATCCCTTTTGTCCTGCTCACCATAGTTGGGCAGAATTCAGTGATGCTGGGCCATGGAAATAAGACCTGGAGGTGGAATGGCTTGGGCACTGAAGACCTCTGCTCCGTTTCCATAGAAACGAGCCAGGGGTGGTACTCACCACAAGAGGTCTTAAAGCCACAGATATTTTATTTTGAGAATCTTATCAAGTGGTGAATATACCACTCAGCAGTAGGTTTTAAAGGCATCATCTACTGTACTGCTCTGGATGGCTTTGGCTAAGGCTTTTTAATTCCCTGTTCCAACCCTCCCTCCGTTAGAATCGTTCATTTTTTGTTGCTTTTAAACTCGATGGAAAAAGATGACCAATTCATGCCAGTGAATTGATTCTGAACAGATGGTTTAAGATAATTTATTACACTTTACATATTTACATTTAATTTATTACATTTGTTCCTAAGGTTCTGGGAGAAAATTCAGTACCAACTAGAGAGTTATAATTAAAAGAGCACAGAGGCTACAGGCTCCTGTGGAAACTTCAGGTCTACCTTACTCTGTGACTGGGTGACTCCACGGACCTCTCAGAGCTATGCTTTCCCAAGATGGTAAAAACGAAGTACTGGATCAGTTGATCTCTAAGTTTTTCTGTGTCCAAACTGTCTCTGAAACTATGGTGTTATGTAATAGCAAGAAGAGATTCCATGAAAAAATAAACGGTTGCTCTGTTGGTAATGGTTATGTCAGAATGGTGGTAGGAAATCTATTTGTTGGAAGGTTGAAGTAGTAACATCATAGGAAAGGGAAGGTGGGAAAAGAAAAAAGACTGCCATTTATTTACCAAACTTCCGCTGTGTTCTAAGCAAATTCACAGACATGATCTCATGCAACAACGTGATTTCAGAAGTTTCCTCCTTCAGAGAGAAAGAGATGCCACTGTTGCTCCTTGCCTCAAAAGTGCAGCGATAGCTAACACTGATTGAATGCTTTCTGTGTGCCAGGCACCTCCCAGCACTTAACACATTTTCACACCATTAGTTATCCTGTTACAGATGAGGAAACTGAGGCATGAGGATCCAGCGGATCTTTCAAACTGAAGCTGGAAACTATCTTCACCCTGCAAGTTAAGCAGTGGCTGGAATATCAAACTCGGAGTCAGATTCTGGGACAGAGATAAGTTGCTTTTCCTAAGAAAGGGAGCAAGACTGGGGACAGAAGAGATTGAGTTGGAAGTCGGGGAGGCAGGAGTGGGGAGGATGGAGCACTAGAAAACCAAAACGGGAAAGGCCAAGATATTTGGAGAAAGAGACATTCTTCAGATATCTTCCACATGCTGATGCCTTCCCAAATTATTTCTCTAGCTGAGAGCTCTCCTTGGAGCCATGTAATCAGGAAAACTAGCATTAATAAAGCTACTTTGATTATATTCTGCTAACTAAGCTAGTTCTTTACATATGTGAACTCAAGTCTCTTGGGAATCTCAAATTCAAAACAGTATTCCTCATCTACCTGCCATTTCCAGACCTCTCCACCCTGACACAGTACTGGTTTGTCTCCAGCATTCCTCTCCTCAGAAATTGCCAATCCTATCTACCCAACTCCTCCAATCCTCTACCATCATTGCCTCTCTCCTAGAGTCTCCTAAGCTCTCCTAGAAACCTCTCTGGCTGCTCTGCCCACCCTTATTCCACCCACCTCCGGTGACAGTTTGCTGAAGCAGACCTGATGCTGGCAGTGTGTGGCTTTCCCATTTCCCACGTTTCCCATTGCTCTTGGAATAAAGTCCGAATCCCTCGCTGAGGTACTTTCCATGCATGGGCTGGCTCAGCCTCCTCTTCCCCCTCCACTCATGCTCACCTCATTTCCTTTGCTCACTGTGCTCCAGGGGCCATCTTTCATTTTCTAAAACTCTCTGACACCTTCCTAATTCAGGCCCTCTTTCTGTTTAGACTGACTGCTCTTCAGGTGGTGACACATCAAAGTAGCTGGTTATGAAAGAAGCATATCACTCTAAAACCAAGGGAAACAGAGTCTCCATTAGAGATCTTGAAAACGCTCTGTCCCAGAGAACTGGTCCTTCTCAAACCGAAATATTCGGTTTGCAAAAAGGGGGAGAAAAAAAGGACGCAGGATATCTGAATTCCAATGGACTGGGACAACTATGACATCTTGGATAACTGCATGCTGCCACCTCACACAGCTGAATTGAGGTGAAAGAGACCTGCTGGGGCCAAAGTCTGCAGGGGAAGGGCAACCCTGGGCCCTGTGGTGGGAGCAGGCTCTGGGCTCAGTATGAGCCCCTCGTCTTGGTTCAGTGAATCTTTATTTACTCCTGCCTATGGATTCTCATTAGTGCCTGACAGAGGGATGTCTAACAGCTCTGCCCTAATCTAGATCTTCTTTAGCCCAAATTCTTGTAATAATTGAAACAAACTGAATTAGTACAAAGAGATTCTTCATTATTTATTCAGTGGACATTTATCAAAGGCCTACTGAGTGCCTGGCAATGCCCTGGACTTAGCCTGTCTACAGGATGCTACATACTAAATGTTACAATGAGCTGTAGTCTACATTCTTTATATTACATAGGACATCATGAATACTATTCCTGTATTCTGTATACTTTATAAGAAGTAGTGAACAGTACACGTGGTGGTCTATAGACAGTGGGCAACATACACAATATATCCTGTGGGTAATCCACTAGCAGTGTTTTGCCATAATAGATATTTAGTAAATATGTGTTGAATGAATGAAAACTTTTTCAACACCATGTTCTATTCCGGCAGAGCCTGGTTATTGAGGATTTATTCTTTCAACTCTTTCTTAGCCCTTTCTTTAAGGGCAGTTTCTTCCTTTGACCATGTGTTCTGGCTTCTTTGGGACAGGTAAATCCATCTGCCCATCCAAGTCTGAGCTGAGTGTGCACCAGGGAGTAGAAGGTGGTGGGCCCCAGAGTGTCAAGGCTGTCAGATGGGTTTGGAGGGAAGCCAGGCATGCCTCCAGCCCCATCCAGAGAGGGTGTCCCGATGTCCCATGGTTCCTGGTCCTCTTTTGCTTCCTTGAGGACAAAGTTTGGATCACAAAGCAGCGGAACTGGAAAGGGTGTTAGTGAGAGTCTAGTCCAATTCTCAAAAATTATAGGTCCCACTCCCTACTTCCTAAACCAGCTAAAAAAGGCACTGAGGTCTGACTGCTCTTTCATTCTTAGTGGCAATACTTTCTCTCCAGTTTTCCGGGGTTTTCTCCAGCTCCATTGCTGTTAAACAAGTGGCTAGGAAGCTTGGGGTTCCTTCCTAAGCGCTTCAGTTCTCCCCAGGAAGGATGAATAGAACGAAGGAGGAAGGAGAAGCGAAAGGGGAAGGGGTGGGGGAAGGAGAAAGGGAAGGGAAAGGGAAATAGAGAAAGAGGGAGGAAGAGAGGAAAGTAGCGGGGATAGAAGGGAGATGGACGGAGGAGTGGATGAATGAGGGTTGATGGTGGGTGGATGGATGGATGCGCCGGAGCCGGGGAGCTGTAACGCCCCCCGCGGGGCCAAACCCGTGGTTGGACCCCCAAAGCCCCCAAGTCCCCACCCCGCCCCTGCGCCCCGCCGGCTGGGGCGCCCGGAGGACGAGCGCGGAGCAGGGAGGATGCGGGGCGGAGGGGTGGGCCGGGCTGCCTGCGCGAGGGGAGGTGCGGGCGCAGAGGTGGGGCGCGGCGGGGAGGGCCCCGGGGGCGGAGGAGGGGCGCCGAGCCGCCGCGGGGACCCGCCTGGGGACGCGATGCCGCCGCCGCCCCCGCGCCGCGGGCGCTGAGCCGCCGGGCGCCGGGAGGATGGGCTGCGGCGGGAGCCGGGCCGACGCCATCGAGCCCCGCTACTACGAGAGCTGGACGCGCGAGACCGAGTCCACCTGGCTCACCTACACCGACTCGGACAGCGGGCCCGCGGCCGGCGGCCCGCCCGCGGGTGAGCGCGCCGGTCCTCGGAGGACTTGGGTGTGGGGAGGGGAGGGGGAGACGGCAGACAGGCAGGCGGAGCGGACCTGCCTGATGCTGACGGGCGGACGGAGCCAGGCCCGGGATTGGGGGGGCCCGGGACGCCCACGGAGGCGAACTCCCCTCCCCCCGCACCCCCCGCGCGCCCCGGGGAGCCCAGCGCCCTGCCGCGGCCCGGACGCGCTCCCCGGCTGGGGTCGAGGGGAAGCAGCCGCCTGACCCGCACACCTGTCGCCCCCACCCCCCGCCCTGGCCCGCCCGGGCTCGCCTCCGACCCGCCTCGGTGTGTGCCGCGTCAGGCCTCCCGCTCCTGCAGCCGTGTCCCCTGTGCATCCAGCCACTGGCACCCTGGCCCCCTCCCCCTGGACGCAGAGACACGGCGCCTGACCCACACTGTCTGGGTGGAGTCTTCCTGGCGGTCTGGTTGATTCTCTGCCAGGCAGGTGTGGCCTCTACCCCGAAAACCAGAATCCTGGTCCAGGGCTCTGAAACGCGGGCTGGCCTCATCGCTGGTTCGGTACTTGAGCTTACTCTTCCAGCTGCTTCGTAGGGAAGGGCTTCCCTCCCTACCCCTTGGTGCCTCAATGCTTTATGTAAGGCAAGGCATAAAAGCGGATTAAGACATAAAAATTAAATACTCCCACCTAGGTCACTCCTGCTCTAGCAGGAATCTGATAGAAGGACATGCAAAGAACTTCCTGGTCCAGTCACAAAAACAGCTTCTTTATTATTATTATTTATTATTATTATTATTATTATTATTTAGCAGACACTCATAATTGTAGGGTAGAGATGAACATAGACTAACTGTTGCCACAGACTGATCACACATAGACATTAATCATAAATCTGTTGGTGACATTAAAAGGCAAAATCCAACTACGTATCACATGGATGTTTGACGTCAAAGGCCAGATTAGTATTTGGGTTAAAATGTTTATCCATTTCCTGACCTGTTTATGTTGTTGGCACTTTTGAATAATGAAATCTAAAATAGAAAATGAGGTTAATTTGAAGTATAATGTGTAGTATAAGGAGGAGAAAAGGAAAATGAACTACTCTTAAGAGATTAATAATTCTAAATTCATACCTCCTAAATAAAAGCTGTCACCGTAATCTTGAGAATTGGTTTCTCCACTGTTTAGGACCAAAGCTGGCTCCTTTTCCACATGAACTTCGTGATTTCCGTCTTTTTAAAAGCTACAACTGTCAGAGAAAACTGTGCAAGGCATAACACTACATTTGTCTCTAATTTTTCGGACTCACAGTAGCAAACAGAATGGATATTTTATGTTGCTGATGCTCTCAGCAAGTGTCCAAATGATGTGTTGGCTGAATTCAATGTCAGAATGAGGATAAAATGATAAAATGTGAGCCTTCAAAAGGGACTTAGTGTTAGATGTAACAGCCTTTCCGAGGAAGGTGAGGTACTTCTCAGCAGAGCCAAAGGCCAGAGCTGCACTCCAAGAAAATAAGATTAAAAAGATCTAGAGTGAAAAAGAACAAAGTACAGCATCAGGAAATGGTTGCCTTAGTGACTATGACTAAATGGTGTGTGTGTGTGTGTGTGTGTGTGTGTGTGTGTGTGTGTGTGTGTACATATTTATGGGTATTAGAGAGTTATTATGGTATGGCTAAATATGTACATTTTATTCATTTCCAATGCTTATTCACTTATTACTCTGCCATCCTGAGTCATATCCCATTGTGCATGTTGAGAGTTGGCTTCTGCAACAGGTGGGACCTGGGACAGGCTTGCTCACTTGTTATGCCCTGCCAATCAAGTAGTCCCGAAGACCTGCAACGTTCACAGGAAGGGCTCAGCTTCAGTCCTAGGACAGCAGCCTAAAATTGGCAAGACTCTTAGTTGGGCAAGGTCATTTCAATTCCCTAGAAATTTCCATCAGCCTCATGGGAGAGGAACATTTCTGAAAATCAAAATGGAATCAAGGATTTGCTGGGGGTGCAGTGCATTTAGGGCCTTTAGAAAAGTGGCTTTGTTCCTACAGATGTGGACATCTCCTGGGTTTCAGCCACCATGGGAAAATAGCCAGGGTTCTTTATTCTTTTCTTTCTTTCTACCCTCCCTGTCTCACCCATCCCTGCCAGTCCTCCACTCACGCACTCAGTCCCAGGCTTGTGGGGGGCACCTTCTGGCTCACAATGAATGCGTTATGACAAGAAGCTGGAATGCCATTTTTTCCTGTTTCCATCAACCTTTTCTGATGGGGGACAAAAGGAAAGGCTGGATTCAGGAGAGTCCAGATTGTAAAACCACAAAAACGGCTTTCTGACTAGAGTTCTAGAGCTAGAGAGGGTCTCCAGAGGTCACTTATTCAAGGTAGGTGGGACTCAATTAATTTGCCTGGTCGGACATTCTCACAACCTCTTCGTAGCTCTTACTCCCAGTTCTCTTTATCTTCAAGGCTCCTTTCTGGGCCCCTGGTCACTCTCCTTTAGTGTCAAATCACAGCTACTTTGCTTCTGGCCATCTCATCCTCAGAAGCTATGAGGACAGGGAGTGGGCTCATCATCTCTGTGTCTTCTGTGCTACCATTGGGGGGAGCACATGTGACCCCTGGCTGGAACGTTTGAAGGTTTTTTGCAGAAATCTGCACTCTGTCTAAGCTTGCCCTTCATACCCGTCATCTCTTCTTACAGTCCCACTCCCTTTTCTCTTCCCGGAAGTTCTTGCTATTGAAGTTTTCCCACATGTATCTGTTTAACCTAGATTCTCCCAAGTGCACTTATGATCCCACAGCTTCTCTGTAAATAGTCCCCTCTATTTTACCCTCCTCCACTGAAATACCAAGCCTAGCTCAAAGGTTCCATTTATTCTTTATTGCCCCCACAACGCCATACCCATGTCTACCAGAAAACCCCATTTAAGTATATCAGCTTGTAAATTTCACTTCCGTTTCGCTTAGTTCATTCTAGATGGAGGGCATGTCACCTGACAGGTGTTCCGTACGTATTGGTGGAATGGGGGCATGTTTACTTGCGGGTCCCACAAAGGAAAGAGCTTCTTGCCTCCTCCTTACTCAGAAAGCGATTCTGATCCTCTGTTTCTCATTTTTGGAGACCATTTCCACTAGCTAGCAGAATTCAATTAAGTTTTTAGATTCGGATATTACCTAGGCTGGAAGTAAAGACTTAACCGTATCTGATATCCAGTGCCTTCCTTTGTCACCAAAGCCTATCTCTCTGTTACAGGAGAAAATTAAATTGATCTGGCATGATTTAATTCTCATAAAATCAGTTTGCTGGATTGATTTTTACTTTTCTTCTCTGATGGGGTCTCCCAGTGAGAAATGAAGACTGAGGTCACTGTGCCCAGCCTACTTCAGCCATTCCGTACATTAATAGCTTCCTAGCTTCACTTTGATTTGATCACAAGTCCTTTCAATTACATCCTCAAACATCTTTGTACTGTCATTTTTTTCTAATTTCTCTAGAGAATGAAATTTCTCTAAAGTGCTTTTACTTTACAGTTTTAAATTGCTATAATAATTGCTTTAGTATATTCCACCCAGAAGATTGCACAATTAGAGAGTCACGGCAAAGTGATTTACCTAAATAAATGGAAATATGTCAAATGAAATGACGAACACATTTAGCTAACATGTAAATGGCGAACACATTTAGCTAACATGTATTGCTTATTTACCAATGGCCAGGCGCTGTATCATTGGCTCTATATGCAAGTCACCTCGTTCAGTCCTCACAGCCAGGGCGAGCTAGGAACTATTGCTAACCTCTTTTTGCAAATGAGGGCTGAAACTGAGCAGTAACTTGTCACAGTCCAGGACATCCAAAACCTACTCTCCTAAATACTGCCTTCCTGATTAATGGGAGATTAAGTATGGAATTCTTGATTTTACAGTTGATGGGACTCAGAGTCTAGTCTGATCTCTGGATAGCCTAGTTTGGTCTAGGACAGCACAGTTTTTTCTGCAGTATACCTGAGGATGGGACATCTCCTCCCTAGGGAAGTAGCCCTCCCACAGCCTCCCTAGCAGTTCCCCTTGTGATAGATTCTTCCCGCTGCCTTGTAATTTCTACCTGGTAAACTTGGGATCCAGTCTGCATAGACAACTCTTTCAGTTTCAGGGTTGCTGTTGCATCTCTTCTTATCGGTGGTCCTCCAGGCCAAACACATGCAATTCCTTCTGTTATTTCTCAGACCTCTATGGGCTTACCCATACTCTTGCAAACATACTGTTTGATTTGTTAAAGTCCTCTTGATACAAGGGGACCCATGGTTAGCTCCAAGCTACTAATGTCAGCTGAGCAGCATAAGGCAACATGAGATATACATGACGTGGGCACTGAACCTCTCCTGGTGCAGGAAAAATCAGGTTAGGGTTTGTTTGTTTTCCTGTTGTTGTCACCATATTAACTTATGACTCACATAAAGCTTGTGATTTGTTAAAACCCTTAGCTCTTTCTTTTTAGTCAAATTTAGGGTCATTGTGTTTTTACTACTTTATACCCAGCACCTGGAAGAGTGCCTGAATATAAGTGGCACTCAATAAATGAATCTTGAATGAATTCCCCGCCCCCCGTGAAACCTGCATTTTTACTATTGATTTCAGTAACCTAAATTTGTGTATTTATTCTCATTAAAATTAATTTTGTTCGTTTCAGTTTAATATGTAAACTTGCTGACCTCGATTCATTTTGATGGAGTCATGAAGACAGTATTCTAGGTCTTTATTTCCCTATGTTGGAGACTAAAGATAAAATACATTTATTTGCTCTTTGTTCATTCAATATGCATTTGGCACAAAGATGAATAAGATACGTTCCTTGAACTCAAAAAGTTAGTAGTGTAGGGGAGACACATAAAGGTGGACATGAGGGGACAGCATGGAGGAAGGCTTCAGGAGGAGAGCAGGGGCCTGAGCAGTTCATTTTGCATGTGGGGGGTGGGGGAGGGGAGCTAGTGTGTGTGCAGACCTCTGCAGGAGCCCAGCGGAGGAAGCAGCACAGTCACCGAGGCCTTCCACAGCCCTGAGAGGTGAAGGAAGGTTATCTGGACTCCCTCCCTGAGATGAGAAAGAGTACCTGTGGAGATCCCACCTGGGGCTTCCTGGTGGCTAAGCCTCCTCCTTCCCCCCAGCATTTTCTATATTAGCTATTACACTTGTTATATTTTTTAATAATTACTTAATAATGCCTCCCCCTCAAGGAGGACTAGCTCTGCTATCTAGGTAAGAAGTCTTTTGGCTCACCGTTGTATCCCAGTGCCCAGTGCTGTGCCAGCTATAGTAGGACCCTAAGTAATCTCTCCTGAATGAATAAATCCCCTAAAACTTCCATGTGTCTTATTTCTTCTTCCTGTAGTCCCCAGAGATGATATTTTCTTTCCACAAAAATTCCATCTCTTCCTCCTTTTTGAGTTCTTGTCTAGGTGATTAATTGCATGGTAAAAAACATCTGCATTTCTTTACAGCCCCCTTTGCCAAACACAAGCCTCTTTGTTAGAAGGGTTGGTTTGCAAAAATCACTACTGAAAACAGGTGGTAACAAACCTAGGCAGTTTGTAAAGGCTTAGGAAGTCTCCTGTTTCCATGGCCCTTGTCTCGTGGGACGACAAGGCTCACATCCTGCCACAGGCTCTTCAGACGCTTTGTCCAGCCCCGGGACGTAGCACTGGTCATTGCATCGCTGAGTCCTGCGCATGCCTCCGGCTCTGTAGTCCGTGAACTCTCTACACAATCGACACTTGTATGTCTGGCATTCACCACACAGTTTTGAATGACCGTATAAATGAGGAAGTAGATGAATGACCTAGCTATGCAAATGAAGTTTCGTGTGTATGTCTTATGCCCTCTTTCAGGCTTATCCTAGGTGATTTTGTCTTAGACATCAGTCCACTGAATTGTGTCTTCGCTGGACACTAGGAAAATCTATTCTGACTCTAACCGAGGTGAATTTAACACTCCAGGCCGGGGCCTCAGTGGGAGGAAGATAGTCTCTCTCAGTTGGCAGTGTGTCTCTTCCTGGCTCATCCTGCACTCAGCCATCCCTCAGGCTTGGACCCCTGGAGGTCCTGCCTTCACCTTGGGATCTGTGCACCTGTGACCCACAGCACCTTCCTCTTGAGGAGGCTATCCTGTCCTTTACTGAAGTTGGGTGTCCGAACCTGTTGTCTCTGGCTAACGGTGCCTGGGCTTTCATCCAGGAGCTTTTCCATGTAGTCATGGCCTCTAGCCACTCTCAGAAGACCATTTGGCTTCTGTTGCAAAATCCTCTCGCAGCTAGGATTCCCACCGAGGTTCTCTGGCGGGTCTGAATGCCACCTTTGCTTCCATCTGTAGAGGGGACTGGATGGGATACCCTGAGCTACATTGTCATCTTGCCCTTTTCAGTTTAGCTGCTAGCAGCTTTCACTTCCTCACATGCTCTCCTCCCACTCCCTCTCCCTCACTCTGTTGCAAAAAAGATCCAAAATTAGACCCGAGAGAAACCATGCCGCACTCAGAGAGTTAGAGAACTCAGGTTCATTACCTAGCTCCTCTCTGAGGATCTGGGCCCTGCGCTCAGTTGCTACAGTCCTTGTAGAGACCCTTTTGGACGTGGGCTGATTGGTTGATTTGTCCTCAGACCCGTACAAAGTGGGTGGGAGTTGCTATGGGTTACTGGCAGTTACAAAGTGTTAGAAAGTGTGGGAGTTGCTCAGGGGTACAAACAGTTATGTTTGTTGCTTAGACTGATCAGATAGAAGGGAAGGTGAGTCTTTAGTAAATTTCTAGTCCATTCCATGCAGCAAGCATATTTACAGAAGCAGAACAGAGAGCTGATGAGCCTTTTGAATGAAAGTTTCTCTTCAACCCAACCAGCTCTGTCTCTCCAGAGATAAAGCTCTTTTAGAATGTGGATGGGCTGAACTGTACCCTCCTCCCAAACTGACACATTGAAGTCTAACCCCCACCCCCAGTGCATTAGAATGTGACCTTATCTGGAGATGGAGTCTTTATAGATACTCAAGTTGAAATGAGGTCACTAGGGTGGGCCCTAGTCCACCATGACTGCTATTCTTATAAAAGGGAAATTTGGACACAGACCTGCACAGGGAGAACGCCATGTGAAGGTGAACGCAGAGATCAGGGTGATACTCCTACAAGCCAAGGAAGGCCTAAGATTGCCAGCAAACCACCAGAAGCCAGGAGAGAGGCATGAAACAGATTCTCCCTCAGCCCCCAGAAGGAACCAGCCCTGCCAGCACCTTGATCTTGGACTTTCAGCCTCCAGATCTGAGAGCCAGTAAATTTCTGTTGTTACGTACCCCGTGTTTGCGGTCCTTAGTTTCAGCGGCCCTGGAAAACTAACAAATGTGTTTATGAGCACAAACACTGTGAACATTTCAAAATAATGAGAAGATTTCTATTGTCACTACCTCCCACTTCCTTTCTGAGATTGGGTCTGTTTACTCATTTAAATTCAAATAGCATTTATTGAGCATCTACTATATGTGAGAATTTCTTTTTTTGGCCATTCGTTTATATAACTCTCTACAATGACCTCATAAACCACAATTACCACCATTTACCAATGAATGAAGTTCAGTGAGATTAAGAAATAGAGCAAGTCACCCAGCTAGGAGGTAGAAGAGCCTGGATCAGCATTCAGGTCTCTCATCTTTAAATCCAGGGCAGTGTCCATTTCACCAATTGCTAAGTACAAATTTAGTGTCCTCCTCCACCCCATCTGCCTTTGGCTTTCTTGACAATATGAACCACTGGGAATGGGGCCTCCTGCCAGCATTGACAAGGCTGAGGACACAAGGCTGAGGACACCTGCAGTCCCGTGGCTCACGCTGCCCCTTCTGGTGCCGAGAGCCTGGTGCTGAGAGCCCGAACAGCCACAGGGGCTGCTCACAACATCATCTGCATCCCAGTCACTTGATGGGCTCATTACCAGTGAAAGTCTGTGGGCAGAATAACACTTTTTTATGGTTTCAAATGCAATGCATATTCCTTATAGAAAATTTAGAAGTGTAGAGAAGTACGTAGAAGGAAACAAATACTTTTGTCAGCATTTAGGTTCCATCCTTCAGGTCCTATGTCGGAGGTGTGTCGGGTATAGGGGTCATGTTTAAAGTTAGAGGAGTACAGTACAATTTCTTAAATTGCTTGGAAGCTCAAAAGCAAAGAAAGAACACATTTTTCTCTTTGTGTTTAGAAAAAATATCTGGTGGCAGTGGGAGCTGAAGTCCAGTTTTAATGCAGGGAGGAGACGACTAGAGTACTAATATGTTGAACCAAGCTATATTCAGAGACTGCAATATGCCAATCGACCCTGCAGCCAGACCCAGAGGAAAGCTGCAGAACAAAGGAAGAGTTCTGCTGGGATTGCTAACAACCCATTTCCCCACACCATGAAGGGAACACAGAATAAAATCATTTATTCCCTATGGCTAAAATCCTGGGGAACCTGTTGATCAAAGGCGGGGAATCACTAGCAGGCCTTTCAAGCCACATATTCTTACCTTTTCCCCTATGTGCTCTTACCCTTCCTCACTGTATGTCCATATCAAAGGAAATGGGTAAGCAAAGTCTGTATAGGTCACAGAAACTGAAGAATGATGTATAAACCGAATTCCCCAACACTCAGTGCCTTTGTTGTCTCTCACTATTCCTGTCTCTTTCTATTTTCTTGGTCCTTCTCAGTTTCTCTTGGTTCCTCTCACTGTCAGCCTCTAAGAGGATACCGCACTCTATCTATGGAGTGTTGCCTCTTCTCTAACAAGCTTTCCTTTGACTCGGACTTTGGCAGACGTTCGAATTCTTCCTTGTAACTCAGCCAAGAATTCTTTTCTCGCTCAGTGCAGGGCTTGAGTTCCCCCAGCTTGGGGAATTTGCCCTGTCCTGCATCAGTTTGAATAGAGGAAGAGCAGGGGTAGAGGCCATGGATAAGAGAAGGGCGTTTCCTCCCTTTTGTTGGTTCAATGCTGAGCACATGTTAGTTGATTTCAGGTGAGTTACATACCAGGTAAATGCAAACTGTGACTTCGCTGTGTTGTAACCCTCCTGTGCCCTCTCTCACCGCCCGCCGCCCTCCGCAGTGGGCTCAGGTTGATCGTGCTGTTTTATATTCTGTCCCGATGTTTTCTAGAGTTTAGTGTTGCTCGGAGGATGTAGAAACGTGGCCTCTGTGGGTATGCTGGTGTGTGTGTGGGGAGGGGGCTGTTGGGTGTATATAAGCGTGTGTGTGGTATGAGTGTGTGTGCGCACTCGTGTGTGCGAGTGTGTACAAGTCGGTTGGCTGCCCAGTTTTTCTGGTCGGTACAGCCCCACATCCTTCCAGCTCTGGGTCTCTGTGCCATACAGGTGCAAAGTGTCTGCCTCCATCTCGCCACGTGGCTTCTGTGTGATGAAGCAAAGCCAGAAACCTGGGTAGATTTGTCTTAATTTAGCTCCATCTGGTTTTCGAGTGATGCCGGTTTCTCCCAGATTTGAGGTTGGGTTGTCTGTTAGTCTTTGTTTGGGGTGATGAGTGTCTTGGTCGTCTTCTGTCTCTGCAGGCATTATAGTGTTCAGTAGAGCAAGGCCAGGTCAGCGGCGACTAGCCAGACGCCCTTCAGCCGGAAGTCCAGCCCAGAGCCTCTCTCGACCTTCTCCTCAAGCCACTCTACCTCCCACCCTTTGGAATAGCCGCCCCCACAGGACCTCCCAGCCAGATTTGGGCTGTTTACAAGTTGATACACTTCCTCCCCTGCAGTGAGCCAGCGTCTCAGGCATCATGACCTCCAGTCTCTGGACCCTTCTCTGCTGTTTTCAGCATCATCTTCCTCGTTCTTTTGCTTGGAGAGAGTATAGTTTAGTGGTTACGGAATGAAACTTGAACAGCAGACATTCACCAGCTGTGCGATCTTGAGCAGGTTTCTTAGCTTTTTTGGGTTTCGGTTTCCATAAAGTGGAATGGGAATCATTGAAGAGTTAATGTCGCACCAGTGTGAAGGGTGTCCTGTTCCAGTGCTGCCCATCCCAGCACTCAGGATCCCCTCATCTCCTCAGTCTTACACTGGGTTCATCGTGTCAATCACAGACCCCAGGTCACCCTTCCCCACTGTGTTTCTGAGCTGCCCGGCTTGGCTGGAGGAAGTCGTGACATAGGTGATGGCACCCAATAGCTTATTCAGGCTCTAGGACCTCAATGTTCTTACAATCTCTCGGCAATTCTGTGAATTCCTTATTAACATGCTGCGACAGTCCCCATGTAATGACTCCCAACACTGTCCTGTTCTTCTGAATGCTAAGAAACCGAATCCGTCCATCCTTCTCTTTAATGACCTTATTATTGTGCATCCTTCTTGTCCCATGAGCATTTTTAAGACAACTTTTATTATCCTTTCCTCAAATCTGCCTGTTTGGATTCTAAGTGCCCTTGCGACCACAGGCGAGGCCAACACTGGCAGTTCCTTTAGGATGAAGGTGTCCCCTGCATCTCCATTGCCCCTACCTGAGCCCCAGCCACTGTCATGTTTTACTTAAACCTCTGGATTAGGCTGCTTCCATTCTTGCCTTTGGGAGGTCATTCATCATGTCATAGAACAAGCTTTGAAAAGCATATGTCAGATCCTGTCACTCTTTTGTTTAATACCTACCTTCCGGTAGCTTTCCATTCTGTTATGCACAGAATAAAATTCCAGCCCCTTCCCTGCCTGCATGACCAAGTCCCTACTGCTTCTCCACCTTTATCCTGCTCCTTGCCTCCACTCCCCCTCCTCACCCCCTCTCACCCCTCTCCTTCTCCTCCCCTCCCCCCTCTCTCCCCCTCCCCCTCTGCCTCTACTTCTCCCTTTTCCTCTCCAGGTTCCAGTCTTGCTGGCTTCCTCTTTGTTCTTTGAACACCCCCACCACTTTCCTGTCATCAGGATTTTGCACTTGCTGGAATGTGTTCTCCCTCCTCCCTCTCTTTATATGGTTGACTTCACCTCACCCTTCAGCTCTCCTCCTTGGAGAGACCAGCCTTCCTGAGTTACTAGCTAGCTATTTCCTTCCTTACACCACAACCTGTCCTTATCTTGTTCTTTTATTGTTCGTTTCTTTACTCAGCGTGGTGCCCCATGGCGCAGAGCAGACACTCAATGAATATTTGTTGAATGAAGGGAACCCTCTTCACCTTTCGTGTCAGGTAGGAATTGTAGGAGTGAGTAGAGGGTTTATTTTTGCGCTTAACGAAAAGTCTGGAGGTAGGCAGCTGCACTGCTCTAGGATGCCATCAAGGACCTGGGCTCTTTGAGCTTATCGCTTTGCCATCCTTCGTATGTGGAGTTTATCCTCGTAGTTGCAAGATGCTGCAGCGTCTTAGTGCAGATAGGAAGAAGGAGAAATACAGAAAGGAGCATCCACCTGTTTTTTTTTCTTTTTTCTTTTTTTTTCATTCTGCAAAACAGTAGCTTTTCCAAAACCCAGTAAGCTTTGCTTGAGTGTCCTTGGCCAGGACTGTTACTGGCTATCTGGCTGCTAGAGTCTAGGAAATCGAGACTTTGAACTGGACACATGCCACCCTAAAAGTATTGGATCCCTTTGGTAAAGAAAAGACCAGATTTTGGGTAGGCTGCCAGCAGGGTGACTGCACCTTTCATCCTGAGCCTATGTCAGAGAGGAGAGATTAGAAGGAGCAAGGGGGAAAAAAGAAAAGGAAGTCGGTAAATGAGGAGCGGGGAGAGATGATCTGCCGGAAACCATGGGGACATAATTACTGGCATTAAGATTTTATAAGAATAATGGTAATTATAATAATAACAACTGTGTTTTTAACGTTCCCATGTGTCATGTTCATAAAGGTGAATATTTGTTGGAAAAAGGTGCTAATATGGAGCTAATTTTACAAATAATGCAATACCACCCTACACATAAGTCTTTTAGCTGGACTGTTGACATCAGAGTCTATGATGTGTATACAAGATGCGTAGTGGACATTCCTTTGTTTTCTGCTTCATTTTTTCTTCAGAGTTACTGCCACTGGAAACCGATGTGTCAGCTGATACTCTGTGGCACCAGTTTCCAATTAGTGGGAACGTTTGCTGAGGTTTGCTGTGAAAGGTCACGCTGGTGTCAGTCTGGAGCGTCTCTTGGAGCAGCAGCAGACAGTCAATTGGCTAATTGAGAGTTGACAGTGTTTCCTATGGAAGCTCAAAAATACCCCCCTGCTATTGTTTCTAAGGGCTTGCGGACATTAGGGCATGAGGAAATCGAAAAGATTTGTAGAAGACAGCAGTGTGAGAAGCCGGTTGTCATAACAACAAGGCAGGCAGCAGTCATGATGAAAGTGGCAATCGCCTGCCTACCCTGAATGAGAGGGACCATTCAGGGTTAAGCACCTCAATAAACAGCAGGCGAGTTGGAAACTGAGGCCTCATTAAATTATTAGGTCCAAGAATAATCACTTTTCAGGGACAGTCTTCATAGCAGTCAGGCTCAGGATGGTTCGCTGGGGCGGTATGTGATGTGTGTGCCAAAGCAAATGAACAGAGCCATGCCTCGTGAGCATAGCTCCTGTTATTTGCATGCTCAGCGTGTGCCAGGCACTCCATATTTAGTCCCCACTTCTGTTGTCCCCATTTTATAGATGGGGGAGTCGGAGAGGTGGAGAGACTTGCCCAAGTGCATGCAGGGTATAAGCGGCTGAGTGGGGCCAGGTCTGGATCGCTCTGAGCCCCATGGTCTTTCCTCTGTGCCAGCCCCTTAACTCCTCCCTGGCTCCTGCCCTCATTGCCTTCCACCTTGACATATGCAGCATCCTTAGAAGAAATGTGGAGGGCCAGCTGGGAGAAGGAACTTGGGCCATTGGCTTTGGTGCCTCTGAATCTACAGTGACCTGAGGCGAAGGGACAGAGGATCCCAATATTCCTGGGAGCCCGAAGCAGAGAGAGATCTTTGGAGAGCCAGGAAGGCCCTGCCTTACTCTGGGTGGTGCCATGATATTTCCCAGTGGTATCACGCTTGTGTTTCATATAATTGGTTTGTTTGAATTGGGTTAAAACAGTGTCCGCACACTGCATTTTTTGCTATTTATCTGGTTATCTCCCATTTTTGTGACATTAAGATTGGCTGAGACAACACAATCCACCCGTTGTAAAGTCCCTCATCAGCTTTCAGTCACTGAGAATCATTGTCTACGTGAATTATTTCATTAGGAATTACAAAACGGTGTTATTCTAACACTTCTCCAACATTAATTAGCTGGGATTTTTTAAATAAAGAATACCTTTTCCTTATTACCCGTTTGGTTTCCCCGAAAAGGCGGAGTAAATGTCCACTTCTTTCCCATTAATTATCAATTCTCAGTTTGTTCCCTGGTGTCCTCCAAAGGTGGGATTATCATTACGAATTCATGGATCTTTAACATATCTGGTGACTTTTAATTCATCACACTTTTTATAATTTTTGCGAGTTTATGAGAGGCCCTCTGTCTGATTCCTGACTCCGGTTTACACAACTCCAACTTGCTTTCTGGGGTGATACATTTTTATAGGCTTTTCTTGTACTTTTCCCTGTTGCTAGACTGGAATTGGCCATTTCTATGAGGAGTCCTGATTCCTTTAATTGCAGTAGGATATTTCAGCACTACAGCCTCGGCACCTAGGAAGGTCATTGCTGCTGGGTCAACTGTCCTTTTCAATGGACAGACTAGGAGTTATTTATTTTCTTCTTTAAAGATACAGTTTAATCGTATTGATGTTATCAATTCAGAATTTTTAATTGTATACTTCCTTAATTTTTAAATTTTTATATTAGGTTTTTTTTTTAGATGTTGAAAATCCTGGTTCCTAACAGCATTATAAGTACACATTTGGTTTGTCTTGTATATCTAACAATATAATATGACTACTGAAAATATTTTAAGATGTTTGTGGGGTTTTTTTGTCCTGAGGCTATATCCCTATAACAGAGATATATAGATGGCTATGTTTTAAAATCACTTGAAATAATTGTTTGCTGTGTGTTTAAGCCATCAACTTGCTAAACAGATTCATTTGTTTGATTTTGTGTGAAAATTATTGTTGTTTTATTCCACTTTACTTTTGTTTTATATTTAGGTAAAAATATTTGCATGGTTTCAATGACAAATCTATAAAGTTTTAAGAAGGCTAACTTTCATCTCTGCCCCCTTTACTCAGTTCTTTTTGTCCTCCTATAGATAACCATTTTATTAGTTTTTGGTTTAAATTTTCAGTAAAAAAAAAACCTCCAAAACCCATATATATATTCACATGCTTTCTTTTTTAAAGATAAAAGATAGCATACTATACCCTCTGTTCTGTACCTTGGTCTTTTCACTTAACCATGTATTCCAAAGATTACTTCAAAGCAATATATAGATAGATTCCTCATTCTTTCTTATAGCTACATAGTGCTTCATCGTGGGGCTACGTGTAGTTTGTTAAACCAGTTGCCTACTGATGGCCGTTGGTGGTGTTCTAGACTTGGGCTATCCAAATAGTCTTGTTCATGTGTTTTGTGTTTTGCTTTGTTTGTTTGTTTGTTTGTTTTCATTTTTACCAGTGTATCTTTGGGTTGATTCTTAAAAGTGCATGGGTAGGCCAAGGGCTGAATGTAAATGTAATTTTTCCAAATTCCCCTCCACTGGATTTGTACCATTTTACATTCTCACCAGCAGTGCTGTTGTCCAACGGAGTATGCTGTCAACAGAGTATATTGTCTAAGTTAGGGGGTTTTGTCACTTTAATAGGTTAGTTTTAATGTGCATCTCTCTGAGTGAGGTTGCTGTCTTTTCATGTGATTATGGGCAAATTGCCTTTTCCTCTCTACATACGAGCTGTTCATGTCTCTAGGCCTGGTCTTTTCACCATATTCAGTTGTTGTGAATCTTCATTCTTTTAGGATGACTGAGATCTTTTGAAGAGCAAAAAGTCCCTAAAGTTGTTTGGTGAATAAAATTGTTGGGTTTTGCTGTCAGAGAAAGCAGCAGGGGGCTGGCTGGGCAACCTTCTCTCTTAGGACATTCCTAGGGTTTTTCTATATGGCCTTTCTGTGTAAACTAAGTTGGGCCTCCTCACAGCATGGTGCCCTCAGGGCAGTTCGTTTGCCTAACTACTCAGAGCTCTAGCACTTTTCCAGCAATAAAGGGTAGAAGCGGTATTGCCTCTCAGTTGACCTAGTCTTGGAAGTCACGCAGTGTCACTTCTCTTGCATTCGGCTGGTTACAAGTGAGTTACAACCCTGCCTAGATTCAGAGCGATGGAATTATACCCCACCCCTTAATGGAAGAACAGCAAGGTTCTAGAAGAGCATGACAGTTTTAAGAACTACGAAGGGTCTAGGATTATATCTGACAAGTTGGTCTTTGACAGTTTCCTGGAAGCTGATAAGACAGGAGACTCCTGGGTTATAAACAACGGACTGGACTACTGAGGCACAGCAAGCCTCGTGCGCATTAGCATGTTTGCATCAGTTCCTCTTCCCCCCAGGTCTCAGAGGTGGTGCAGGTGGGTCCAGATAGACTTGCACACACAGTAGACTGCATCACAGGAGATTTGTCTGCCCACGATTCTCCTGAAACTCTTCTCACAGAAACGCAGAGTCAGAGCTTCTGTTTGTGACCTCTCTGCAGCTTTCAGCGCCATCAATTGGGGTAGTGTCCTGTGCCACACCCTCCTCCCCACTTTGGAAATCGGCCTTCTCCGCAGTTTCGCCCTCCCCACCACTGCTGAATTTCTCTTCACCTCTGATTATGTCTTCTATGCCTCATCCTCCTTTTTCAGCTCAACCCCTTAGGTGTGTGACCCTTTACACCCTCCCCCAGCTCTTTCTCCTCATTCAGCATGTGTTCTGCTGGTGAACTCATCTGCTCCTCCAGTTATCCCAGTGATGGCTCCATGATGCTCCCTTCTAGTTCGAGACCCACGTTGCCAGTTGCTAGCAAGACATTTGACTGCTATCAGCCAGGTGCCTCAAATTCAACATAATTACCCCAAACCCACTTAACCTCTTCTTCCACACCCCTGCTCCACCACCCCCCATGTGTTCCCCCTCAGCTTACTGTACTCACCCTCTGGTTGTACAGGTACAAAGCTTTGGAGTTTTTGTTTCTCTCCCATTGTTCTCTTTCTCTCTCCAGACATCTGATGTGGAACCAAATCCTACTGGCTGTCTTGAACTATCTCTTCTAATGAATAGTTTCTTTCTTTCTAGTCCCCAGACTATTGTCCTCCCTAATTCAGGTCCTCATTAATGCTCATCTTTGGATAACTTCCCATTGGCTGTCTTGGATGTGGGGCATCTTGATGGCTAGGCCAGTGACTGTAATGGGGGAGCTATTATACGGTTGCTGACCCTACAGAACAGGATTCCCTTTATCGGGGCTCTGGTGCCTTCTAGGTGTGTCATCCTTGGATGCCTCCCCAGGTGGTGCTCTGGCTCAGTTAGAAGCCAGGCACCAGGTGTGCCAGATTTAGGGCCTCTTGGGAGGGGCCGTGCTACAGGGCAAGTTCAGCCACAGCCTGTGCCCTGCATGGGGCCATGACTCACCAAGCAATTTGCAGATGGCCACCACCCAACACTGGGTTTAGAGATACTTCAAGAGTCCAAGCCACGATTCAAGGTCGGCTGTCACTAGTGCCAGGCTTAGGGTTGCTCAGCAAAACGTATGGGGCATGCCAAGGCCAGATGCTGCTTGTTTGCAGTTTCTGAACCTTTAAGGGATTTTAGAAAAGTTTGCCGCATGAACCATGACAGGCTGTTTGTATGGAAAAGCCACAGGAAGCAGCTTAGGTAGGCCCACAAATTGGGTGGAGTTGGTCCTCAGGGAACCACCAGGGTGCTGGAGACTCGGATATGGCAGCCGCCTTAGTCTGCAGGCTGGGAAGGGGGAGTACTCAACAAAGGAACAATATGCATGCCAGCACTTCTGATTTGGAGAAAGCTGCCCCTCCGGCCTTTGCCTTGAAGCCAGACAGTTCAGTTCCTCCTCTTTGTGTGTCTCTGTCACCTTTTGAGCTGCTACCCCAGCGCTAGAGCTTAGAGCAGGTGAGTTCGTCAGTGAGTAAGTTCACCTGCAAACCCTTTGGGAAGAGTGCCTGGGGCTCCAACAGTCCTTTGTCTCAGCCACAGTCTCTGCTCGTTTTCACAGGCAGAGATTGTGGCGACTTCTCCTCCTGGCCCTGGAACCCTGGGCTGAGGAGCCTGCTGTGTGGCCAGGACCCCTTGCTTCTCTGGAGGGACTTCTGCAGTTGAGATATCCCTCCCAGTTTTTAACCATCACATGTAGTATGGGACTAGCATATTCCACATCTCTGTCCCTCCTCTTAGTCTCGAGGTGGCCTCTTCTGTCTGTCCCCAGTTGTAGGACTTCTGTTCAGCTAGACTTCGTGCAACTCCCAATGATGGTTGTTCTGTGGTTTAGTTGTGATTTTTGATGTGGTCATGCAAGAGGCAATAGCACAGCATTTACCTATTCCACCACATGGACTGGAAACCTCCAGAAGCCACTTCTTAAGACTCTTTCCAGGAAGGCACCCGGGCCATGTTCTGTGGTTAGATGAACTTAGGAAATGCTCCATAATGTAAACTCCTCTTAGAGAGTCACAGTGTACTTTAGCATATTAAAAGCTGTGAGAAGTCCTATAGTAAATTAACGTGTTTACTTGAACAGTGGCCCCAAACCTAGGACAACAGTCCTAATCTCCAGAACCTGCGAATATGACAAAAGAGTGAATATTATCTCATGTGACAAGAGATGTGATTAAGTTAAGGATCTTGAGAGTAGTGGCTCATCCTGGATTGTCAAGATTGGCTCTAAATGCAATCACACATAACCTCAAAAGAGAGAGGCAGAGGGAGTCCCAACACCTTCACAGAGGCCATGTGAAGACAGAGGAAGAGATGGGAGTGATGCAGCCATAAGCCAAGGAACACAGAGGAATGTCAACAGCCACCAGACAGTGGATGAAACAAGGAAAGCCAGAGGGAGATGGCCCTACTGACACGTTGAGTTTATACCTCTGGCCTCCAGAACTGTGATAGAATAAAGTTCTGTTATTTAAGCCACCAGTGTTATGGTATTTACTGTCATAGCTTCAAGAAATTAATATACCTTTGTCCAAACTTATGAAGTCGTAACTTTTTCTCACAGAACACCAGTCATCGATTCTTTAAACTTAATGTTCTGAGGAATCCATCCTGGACACGACACTTGAGATGAATTGATGAATGACTGATTTACTGTGGCATCACTGAGGACATTTAGAAGTCTGGGTCTGTCCCTTGGCTACTGGTGTCCACAAAACAGCCAGCAGCTTGAGGCCATGCCACGTGCCTTCCTTTGGTCCTTCCATCAGAAAGGGCGTCCTGACATGCTTCCTGCCTCTTACCCATGTTCTTCATACTATTTTATACTTATGAGATGTAGTATTCGGACCTTGCTAACATTTCTAACTATCACACAAGACATACACGCTCCCACAGATGTACCATCTTAGCTTCTTAAGTGTTTCTGTGTTCTCTCCCAAGGTCATCCTATAGGGGGGATTCTCTTTCTAATGCTGGACTGCACAAAGCGTGTCAGGATGCCTAAGGACGGAAACTACTCAGAGGGAGGGCTTCGCCTGGTCTTTTATTCCCTGTGAAATGCAGTGCTCACACTGCTCTTAGGCGCTGCCTACGTTGCTTTCAACTCTCTGCCTGGAGGTGACCACTTCAAAGGACGGTGTGGTCCTATGCTCCAATGTGGTGCTGCTTTCTCAGGGGAGGATCTATATCCACAGTTGGAGCTGTGCAGAGGATTTCTGGGTCACTTGCTCAGCAACTTATCCCTTTACAAACCATTCTGTAGTCTATGAGGGCAGAAGTTTTTACTGTCTATTTAGCCTTTCTCTATTCTGACCTCCATATATTAATGCCATTACAGCTCACCAAAGGCAATGTCCCAGGGTGACAAGGCACGCTATATAGATTAGAAAGTGTACCCTAAACAAGGAAAATCTGTCAGGGTCTCTAAGCCAAGAATCTATTTATTTATTTGTTTGGTTTTTCGTTTATTCTTTTTTTAATTGAATAAATGATTTTAATTTTTTTCCCCATCCACCTTCCCCCTCCTCCCTACCCTCTGGTAACTACTAATCTATAGTCCATGTCCTTGAGTCTCTGTTTGTTCTGTTCATTTGTTGCTTTTAGGTTTATACCCCACATGTAAGTGATGTTATGTGATTTTCAGCTTTTTCTGTCTGGCTTATTTCACTTAGCACGATTATCTCAAGGTCCATCTCTATTGTCACACATGGCAGTATTTCATCTCTTCTTATAGCTAAGCGATATTCCATTGTATATATGTACCACACACAGCTTCTTTAGCCAAGCATCTATCGTAGGACACTTTGGTTGTTTCCATATCCTGGACACTGAATAATGCTGCTATGAACATCAGTGTGCAAATATCTTTTTAAATGCGGGTTTTCAAGTCTTTGGGGTAAATGCCCAGTAGAGGGATTGTTGGATCATATGGTAGATTGATCCTTAGTTTCTTGAGGAACCTCCATAGTGGCTGTACCAATTTGCAGCCCCACCAGCAGTGTATGAGGGTTCCTTTTTCTCTTCATCCTCTCCACCTTTGTTATTACTTGTCCTGTTGATTATAGCTCTTCTAACAGGTGTGAGACAGTATCTTATTGTGGTTTTGATTTGCGATGTTGAGCATTTTTTCATATATTTGTTGGCCATTTTTATGTTCTCTAGGGATAAGTGTCTGTTCAGGTCCTCTGCCCATTTTTTGATTGGATCATTTTTTGTTGTTATTGGGTTGTATGAGTTCTTTGTATATTTTGAGTATTAGGCCCTTATCGGAGGTGTTACTTGCAAATATATTCCATTCGGATGGTTGTCTCTTTACCTTGTGATGGTTTCTTTAACTGAGCAGAAGCTTTTTAGTTTGATGTAGTCCCATTCATTTATTTTTGCTTTTACTTCCCTTGTTTTTGAGGTCAAATTCATAAACTCCTCTTTAAGTCCAAGGTCCTGGAGTTTAGTTTCTATGTTTTCTTCTATGCATTCTATTGTTTCAGGTCTTATATTCAGGTCCTTAACCCATTTTGAGTTAATTTTGGTGTGTGGTGATAGATAACAATTTAGTTTCATTCTTTTGCAGGTGGCTTTCCAGTTTTCCCAGCACCATTTATTGACGAGGATTTCCTTTCTCCTCTGTATGTTTTGGATTTTTTGTTGAAGATTATTTGCCAATATAAATATGGGTTTACTTCTGACTGTCGATTCTGTTCCACTGGTCCGTGCATCGCTTTGTAATATAATTTGAAGTCGGGCAGAGTGATGCCTCCAGCCTTACTCTTTTTATTCATTATGGCTTTGGCAATTCAGGGTCTTTTGTGCTTCCATACAAATCTGATGATTTTTTTGTTGTTCTATTTCTTTAAAAGGATTTTGATGGGGATTGTATTAAATCTGTATAATGCTCTAGGTAATAAGGTCATTTTAACTAGGCTGATTCTTCCAATCCAAGAACAGGGAATATCTTTCTTAGCATCTTCTTCCATTTTCTAAGCCAAGAATCTTAAAGTAGGAAATTTCCTTCTTCCATCTTCGTTGCATGGAATTATACAGGTCAATATCTACCCAGGATGACTCCAGGATGGAGCCTATCACAGTGTGGCAGAACTGCCTTACCCTCTCCTGTCACTCATTTCTCTGGCCTCTCGCAAAGAGTCGAAGGCCCAGAGGCTCCTCTTTCTCTCCTTTGACTCAGCTCTAACTTTCTCAAGGCTAAGAAGTGGAGACCTCTCCTCTGCCCTCGCCCTACCTCTTTCTCCACAACTCTGTTTTTATTTATGAACATAACTCTCTAACAGTGTGAACTCTGACAAATGACAAGTTTGTGCTTGGAAGAAAGCAAAAAATAAAAATTTGAAAGTGTGTGCAAATTAGATTGCTGTAAAATGCTTCCTGTTTTCTGGCTTGCTTACGTTCTCGTTTCAGGATTGTTTCATCATCATTTCTGGAAGATATCCTTTTGGCAGTGGTCCATGACCTTATTCTTCTCTTTCCTAGTTATACTGGGAAAAGGAATTCATTTATAAACCTCTTAATTAATAAGGGTCTCAGGAGTCACCACTCCCTGGGCAAATAGACCTCAGCAATTTGGAAGTGGTGCCTTGAAACCTTTTAATTTAATCATTCATATTTACAGTGAGGAAGTTGAATGCTAAATTAAGATTAGCTCTTTTGAATGCCAGGAAAGTGCCCTTGGGTGGCCCTGGTCCAGCTTGGGCCCAGCTGTTGGCAGTGTAGCTGGAGCAAAGAGTGCAAACCCCAAGAGGCCTTTTGAGACAAGGCCTTGGTAGAGAAGACAATCCTTGAACCACAGTGGTGAGCACTATTTATTCATTAAACTAAACTTTCTCTGCACCAGGTCCTTGATACATACATACATACATATATACATATATGTGTATATGTATATATGTATGTATATATGTATACATATATATATATAACATTCTCAATTACTATTTCTGTTCTGCAGGTGAAGAAATTGAGGCTTAATAATATAAGGGGACGTTTCCAAGATCACACAGCTGATAGAGCCAGATTCAAACCAAACCTGCCTTATTTCAAAATTCTTACCTGAGGCCATAGAGCCCCAGACCTTTAGAATTCATAAGTTGGTAAAATTAAAAAAGAAAAATATGTTTTTGCAAAACTAAAAAGAAAAAGTGGGTGAGTTTGTGCACATGCTAACATAGAGTTGCTTTTTATTTTGCCATTGGGGCATGAAAAAGCCTGTCATTTTTCGCTATGGCCCTTTCATTGGAAAGGATATTTCACATATACACATGCATGCACACATGCACACACATAAGAAAAAAACATTTTAAATTAATTCAAATATTTATTGAACACCTATGATGTGTCAGGCACTGTTCTAGGCACTACAGAATGTAATAATGAAAAAATAAACAAAAAAATTCCTGCCCTCATTCTAAGTAAGGTATGATGAATTAAAAGAAGAAGAAGGAGGAGGAAAGTACACAGTATGTTGAAAATGAGTGCTGTAAGGGAAAAAATAGGACAAGGAAGAGTGAGTGTGAGGGGGAGTGAACATACCAGTCTTGCCAAGAAAGGGTATAGACAGTGAGCATGCACACATACCCACTACACAATCTCATTTTCCTCATTGTCTCAGCACTGGGGACCTTGTCCGTGTGACCCAACACTTGGAAACCTCTGCCCTGTGCCATCCCAGGTCCATAGAAGTTGAGATGGGCAAGACTAGCAAGGAAGGGTCAGGCTCTGCTTCTGGCTCATTCCCCCTCAACCTTTTCCAACTGTGAGTTTTCAATTCCAAAGCTATTGATTGGCTGAGCTTTTATCTTGCCTAAGACATGATCCAAGAAGTTTCTCATTGTGCCTCAATGTAAATTAATATTTCAGAGGAAGAACTGTGAATCAAAAACTTTGGCTTTCTGAGTTGGAGGTTCTAGGGCCCCACCCCACCTTGCTCCAGTGCTACCTTCCCTTTGCTGAAGAAGTTGGACCTGGTGAGTGCTGGTTTCTTTTCCCTATGTGTTCCCTGTTTTGTGTGGGAAGAAACCTGACAAAATATCCCCTCACTCATTTTCCTTTAGGTTTTTGTTGTTGTTCAGGGGGATATTTCTCAAACTTTAGACATAAGATGGAGGGAGTATTTGGATCTCAGAATTTGTTCCCTTTGAAACCCTGTGCAAAATCTCCCACCTTCTCAGCAGCCTGGATTCCCCTGGAGCCTGACTTTCTGGTTTTTATTCTGAGTACAGCTGCCAATATTCTCACACAAATGAGTAGGGCAAAGGCAAGTTCTTGGAATCACAGAGCCCAGAGTCCTGATTCTGATTCTACCTCTTACTAGACTGAGACTTTGGGTAGGTTACTTGGACTATTTGAACTCTGGTTTTCTTATCTGCTGTATTGAGATAGTAAAAGTATTTACCTCATTGGGTTGTCGTGAGTATTAAATGAGAGAACATACAATAATGAAATTTATTGAAGATTTGTTATGTGTCACACACTACTCTAAGTGCTTTGTATGTATTAAGTATGGATGGTCACCCACTTATGATGGTTTGACTTATGGGTTTTTGACTTTACAATGGTACAGGAGCGATGCACATAATAAAGTACATAAGACCTACAACACTTTCATCATAAAATAGGCTTTGTGTTAGATGATTTCACCCAACTGTAGGCTATTGTAAGTGTTCAGAGCATGTTTAAGGCGGGCTAAGCTAAGCTATGATGTTCAGTAGGTTAGGCGTATGAAATGCATTTTCACTTTACAGTGGGTGTACATGGACATAATACCATCAAAAGTTAAGAAGCATCTGTAGTTGAATTCTCCATGGACTCTTTAGAAGCTGTTATTGTTTTCATTTCATGGAAGAAGGAACTGAATCACGAAGAAGATGAGTAGCTTTCTCAAGGTCATCCTATGTTCTTGGTACGTAGAGTGATGGCTTTCATTAATGTAGTCACTTGTGGAGAAATTAGGAACCACTTGATCTACCCTTGTCATCAGAGCTTATCTTGGAGCTGCTACTTGATAGGATAATTTCATTAATGCCAAAGGAATATGTCAAATATATTTCTCAGAATATAGAAAACTTAATTCTCATACGAATAGTGAGCAGGTGTAACTAACTCATTAGTGAGGGTCACAGTGGGATGATAAAGCCAAGTCAAAAGAGAATCTGAGAGCATAGTTATTAAAAGGGCAACATGAGGGATCTGTGTTCAGACGGAACAGTTCTCTCTCTTGACTGTGGTAATACACATACATGAACCTACACCTGGGAGAAAATTGTATAAGAATAAATACAAATACACAAATGAGTACAAGTAGAATGGGGGAAATCTGAGTCAGACGGGTGGATTGTACCGATGTCAGCACCCTGGATGTGACCTTGTACTGTCATTCCAGAGAAACTGGTGAAGGGCACACCGGTCTCTCAGTTTGCTTTCTTACAATTGTACATGAATCTACACATGATCTCGAAATAAAAAGTTTAATTAAAAAAAATAAATAGCTCAGGTGAAAAGAGAATATGAGAAACTGGTTGTTGTTTTAGAAATAGTGGAAATAATGGATTAAGGACCCGAATATAAGACCTGAAACAATAAAATGCATAGAAGGAGACATAGGAACTAAACTATGGACTTAAAGAGGAGTTTATGAATCTGACCTCAAAAGCAAGGGAAGTAAAAGCAAAAATAAATGAATGGGACTACATCAAACTAAAAAGCTTCTGCTCAGCAAAAGAAACTGTCAATAAGATAAAGAGACAACCATCCAAATGGGAAAATATATTGGTAAGCAACGCCTCCAATAAGGGCTTAATATCCAGAATACATGAAGAACTCATACAACTCAATAACAACAAAAACAATCTAATCAAAAATGAGCAGAGGACCTGAACAGACATTTCTCCCTAGAGGACAAATGGCCAATGAATATTGAAAAGATGCCCACCATCGCTAGCTATTAGGGAAATGCAAATCAAAACCACAATGAGATGCCATCTCACACCTGTTAGAATAGCTATAATCAACAAGTAATAGCAAATGTTGGAGAGGATGGGGAGAAAAAGGAACCCTCATACACTGCTGGTGGGACTGCAAATTGGTACAGCCACTATGGAAAACAGTACGGAGGTTCCTCCAAAAAGTAAGAATTGATCTAGGGGTTGCTCCATAGTGTAGTGGTTAGCATGTCTTTTTTACACACAGAAGGTCCTGGGTTCACGCCCAAGGTGGAGTCACGGACCATACTCTGGGTGTGCCAAGGCCTGGGTGCAATGGGCTCCTTGGGTGCACCAGGACCCCCGAGTGTGCCGGGGGTGCCAGGCCCCAGGGGCACCAGGCCCTGAGTGCAAGCTTCAAGCATGTGAAAGGAGACACCCCACTTTCAGAGATCCAGTTCTTAAGGGGAAACGGCAACATCCATAGGTCAGGGGTGGAAGTGGGAGGGGCAAGGAGTTAAAGAGGGGAAGAAGAAAAAAAAAGAATTGATCTGCCATGTGATCCATCAATCCCTCTACTGAGTATTTACCCCAAAGACTTGAAAACCACATCTGTAAAGATATTTGCACACCGATGTTCATAGCAGCATTATTCACAGTGGCCAGGACATGGAAGCAACCGAAGTGTCTTAAGATTGATGACTGGCTAAAGAAGCTGTGGTACATGTATACAATGAAACACTGCCATTTGCAACAACATGGATGAACGTTGAGATAATCATGCTAAGTGAAATAAGCCAGACAGAAAAAGTTGAAAATCACATGATATCACTAATATGTGGGATATGAACCTAAAAGCAACAAATGAACAGGACAAACAAACAGAGACTCATGGACATGGACTATAGGCGAGGTAGACAGGGTAATTGGGGTCAAATATGTGGTGACAGAAGAAATCTAACTATGGGAGTTGAACACACAGTGTAAATATACATATGCCTTACTATTAAAGTGTACTGATGAAACTGATTGGATTTCATTAACCAGTGTCACTATAAAAAATTAATTAATTTTAAAAAATAGTGGAAAGAGGGAAAGCTGAGATAAGGCTGCTAAATTAAATATAAAACTTGTCATATTCTACAAGGGAAAAAAACCCCACAGTCTTTCAGGTTATCTTCTCTGATGGAAAAAAAAGTCATCACTCGTCAGTTCACAGAATTGTAAGATGTTTGGGCCCAAATCAGATGTACAGAGTTACATACCATGGAGCCAGGTTTCTCAACATCAGCACTACTGGCATTTTGAGCTCAGAAAACTCTGTGTTGCGGGGGACTATCCTGCACATTATATGATGTTTGGTGACATCCCTGGCCTCTTCCCACAAGATGCCAACAGCTGCCCCCAAGTCAACAACTAAAACATCTCCAGATGTCTGCTAGGGGAAAGTCAACTAAAGTCGACCTAGTTGAGAACCACTGTTCTAGACCTGAGGGCCCACAGAGCCAGAAGACCTTCAGGCGAGTCTTCTAGTTGGAAAGTGCTTCTAGTGTGACAGTCATCATTTTTTTTGTCATTATTTTCAAGTTTTGGATAATTGTTCTTCACAAATAAAACGACCATTTACAGAGTCACTGTGCTGAAGCACAATACAGTATCAGGAGTCACAGACTTTGCAGTACAGGAGCCTTAGAGATTCTCTAGTCCTGGTCCAAGCACCTCACTTTACAGCTGAGCAGTGTGAGCGGAGATGGCTTCCCTAAGGTCATGGAGCTAGTTCATGACAGAGCATGTTCCGCTAAAACCTCGTCTTATTCTAAAAGGCATTTGAGGTGATCATCATGGAGTCATTACAGCTTTTGAGCACCAGTTATGTACCAGACACTGTACTAGGCTCCAGGCTCGGACGATGAGTAACACTGGGTTCCTGTCCTCAGGGAACTGACGGTCTTAGTGGACAGGTGAGGCTGTGCACACATCTTTACTGGAGATAAACATGCAGCAGTGACTTAAAAATGATATGGAGGTGGATGTGGGGGGTGGGGGATGAGAGAGGGTCATGATGGCCCCAGGGTCTCAGGGCTTAGGAGAGTCTAATGAGGGGATTCTAAGGGTCCAGGTCAGGGCTGGGCCAGGTTCTGGGATTACTGGAAGCTCCAGAAGAGAATGATAAGAGAGGGGGATGCAGAAATGGGGAGCTGTAAAAAAAAAGGGAGCAGACTTATAGTCAAGAGATAAGCCCAAAGCCAGGACAGGGTTGCCTAGTGAGAGGAATGCAATTGTAAGACAGAATGGAAGACAGCTGGAGCCAAGCAAAGAAAATTAGTGGTTACACCGAGGCAGTGTTTAGAGCATGGAGGTGCCAGTGGCTCATTGGTGCGAGTCATTACGGGTTCTCAGGTAGCCGACTGCACAGGAATCTGAATCTGGACCTACCAGGCTGGGTGCACCAGGGCTCATGTGCTTGACCTTAGGGAGGAATTGGCCTCTGGAACTGAGACTTGGGTGCTAATTTCTGTTCAAAAACTTGGCAGGGTGTGGGTTCAGGCCTGGCTGTCACAGGATCGTCATTTACTGTTTTATAACTTGCCTGGTGTAAGGGTCCCTTTGGAGTCTGGTCAAAGGGGGAGCTGAGTAATAAGAACGTCTCTGTTTTTTATCCAGCCTTCTGTGAGAAGAGGGCACAAGTGTAATGCCAGATAACAGAGCAATCTTCTCATCACAGGCATCACCACTCCAAAGCCTGAGTGGAATAGCCTCAAAACCTAGTACTTTCTGCTCTGACTCTGTACTCACCAAGCAGCTTTGTGCTTGATTTGGTCTTTTATAGCTGATTGGCTTTCGTGTAAAACCATAATTTTAAACCTTGGCCTGGCCCTGGTTACTGCAAGGCGATCACTTGACTCAATGTAGATTGGCCTCTTCTCTTATTCCCCTTCAATAACCAATCCAAACCTTCGCCACCCTACTGGCCATCCCTAGCAACCCCCATTTGACACCATTTCTATGAGTTCAGTTTTTTTAGATTCCACATATAAATGAGATCATACAGTATTTATATTTCTCTGTCCGACTTATTTCACTTAGTATGATGCTCTCAAGACTCATCCCTGTTGTTGTGAATGGTAGGGTTTCTTGGTTTCTTTTTATGGCTGAGTAATATTCCATTGTGTGTGTATGTGTTTGTGTATATATATGGTTTCTATATATATATATATAATGGTATCTACATCTATATGTAATGGTATCTATATAGATACATAATCGTATTTTCTTGATCTGTTTATTTGTGATGGACATTTATGTTGTTTCTATGGTTTATCTATCACAAATACTGCTGTGGTGAACATGGGGATGCAGGTATCTCTTCAAGATAGTTCATTTTCTTCGGATATATACCCAGAAGTGGGATTGCTGAAATTTTATGGCAGTTTTATTTTTAATTTTTTGAGGCACTTCTATACTGTTTTCCCCAGTGGCTGCACAGGTTTACATTCCCATAGTGCCCCAGTGTTCCCTTTTCTCCACATGCTCTCCAGCATTTGTTATCTCGTGTCTTTCTGATGACCGCCTGACAGGTATGAGGTGATATCTCACTGTAGTTTGATTTGCATTTCCTTGTTGAGTGATATTGAGCACAATTTCATGTACCTGTTATACCATTTCTATGTCTTCTTTGGAAAAATGTCTATTTAGGTCCTTTGCCCATTTTTTAAGTTGGATTGTTTAGGTTTCTTTTTTGTTGTTTGTTTGTTTGTTTGTTTGTTTGCCATTGAGTTGTATGAGTTCCTTGTACATTTGGGATATTAAGCCCTTATTAAATATATAATTTGCAGATATTTTTTCCTATTATGTAGGTTGCCTTTTCATTTGTTGATGGTTTCCTTTGCTGTGCTTTTTAGTTTAATATAGTCCCACTTATTTATTTTTGCTTTTGTTGCTTATTTATTTGTGCTTTTAGTGTCAAATCCCAAAAATTTGTGCCAAGACCAATATCAAAGATCTTTTTCCCAATGTTTCTAGGAGTTTTATGGTTTCAGACCTTACACTAAGATCTTTAATCCATTTTGAGTTAAATTTTGTGAGTAGTGTAAGATAGAGATCCAGTTTCATTCTTTTGCTTGAGGATACCCAGTTTTCCCACCACCGTTTACTGAAGAGACTATCTTTTCCTTAACAAAGCATTATACTTTAATTTATGCCAAGGCCTTCCCATCCAGTTGGCATGCATTACTGTGTCATGGGTGGTCTGGGAGAACAGAGAACCACTGTACCTTCCAGCAGGAGACAGGTGTGCACCCTTCCCTCCTGAGGCTCTGTTCTTGAAGGTCAGCTGAGTTTCCATGGGAGATGTCTGACCTCCAGGGAATAGCTTGGCATTGCCATTCTAAAAGTATTATATGTGCTTGCCTAGAGGTCTGTTTTCTTTGGTGCAACTGCCCTAAATTTATGTTTGTTTCTTTAGCCTTCCTGTTACACCTGTGGCGAACAGTGTCTTTCTAATTAATGGTTGAATGATGGGGCATCTAAATCCTGAATTTTGTTGGACACTAGAGCTAGAATGGAAACCCATCCCTCATCTCTGAAGGAAGGAGAGGAGACTGGGGCAATTTATCACTCCCCGCCTTCTTTGTTTAATTAGCTAGAAAACACCTTTCTGCAATTCTAAGAACAATGCAGATTGTGAATAATTTTAACAACAGTTTTTAGGAGAGAAAACATGAGCAGGTTAAATATGCACAACAATTTAAAAACATGCTCTGATTTTGGAAACAAAAATGTGATGTTTGGAATTCAAGATGTACAGTCATGTGCCTCTTAACAGTAAGGATACATTCTGAGAAATGAGTCATTAGGTGATTTTGTCATTGTCGCAAACATCAGAGAGTGCACTTATGCAAACCTAGCTGGTCTGGCCTAGTGTGCACCTATGCTATGTGGTATAGCCTACTGCTCCTGGGATACAAGCCTGTAAAGCATGTTATACTCTCCTGAATACAGTATGCAATTGTAATACAATGGTATTTGTGTACCTAAACATATCTAAACACAAAGAGGTACAGAAAAAATATGGTATAAAAGATTATAATGAAGTTATAATCTTATGAAACCACCACCACATATGTGGCCCATCATTGCCTGATGCCTCATTTTGTAGCACAGGACTGTACACTCTGAGTATCCTCCAAGTGCTGTTGCTAAGAGTATAGTGACCAGGCAGTGAGACACAGCGGCTGCCTTCATGGGGCTTGCCCTTTAACACTAGAGAAAACACTAGAGAAATCATTAATAAGATCGTCAAAACTGTGCAAAGGGCTTTGAACTTGAGACACGATGCACTGTGGGAGTGAACACCTATGGGAACCTTGGGTTTGCTACTTTGTCTCCTCAGCCACATCATACATGCCTAGAAAACGAGGCCCAATATCCATTTCTGTTTCTTTTTTGTGTGAGACCTCTTTTTCCTTCTGAACTTGCTGCCAGGGAGTTATGTTAGTCCTCACTCTAGCCCACATGCTTGGTTCTACACTTGCACATGATTTAAAGGTTTGTTGAACGAGATTGAAGAATGAGATATCAAGCCTCTTCAGGACAGGGATCCAGCTCATTGTCTGTGATTCCCTCACAGGGCCCATCAAATAACAGTGTTCAATGATCACTGTCCACTGAGTGGATGTCCGGGAGTCACATCCTGCTTCCCTTTATGGAAGGTCAGCTAGCGTGTGGTAGGGCACCAACTTAGTGTCTGGCCTGCTCTAGGCATTCTATGAGATGAGGAAACAGATATAGAGAAGGAACTTGCTCGAGATTATGTAACAAGTATGTGGTGATGGTCGGGGGATTAGACCCCATCTCTGTCTGACGGCAAAGCCAGTTCTCATTACACTACAGAACCTCAGCATCAGACATAAGAGCTCCCCCCCCCCAAAAAAAAATATGGTGAGTAAATGAATCTGGTTCCTTTAAAAATTCCAAAGGTCCTTGCCTCTTGTCACCGCATTCCACTTCTGTTTCCCACAGCGGTTACTTTCTGTCTGTCTCAGTGCCTCTTCTCCTCCCAAGCTAATCTTCCTGCGGCCCTGGAGACTGTTGATTAAATTTGCCCAGTAAACACCATCCTGTTTTCTCAGCCCCAGTACACATAATGGAACGTCCAAGCCTCACAAATAGAGTTTGGAGTTTATTACCCTGTGGCTATCGGTAAATTGACTTGTGACTAGAGAACAGTAGTGGATAATCTTGAATAAAGCTATTTGATATGGTTCAAGGTTATGAGATTTTCCAAATTTAATCCACATGTTCTCAGGTCTCACTGGCCTCTGGGTACAAATGGGCTCACTCATATGAAAAGCCACAAGCATATTTCACTGTTTCTGGCCACCAATTGTTCTCTAGGACCTGAGCCCTTTGCAACCCCCCAAGGTATTTCAGGGGCTCCTCAGGGTGCAGCTCACAAATAAGTCTGGCCAGCTGGTGTTCTGCCACTGTGGAGTCCTGTTTTCGCCTTTTGTTTTCTGACTTTCTGCTTAGGAAACTGCTCCCTTCCTCACTGGCCCCTTCCTGAACATCCTGTAATGCTCAGGACAGTCCCAACACAAAGAATTATCCATCCCCACCTGCCAATAGTGCTGAGGTTGAGAAGCCCTGTTTCAGAGCCGAGATCTCCAGAATAAGCGTGGTTGTATTATAAAATGGAGGAAAAGACCGCTCTTCTTTTTGTATTATTCTATAATTTTAGAGAGGCCCTCAAGTAGTGTTGCTTGTACGCTATATCTCAGCTAATTTTGTGGCAAACAGCTTTCTAAGTTTTTGCTTACGGCCCTGTCTTCTTCATGGGGTCAAATTGTGGATAGAAGACAGAACTGAGAGACAAATGCTAATTCTCTTTAAATTTGCTCCTCCCCTTGACCTTGAGGCTTGCCTTTTCTTCTGACTGGGTGAGGCCTACTGAGCCTGGCCCCTCTTCCCTGAAGGCGACTTATTTTCTGGGAGGCTCCTTGGTCCCTAATGCAAATACCCTGCCAGCACCCACGAGTTTGTTCTGACATGTCTGAACTCCAGTGTAGGTCCCAGCTTCAGCTGGGAGAGAGAGGATCTTTTGTGAATTGATGTCCAGGTACTACAGAACTCAAATGAGTGCTATCGAAGGGCAAAGCTTGTGGTTTACACTGTGTGTCCGTTAGGACTCATTTGTTAGCACGTAGTAAACAAATCTACATCTACCAAAACAAAACTGTAAGCAAAAAAGAAAAGAAAAGAAAAGAAAAGAAAAAAGAAAAAAAAGAACAGGACTGTATTATTGGCTCAGGGAACAGAAAGGCTGAGAGTTGGGCTGTCTTAGGGGTGACACTGGGTTCTAGGCTCATATGCTGCCAAGAACCCTGTGTCTCTCCCTCCATTTCTCAAGCCCCTTCTGTGTGGGCTCCATTCTCAGAGAGGCTCTCTCCTCTCAGTGGCCAGACCACTGCCCCACCCCACCTCATGAGACTGGACCGCAAGTCCAATGAGAAAGAGAGAGTCTCTTCCACTAGCTCCTGCACAGGTCTTGAGATTTGCTAACTCCTGTCATGTGCCGCCCCTGAGCCAATCACGTGGTCTCTGAGATGCAGAGTAGTGACTGCCTTGCCCTTGGTCGCGTGCTCCAAACCAGACCACCAGGCTGAGAGTGAGAAGGTGGGGAAGGAGGGATTACTGGGAAAACTGTACTTCAGTGATTGGGGCAAGCCCACCACCCATCGTTTAAGAATTTTAGATTGCATAGAATGGGCTTGGGATTATTGGATAGGTCAGGAAAGGGATCTCTAAAGAAGAATATACCCTTTTAAAAAAAGAGGAAGGATTGATAATTTTGTGTTTAAACAAATCAGAAATATGCAGTGTGGGAAGGAGTCAGGCTGGGAAGTGCAGGGACTTCTAAAGGAACCTCCGATGGGAAATAATGCCTGCGTGTTCCCCCAGTTACAGGGCTCGTGGTCCCATGTGGTCCCACCCTCCTTTTCCTCAACCTTTCAATATCTGAAACATATAAACATTTTGTTTGATTTTTGCTTGATAATATGCCAAGATGTATTTGTGATGAGTACTTACGTTTTTATGTATCTTAATTTATTCTTTTTTTAGAGTTTTCCTAAAATTGCCAGGTGAAATACCACATCTTTCTTTTCACAAGCGACTTTCTAAAACAATGTCTCATTATTTTCTTTGAAAAGTCAAAATGTGGCAATTGAAATACTTTTAATTCCCACTAGACTTTAAAGTGCATTTCAACTTCATCTCCAAGGACTATTTTTAAACATAACTTTTAAATAAAAAACAATTTTTAAAGGGGGAAAAATGACTTTGTACTTGTCTCAATCCAGTAGTGAGACTTAAATAAAGCAACTGGTCCAGTGCCTGACATGTAGTGGGCTCTCTACAAATAGAAATTCCCTTCTGCTTACTTTAAGGACCATTAAAACTCTGAAGAAGAAGGAGAAAAATAAAGATGAGGTGAACTGGACATTTCCAATGGGAAGAAACCGGAGAACAAAGAGCTATTTGGGAAGAAGTGTGAAAGGAAGAAATGGCAGGGAAGGGAAATGATAACTTCTAAGTTTTTAAGGCCAGAGGCTAGAAAATTGGTGGCATGAATGACATCGATAGGAGAATCAGGAAGGGGAAGTGGAAGAAGATAAGTTTGGATGTATTGCGTCTAAAGTGACGTGAGAGAGGCCTCTGTGTGGAAAAGTGAGACTGCAGCTGGTTCTGTAGGACTGTCACCATCACTTCTGAATATCTCCTTCTCCGCTCTCCCATTTCTTGAATCTGCCTTGTTCAGCCCACGCCCATCCCATTGTAGAATTATCTGACCATTGTAGAGTTGAGGTCCTCATCCCCTCTTGCCTTCAGAGAGTTTAATGGTCTTGACCAATTTTCCTTCCTTCAGTCTCACCCTCTTTAATCCATCCTCCTCCGTGTCTTTGAACTTTTCTTTATGTTTTCATTTTGCTCATAATTTTGTTTTCCAGGTTACTAATTTAGTATTTATCTAGGGAAGTGACAAAATGTGCTGGTGGATTATGAGTGGAACTCCCTTTGCTTTTTCCAGGAAAAGCAAGTAAAGAATTTAGGTTACTCTTAACAGCTTCAGAGTTTTGAACATTGTTTCCTTCAATCTAATGCCATCATGAGACTGGACCGCAAGGATGACTTGAGTTATGAGGACTGCCTTGATGTCTCTTTCTGGCTCTCACCAGAAGTGCATACCTGCAGGGTGAGGACCCTAAATTACCCCTCTGCGAGTCACCAGAGCCTGGTGAACTGTCTGGCGTGTGTTGGGGGTTCAGCAAATATTGGTTGAGACGAACTGATAGGAGCAGAGAGCTGGGCATCTGACGTGATCGAGATTAGTAAAGATGGACGTGGTCCTTGAGCGAGGACAGTCTGAGAACCGAGAGTGAAGAACAGTATTTTTAGCGTGGCCGTCTTGTCTTGAGGGACGTATGAGCCACCATGTACTGATTTTTCTGAGTAGAAACCACAGAGCCGCAGGCCTGTGGTGTGGGGCCTGAGCGATCCAGCCCCAGTGCTGCACCGTCTGTGTCAGTCCCTGCATGGCCTTGGCTCGTGCAGTTTCCCCCAGGGCCACCTACCTTCTTGTGTAGCCTTGAGGTCTGACCTAGATATTTGGAAGAAATATCTTGAAGAAAGTTTAGTTTTGTTATTATTTCACACTGAAGAAAAACTACTTTAGAGGGAAATTTTGATTTTTGATTTTGATTTTTCTCAGGCTTCATCTCCCTTGGTTCTAGTAGGCCAACCCCAGTAAAGCTGTTTCACAATGAAATCTGTGCATTTGGGTGAGATCTCATCACACGGGCAGGTTCCTGACTGTATGGGTGATGTTGTCCAAACCCTGCCATGGGAAAACTCACCTCCTTTCGTAAATATCAAGAATGATAATGTGATTTAAATCAAAGCCAACTGCACCTACTCCCAGATGCTAGCAGGAACTTGTCAAAGGGGGAGCTTGAACTTGCCTTCTCAGGGATAAAAAAAAGTAAGTGTAAACCTGCTTTAAAGCTATCCAGGAAAAGCTACAAAGATAGGAAATGGGATTTAAGAATCAATTATTGCAGTACAGAAATACAAACTCAAACCAGCCTAGCTGAAGTTAGAAAATCCACAGCGACTCTGTCCTCTGCAGCTGCTACAGAAGAGGTTGGGGTGTCACCAAGGACATAAACATTCACAGTGAGCTGCAGGGCAAGTAGGTTGACAGGCTTAATCCCGTGCGTTCCGCTGTGTGATTTTAAAATTGTGACTGAAAACCTTTCATCTGGATTTTGGTTGTAGATGACTATCCTAATTAATCACTATTGTTTATCTTGTCTTCTCCTTTCTTTCTAAATACTCCATTGCACTTGTCAGATGTGTATTTTGGCAAATGCCCTCTTTCCGAAGTGGTATGATTTCCAGTTGCAGCCTTCTGAGAGTGGTTTCCAATTTGGTGAGTCAAGCAGGAAAGATAATCATTTCAAAAATGCATTCAGAGGGCTAAGGAAACTCCAGACAGAGGCAGGGCCTCAAGGGCAGGGCCCTGTCCTCTCTGGACCCCCCGCTTCCAGACTGTGGAGCCCTTCAGAGGGACCCTCCACACTGTTCCAAGGCTGCCACTGCCCACGGGACACTGTCCAAGCTCCTTAACAAGGCACACATGACTGCCCATGATTTGGCCTCTGCCCCTCTTTGGCTCATTTTGTCCTTCGCCCCAGCAGCACCTCTGGGACAGCTCTCCTCTGCACCCCAGATATCACTCCTGAAACATGAAGATGGAGTCGCTCTTACACGTCTGCCTCCCCTGCCCTGGAACAGAGCCTGGCTCCTTGGCGAGGTGCAGTAAATATTCATGACCACCATGGTCTGTTTTTCTCTGGTTTTCTCCATTTCTCTTCACACAACAAAAGCCCAGTAGCTGGCTAAGCTTTGAATTATCTGTCCTTCCAAAGAAGGTGAGGCACAGTGCGGGCTTGTGAATACTATGCTTTATCTTTGTCTCTGTCACATGTGTCACATGCCAGCCCTCGGATAACATGCAGTACACAGACCCGGGTGTAACAGCCGTCTGCTCTGTAATTTGGAGTTCCCACTTCAGCTCGACCTTCTGACCTCTTGATGGGCCTTCTGGGGCCCCTTAGTCTCTGGGTCTTAGACCTTGTAGGGGTCGCTACCCTCTGGCCAGATCTGGGACAAAGTTGTGGACTTGGTGAAGTTGATCTTTGATGATATGCTCCTGTTCCTATGTTTTTTTCTCCAGTTTTTTTCATTCACCAGTGCCCTACCGAAGAAAGGGCCTAAAATCAGCCATTTGCACCTTGTCGTGTCTGGGGTGGGAGCTGTAAAGTTAACCCTGACTGTGAGCCAGGCTCAGAGCCGGGCTTCACTTTTTTCTCTTTGATCACCAATCTTTGATGCAGATTTCATAATTCTCATTTTATACCCAAGGAAAATGAGGCTTAGCGATATTAAGTAGTGGGGCAGTGACAGAGACAGTAGATAAGAACGAGATGTCTTTGGTTTTGAGTCCTGGCCCCATCCCTGGCTAGATAGTTGTCTTTGAGAATATCATTTGGTCTCTCTGAGGCACCATGTGCTAGTCTGTGAAATGAGAAGGATCATAGCAGAGAGTTTGACATGTGGTAGACAGAAACAAAAAAGTAAATGTTGTTATTTGGTCACTTCTGAAAGGTCACACAACCTGCAAGGGGTGCATCCTGGGATTTGAACCCAAGCCTACCTGGCTCCAAAGGCAGTGCCAGCCCTACCCTAGCACCCTCCTCCCTGGTGCACAGCAGTCTAGTTACCAGTGATGCTTGTTGAATGAACATGAATTTAAGTCATTCAACTCACAGACACCGAGGGCCTCAAGAGGCTCAGTCTCAAAATGGAATCAGATTCAGAGATATGGAATGAAGGGGAAAAAGCAATTAAATCCTGATCTTTTATAAGAAAAATACCACAGAGGAAGGATTTGACTATTTTTGACTTTACTGAGGCATAATTGACAGCATTATAAGATATTTAGAGTGTACGATGTGATTTGACATACACAGACATTGTGAAAGGATTCCCCCCATCCAGCCAGCACATCCGTCCCCACGCTTCTGTGTGTGTGAGAGAAATTTAAGTTGTCGTCTCTTAGCAAATTACAGTTATACACCCCAGTGTTATCGACTGCTGTATGGTTATCATGTTCTACAGTAGATCCTCAGACCTTATTCATCTTATTGCTGAAAGTTGGCACCTTTTTACCGATCCCTCCCAAATCCCTCACCCCCAGCCCCTGGCAGTCACTTTGCTATTCTGTATTTCTATGAGTTCAATTTTTTAAAAGTGATACCATATGGTACTTTTCTCTGTCTGGCTCATTTCACTTCACATGATACCCTCCAGGGTCATCCATAATGTCCCAAATGGCAGGGTTTTGGAAGGAGTTTACTTCTGATGTACAACAGAACTTCTCTGAAATCCTGTGACTCTCAGACTTTCTCACAAACCAAGCCATGGTGCGCCCTTTTCCCAAATCTCTCTCCCTTCTCTTTCTCTCCCTGATACCTCTCTTTTCCTTCCCATCCCTTCTCCACTTAAACCCTATGACATAAGTCAACTTAGTCTCTCTTTTCTTTAACTTCCTTTCCAGTGGTTATTTACCTGGATTCTTCAACCCAGAAGCAAGCTGTGAGGTGAACCTAGCAAACAGCAGAAAGAGCTGCCTTTAAAAGACTGAGAGAGGTGGAGAGAGGCGAATTTAACTTACCACGTTCCCTGTCATAGAAGTAACTAAATTTTAAACTTTAGTGCCAATCATAATGCAAAAAATACTGCCCCCTGGGTAAGAAATTTCAAGCATTGGTAGAAAGGAAGGAACATTTTGGAGGCTGAGGACCCCTCTTCTTCATAGAGTTTGCCCTGTAGACCTTGCAGCGTGGCATCGAAGGCCCAGGGGTCAGGCCCTCAGCACCTTTCCAGAGCCCGTCATCAAACTCCCCTCCCCGGCGCATCGCAGCCACCTGCAAAGGAAGGAAAGCCTGGTGTGACCCGCCACTCGCCTTTACCCTGCACCATTGCCAACCCCCAGGCAGCATTGCCCAACCCTGTCTCCAGCCCTTCCTGTAGCTGGGTTCAGGGTGACCTTTACTGAGCTGAGTTTGTTGAACTGCTTTCACCAGAGGGCTGTGATGTTCCTGATGAGAATCCACCCCTCCTTCCTGCAGCACAAACCCCAAAGGGTAAATGGAATCTGGGTACACCCTCGGAGCTGTGGTCATATTTGCACCAAGCTCTCCGCCAGCCTTGGTTGGGAGGCCCTGGGAGCCAGAGCAGCCTAAAGGGGTGTATGGGGCAAGCGACTGGAGGCTTCTGACAGGTGTCTGCCAGGGGCCGACTTCACTGTTCGTGTGAACCTTGCCTATCACCTCCTGGCCTCCCCACAGTAATCAGAACAGCAGGCGTGCTTCACGTTTGCACTGCTTCCTTTGGAATTCAGCTGTTTAATACATCAAGGGAGAAAACAACACATAGAGGTCTATATGGCAGCTGCTGCTTGCAGTGATGATTCTAGCTCTGACCACCTGCTCGATGGTTTAAGACTCTTCCAACAAACATTTCTTAAATGATGAATATACTCCAGGCATGGTCATGAACACGACAGGCATGGTCCTTGTCTTCATGGAGCAACCAGACTAGTGGGGCAGGCAGGCATGGACCAAAAAATTAGTGCTCCAAGGAGGAGATATAAGGTGCTGTGGGAGGGGAACAGGGTAGCCAGCATGTGTGACGGAAGAGTCTGGGAAGGGCCCCCTGAGGAAGTCATGTGTTTGTTAAGACAGAAAATTATGCTGAGGGGAGAGCATTCTGAGTAGAAGGGACAGTGATGGAGAAGCAGTGAAGTGCCACATGTCCCGTAAGTCTGGCACATAGACAACGGGGGGAAGATGCAGCCCATCAAGCCAGAAGAGGCAGGAAGGCTCACAGACAGCTTTGCAGGGCATACAGAGATTTGGGATTTTATCCCAAAGGCATTGAGAAGTTGATGAAGGGGTGGGCTGGGATCTGATTCACAGTTCTAAAAGATTGTTCTGTCTGCGCAGTAGAGGATGGAATCCACATCAGCCACGCCTTCTCTGTCCCCTGGATTGGATCACCAAATGTCTGCAACACCCTGATTTTGTGAGCTTCCCTGGGATTATTTTCTACCTTAGGGCAAGTAGTCACGATCCTGCCTGGATCAGAGATTACCCAAGGCCAACGGGCTGCACCCCTCAACAGGAGCTGCTGGGAAAACAAGCCATGCAGTGGCTTCTGAGTATTAGGGGAGAAATGGTGAATCTTTATACGGTGCCCCAGAAGGCTGAGCACCTGGCAGGAGAACAATTTCGAGGGTCCCAGGGGTAGACAATGCACCAAGGAAGTTTAATTAAATATATTTGTCTTACTGTCAGTACTTTAGTATGGCCTACTGGACTCTGCTGGCAAGTTACTTGGATTCTAAATTATTCTAAAGATCTGCTCCACCCTGGACAAGTAAGACCTTTGAGCTATGGATTATCGTTAAAAAGCCTTTTATTTACTTTGATGACACCATACATCTCATTATTGCCTAGCCCTGAAAAGGGAAAATATGATTCATCATAGGTTGTTTTGGAAATGATGCAAGTAAACACAAATGCATGCGAAAGCAAAGGTTTCAGACACTGGCAGACCTAGAGTGAAAGCCTGCCTCTAGCACCAGCTGTAGGACCTCGGGCAGGTGAAGTAATGTCCCTTAACCTCAGTTCCCTATTCTGAAGTAAAAATGATGGGGAGGAATGGTAACACGTATCTACAAGGTTGCTATGACAATGAAGTAGAAATTGGAAATCAAATTCCAACTCCATGCTCTTGTCTACCAGTTATTTCAGGAGTCTTTCTGTCTTTGTGTCCTTAAGCTCTGAGCTTGGGGTGGCACTCAGCAGTAGCCCACAAATGTAGGTTTCATTTCACATCTTCTATTAGCCTTTATGCTCCCAGGTTGATTTCAGTCATGTCAGTAACCCCCAGGTTCTTCCAAACAACTATAATTTGTCCCATCCACATTAACAATTAGGGTGCCTCAGCGAACATTACCACCTGCCCTACAAGTCAGACATCTCATATGTTCCTATAATACAAAGGCTAATGACAAGGTATTGATTCATGTGTTCTTGTTTACTATTTTTGGTAGTACATCTGATGCTTAAATGTAAGCTAATAACTAAAAACGACAAAGGCAAATACTCTGGGTCGGTCCAAAACCATTACTAATGAGAAAAGGCAGAATATGACATCGCTCTCTTTTTAAAAATTATCTTTATTTTACACGTAATATATTTAAAAAGTAGACATGTTACAGATAAGTCCCCCTTAATCCCCCTCTGACCTTGGCCCCTGATTTTCTCCAAAGACAAATATTGTTATCAATTTGTTGTATGTACACACACATATGCACAGACATATATATACACATGCAAAATATATGGTCATAATAACATAGTATGTAACAGGGTTTTTTTTTTCCTGTATAAAAGCTGCTATTTGTACGTATTTACCCTCTACTTGATCTTTCTACTCATTATTATGATGACTTCTTTCTATATAAATCTATTTTATACTTTTAGGCTGTCATGTAGTGGCGGGGAAGGGAAAATTCTCCTTCTACCCTTCTTGGGTTATTATAGCTGAACTAATAGTAAACTTGACACATGACCAAATAACACGTCAAGTTTATTATTAGTTCAGACATACTAAAAAATAAATTTATAGAAACATTAAAAAGCCAATTTACTATACGCCTATAGGAGATCATAAATGATGCTTAGAGAATTGACAAACCAGCCAGCTTTTTATTCTTTTCAGGCAAAGTAACAATCAATTTGTAAAGAATTGATAGAGCAAAGACACTTAGGTCCAGGTACTCATTAGTGAGGAATCTAAACAGTTTTGGCTGAGATAGCAGATTAGTAAAGGAGTCACAAGGTTTGTTTATGTAAGCTTTTTGGCCCTAGATTTCTTCACTCTAGCCATAGGGTTTATCTCTTAGCCCTCCTGGAACAAGCAGGACACCATTTACGTGGAGAAATTTATTTCCTGCATTCAAGGAGACAAGGTAGGGTCAGCGTGTCCTTCTCGTACTGGCCACTTGTCAAGTAACTTCAAATCAAAGTTACCAATATGCCGTTGTGGGATATTCTGGAGCAGCCTGCTCTGGGCTCTGACTGTAGAGTTCCGTAGTATAGGTAAACCACAGCTGATTTGATGGCGACACTGGTTTCACTTTTCAGTGCATGTTTATTACAGTGGCATAAAGGATGTTCTCAACAGGCCCCTTTGTGCAGTAGTAAGAGGTTTTCTACAGTAGATGCTGAGAACTGGAATTGCTGAGTCATAATGGTATGCACGTTTTAAGCTTGACTAGGTTCTACCGGTTGTCCTCCAAAAAATAGTTTTCTTTGTACTCTCACCAGCAATATATGAGAGAAGTATGTGAGAGAACCCATTAACCCACACCCTTTCCACACTTAGTATTATCAGACTTCTTTTACCATTCAGATGAGTTAAAAAATGATATCATATTGTTGAAATGTCGCATGGCTCTATTTTTCTTAAATAAGCTGTTAAATTCCCAATTAAATTACACAAATATAAAGAATTAAGTAGGTATTTTATATCCCCAAATAACACGTAGTACTAGGCACAGGGTAGGCTCTAATAGGTGGTGGAGGAATGATTGATTGCTTTATGTGATTGTTAAATTTCAAGAAATAAAGCTATTTAATTGACCTAATTCTTTTCATTCTGACTGATCCAAATATTCTTATGTCTTATAAAGACACATCAATTAATTTCTAATATTTCCATAAAAGAACAAAGCAGTACTAGCTACAGCTGGCCTTGGAAAGAGCCTGCTCCAGAAGCTGATTGTATAAGCTCGCAAAATGTCAAGAAGTAAAAAAACAAAAACTAAAAAACTAGGAAATCAGCTTCCGCTTCCTTAAAGGGATAACCACCCCAAAAATGACTGAACCAAGGAATGAAATAAAACATGGAGGAAAATTGCATTGCAAGACTCTTTCCCTAAGGAAAAATTTCACTGACTAAGCAAAAGTCTAAGGGGCAGGCATGAAGACTGGCATGGGGCCATGTACCTGGGGAACAGTGGAAGGGTGTCATCCCTACCACTTAAGTCCCGGACAGATTAGACCTTCCGATGTGTGGAAAGAAGCCAGGCCATAAGAAGGATACCTTGTTTAGACGCATAAAGAAGTGGGATAAAAGTACAAGTTTAAAATAAGCATCCCCATCCATGCAGGAAAAAAGGCCATGATGGGCAGAGCCTTGGCCGATGATTATGCCAGCCACGGGAGGTATTCCACAGGACCCTTCTCCTCCCTCCCAACCCCTGGGGCTCTCTTCCCAGACGTCACCCTAGGAGAGTATTCCATGGTAAGGGCACCGCTTTTCAGAGTGCCTAAGACTGGACAGGTAAACAATTCCCTGGAGAGGCAGTTTCAGGCTGAGGAGGAAGGTGGAATCCACACCAGGTCACATGGAAGAGGAAGAAGGAGTGAGATACATGGATAGATAAGAGCTTTTGTTTTCTTAATGTTTGCTGTGTTGCCTCCCTCTCTATTTCTCAAGGAGAACCATGCCAGTTCTCATTCAAAATCTTGGCTCCCTTATCCCTCCAATGAAAATCCAGTCTTTGCCATCCTTCTCCCATGTATCTCTCTGGTACAAAATCTGGGGACTAGGTGAAGACTAGGACAGTCAGGAAGAAAAAGGAGATGGGTGAAAGGAGGGTTTGGCTAAGAGACTTCACCCCTACTGAACTATAAGTATTGGGTATAACCCCAAACACCAGCGTCGTGCCTGGCCCCTAGTAGGCACTGAATAAATATTTTTCAAATGATTGACTGACTAAAAGACAAATGATAAAAGAAGGAATAAGTGACCTATTATAAGGAAGAAGAAGATGAAAGAGGATGAAGGATGAAGCTGAGTAGAAATGTTGGTAGATATAGGGTAAAATGGACCAGCGTAATGGTATAATCTCATTTCTTAAACATTATGTTTGTGTGTCTGTACATTGAAAAACATTTTGAAGATATAATAGGCAAAATGTCAATTAACAATTATCCCTTGTTGGTAGGATTATGGATAATTTTCATTTTCTTAGTTTTTTCTTACGAGTATAGTTGAGTTTTCTACAGGAAACATCTATTTATTATAAAATAAAAACAAATATAATTTTACAAAAGGAAAAGCAAGATGTTATGGGCCGGACTGCACCCCTGCCTCCACATTCGGATGTTACAGTCCTAACCCCAAAGCGTCAGAATGTAGCTGTGTTTGGAGACATGCCCGTGAAAGAGGTAATTAGGGTAAAATTAGGTATGTGGGTGAGCCCTACTCCAGTATGACTGATGTCCTTAAAAGAAGAGGTGCTTAGGACACAGATACAGAGGGGAGACCATGTGAGGACACAGGGAGAAGACGGCATCTGTGAGCTGAGGAGAGAGGCCTCAGGAGACCATCCTGTTGACTCCTTGATTTCGGACTCAGCCTCCAGAACTGTGAGAAAATACATTTCTGTTGTTTAAAACAAGGGTCCCCAACCCCCAGGCCATGGACCAGTACTTGTCCGTGGCCTATTAGGAGCCAGGCCGCACAACGGGAGGTAAGAGGTGGGTGAGCCAGTGAAGCTTCATCTGTATTTGCAACTGCTTCCCAGCACTAGCATCGCCACCTCAGCTCCACCTCACGTCATCAGGTGTTAGATTCTCATAGCAGCACCAGTCCCTGGTGCCAGAAATGTCAGGGACTGCTGGTTTAAACCGCCAAGTTTGTGGTACTTTGTGTGACAGTCCTACAAATTAATACACAAGATAAACATTTAAAAAGCTTGTGGAAATTATTCAAGGAGAGACGAAGAGGAAGAGAAGAGCATTGGCAAAGGATTCAGAGCAATTAGGAAGGAAGGCCCTGGAAAATGACAAGGCAGTGTTACGGTCACAGCAATATTGCATACCTTAGGCACAGTAAATAGAAAGCACGTTTCATAGGAGAGAAAGCTAAATTTTTATCAGAGTAGCGCAGCCTCAGTAAGTGACAGATATGGCAAGTACCTGCCCTGGTCTAAGGTGACCTTGGCGCAGCGGATCAAGGTGAGACAAGGCAGGGTAAGTGAGCCCTCAGAAAAAGTGACAGACCCTAAGGGTATCCATAGGGACAAGAAAAGTGAGATTTTGACTTTTCATTGTGGCCTCCTCTTGGTTTATGAGCTTGTTTGCTCCCTCCTGGGTGTCTCCTTAGGGAGGGAAGACTTCAGGCCTGATCTCACCAAGGACAGACGGGATGCTCTTTGCCTCTTCTGGCAGCCCTTTCAGTTCCAGCTGTTGCTCTCAGCAGGCATCTTTTGGGAAGCTGCTGGGTACCATGGGGAAGCTGCTTCCACCACCAACTGCCGAGGCCAAGGGCAGATGTGACAAGCTGGCCATTCATCTCAGGAACAGTAGTCCTCTTACTCAGGACCCATGGCCTTTGGAGACTGATAGAATAGTTCTGCAGTTGTCCTTGGGGACTATATAGGTACATTAGTCAATTTCTTTCCTCAGCCAATGCTTTTCAAGTTCACATGTAACCTTCCACAATGTGTTGCTCAGTATTCTCTTAATTATAGCTTTATTGAACTAGAATTCACATTTTATGCAACTGACCTATTTAAAGTGCACAATTAAATGACTTCTAGTATATTCTCAGAGTAGTGCAACCGTCCCCACAATCAAGTTTAGAATATTTTCGTCACCTTAAGAAGAAATCCCTTATCTATTAATGGTCAGTCCCCATTTTCCTCCACCAACCCCAGTCCTAGGTAACCACTAGTCAACTTTTCTATCTATAGATTTGCCTATTGCTAAATATTTCATATAAATGGAGTGATACAACATGTGGCCTTCTGTAACTGGCTTCTTTCACTTAGCATAGTGTGTCCAAGGTTTGTCAATATCGTACCATAGATCAGAACTTCATTTTGTTTGTTGCCAGATAATATTTCATTATGTGTATGTACCAGATTTTATTTATGCATCCATCAGTTGATAGATATTCCGGTTGTTTCTACTCTTTGGCTATTATGAACGATTCTGCTGTGAACATTCATGGGCAGTCTGTGTGGACGTAGGTTTTTATTTCTTTTGCGTATATACCTAGGAGTGGAATTTCTGGGTAGTATATGGTAACTCGATGTCTGACCTTTGGAGGAACTGCCAGACTGATAACTGAAGTGACTGTGCCATTTTGCATCCCCACCAGCAGTGTACAAGGGTTCCAAATTCTCCACGTTTTTACCAGCACTTGTTATTATCTTTTTATTATAGCCATCCCAGTGGGTACGAAGCAGTATCTCGTTGTAGTTTTGATTTGTACTTCTCTTGTAACTAATGATGGTGAACACATTTTCCTTTGCTTATTGGCCATCTATGTATCTGTTTAAATCCTTTGACATGTTTTAATTTGTCTTTTTTTTTATTGAGTTGTAAGAGTTTTTGGGGGTAAGAATTCCTTATCATATATATAATTTGCAAATTTTTCCTCCCATTCTGTGAATTGTCTTTTCATGGTGTCCTTGAAAGCAGAAAAGTTTTAAAATTTTAATAATATTCAGTTTATCTATTTTGTGTTATTGTTTGTTGTGCTTTTGTGGTCATTTTTAAAAAATTCATTGCCTAATCCAAGGTCTTGAAGATTTATGCCTGTGTTTTCTGTTAAGCATTTTGGCTCTTACATTTAGATCTTTGATCCATTTGGGGTAACTTTTGTATGTGATGTGAGGTAGGGGTCCAGTTTCACTATTTGGCATGTAAATGTCCAGTTGTTCCACACACTGTTGAAAAAAAAAATTCTTTTCTCATTGTACCATTTTGGCACCTTTACCCAAAGTCAATTGACCATAAATGTGATGGTTACTCATAATTTTTAAAGAATTTTCTTGTATTAGCCATACAAATGTCAACTCTCAGCTTCATATAATGTGTGCTCAAAAATTTCTCATCAGATTGAAAAATTGATAGACACCCTCCCACCTTCTAGTTCATTTTGAAAAATGGCAAGACAAATTCTCAGCAAATGTCTTGGTATTTGCAATGTGTTTAATGTATACATCAGTTCAGACAAAATTATCAGCAGTCATGTGTTCAGGGCCTGAGCCCGGACATTTTTTTGATGAGCCACGAAGTTTCATCTGATGTGACTTTAGGAGATTCTTCCCAGGTAGACTGTTAATGTCTTATACTTCAGTTTTCAGTCACTGAAGAAATGACTTTCAGGTGTTTTCAGTGACTTTGGACAGACTCTGTGATCACCTTCACCAGGGAAAGCCAGGTGCTTGGGTTACGCAGGAATTTCCCCTTGGCCTGCTCTCCACACGGTTCACAGCTTTCATTTTTAATTTTTAAGATCTGCCCCCCTCATTTTCAAAAGAGCAAGAAACTTTGGCAAGAAGTCACTGGTTGCAGTTTGTCAGCAAGCATTGGACACAGCTGTTTTCTATCTTTGGCAAAGTCAGTGATTTGGCTCGTCTTCTGGAGGGAATGAACATTTTGTGAAGAGTGTCCAAAAAAAGACATACCCTAGGGGCACACAAATGTCCCTCAGTTTACTACTATAGAATTCATGGCGGAAAGAAATAGATGGACATTTTGCATATAACCCTTAAAACCCTCATGAGTGTCGTCGAAACCTCAAAGTGAGGTCGTGACAGTTCCCTGCCTCAGAATCGCAGAGGGTGGAATGGGGTAGAGGAAACTTGGTAAAATGCATATTCTCAGGGCCCTACTGAATCTGGAATTTTAGGGCCTGGATATAAAGATCTGCATTTTGACAGACACCTCAGGCAAGTCCCTTGCATACTAAAATTTGAAAGCTGCCCCCATGGGAGCTTTTCCTCTAGGGAAATGTAACTCTTTGCTGAACACCATAGCTTTGGAAAAATACAGAACCTTGGTTGAACTTCAGTTTCTTCTCTTATAAAATAAGGGTCATTCTCCCACCAGCCAGGCTTGAGAGGGGTAGGATGGGGCACCGATGCAGATGGAGCTCAAGGTCTCGGACAGTGCAGCTTTCACAGCAGTGTTCCTCCGGACTGGGCACTTGAGACCCAGTAGGTTGCCAGTAAAATTCAGGACACCCAATTAAAATTGAATTTCAGAAAACAACATATGACTTTTTAGAATAAGCATAGCAGCAGAGTCAAGGGTTTGTGGGACAGGCTCCATGGAGGGATTTGAGACATTGCTTCTTCATAGATAGCTTCCATGCATCAACCTCCAGCCCTCTTAGAAAGTCGGTAAGCTTCCCACATCACTTAAAAGAATTCCTTTTCTCTTCTAACTTTCTGGAGTTGATTTCTGTTGCTTACAGCTAAGAATCCTGACTGACACACCATCTGTAACTCCCTACTCAGCAACCTGACATCTGTCCTCTGTTCCCACCACGCCTCTGAGCTTTCCCTGAAGTCATCAGGAACCTCCTGATTATGCAAGCTCTTGGGCTTCTCTGGGTTCTGTGCTCTCTTCTGGTGGAAGAGTGCGTAGAGAACACAGAGCCCCCATGGCAACACTACAAGGAGGGAACCAAAAGAATAAAGACCCAACCTCAGTCTGCTACGGCAAACCCGACTAGAAGCCAGTGGGCAAGGGAGCCTGTTGATATGGTGCATTCGGGTCAGTGTCCTGAGACAGAACGGGGTGGAGAGGGGAGGAGAGTGAGTGTGGAGGGGCAAAAGGAATTTATCTGGCGTACACTGTCTTAGATTCAGTTCTCTAGAAGCAGAGCCTGAGATAGGGATTTTGTGCACGTGACTTCTAGAGACCAGCCTGATAGGGGAACTGTGTGAGGGGGGGAGTCGGGGAAGCAGAGGGGGCCAGGAGAAGGAGCTGGGCAAAGATGCGGCTTCAGAATTCGTCTAGCCTCAGCCTGATCCCATGGGTTGCTTCAGAATGAAGAGACAGAAGTTGTGCTGCTCAAAGGCGAGGGGGCTGGGCTGTTATACAACCCCCCTTCTCTCCTGTACACATATACTTTTAGTTGTTCATTGGCCATGGGCTGCCCCTGATATAAGTGGCCAGTCTCTCCTGGTGAGAGGGTTTCCTTCAGCCAAGGGCAAGCCTTAGGAGAGCGGGGCAGGTGTGAACCACTGGCCACCAACATCCACCATAGCTGGGGGATGGGTGCAGGAGTCAGACAAGTGGACGTGACTGAGCACCAGTAGCATCTACTGGAAGAACACACACCTCCTTTTAACCGTGGATATCTCTGGGAAATGAGGTAAAAATTATTTTTCCTTGGTGCTGTTCTATAGTTCACAAGTTTTCTAACATTGAGCCTGTTATTTTTAGAATTAGAAAATACAAATTCAGTTAAATCCACACAGCAAAATCACCTGATTTGTTGCAGGCAGAAGTAACAGTAAAGGACCCCGTATTCCTGACCTCCCAAAGCGGCCTCTTGACCACACCGAGCAGATGGCCCCTGCTCACTCTTTGGCAATGCCAGTTCCCAAGCCCAGCCCTGTTTCTTTGCGTGTCTTCAGAGCTCCTTGGCTTGTTTATTAAGCTCAGTGGGCCAGTCATTAAGCACTTTAGGGACGCCAATTGTGGGACTAATAAATCAAGAATGTAAGTAATGTAGCTGATGCACAGGGGCAGCACAAGGAGACAAGGCAACTGGTGTCGGGCCATAAGTAATAACAAGTACCTGTATGTGCCAAACCCTGTAAGAATGCATATGGTGTCTTGTTAAATCCTTATTAATAGCCCCATGAAGTAGGAATTGTTATTCTCATTTAATAGATGAGGCAGTCCCCAGAATGGGGATTAAGAAACCAGAGTTTTAATTTTTGTTCAGCCACCAATGAAAACAAAACACCGGACCAAATGGATGATCTTCAGTCTGTGTTTCTAGGAGCCCTGAGGCTCAGCAGATGCCCAGGGATTGCAGGGGAGGGCTGTTGAGAGGGAAGGACTGGCCGTTTGCCCCTCAGCCACAGCAGCTCTGCCTTGATCTCTGTTAGGTGTCAGAGGCTCCATGGGTGTGCAGCGAGTACAGCTGCATGCAGCCTGCCCAGGCTCAGGAGGGTCCCTATGCTTAGCATTTAGTGCTCTGCAGACACCATGTTGAAATCCTTAATTTTATCTCTGAATTTATGTGTTGTAAGTGAAGTCTGATGGAATATTGAAACATATGCCAGGGGCTTGGAGTTCTGACTGATGCTTGGTCCCGCTTCCTATTGTCTATCTGCCTCCGTGGGGTGTGTTCTCTGCCTGCCCCTGGCCCTGGGTGTCTCCAACCCCCATTCCCACTTTGCTACCCTCCTCTTGGGTCAGAAACTGGGATACAGCAAGAGAGAGGAAAGGGAGCTGTGTTCCATGTCCTCTAACCCCCAGGGGTCTGGCCATGGCTGTGGGGAGGATTGGGGTCAAGTACACATCTTGAAGTATCTCAGGGTGGGACAGGTGAAGGCTATGCCCATCTAGGCTGGAAGCACTATGGTGCAGTCAGTGGGTGGCTCAGCAGAACACCTTACCCACTCTTAACCCAGGAATCCAGTCATGACACTTAGAAAATGCTAATATTTGCCTCGAACAACCATGAAGCAATCTATACATGTGGGTCTGAGCTTGCAGACAGTTTAATATCAAATAAATCTATAACAGAGAGTTTTTAAAGAGTTAAAAAAAGAAAAAAGTAGCAGTCGTATGGCACACTGTGGATAACAGCCAAGTTAGCACTAGCTAGCCTTGAGTCATGCTCAGCAGCTTCCAGGACAGAAGGCAGTTCCACCCGAGACTTAATTTAGCTGAGTCTCTGCCTTGGTCTTATGTTTTAGATCCCGTCGTCCCCCTTGGGCCCCTCTTGCCCCCCAGGCAAACTATCTAGGGGCCAAGAGGACACACCTACCAAAGCCCCCAGCCCTCCTTCAGGACCGGTCGCTTTTTCTTTCCCCAGTCCATCACAGACAAATATGTGGTCCTACCACGAGTGACACCACTTGAGGGGACAGCACCGGAACTGGTCTATACCTTATTTAATCGGAAAAGTCAGTCAGACGAGTTCAGCCTTGATGTTCCAGCAATGTCCTAGTTGCCATAGAAATTTCTAAGTGCTTCTGTTGTTTTCACACTTAACCCACAGCAAACTGGTCACAACAGTTTAGTCCCTGAACCACACTGAGAAGCTCCATCTTAGATTCTTGTGGGTGTGTCAGGACCCTGGAATTACCAGCCCAAATCACATCGTGACTGTTTCTAAGGCATTTCATGAGCCTCTTCTCCTGATTCACTCTCCAGGTTTGCACACCCATAGGCCAAGGGGCAGCTGTTTGCAGGGAGCAGTGGAGATAGAGATTGAATGTGTGTACTGGGGAATGCTTACACGTGCATTCGAGGCCCTTCTGGTATCGGATGAGAGGGGAATGGGAAGAGGAGGGGTGTACATTGCCGACTGGAGGAGGAAGTGGGGTGAGCCCAGCTGAAAGAATCCATCTCTCTGCACGCCTGGAACCCATCCGCAGTGCCCCGTGTACTATGGCCTGCCAGTCTGCAAACTCCGGACCAAGCATTTTCTGTTGTGACTTTCAGTGTTTTGAATTCTGATTTCTATCCCACGCCCACAGGTGAGAACCGATTAGCAGTTTGCAGAGCAGATGGATGACATGTGGACGCGTGGGTTCTTTAGATCACTTCTTCCTCAGCTGTGTTAGGACTGGAGCCTCATCAACTCTGCTCAGTCAATCACCCTTCCCTCCCTTAGTGTACCAGATGCACTGTGCTGCTGAGGCTCGCCTCATGGCAAATGATTTCTTAACACTCTGGGAAAGGATTTTGTTTGTTTTACTTAAGTTTGATTAAAAGCAAACCCAGGCAAACACCCCCAAGGAAAGACAGGCAAACGAACCTGACAATTAAACACACGCACAATTAATTAACCAATAGGCGTATAAATGGACACAACTTCTCTCATCTATCAAGAAGTATAAATCCAAGCAATGAAATACTTAATTTTGCCTCTTAAAATAGCAAAGATGAGAAACAAAAAGGAAAACATTCAGAATTTGTGAGGGTTGGGGAATATTGCTATTTCATATACTGTTAGAAAAGTAACAGGGTAATTGGAGATTTATACAAGAAAAGTTGTCAACACATTGCATCAGACTTTAAAATGTGCCTATCTTTTGAAATCTTGAAGACACTGGTTTATAGTCTCCCTACATCCGTTTGGTTGCTGATGAAAAGTCTCATGTCAATTTCATTCCTTTTTTTTTTTTTTCTCTCTATTGAAGCTTTTCTTATTATCAATGACATTCTGAAATTTCACTAAGATCTGTCTAGGTTGGATTTTCTTTTTCTTTTTTTTTTCTTTTTTATTTATTCTCTATGTATTTATCCTGCCAAGCACTAGGTAATCTTTTTTCTTTCTTTCTTTTTTTTTTTTTTTAATGGTTATATAGCAAAATCCAATAAGTTTCAGGTGTGCAATTTAACAGTGAGGCATATATATGTTGCATTGTGTGTTCACCTCTCATAGTTAGATTTCTTTCTGTCACCACAAATTTGACCCTTTTTACCCCATCTGCCTCTCCCTTATCTCTTCTCCCCTACCCTCTGGTAACCACTAGTCTATTGTCCATGTCCATGAGTCTCTGTCCCTTTCGTTTGTTGTTTTTAGGTTTATACCCCACATATAAGTGATGTCATGTGATTTTCTGACTTATTTCACTTAGCATCATTACCTTGAGGGCCATCCACGTTGTCACAAATGGCAGTATTTCATCTCTTCTTATGGCTGAGTAATATTCCATTGTATATATGTACCACTGCTTCTTTAGCCAGTCATCTATTGTAGTAGATAATCTATTTTATTTTGTGGTTTCACGTCCATTTTCAGTTCTGAGAAATAGTTAAGCCAGATAATTTGCTAGAATGACTCACAGAACTCAGGAACACTTTACTCACATTTATTCTAAGTGATATCCTATAAAGGATACAAGTGAATAAGCAAATGAAGAGGTACAGAGGGTGAGGTCCAGAAAAGTCCCAAATGCAGGAGCTTCTGTGGAGATGAAGTGTAGCACCCTCCAGGCACAAGGGTGCTTTCACGAACCACCTGAAAGCTCCCTAAACTTTGTCATCTGAGGATTTTTGTGGAGGTTTCATCATGTAAGCATGATCAATTATTAACTTAATCTCTAGTGCCTGCCCTCCCTGTTCCCCCCAACCCCCCCACCAAAAAAAAAAAAAAAGGTTGGGGAGGTGAGGGTGAAATTTCCAAGCTTCTATTCAAGGTCAGGTCCTTCTGGCAACCAACTCTCATCATGAAGCTATGGGGGAGGGGACCAATGCTTCATTAGAACAAATGGTGTCCCCGTGTCTCCTATCACTGCTAAATTCCATGGGATGTAAGAGCTCTGTGTCATGTACCAGGAGCAAAGACCAATGTTATAACAAAAGATGCTGCTATCACCTCCATCACTGAGGAAATCGATTAGAAGGTTTTAGGAGCTCTGCGCCAGGAACTGGGAACAAAGACCAAATAGGTGTTTATCTTTATATCACAGTATCCCACCATCATAGGCTGCTCCATCGTTGCTGACTGGCCCCAGCTGGTGGAGGAATAGGGTGGCCAACACACACGGCTGGCTGCCCCTGGCCTTCTTGTGGCCATCGCAGAGCCTCTGTCTGCTTGCCTCCTGTCTCCCACTTGGTGCTGCGCCTCATGCCTCCTGTATGCTTCTCTTTTCAGTCAGATGCTCTTCGTCTACGAATTCATCACCTTAGTCCTCATCTTGTGTTTCAGTAAGGCTATTTAGTTAAACTTTATTCTATCATTTCTTGACATTTATTATGGGAGGAACTCAGGCTAACATCTTGAGATAGAATTATGTAAAAAACTGTATAACCTTCAGTGATCCCACTTATAGGAATTCATCCTGAGGAAGTCATTAAGAGTAAAAGCTTTAACCACAAGGAGTTTCATCACAGTAACAGTTATTTTGAGAAAGTGAAAACAAATACCCAACTAGAGGGGATTAGGAAAATAAATGGTGACACATCCTCGCAGCAGCAGGCTATATGTGAAAAATCATGTGGCAGAATATTTAATGGCATGGTAGAATGCCACTGATATATTCTTATGTAAAAATTTCAGGTTACAAAGTTATTTTTTTATTTAAATATCATTTTTGTAAACACACATGTTCTTACAAGAAAGATGGTAGGATTTCTGGTGACTCTTCTTTGGGGCCATTTTTTTCACACTCTTCGTGCGTGATTGTTTGTAGTCATTGTCCTGTGCAGGACTCTCGTGTCATCCTCTGCTTCCCTCCCCCAGGTGTGCTGGAAGATGGACCGTCTTCCAATGGTGCGCCCCGACCTGCAGCCCCTGGTGGGGTATCCAACCCAGAGAAGATGAGCTGTGGGACCCAGTGCCCGAATCCTCAGGGCCTCAGCTCAGGCTCTCTGACCCAGACACAGAATGGCCTTCGGACCACAGAGGTAGGTCACAGCCATGGAACTGACTTGGGACTGGAGAAAGGGAGAGAAGCTTGCTCCGGGGCAGGGCCACGCCAAGACTACACCCAGGGAAGGGTCAGTGAAGGTTCACCTCACCAACAGAAATTCTCTTCCGCACCCCTGTGAAAATTATCACAAACAAAATAGCAAGAACCCACCCCTATCCTAACCCCTGCCTTGAGGGTTGCCAAGTTTTATTGAATTAGCAGAAATGGGTCCTTGGTATTTGCACTCTAAAGGAAGTGTGTGTTTGCTTAAATGCAGCTTTGTTCAGGAATCTCTTTTTCTGTGTCAGCTCTTACCATCTCGATGACGAGGACTGTGCTGGTTACAGGAGCCAGTCTTAGGCCAAGCAGTTGGCCAGTCTCAGGTTGGCAGGGTTGGGGGTAGGCAGAGAAGGGAGAGAAGACCAGTGTGGTAGGAGGCAAGCCTGGCATTTTACGTCAGACCCTCCAACTAGGTGGGCAGAGTGAAAGTTCCTAAGAGGAGCTCTTGGGGACTGCAGGATGTGGTGGCGGCTAGACTGTTGCTGTTAGGAGACAGAGCTGCAGTGTCCCTGGCTTAGCTGGCATCTTTTCTGATCCTTTCTTTCCCCCCAGAGCTATTGTTGAGAGGTGCTCCTGCCACTACCCTGGCTTCCCCATGGGAACAGATGCCCTTAGTAGGCCAGCTCAGGCTTGGCAGTCTGTTCCTCTTCTCATGCCATTCCTCCTTCCCGCTTCCTTGGTTTCCCTGTGCCCTTCCCCCATTGAATCCACTGCTCACCCAATGCTCCAAGCCCATTTTTTCCCCCATCCCCTGTCAAAACTTACTGGTCCTGTCTTCTCAGGCCAATGCCACCTGCTTTCTGAGGATCTGATGATGGAATTCTTGCTCACATGAGTGACTTACCTCTCTAAGCTTTGGTCAAAAAACTTGTGCACAGTTAGCTCTAATACTCATTAACTAAGTAGCCTTGTAGGAATCACTTTATCTTTTGGAGCCTCAGGTTTCTTATTGACACGATGGAAATAATACCAAAAGGAGAGAACAGATGGGCCTGCTCTTTGTAACTGAGAAGTGCCGTAAGAAAGGCAGTAAGCGTTAGCGGGGCCTGGTTAGGCACACAGTACTGCAACACTCTTAAATGAAACACTGATACGGCCCTTTAGCACCGTAGAAGGCAATGCGTAGAGGATAGATTTAAGGGTAGCAGTGGGCTTCCTAGGGGCCTGTATTCCATACTTCGCCTGTGTGTAAGCTGGCCTTCGAGACACCAAATCATTGCCATTTCCCAAGGCAGTCTGAGCCCCGCAGAACTGTGCTCAGAAGCCTGGTGAGTGCTCTAGTGCAGGCCCTGACATTTGTCCCCTCCTGCTCCTACTGCACCCTCTGAGCCAGGACGGGCCATGGTAGGGAGGAAGGAGCTTTGCCTTATGTGTGGAATGATCCACACAGTTGCTTTCCCACCTCAGTTCCTGCCCCCTTCATCCATTACTTTAAAATTGTGTTCTGCAATTTACAGAGTCTTTTAGTTCTTCTGGCTCATTAAATCCTCCCAAGAGCATTGTGAAATGAGCATTATCCCCGTTTAATAGTGAAAATAATGAAGCAGAGGTTCATTTACACGACACGAATAGGCCATGTAAGTGCTACAGGTGGATGTCAGTAACTAAATTGAAAGAGGCAACTATTAGAAAAGGGGAGCATAGAGATCTTAAAGTGCTTTTTTATTGAAGAATAATGTATTAGTCACCCACTGTCATAATAATACTGTATAGCAAAGCACATCAGCATTCAGCGTCTTAAAACAATGATCTTTTTCACTCGTCACAATCAGCTGCAACTTGAATGGGCTAGGCCAGCTTCAGGCTCTAGGCTGAATCTTCTCCACATATATTCTTCTGGGAATCAGGCCAAAGGAGTAGCAGCATTGAGGTATAGCCTTCTCAGGACTATGACAGTGTTGGGTCTCAGGGCAGCCTGCCCCAAAGTATGCCATCTTGGTGTATCATTTTGAATTACAGTTACTTAAGAAACAACTGGTGCAAAAAGGACACTCTGACCATCCTTTGTCTCTCTGAAAGCAGGAAATAAATCTCCTGTGTGAAAGGTGTCCTCCCAGCTCACCAGGAGCTGGAGAGAAATCCTTATGGCCTGAGATAAAAAATTCAGGGCTGAGAAGGCTTTGTTAAAAAAATAAAATAAAACAAAACAACAACAACTCTGCTTAGATTCTTCACTAATTAACCACCCAAGCCTAAGTGTCTTTGTCATGTCAATTCCTCACAAATTTATGGCTTCGTTGTCTAAAAAGTATAAAATCTATCTGCTTTGGTCATTTCTTTAGGTTCCACATCTATGAGAATTCCATAGGTATGAAATTAAACTTGATTTTCTCCTGTTAGTCTTTGTCGTGTCAATTTAATTCTTAAACTTTAAAGGGTAGAAGGAAAATTTTTTCCTCTTTGACAGCAGAAACTCAAGAGGGCAAAACCAAGCTCTTCAAACACATTTTATGCCTCTGCTCACTTCATATTGACCGCGCTCTTATTGACCAAAGCAGATCACATGAACAAGCTGTACATCAGTAGGACGAGGAAATATACTTTGTCCCCAGTGGAGACACAACTAAGAATTAGGAGCAGGAATGCAGTCTACCAGCAATAACAGACATACAGAAAAATGCACAAGTCACAGTTCAATAACTTTTTATAAGGCGACAGTCCCATATAACCATCTTCACTAGCCCACAAATCCATCTGTGCCCCTCCCCTGTCACCTTCTGCCCCCACAACTCAACAACTTTCCTGACATTCAGCACTATGAACCAGTTTTATTCTTGAGGTTTTTGTAGATGCAATGATGCAGCATATGCTCCTTTATGCCTGGCTTCTTATGTTCAGCATTATGCTGGTGAGAATCCTGCATGTTGTGAGTTGCGAATATTTCCTCATTTTCATCGTTATGTGTATTCCGTTACATGACTTGACCCCAATTTAACCTTTCTACTGGAAAGACATTTGGGTTGTTTTCAGCTTGGGGCTATTGTGAACAATATAGCTGTTAACCTTTTTTTTTTGTCTGTATGTGTATTTTTTTTTAATTAAAAAAAGTTTAGTTAAATTTATTAGGGTAACATAGGTTAATAGCACTACATAAATTTTAGGTGTACAACATTATAATACAATATCCGTATGTATACTCCATTGTGTGTTCACTGTCCAAAGTCTGGACTCCTTCTGTCACCATACATTCCACAGCCTTTGCCCTCTTCATCCTCCTCCAACCCCCTACCCTCCTAGCAACCACTGTTCTGTTGTACGCATCTATGAGTTTATTTATTTTTTTTTGCTTGGTTTGTTCATTTGTGCTTTCTGTCTTATATCCCACATATGGATGACATTATATGGTTATTTTCCTTCTCCATCTTTCTTATTTCACTTAGCATGATACTTTCAAGATCCATCCATGTTGTCACAAATGGCAATATTTCATCTCTTTATGGTTGTGTAGCGTTCCATTGTATACATGTACCACATCTTTATCTAGTCATCTGTCGAAGGACACTTAGGTTATTTCTGTGTAATATTCTTGTGCACGCCCTTCTGTGGGCATTTACTTCTTTGGGATCTATACCTAGGAGTGAATTGCTGTTTCGTAGGATGGGGATGATGCTGTTTCATAGGATGAATGGATACTGACAAATAGTTTTCCAAAGTGGTTACACCACTTTACATGCTAACTGGAAGCAAATGCATCTGGTTATGGGACATGAGAATTTAAGGCCCATTAGGTGTACGTAGTTCTTCTTCCTTAGGCCTGTGATAGCAGCCTCCTAGGCACATCCCAGGGTGCTAAGTATTTTGTTATATTATCTCACTTAATCTTCATAATGACTAAAATGTTGGTGAGAATGGAGACTCGGAGATAGCTAAGGAAAGCACTCCTCACACCACACTCACGTTCATTCTGGGAGCTGTGTCATAATTAAAATGGGTAAGCGCAGCCAGTCCAAACTGTGTTGCAGGGCAGTGAAAACCAACACACCTGACCCATGGAGCACTGCAGCATAGATGGTGCCTGCCGATAGCCATCCCTGCAGCTTTTGTTTTCACAATTAATGAACAATGGCTGTGTTGTAACTATTTCCAAAATAAGATCAGGAAGCAGATAACTTCAGTTTTAAGTATTCAGACTGTTGTCAAAGTGCATCAGTGGCCTTTCTATCCTGAGACCTCACCAGCTACCAGATGTCTTGGGCCCGTGAAAGGCCATGGCAAAGGTTTTATATCTAAGGTGTCAGTTTATAAGACAAGTTTGCCTCTGACTGAAGCTTCTGCCAGTAGAGCTACCTCGTGGCAACACAGCTGCCCAGAACCTATCCAAAGAAATTAGTTTTCTTTCTATATTCTCCAGGGCCTTAGACATACGGTTTCTTCCTAGGTTGTCTCTTCTACTCTGGGCTAAAGCTTCCTGAATATTCAGTGTTTGACTCAGGCACTATCCATTCACCACCTCCCAACTTCTTTTGCATCCCCCAAGATGACCTAGTAGAATTTCACAGCATTTCCCTGTATTCATCAGGCCACCTGGCTGATGTTCTTTGGCATTTTTTTTTTAAAGGTTTCCTTCTCCAGAAGAACCCATTCATGGAGCATGCATCCTCATGTATGTGCCTGCTGCAGCATCCCCTTTTAGGTTTACGAAACAAGTTTGGGTGTTAAAGGCAATCGAAAGCTCATTTACTGAGCACCGTCTAGGTACCAGGCACTGTTCTAGTGCCAAGGATTCAGGCGTGGAAGAGGCTTGCATGTCCTTTGCTCAGCTACCAATTTTAATGAGGGTTGGGGGTCAGATAATATCAAATAAATGAACAAAGTATTTATAGATTCAGAATGGTGCTATGAAGGAAGTAAAAGGCCACTAGTAGGGGATAGCACCCACTCCATTTGACATAGATGAATGGCCCCACAGTTCAGATCACTTTCTGAACGATGGCAAAGGGCAGCTATGTGGCTAATGGCAGTGAGCTGTGGCATCTCATGCTCTGAGCCTTTCTCCACTTCATGCCCCATCAAAAAAAACTCTACCTTTCTTCTTTTAGTTCCCTCTGGCCTTGTCTTATAACTGGTGTTGATAGGTGCTAACTGGCAAAAAGAATGTGATGAAATGAACTTTCACAAATTGGACCAACCATCTCAGTGGAGAGCTCTTTCTCTCTCTCTGTGGCACCCTATTCACGTGGGACCTTTTCGACTTCGTCTGATAAATCAGCAGCTGGGTCTCCTTCCCCCAGCTCCTTCCCCGGGCTCAACAAACAGCACAAGAGGAAGCTCTGCAGCTGCTAGTTCTCTCCTGCTAATTAATTGTTCAGGAACTCAGGGCTGCTTCCAACCAGAATGTGCCATTTCCTCAGGCTTAGGAATCTTATTTTTTTTTCCCAGAACTACCTCTTCAAGCATTCAGCCAAGGTAGAAATTATATGTGGATATAGCTCTAAGCAGACAAAGCTCTCAGTATGTGGCTGGCCTTTGGGAGCTGCATCTTACTTTATTATTCTTGGCAAAGTGACCAGAGCAAGGTAAAAGAATTAGTCAGTGCCTGGACTTATTCTCAGCTAAAGAGCTTTCTCCTTCTGCTCTCCCACCCCTCTCTCCCCAGCGTCTGATTGTTGGCAAGGCTTGGTCCAGTCCAGGAAAGATGGGTGAAGCCTCACAGAAATGTCTGTGGCCAGAGAGGAAGGCCTGACCCAGGGAAGAGGCTAGGACCAGCCCAGAGTTTCTCCTGGGTGGCAGTAATATGAGATATATGTGAAGAGTTTGAAAAGTAAATATTGAGTTTCTTCTAGAAAAACAAAAACAAGACATTAAAAGGAGGGAGAGATTAAAAGAAACTATTGGGGAAAACCAAAGAGAAGGAGGCCTCTTGGAGGGTACTTGGATGTGCTCACTAGTTTGAGCCTGGCAGTGTAGGGATGGGGGGCCTGTGTGTGTGTGTGTGTGTGTGTGTGTGTGTGTGTGTGTGTGTGGTGATTTCTGCAAAGCATGTGTATGTTGGCTGCTGTCTTATACAGATAAAGAATTACAAGACTCGTTACTTATCTTAAGGATCTGCAGGAAAAAACAATTCGATTAGAATCCTCTCATGGCAGAAACCTCCTTCTTTTTCTTCACTTTCTGTCCCAGAGCCTCCTCCAGGGTTATGCACCTAGTACGTCCTTGCTAGCTATATGATGACTAAATGAGACCAGCCTAGTACTTCACTACTAGAAAGGCTTCTCATGGCTTCAGTCAGTGCCACCGTCATGTGATTGATGACTGTTCTGTGGGAACCCAGTTGCTTTTCTAAAGCAGGTTCTACTGCCTTCCTAGTGTTTGATCTATCTGAGGTTCAAGTTGCAAAGCAACACCTGCTTTTGGTATTTGATACCTGACAGATAAAAACTCAAGGCTAAGTTTGCCTACGTGAGTACCTTGCTTAGGCCTGTGGTCTGCACAGGATTTGCTCCAGGCTTGGGGAGTTCTTGAGAGTTTTGCCTGAGGCATCGTCTGATCCCCGCCTTTGGAGGCTAGCAACCTGGCTCTTGGAGGACTTGCTGAGATGAAATGTTTCCTGACTGGCCTTGTATGAATGCTATAAAATTTTTGAAACAGCATATAAGTCCACGGAATTCAGGATCAGCTAGAGGTTTGTTGTTGTCTCTCTCTTTAATGGAATTCGACTGAAAAGGACGATGTCTTGAGTTGCAGCTGACAAGTCTTAGTCTTTAATTTTTGGGTCAGAGGAGAGGCGGAAACTAACACCCAGATGTTACAGTGTGTCTGCTATGAGCCAGACCATTATATATAGTATTATCTTTAACCCTCAGAACTCTAAGCAGTCAGCACGTCACTCCCCACCTGGACACACAGGCCCGGAGAGGTTAGGCATTGGGCAGCATGGCGCAGGGAGCACTGATTTGGCTGCGTTGGAATACAAACTCAGGGCTGTCTGCCTCCAGACCCATGATCTTCCTTCCTGTTAACCTGAAACAAAGTGATGGAGGAGCAAGGCTGAGCTTTGGCAGTTGTGGGAGGCTGGATATGGGACCTGTCGCCACCATTTTCAATTCAGGTCACCACCTGTATTGACATTGGCCTTGGGCGAATTATGTGGCCTGAATGACTTCAGCTGCCTCATCAGGACAGGGAACACAGTCACATCCAGCCATCTCTCAGGGTTGGTGCAAGAAACAATCAATCAGAAGCACAACTGAAACCCTGTAAGAAAGTTCTATGATGTTTAGGCAGGATGATGAATCAAACAGGTTCTGTTCTTGGTTTTTTTGTTTTTTTTGTTTTTCCCTCTGAAGGTTTATCTTTACACATGTGTTCATCAGATTATTTGTTAGGTGTCTATTACGTGACAGGCACAAAGTTAGACTCTGAGGACACTGTGGTGAACACAACAGTCTGGGCCCCTACTTTCTTGAAATTCATAATCTGGTGAGCATGTAGGAAATTAGCAAGTAAACAAGCAAAGAAATTTATAATCCAAACCCCGGTTGAAGATTAGGAAGAAAGGCGAGCATCAGGAGAGAAAGGAAGTTGGCTCTATACTAGAATATGCTTAGGGAATCCCAGCCACATTATAGAAGAAACCATTTGCTGTGCTTACAGCTGAGAGAAGCATATGGGTGGCCAGAGCGTTACTTTTCACTGCACCCTCTCTACTCTTTAAATTTTTTTTCTGTAATTCTGTATTGCTTTTAAAATTTTTTTAAAAAATAGTTACACACAAAAAAAGCGGTGTCTGATAAATCATCTCAGTAAGTTTTGTTTTCTCCGTTCTTAGTAAGAAACTGTGAAAAGATCCATGTAACCCCATGTTAGGTATAGATATATTTGTGGAGTCAAAGTAAAGCTGAGGACATTTCTGTCCCCACGTTGGTGGAAAGTGAAAAAAGGCTGAGCAGAGTTAGCGGCACTCTTGAGCCCGGGCCTCCCTGGAGCAGCCAGGCTGTCCCCACTTCCACAGGGAATGAGCTGAGGCGTCGACTGTAAACCCCGAGAGAAACAAGTTCATCTGGGTTTGAGGCTGCCAGGAAGTTATCGCAGTCAATCTGCTCACGGCTGATAAATGGCAGCCAATAAATTACTTTTAATTAAAGAGGCAGTATTAAGAGGACTAACATCGACGATTCACAGCATACTAAACCTGCAGAAATTAAGATGAGGCAAGGGAAGAGTTGAACAGTTGTAAAACTGGGTGAGAAATAAAGAGTGGCTCATTAACAAGTCAATGGTGATAAAACTCACAAAACAAGAATTTTAGAAGTGGAGGAAGGATTGAACCAGCAGACACTCTAAAAAAGCAAAAAGTGCCAAATAGGTTTCTCTCATCGAATTGGGAACCATAAGATTTTTTTTTTAAGCCAGTAATTGCTTAGAACACATTTTCTTTTCATGTCATTAAATAAAGAGGTGAGGTTTTCAATAAAAAGGTTTTGGCTGGTTCAAAATCACATCAGAGAGGAAAGTATCTATGTCATACAAAAAGTCATAGACCCTGAGGAACAAAATATATAATAATTCTTTTTATCTCTGTAGCTCTTTTGTTATAGGAGGGCAAAGCAACCTACTTCTCAGAACTTCTAGAGAAAATAATCTGGCATTGTAATTCTCTTTGCATCTTCCTTTCTCAGGCTTAGAACCTGAGGTTTCCAAGTTGTCACTAGATTGCAGCAACGACAGGTCCCCTGAATATCTGTGCTGCCATCAGAGGGGCAAGAGCCTTTCCATTCATGCCTTAGGCTTGAAAGCTTTCCTTTTATAAAACGCTTCCAAGAAAATACACTGTTGTCGTAATTGTTTCATTTTCTTAATGTAATACAGTGTAATTATTTGAAAATGGATTGTGTATGGCCTGGAACCGTCTGTGCCTATCACAGGAAGACAGAACTCCAGTTTGTCCTTTATCCAAATACGTGTCTTGTTGTTTAGAAGTCATGGGAACAGTAGTCATAGTTTCAGTAGAATAAGAAAGTTACCTATTTGAATTTAATATGTTTGAAGGACATCATTTTGCAAATAGAATTAATGTTAATGGCTGTCACTGGGGCCACCAGCTGTCCTGGTTGGCAAGGGCCTGGGGAAGCTCTCGGAAAGTGGGACTTTCAGTTTTAAAACAGGTCAGTCTTGGGCAAAGTGGGAGACATTGGTCACCCTCTGTGTAATGCTGAGCGGCGTGCATAGTGCTCCCGGAGAGACCAAAGCAGCAGGCGTTATTTCCCCAATTCCAGAGAAGGGGACTGAGTGAGATTCAGAGGTTAAAGCAACAGGTCTTAGCAGCCAGCGGTGGCAAAGCCTTGCACTAAATCTAGGTCTCTGTGGCCCCGAAGCTTGTTTTCTGACCATCTCCACTGTGCAGGCTTTCTATATACAGATTTAAGAAATTGCCCTGTTGTACTTGAGACTCAAATCACACATACTCTGTGGCTGTTCCGGATATGACTATTTTGTAGCCTTTGACTCTTTACTAACACAGGTTGGGGAATTTAGAATCAGCCAAGAACTCAATATTTGCTTAGATTTTTAAGCTTAGAAAAACAGACTGAAATATAGAGCAGAACATTTTCTGTGTATAACCTTTAATAACCTTTTGTGAAATCTTGCCAAAAACTCTAAGAAAAAGCAGTTAGGCCATTCAGAAAATTTACGTTTCCATCTGGAAAGCTTTCTCATTGCCCACCAGTGTGAGGGGAATGCTGCCCTAAATTTGCCTCATTTCAATAAGGCCTCTGTTCAGTGCCCCAGTCCACAAAGCTTTAATGCAGTGACACTCGAAATGGAAATTAAATGGAATTAGCCTCATAATTACTACAGTTTTCTTTAGGAAACAAAATTGGTTGTGGGACTTTATGAGTTCTCTGCTTTTAGGGGAAAATAAACCCATCGAAGTCACTTCTGGCCCAAGTGCCAGTTCAGGCTTGAAAGTGCAGAGTGTAAGACTGAGTCCTTAGACAGCACTGACTGCTGATTGTTAAAGCGAGGGTAGGCTGACAAAAGTGGGGTGCCAATGCGTTCATTCATCCATTTATTTACCGAGTTAAATTGAGAGCCTGCTATGTCTCAAACTGTGCTAGTCACTGGGGACATGAAGAAAACAATGAAATCCTGCCTCATAAAATCAAGAAAAGGCTAACATTGCAGATAGCCAAAATTATCCTTAAACATCCTTCAAATCACTCATAAAGTATTATCTTAGGTTCCCTAGAAGCAGAGCCTGAGGCAAGGATTCTTGTGCAAGAAAAGATTGAAGGAGTAATCTCAGGTGAAACCCATAAGGAGCAGGAAGCAAGGTGAGGCAGAGGACCAAATCCAGCCAACACGTAAGCTCTGCCAAACAGCTGCAGTGTGGCCTGAGTCCGATTCCACAGTGAGCTCCAGCAGCATGAGTGGCATCAGAACTTTATACCCCCTTGAGGCAAAATGGCCTGCCTCTTATGTCCCCAACAATCAGTCATTGGCTTTGGGCTGCCTCCAGGAATGAGGGTGTAACCTCTGTGGCATTTCTGGGCGAGGTGGCTCCAATCAGATGAGGGCAGTTTTCAAAAGAAGGATGCTGAGGTGAGCAGCCAAGACTAACAGCAGTTGCAGGTCTTGGCATCAGCCACATAAAGGGAATCTGAGAGGGGCATCGCCAGCGGCTTCTACACAGGACTTACGTGACATGTTAGAGACCCACATGTCATCTGTTAATAAAGACAACGGAGCAATTTATTTTTCTCCAGTGGTGTACCAGTCCACTGTTTCTTCAGATGCACAATGGATGAGGTAGTCGGCTTGTGTTCAGGGGCTATTTTATATGAAAAGATGCATCTCTCAACAGTAGACTCACATCCTGCATGGGGAGGTACTCCTGCAGATCTGCAACCGACTGTGTTTCCCAGGGAGCAGACCCTGAGATATCATTCTGTAGGATGTTCATTGAGAAATGCCCTGTCCACACCTGTGGGAGGGAGGGCTGGAGCAGGAGTGGGCGGAGGGAGAAGTTGGGCCACAATGCAGGCAACTGTATCCCCGAAGATAAATGGCCTGTCAGAGCTGGCCTGCTTTGGGCCAAATGGCCAGGCCTTTGTACTTCCTCATTGGGCCACCTTGGGAAGGGCAAGGCCCTGGGTGAGGTGGCTCCCTCTGGCCGAGGCCACTCTGGAGGTACAACTGGAGGCTCCTCACTGGCTGCACTCCCTTCCTGGAATGGGGATTGGGTAGCACCTGTGCCTGTCCATCCACGATGGCGATGACTCACAAGACACGTCTCATGCTCACCCTAAGCCAATGTCATTGAATAGAATGGACACAGAATTGCCTCCCATTAGTTAAAGTTGTTTCCTCTTTAGGGAGGGTGGGAGATTGGGCACATGTGGTTGAAGAACCTACAGTTTAGTCACCGCTTTAGTATTTAATAAGAAATCTGGACTTTCATCATTCGTTTATCTTCACTTAGAAGTGAATAATCTATCCTGTTTTTTACTTGTACTTATCAAGTCTTTTTTTTTTCATTTTTATTTAATGACAGGCATTGTGCTAAGTACCTTACATGCATTACCTTATTTAATCCTTATAATAATCTTATGAGGTAGATAGTATTATTATTCCCCACTTTATAGAGGAAACGAAGGGTTTAGAGAGGTTAAAAAAATTTGCCAGAGTGAAATTACATAATCACTGTTTAAACCAAAGTCTGTCTGTCTCCAAAGCCCAAACCTTTAACCATTCTAATAAAGCAACTGTGAAACCTTTCACATTACCTATCGATGGACCATGGCTCATTCACTCATTCGACAGTGCTTCACTGAGCATACTTTATGTTAGGCTCGGTGTTAGGTTGGTATTAGAGATTCAACAAGAAACCCGTGAAAAGGAGCACGTGTGCGTGTGTTCTTATGGACCATTCCTGCCTGTCTGTGTGCGTATTAGTGTGTGTAATGATCTCAAGAAATTAATGCGAATGTGAGGACCTTTGCATATCTCCTAGTAACTCAATTCACTGTGTTAAACTTTTCAACAGGCTAAAAGAGATGCTAAGCGAATGTCTGCAAAAGAAGTCACTATTAATGTTATAGACAGCATCCGACAGGCGGACAGAAGTCGAAGAATCACAAAGAACTGCGTCAATTAGCAGAGTGTGTAACGAGAAGGGCAGATGGACGTCTTTGGTGCCCGTCACATACTGGATCCCATCAAGAAACTGTGAAGAAGTGGGGGCCCCTCACTGAGCAGTGCTGAGTGCCTTGAGAGACTCTGACCTGGCAGTCGACGGCTGCCTGAGCTGTTGGGACATTCTCGGCCTCCTGTTTTTCACGTACATGTATTGGCACAGTGCTCACATATGGAAGTAAACTGCAAATGTGCGGTTTGATTTGCCTCTTTGCAACTCTTTCATTTTAGTCTGATGTAAAAGTGGTGAGCCAAAGCCACAGGCCAGTTGATGAAACAGAAAATAGAAGGGGCGGACTCCCAGGGTAGAGAGTCACGCGCCCACTCTCCCCTCTCCCGGCCACAGCAGTGTGCACTGTTTCAGGCAAGCCTATTCTTTTGTTCATTTTTTTTTTTTTAATTCCACCATTATGAAGCTTACGGTGTTCAGTTAAAAGTTGGCTGTCACCCAACTCTCTAGCCAGATATATGAGAAATCGAGAAACAGGAAACTGCCTGTTATTCTTATTGAGCTTGGTATGAGGCAGGTTCAGATCTAATTTCACACAAACTCACCCCACCAACACCCACAGGGTGTCCTTGGGAGATGGTCTCTATGATGCAGTCACACTCATTTCTCATCTGCCTCCAATGTCCCCCATGCTGGTGTCCCTGTCGGTCTCTGAACCGTAATATTGCTGTTAGCCCAATGCATCTAACCAAGGATGCCCCCCGAAACTCAACCAGACACTGTTTTTCGTAGCTTTCCAGTTCCTTTTGCTTGTGTGGTTCAGTGCTTTCTCTCTTCAGTCGGGCCATTTGCAGTTGTTCATCAAAGACTGGACACTTGCTTACAAGGGGAGATGATCCAGAACATGTTGATGGGACACAGTGCCTCCCTTACCCTGTCTGTCACAGCCCCAGGGCTGTGTCACTTCTGTATTTGCAAAGGGATCACTTTAAAAAGCCAGTACCTGGTGGGTGTGCGTTCACGTCAACATTAGATTGACATGCTCTGTGTTAGAAACCAGGTAGCCGATGTGGCAAAAAATGTTGTTAGGAGTAAATTTTCTTGCATTTCTATAAACATGTTAAGGTGGAAGTGTTTTCCTCCAAAGTACTGTAGCATGATTTTTAAAGGACTGTTCACATGCCTGGGATTGGGAAAGGTAAGGCTAAAGTTGTACCAAACGATACCAATAAACTCCATGTTTAGCGGAAATAGGCAGCCTGATGGTGTGTGCTTATGTAACATGGTCCGGAGAATTGACATCAGCAGGTACCCTGCCTCCTTACCTGCCAAATCTCTTATTTCTCAAACACAAACAGGCAGTGTCCCTCCCTCCATCCCTCCCTCCCTCCCTTCCTTCCTGACTTTCTTCAGCAGGTTGTATATTTGTTCATTAAACTTTAAATGTCAGCCCTGTGTCAGGCGCCATGCAGATGCTGAGAGATTTGGAGTCTGGCCAGTCCCAATTGTATATCCTAAATCTGACAGTGGACTTAGTAACAGGAGACTGACTGAGACACCGCGTTACAGGGCGTGCTGTGAATTGCCCCGCAGTGTAATCTCACTTTCATATTAGGATAGGTCTTAAACTTCAGATCTGGGTGTTCTCCTGATCACTGTATGAGACTTTACCATATACAGAACCACGGTTTTCCCAAACCTCTCTTATTTTGTGATTCTTTGAGAAAGGGCTTTGCAGAAATTTCATGTTTTGATTTTTTTAAAAATAATAAAATAAAATAAAAGCAAAACCTGTGACTCCTATGTCCCCACGGGTATAACCCAGCAGGAGCCCCCAACCTCCAAAGGTGGGAGTTGCTCCTGCAAGTTCAAGGGCTCACCCGCCCAGGGCACGAGCACTGTGGTTTTGTGTCGGGTGTTTCTTCACCAGTCACTGCTGCTGCCAGCCATGGACTAAGCCTAGTTTCTCTTTACAGCTTTGCTTCTCATCACGTAGCTGCTGCATGTTGCTTGGAATTTATCAGCTTAAAGGGGTATCTCTGCTTTATATAGAAACAGTTTCCCGCTTCTGGGGGAGAATGGAATAAAGGGCTCCCCTCTCTTCTTGAGAACTGTCTATCTGGATTTCACCAAGACAGTGACTAGAAGTTAAATTGTGTTATAAATTCATCTGGCAACTTTTTCGTGTGTATATGATATAGAAATTGATTCTTACTATCTTATCAGCATAATGCTTTCTATCGCAAAGTCTGTGTCAATAAAGCGATCAATTTCAAACGTGGACAGTTACAGAGAATCTTTACTGGAACCTCACATTTGTATGTAGAGCTGCTTGGATTTTTTTTTTTTTTCTATTTTTTAAGCAAAGGCCTTTTACATAAGTGATTCCCGTGAATCCTCCAAGAAGTCTTGTGAAATAGGTAAGGAGAACACTATTAGCCCTAAATTACACTTATAAAAGTATTTATTGTCCACTCAGCCGGTAACTGATGAAGGAGGGGTTCAAGTTAGGGAGGATGGTCTGCAAACACAGTGCTTTTCCCGCTGTATAAATGGCAGCACGGCTGGGAGGCTCAGCCACTTGGAGGGGAGTTGTCACTGAGCCTGAGGCTAGGCCAAGTCTAAGTCCAAGTCTAAGAGGGTGCGACAGTGACTAGACAGGGCTGGTGAGCTCTTGTGAGTTTGCGTCTGGCTCAGGCTTCCTTATCCCCCCAGAGAGTGTGACCCTGACCTAGAGTGACAGGGCACCTTTGATGAGGGTCAGGAGGAAGAGCATTTCAGAGGAGATTGAAATTGCACCCCTCAGAACTGCTGCTAAGACCTAAAGGTCAGGGAAGCCGTGACACCCAGGGACTTCCCCATTCTGCCAGTGCCCCAAATACTCCTTGGATGTGCAGGTGAAGAACTGTACCTGCTCACTCTTTCCCTGCTGCCCACCCCACAGGGCTCCCACCCCACTCCCACTTCCCAGGCTACCCGAACACACTCCTGTTTAAGCCCTGCTCATGGTCACCCATTTATGACCCTCACTAGCCCCATCACTGGCTGCCCACGTGACACAGAAACGAATCCCACCCATGTTTGCTCCTGTAACCTGGGTTCATAAAACTTTCAACTCTGCTGAACCAGATGGCAGACACGGTTTATTTGGCTGTGGTGGTGTTAAAACTTGAGAATTTTACAGAAAAAGCCAGCTCTAGTGTAGACTCTTAGTTTAGAACTCCAACATTCATTCTTCTCTTCTTACTTAGCTGGGCACACGCCCACTGAGAATAAAGGTTTCACTTCTCAGCTACCTTTGCAGCTAAGAGTAGCTACATGATTAAGTCTGGCCAATGAAATGAAATGAAAGGCATAGAAGCATCCAGGAAGTTTCCTTATAAAAGAATGATCGAGTTCTTGCTTTTCTTTGCTTCCTGTTTCCTGGAATGAGGAGGTAATGGCTGGAGCCACAGCAGTCCTTTGGGTCATGAGGTGACCTTGGTAATGAGAGACATGCCATGCTGAGCCGAGGTCCCTGATTCCTTTGAGCCCCCATGAGTCTAGCACTGCCTACCGCAGACCTCTTTTTATGAGAGAAAATATAATTGTACCTCATTTAAATTAAGCTGCCTCATTATTCACAGCCAAACCTAATTCTAATTGTTATAAAACTTTCCATATTCTTTTGAAAACTTTCATGCCCGGGCTCTGTTGCCACTCCAATGCTGTCAGCAGGAGCTGATAAAGCTGCATTAACTTAAGCTGGGGATCTTTAGATATCAGGGGCCCCCACTACCTATTGTGGCTTACACATGGCCGCCTCCCCATTTGTGTTAACTTGCTTGAGTCCTGAGACATTTGTGTTGCAAGCCTTGCTCCAGACTGTGTCCCCAATATATTATATTGTTTTCATGTTCCTTTTAGGAGTCGCTGAAATATAAAAAAGTTCTTTCACCCTGTCCCACCAGTCTAGGAAGTCAATCACAGGGGAATTTTCTGAGTTGCCAAATTTCAGATATGACTTAATATATAAAATTATGTATTCTTACCATCTTTAATTTACTCCATATGTATTTCTCAAAAAGCTTCACTGTATCAGAAGTTGGGATATGATGAGGAATTAAACAGACTTGGCCCCTGCCCTCACGGAGTTGGCATCCTAGTGAAGGGAACAGACACAACATAAATTATCACAATACCGTAAGATGGTGATGAATGCTGAAAAGAATGCTAACAGGAGCCTGGAAACAGGAAGAGAAGGAGGGGGACCACGAAGGGAGCTGTGCAGTAGCCTGGGGACAGATGTTAGAGGCAAGGAGTAGGGTAGAGATTGTGAAGACGGACAGAAGCAGGTGGACAAGAGTATGTTTTGGAAATGGAAACATTAAGATTTGCTGATAGATTGTGTGTAGGAAGTGAAGGGAAGGGAGAAATCTGTAATTGCTAAGTTTTTGGTTTGATCAAAAGGATTCTTGATAAGATAGAAATGATGGCATGAGAGGTATTTTGTTGTTGTTGTTGCTGTTATTGTTGTTGCGAGGGGTTAGAAGTTCACCCAGCTGGGCTTCGTCTTCCAGTTTCCCTTTCAGGGAGCTCCTAAACTATTTCTTCAATATTTAATTCTCTTTAAATTACTGCTTATTGTTCCCAGAAATCATCACTCATGGAAGAGTATTAGGCCATTATCGGGAGGAATGTGTACTTAATTCTCTTGGGAATATGGAACGATTAGAAGATTCTGACCTGTAGATCAGACAGTAGATCACCCAGATTTTTTAACTAAGTAAACAGCTAGGCCTGGGCACTTACTTATTGCCAGAGTGAGTTTTGCCGTTTTAGTTCTTTAGCTAGGGCTTCTCTAGGTAGAACTCCATTTAAAAAGGGGAAGGTGTAAATACTTTCGCCCTTTCTGAGCCAAATAGCCCTTTTCATAATATTGTCATGTGCCAGGGAGATAGCCGAACATTTTTGCTTGCCTTTTTAATTGTATTTCGTTATCCAGAGAGTATCCTCTTCTGTTCTAATAAGTAAAACAGCCTTGGGATGGCTTATGAAACAAGAGGTGGCAGCCTGACAGCCAGGAAAAACAAAAAACACAGGCTTCAAGGGCAAGAGACAAATCCTAACCTGGTATCTAACAGCTGTGTGCCCTGAGGCAAACAGAGGCTCACTTCCTGTCAGTGGACATAATAGCATCTTTTCAAGGGCCCCTTATGAGGAATGAGTGAGATAACAAATGTAGATAACATGGTGTCTGTTGCATCATAATAATTATGGCCCTGTGCTTCACACACACTATTTGTCATCAATTAAACAGTCTCACCAGGTAAGTCTTGTCAGGGCCATTTTACAGATGAGGAATGGAGATTGAAAGGCCCAAGATCACACAGATACTAAACAGCGGAGCTGGGATTTGAACCTATATCTGTCTGCCTATTTATAAAAACCCACGCTCTGCCCATTGCACCAGGAGTAAGTGCCCAAGAAATGTCAATTTCCTTCCCATCACAGTGGACAGCAAGTGATTTCACAGCCCTTTTTACAGCATCAGTGTATCAGCACTTTCAAGCTTGTCAGTGCTAATGTCAGGATCGATGATAGCACCCTAGATACAAATCTGCGAAATTTCACCTTTCTTTTAACATTTTTTTCTTAAGAGCAACGAAGGCAGTAGCTGTCTTTTAAGTTGTGTCACAATATTAAAATTCTTTTGAAGGTAATGAATTTTTGAGTCTTTCTAAAATGTTTTGCAAACCTAAGTATTATAGATCTTAGTAATAGTAATCCAAGTGGTTAAACAGTGATCTCCATACTAATCACTCCTTGCTCTTTGTTCCAGAATAGGAAAATGAAGGGCTGGGCTAGCTGGGTCCCCAAGGAGAAAGTCTATGCCAGTGCAGACGGCAGCACCGGGCCTCGTACACCGTGGCTTGTAGAAAGGAACGAAATGAAATAGAATTATTTTCTGGTTTAAAAAAAACCATAACAGGTGGAAAAGATTTATAATTGCTTAGAGAGATGGTTTGCAATATGGCTGCACATTGGAATCACCTGGGGAGCCTTAAAAGTTATTCATGCCTGGGTTCCAGCCCCAGAGATTCTCATTTGATTAGTCCAGGGTGCAACCTGGACATCAAGAGATGGTTCACAACTACCTAGAGGATTCTAATGTGCAGCCAGGGTTGAAAGCAACTGGCTTAGCAGGTCACAAACAGAACCAGGGTCTCCCAGACTCCACGACGGGTCTTAAATCAGACTCCCTGGGGTAGCATCCCAGCTTCACCACTTACTAGCTTTGTGACCTTGGGCAGGTTATTTAACCTCTTCATGTTTCACTTTGCCCACTTATAAAATGGGGCTAATGGTATCTCATAATAGCGGGAGGATTTAGTGTGGATATTTATGTAAAGCGCTTAGCACAGTGCCCAGCACATGAAGGACAAGATGAAGGCATTTACTGTTGTTGAACTGTGATCCACCTAAGTTTTTCAGGACACGAAGAAGGCTTTTAAAAGTCAGCTCTTAGGGCGTAAATGTACCAGAGAGCTGGCTCCTTATTGAGGTACGTTGTTTCTTCTCACACATTATAAATGTACCTTTGTTTCAATGTAAGCACTTCTTATCCCATTCAAAATGTACCGGGGGCGTCCCGGGATGAGGACAGCAACCATCTTCAAGACTCCTTCTAAGGTGCTTGTGCTGGGCTCTGGGCAGAAGGGATGATGCAGAATAATGGAGAGGAAGAAAACTTGCTTAGTTGGTTTGGGGCTCTAAAGACTTAACGCTGTCCCTTTAAACTTGCCATTGGCAGCTTTCATTTGCACGCTGTCTGGAGGGTGGTTACCCCCACATTAGTAACTAGCAAGTGAGACAGGACTCGAGAGGTGAAGGAGACCCATGTGAAAAGTTGTGTGGCAATGGACTGAGGATTTTCAGATCTTTCTTTTGCAACGATAAATTGTCCAGAAACGGGCAATTTATGAAATGCTGTTCTCTAGGAAGAAGGACCACTCAGTCCCGGCGTGTTTGACGAAGCCAGCAACTTCCCTGCAGACCCCGTGAAGGCCCGTGCATGGGTTCTCCTGTCTGCTGACCCATCCCAGTGTTCTCCCTGACTGTGCCAGCCAGGAAAGACCCAAGTAAATAAATGTGTGAGAATACATCCCTCAAGTAAGCACAGAAAATTAAATCCATTTAAAAGGAATGCCTTCGAAAAGTTTTACTTAAGATCCCTGGAAGAAGTCAAATAGGGACAGTCCACCTACTAAATTTTTATCAAAGTCAAAGCTGAATTTGGGGACTCAGAAAAGTCTCTGGACAAAGAAGGCAGGGGGGATGAAACTCACTGCTGAAGACTTGATCACAGTTTGCAACCTCACGATTTCAACAGACCAAGCTGGGCTACTTGTCATTATAAGTAGCACAGTGTGTAGCAGGGCTCATGGGACATGACCCCAATATGGTTTTATTTTTGTCTCTGTCACCTTAAAATATATCCTAAAAATGAAGGTTTCTCCTGCCATCTCCAGTAGTCCTAAAACTTTCCTGGCCACTTTTATGTAACAGAAAGCTCTATAGTTACTGAAAGTTGCAAACAGGGTCTCATTTATTAAAAATGATAAAAGTTAGACTGGCAAGTTCTAGTAATGCAGGACCAGCCGAATCCCCCAAGTGGGGGCTTCAGACATCCCTGAGAGAGAGAGGGTCCTCAGCTCCTTGCAAGAAAGAAGTCAAGAGCAAGCCAATTAGAGACAAAGAAAAATTTATTAGAGAAGGAATAACACTCCATAGACAGAGTGCAGCCTCCTCTCAGAATCAGAGAATGAGACCCCTAATGATTGAGGAATTGGGTTTATATATTTTGTGTCTCAGTTTCTATGAAAAATTACTGATTATAGGGAATAAAAAGTGGAACGAATGGTTGGGTTTATCTTTAACGTGTGCAAGGTACAGCTCAAAGTCTTTGTTCTGTTATGGCATGGGTAAGAAGCTTTAAAGATATGAGGAAGCAGTTGTTAGTAATCTCCGTAGGACTCCTCCCTTGTTCTGTAGATTCCCGAGGCCTGGCTGGATGGCTGCTCAACCAGGTTCTGAGTCTCAGGGCACTGACACGTAGCAGGCTCCGAATTCCGCTTGGTTTAATGTTGAGTTAATTCGTGTAGTTCTCATGCCTCTTCCCTGTATCACACGGACTTTATCAACACTTTTTTTTTTTCCCAATCCCTGTTCTTTGTTAGGGTCTGCGGGGAGTGGCCGATCTGTTGTAGGAAAGTGTTCTGATATACTCCTACCCCTTCTTTGCTCCCCTCACTTCTCCATTCTGGAGTTTGCCAAAAGATGAGGGAAAGGGAACCAAGTTTTTACTTGACGGCTAGAACCTTGCTTCCAGCTCTCAAGGTCTTCTGATACTTAAAGTTCTTACTTGTTTGTTTCTTTGTTATTGTTGTGTTTGCCTGGACACCTTTCTGCATCCTCATAAACTCCCTTGCTGGGTCTCTTCATTTGCTGCTCCTGTCCTGGGGACCTTGTGGGCCACTGTCCTCACCTCTGCCCCTGGTTCCAGAGGCCGCCTCCATACAGACTCCTCTGTTGAAGCCCATCACGCTCCCACACTGTCCTCCTGGGCAAGAGTCCAATAGCTCCCGCCCTGCAGCATCTGCTCTGGCACGGGGCACGTGGGTGATCACAGCCCACCTCTCTGCAGGAGGCCTGTGTACGAGAAGGAGCCAGCTGCACGAAGATTCGAAGATTCGTACAGCAAGTTCTCGCCAAGGGAAGGATAATTGAAAAGGCTGTGAGTGCACCTGAGGACCAAGAAAGGCCAGTGTAGCTGGAGCAGAGGGAGAGACGGGGCAAGGGTGGAAGGTGAGGAGGGAGAACAAGGCAGAGGCCAGATTGGGAGGGCTTCCTGGGCCATAGTAGCCAACAGTTGAGGTTTTTGTCTTTAAAATGGCTATTGTTTGGTGAAGTAGATGGATTTGGATTGATTTTAGAGGTTGAGCTCACAGAACTTTGTGTGTGTGTGGCCTAGAACTGGGACAGAAAACAAATGAGGATATCAAAGATGATTTTTAGATTTTTAGTTTGAGCAACTTGCTGAGAAAGAGAAGACAGGAGGAAGGACAGTTTTGGGAGAGAAATCAAGAGTTCTGTTTGGGTCTTAAAGTGTCTGATGCTTATTAGACCTCCAGTGGAGAAGTTGAGTAGGCAGCTGGAAATTCAAGTCTATCGTTTGGGGGTGGAAGAGGACGGTTAGGCCTGGAAATACAATTTTTGGAGTCATTGGGTTCAATATATGGGGTTTTTTTTTTTCTTTCACATCACCAAGCAATTCAACACTAGCTGGGTGTCCTGCAATTCAGTTCAATTCTTACACTGTCTACATGGAGTTAAGGGTTCAGTCCCACAAGGCTGTCCTACCCCACTACCACTTCAGAGGACAATTGCAAGTTCAAGCTGTCACCTATGCTTCTGACTGGTAGGCTATAGATCAGAGGTTCCCAACACTCTCTCCTTGGGTTCTGTGGGCACCAGGCCCAGCTGGTCTGAGGTCTGGCTGGTCCAAGATCTGGCTGTGATCCAAGCTCCCGGCTAGGAATAGGACCCGGATTTAGAATGTTACAGTAGGGTAGTATAGCACCTGTGCCTAACATATGTAAGCATACTTCAGTTTATTGTGTCATTCATGTGTGGCTGAATGCCTCTATTGTACTCTGCTATGTGTGGAGCCATGCCATCCCCAGGAGAGCAGAAGGGGAGCCCAAGAAGTGCACGCAATACCCCCAACAGAAGCGTGCTCCTGCAGTCACCTTGGCACCTGCCATTTCATTCTCATGTTGGCCTTTTGTGCATTCTTCCAACTGGGCGTCTCACTATCGAACCTTTCCTTTTCGATCAGCTCGGCGCTGACAGGTTCCATTAGTTTGCTAGAACTGCTCACAAAGAAGTGTTTTACTTAGTAGTTTACCAGTTTATTTTAAAAGAAAATAACTTGAAAACAGCCACATAGAAGACATGCATAGGGTACGTGGGAAAGGGCGCAGAGCTTCCGCGCCTCCTCCAGGGACCCACTCTCCCCACATCTCCAGGGTTCACCAGTGCAGACTCTCCAAACCCCACCCTTCTGGCTTTTTATGGAGGCTTCATTATGCACAGGCCTCTCAGGAGGTCTACAGGGTTGATCTCCCTGGCAACCAGCTTCCAACCTTACCTAGGGGCTTTCTAAAAGGCCCTCATTAGCATAATAAAACACCTTTTATCACTGCTCTCCTCTCAGGAAATTCCAAGGGTTTTAGGAGCTCTGTGCCAAGGTAGACCAAGTATATATTTCTTATTATAAATCACAATATCACATTGGCAACACATGATATTTAAATACATGGGGCTGCATAAGCTCCTGTCAGAAGAGACTGCACAAAGAGTTCTCTCCCTAAATTTATGGATGAAAAAACTCATAAAAAACTGTGTCCCAAGTTTTCACAGCCAATCAGCAATAGAATGAACGTGAGAATCAAAGTCTAATTCCTGAAGGACGTGGCTTTCAGTGCTAAAACCAGGAAAGTCCCAGGCAACCGGGACAAGTTGGTCACCTTATTCCTGGGTCAGTGACCTAGCCATTTTCTCCTTTGGTGATGGCAGCTGAGACAGAAGGGATTACAGTCAATGACTTGGTTTATTCTTGTCTTCAAAGGAAAATTGTTTTCATTCTGTTCAATTCTTTTTCTGTCAATGAAATATTATGTTCATTTTGAAGGAGATTTAGCTTTTCCTGAGAGGAAATGATGGAGCGGCAATTACCATGTCTTCCTGATTAATCAGAGCAGGAAAGACAGTCATCCTGATGGTACCACAGAATCAGTCCTCAAGACATTGTTGAAATCTAAGCTGGCAGGAGAGAGTAAAGTTCCTCAGAGCTCAGCCTCTCCCCACCGCAGCGACTCCTGGTTCTTCCGCAGATAGTGCCGTCACATCCTTCTCCTCCCACCCTTTGCTTTGATCTCTCCCTTCCTAATACCACTCCTTCGCTCTATAAACTTGTCCTCAACAACGTCCCTGGCATCTCATAGTCAAGGGCCCACTCGCCCCCAAACTGCTCAAAACAGAAATTCTGGAGTTACCCTGGCCACTTCGTCTCCCCCAATTATCAAATCCTGCCTCACCCACTTTCCAACCGCCTCTTGCATCTACCTTTTTTGCTCATATCTCACAACCACCACCCAAACCACACCTCCCGGATTTCCGCGGAAGTCTCCTTACCTCTCTGCCTCCTGACTTGTCTCTCATCCAGACTCCACACAACCGACAAACTCACCTTTCTAAATGTAAATATGATCATCGCATCTGCTGCCCACAAAATGTAGACTCCAATAAGCCTGGCTTACTGTCTGTTTCAAAATCTGGCTCCTTCTGTCACTTTTAGTCAGTTTCTACATTCGAATCAGGACATTTTTTTGTGTGTCTTCTCATTGGGAAAGTGGGAGATCGCCTTATGTTTTAGAACGCTTTATTCATGGCAGTGACTCACTGGATGCATTTAAGGAAACATCCTCATCTTCTCTCTGCTGGTATTCCTGGCTTCAGCTTCCCTCGCCTGAGTCCAGGCCCTCCACCGCTGCACAGCGCGTCTTCCAAAGGCCGGGCTATTGTGTATCAAGGAGTATCAGGGACCTCAGTGAAATTCTTGCTGCAGCTTTCAGTCCAGGCAAGTTATTTAATCTGTCTGAGCCTCATTTGCCTAATCTGTAAAATGAGGGCACTAGATAAACATTCATGAAATCTGAACCTTCCTGTTCTAAATTTTCAGGAGCCCTCATTGCCTGACTGAAGAATCAATTGCTGGGTAGAAAAGGGGAAGGGGATTAAGAAGTACAAACTTCCAGTTATAAAATAAGTTATGGGAGTGTGATGTACAGCATAGGGAATAACTAAAGGGGGGCGGGGAACAGTTTCGCAGTCTGGCAGATTCTAAAAGCCCTGCCCTGTCTTTGCAGCTCTAACCAGCTTGCACATATTTTGTGCTTCAAATCAAACGACTTAACACTTTCCGAATGCCCATCGCACTTTCTGCCTTTGGCACAAATCTCCACTGGAGAGCACCCTCTCTCCACTGCTGTTAGAATCCTGTTCCTCTTTTGAGGGTCAGTTCCAGTGCTACCTCAGTCCTCAATGAAAATTTCTTAATCCTCCTAACCAAATACAATCTCTCCTTCCCCTGCTTGCCCCAGCCACCTCCCTCTCCCCGACTCCCGCTTCTGGTGCCAGTCTATCCACATTATAGTTATATCCATGTTACAGATGTTCTTGTGCTTGTCTGTAGAGGGATTAGGACACTTCTCTTTATTGTAAGGGTCTTAGCTCCATGGAACATACAATGCTGAGCATTCTATATGCTCAGCAAACGTTTATTAGATTGAAGCACTCATGGGACATAAGGTATTAGCAAAGCCCATGACCTAGATGTTTAATTAGGACTCCATTAATGTACTTGTTCATTTATCAAGCATTTACTGAGTGCTTTTTAAGTTCTGAGATATGGAGAAAATTTTAGACAGAGTTTGAAGTCTGGATGATCTCATAGCATAATGAGACAGCTGAAATATAATATGCTAAATACATAATAGGAAATCGGCAGATAAATAAACATAAGGACTTTATTAGTACTTGTGTTGGCTGGAGAATTGCTGTTTAAAAATTAATTACTTGCTGGAAATTACTGTTTGGCTATCGCCATAGGAACATGGGCTACTAACTATGGAAACATAGCATTCTAACAAGCTTTCTTCTTCTGTACCCCCGCTTGCACACCTGACCAGTGGGTTGACAGGTAGTGAATAGAAGAAAAATAGACCTTTGTGTTCAGACAGAATGAAGAATGGGATTTGGGGCTTAAAAACCCTGTACCTCTACATTTCGGGGCTGCTTAATTTGGGGTCTGTGTCCCCCTGGCAGACCCAGCTGGCTGAATAAAGAGTGTGATTCCTACAACTCACTGAGTTCTGGTGGTCTATGTGTCTTTTGGGGGCTGGCGGCCACAACATACTGACTATAGTGAAATGCCTTAAAACATTCTATTTTAGTCTTTGTAAAATCCCAACATTTAGATATACCCAGCCGTATTAGCTTAGAAAAAGGAAAGAGGAATTCTTGTTGAATGCCTACGAGGTTACAGGCAATGTAGATACATTACCTCACCATCAGAGATACTGTGGGATATTATATTACCCCCATTTTATAGATAAGGAAGCTTAAGAGCTGTTGCATACAATTAGCAGTTCTTAGCCAGTTTTTAAACCAGGACTCTGATATCAGCTGGCCTGTGATCTCAGCCTTCCGGGCGACAATAGGACAGCTACCTGAGGGCCTGTGGATAGCCTATACTTTGCACAGGTATCTGTTCTAGGAACTTGAACTATTGACACAGAACTGTGGAATTTGCCTCTTGGCCAGAAGACCTAGACATCAAAGGAAGCAGGGATATTTGGCCTGGAGATGATAAGACCTAGAAGAATCATTCAGCCAGGAAAGTAAACTATTCCAGGTGACAACTCAGGAAAGAATAGCCATTTTAAAGCCTGACCACCGTGCCCTCCCTGAAGTCCTGCCTCTAAAAACTCCACCTCTCTTGAAGCTCCACCCCAGGCTCTCAAAAAGGAGTCAAGACCTGTTCCTGGTCTATGTTTTTATCCACTAACCTCAGCTTCCGCCCAGCTATTAGAACAAGAAAATGCAGGGAAACTAAGCCTGGGATGATCGGTTTGGAGTCTCGTGAAGAGGAATACCATGCTGTGATTCTAAAGGATTTAGAAAGACCTAAAGCAGCTAAACATCCTCAAGACTTTGTGGAAAGATTATGAAGATAGCTTTTTTTGGGGGGAGGGAAATGTAAAAATTTCTAAAACAGGTGTCTTCACCATAAAATAGACAGAAATTACATATGTGAAAATGTTTTCACATTTGTGTACAAAGAAGTGAGGAGAAGAGCGACTTTGTATTTTTCTGTCCTTCCCTTTGCTTTCTGTGGCTGGGAGGGGCAGAGCAGTGGCTGGATGGACCACATGGAAAAGGCTGAGAGTGAGCCTCATACCTCAGCCTGTACGAATGAATGTTGTTTCTAGGCGTTCAAGAAATATAACAATTTTTTGTTACCTTTTTTTTTTTTTTTTTGAGTTCTACTCTACTGTAGTTTAGTTTTCACTCATGGAAGTGAAAGAAAGGTAATCTCAGACTAGGAGTTCCAGCTGCACGCCATCAATGCCGATGAGCAGGGGCCTATGGGAGCGCGCCTGTGAACTTGGGGCTGCGCGATTCCTCGCCCCGGCCTGCGAGGTCCCTTCTTACCCCGTGGGTCTCTCACGCTCTCTTGGAGCACAGGAGGCATTTTGTGGCACCTAAGCCATGCTGGGTGCAGGAAAGCGACTCTGTGCTGCTAAGCCCCTAAGTGTTTCTGTGCAGCTTGGGGGCCTATAAGGCGATTCATTGCTCCATGCTAGGCTGGTGTTGTGGCGCGACTGAATCTAAGACCCACAAATCCAATTAAGGTAAATTATGAGTCTTTGTTAGCCACACAGGGTCAGAGAATCAGCCCTGAACTCCCCAAAGAGGCAGTTTATAAAGCCTAGAACCACACCCTGGTTAACATCAAGCAAGTAGACAGATTAACTCCACCCTGATTAACATCAAACAAGCAAGCAGATTACAGAAGCAGAAGTTGGCCATAGCATATCTTTGCCTAGACCCACACCTTTAACACTGGGCTCAGTAGTTTTGGTGGGTCATTGAGGCCCCCAGCCCGGACAGATCATGCTGTCCCTTCTCTGTCACTGTCTTCCCTGGCTTCTGGGCGCTAGCTTGGAAAAGAACCCCTAGTTTCCTTGCTGTCTGTCTCCAATCCTACAAATCTATGTTAGGGTCCTCCTTCTCTCTCAGGACTGCACCTTTACAATTGGTAAGCTGGGAAGATGCTGTCTGACTGAAGGGGTGGGGGAGGTCTTGGGGTATAAGAAGGTGGGTCCTATTCCAAAATGGACTCATAGCTTTCTGTTTTGTTGTTGAGTCTAAATAATCTCCTCTTCTAAAATCAAGCAAATGAAAAACAGTGGGTTTTTTTTCAATTACGGAAATACATTTCAAAATTTTTATAGCCTAATTTATTTAAGTTTTATGATCTATGGTATTTCTAACAGTTACAAATACTTGATTCCTCTTGGGGAAATGAAGATGCTTTGAGTCGTTGGGATGTTTTATGTTGAGATATTGGGTGCAGTGACAACTTGCCACGTGAGAATACAAACTCAGACAGTGCACATTTTCCTTGCATGCTAAGACAGGATGAATGGCTATAACTTGGCTTGCACACCTGAATGTCAGCCCTTTCTTGCCCCAGGCTCTGGAGCGATGCCTTCTGAGAGAACAGAGGCAACAACAGCCCTGTGACCTTAATCTGATAACACACCTGGCTGTGCAAGAAAGCAAATCAAGCGATCCCAGGTGATGTGAGGGCAATTAGGAGACTCCCTGCTCCAGACATTTTCTCCACCACTCTGCTTTTTGTTTCCTCAGAATTACTTCTTGGCTTAGAAGACTCAAGTTGGAGGATGCTGCCTTTACTTCACGTGGAGAGAAAGCCCTTCCAAACACTTTTTGTCTCTCCTTGGCACCTGCAGACTGAAGGGCAATCAAAGGAACTGGGGCGCTGGCAGAGTGTTCTCTGTTCCCTCAGAAAGAGTCTTCTTGTTTCTCTTCCCTTTTCCCATAATAATTCCTCTTCTAAGTTGTCATTGCCTAATGCCTCCATGATGTAGGGCTGTCTCACCACAAGGATCTTTGACTTCTATATAGTCTAACATTTTTGGAAGACCCTGAGAAAGAAGCTGACCTGTGAGAAACTTCAGTGCTTTCCTACTTCCGAGGAGTCATGCATAGCAAAATGTTTTGTTTGTTTGTTTGTTTGTTTATCTGTTTTGTTCAACTCGATGCATCCAAAGTTGGTAGAACTTGTTTGCTCTCTCTCCCTTCCTGGTAAATTTTAGTTACAAACAGGGGCATAACGTCATTTGCTTTTAAGTCTTTCAGAAACATGGGTCTTGAAAATGCTGAATATATTTTCTACTTTTCATTAGGAAGTGATTTCTGACTTGCCCCAGTTTTAACATGCATTTGCCCCTGGAGCTTTGGAATTGAGCTGCTAGACCACACTGGGCAGTGTTCAGTAGAAGCACTGGGGCTCTGGGGATTGCACAAAAGGCTGAAAATTCTCTTATTCTCTTGCCAAATTCTCTGTTTACCTCCGAGGCAACCTGCAGAAAACAGTTTGTGTCTTTGTGCTTGGTATCCTACTCTAGATCCAAGTAGGAGAAGATAATGCTGATTGCATTTCTAGCAGCAGCAAACAAAATTGGAAGTAAAGCTCTTTTGGTATAAGTGTCAAAATAATTTTTATCTTAATTAATGCATTGTCACACATTAGTCATACATAATTTTAGCTCTGCAATAATTTGTTCATTCTCCAACCTTCACTTTTTAACATTAAGTTGAGAGCAGAGATTTTTAACCTTTGCTACACAGTAATCTGGGGACCTTTAAAAAATACTTAAACCCACCCCAGTTTCAGAGATTCTGATGTAACTGGGTTAGGGTGGGGCCAAAGTGTCAATACTTCTTAAAACTCTTCAGATGACAGTGGACTGAAGCTAGGGTTGAGAACCACTGATGGAGAAGAAGAAAAACAGGCTTTGGAGTTAGACTGCCTTCGGTTCAGATCCTGGCTCTACCACTTACTAGCTGATTTGAGCGAATTACTTAAAGAGTTTAGGTCTAAATGTCCTCCTCTGTCAAAGGAAGATGAGGTAGAGTTTAATGGGCTTGTATTAAAGATCAAGTGAGGTAACATGTAAAATATGAACTTGTCTGGCACAGAATGAGTATATTAGAAATTATTTGTGCTCTTTTGCCCTATTATATTTGATCATTTTTAACAGATTCAAGTTATAATGCTTTAGCGAAAGGGGCAAACCCTATAGATCTGCTGTTTAGACTGGAAGAAAAGGAAGAGTTGGGATGATCGGGGTAAACAAGAAGGAAGGACAACCCCAAATCTCAGTTTGCTCTGGGATGGACAATCATAAAAGGGTTGCAAGTCACAGCTCCATAATCACTGCCTTCAGAATATTCTGGATCTTTTTTATTTCTTACTTTTTTTAGGGGTTATACAGTTTATTTTTATTTTTTGATAGAACTAGTAATACTTATTTATTTTAATTTTGGGGTCTTTTTAAAATTCAATCTTATAACACCATGTTACGGAATCTCTATTTTTTTATTAAACATTTAACTAACTTCTTCTGAAGTGTTTTTAGATATCATAGATTATGTGGATTTTATTCTTCATGTATTTTTTATTTGTTTGTTCTCCATTGGTGGCTATCAGTAGTGTCAGGGCAAGGGAAAATTCCCAACCCCACCTCCCACTTCTTTAGTTTTTATAGCTGGATTAATAATAAAATAATAAAATTGAAATGAGACTAGGTTAACAGGAGGGAGGAAAAATCATTTAATACATGCACATGGGAGAATTACAGTATGATGCTCACATCATAAATGAGGCTCAAAGAAATGATCAAAGTAGGCGATTTTTTATAATTTTCGGACAATCAACTTTTGAGAAATTGAGGGGACAAAAAAAGTGCTCATTAGAAAGGAATCCAAGCAAGAGTCACGTGTAGAGAGTGATTAGTTAAGATGTTACATGGTTAGTTTATGCAGGCATTTTGGACTCTGGATTGTATAATTCCTGTGATAAGGTTGCCTCTCAGTCCTTCAGGAGTGGGAAAGGCACCTATCATGGAGATTTGTTTTCTGCTTTCAGGGACAGAGGAAAGTCCGAGAACTCACTAGCTCCTGCTCCTTCTCAGGTGATTTTATTTTGAAATAGCCAGGGTGCCATTGTAAAATGTCTTGGGACCATCTGCCCTGAGGCTCCAACAATAGAAAGTGTACAAATTTAAAGAACAAAACAATATTTGAACATACCAAGTAGAACAAAATGATGTTCATTCTTTTATTTTGGCAAAAATAATCTACCCAAGATATTCCACCTATTCCCCTAAACTCTTATTTTGTCCACTTACGGGGAAATAGCTCTGAGATTGCTCCCTATATATATTGAAATGAAAGATGTGAAGGGAGAGTATGCCACCTGGGCCATTAGTAAACAACAAAAGCCGAGCTCCCCAGAACATGACTCATGCTTCTTGTTGCTTCCGTGAGGACTCAATGCAACCTCTGGCTATGAACTTGAGATGCCACCGAGGGAGGTAGAAACAAAGAATGCAAAGGGTAAAGGAGTGAGTAAGGGTGGGTTTGGGGAGAGAAATGGAAAAAAAAGAATGATCCTGTGCTTGAGATAAATCAGGTAATGTGGAGCACAGCCCAGATGACTGTTTGGCTGGAAATCAGATGAGAAGAGAGTCAAACAGTTTGGGGATTCTGAGTCAGATTTCTTCCTGCTCAGCACCAAAGAACGAGGAGCTTGCCCGACACAGGCCTTGCTTCCTCTCCCCCTTATTAGAGGATATAAATATTAGGTACCACAATGGAAAAAAAAATCATGTAGCTAGATGACAACCTGGGTCATTGAGCCTAGACTTTGTCTCTCAGCAGAGAAATGCTCAACTCATAAGTAAATTCTCAATTCACATTTTTTAAAAGAAAAGAGTTTAAAACTTTTTTACAAAAGCCATGTACATTCAAGTATATATTTTATGTCATAGAGTGTGGTCTAAGGGCTGGGGCTCAGAAGGATGAATGTATATTCCAATCCCAGCTCCTCAGTTGCTAGCTATGTTGCTATCACACTAAGACTTGGTTTCTTCATCTTCAGAATGAGAATAACAACAGTACAAATAGACACCATAGATTTGATGTGAAGACCAAGTGTTGGTGTTGATCACAAAGTGGTCACTCCAAATGAGCTATTGACATTAAAAATTAGGATGGGGGGGCGGAATGACCTCCTTAGAATTGATGACATATGGTCTGCAAAGCACTTCGAACAATGTCTGGCAGTGGTAGGTGCTGATTAAGTCTCAGTCATTATCATCAATGGCATTGTCCTCCTCATTATCACCATGGTAGCCTAGATGTCATTATCTATAATGATGTTTAGTCACATGTTATTTTTGTGACACTTTTTTTTTTCCTTTAATTGCCAGTGAATTTCTTCTAACATATATGGTATTTATTCCAATATTTCTCAAAATGACTCAAAATAGTATGAATCAGCTCCACATGACCATGAAACAATACCACATTCATGGTAAATAATGCAATATATGTTTGTTCATTAATTCAAGATGTCATCTCTACACACAAATACTCATTATATTCATGGTCTGACAGTGGGACAGAACATTTAGAATTGACACTTCCAAAAGTCATCTTGTCTACATTCTGTGTTACAGAAATTTGACCAAGCTTTGTCATCAAAAATTGCTTCCTAATCAAATTCTGGCCTAGAAACCCCACAACATGACTCCACTTAGAGATGGAATGGGTCTCTCCTTGAGGAGAGTCCTGCTAGCTTCCTCAGTGGCACGATAAAGTTCCAGATTTTTTTTTTGCTTATCTGCTTTCTAGAACATATGCTTTCAAACAGCATCTCTGCCTGCTAGTGTTCCAGAGCCTCATAAAAGTGGGTAGCAAACCTCTGATCTTTTGCTTCGATTAAGCCCCCCGGAGAAAGGGGATATTTACTGGTCATTGGCTGAAGAATAAATTCTTCACTTTTCTAAATACTCCAGATCAAGGGTCTCCAACTCCTGGGTCGTGGACCAGTGATCAGTCTGTGGCCAGCCTGTTAGGAACCAGGCTACACAGCATGAGGTGTGCAGTGGGTAAGAGAGCAAAGCTTCAACTATATTTACAGCGGCTCCTTAGCACTAGCATCACTGCCTCAGCTCCACCTCAGGTCATCAGGCATTAGATTCTCATAGGAGCACCAGTCCCTGAAATCAAAAAGGTTAGGAGCTGCTGCTAGAGTTGTATCACATTGAATCCAAGGCGATCTATGAATATTAATAACTGATGTTTATGGGACACTAACTGGTACCAAGTACTATGTCAATACTCTATGTTTATTACCTCACTTAATTATCAAAATAATTCTTTAAGGGAGAGTCTCTTATTATTCTGCTATGGTTGACACTGTGGATCGGCCACTTAAACATAATTTAAATATCTTTCCTCCTTCTTCATGATTGAAATGCTGATGTGAGGATGAGGTTGCAGCAGCCATTTTGCAAACATGAGGTGACAAGCATGAAGACAGAGGCCTTCATGCTAAGGATGTCAAAGCAGAGAGAGGCTGGACCCAGACAACATTGAAAAACAACTGCATTGGGCCTGGATGGCCCAACCCTGGAGTTGTTGTTATATCAGAAAAATAAGCCTCTAAGTAACTAATCAATTTTTTTGTTCTTTGAGCCAAACACATTTTTAACCAATGCACCTCATTTTGTGAATAAGGAAACTCAATCTCAGTGAGTTTGTATAAATTTTTTTCAAAGTCATGCACCTGGTAAATGTCAGAAACAAGATTTACACCCAAATCTGCCAACACCAATGCACATGCTCTTAGCCACAAAAGCAGCTGCACTGGCCTCTCATCAGTTTGCCATGGCTCATTTTTTCCAAACTGCGTGTCAAAAAATTTGGAGATTTATAGGTGAAGCTCAGAAGAAAAAACTTCTGTACATCGTATCATCCTTTCCCTCACTTCCCCACAATTTACATCAATATATCAGAATTTCCCTGAAATTCTGCAACAAAACCTGCTTGACTTTGACTAAATCAATGGTTTGCAAATTTGTTTGAACATGGAACACATTGTTTTTTTAAAGTGAAACTTAGTAATTTCTGCCAGAACATTATTCCCTAAAACACCAATTTGGGAGGTCGTTTACTGAATTTTGATGAAGAGTCATTTCTTCAGCTTTGGTCTAAAGTGAAAGAAAGTGAGTCACAAACAATTTGCTACTTTGTGAATATTGTTTAGGATTTTTCCACTGTGCCACTCAGAGCCCCAATATAAAGTCTCAGATGATACATTTTGTTGAGAATTTGGTGTCAGGAGAAAATACGCTCCTCCTGAGGAAGCTGTCTGCTTCCTTTCTTCTAATAATGAGAATTACGTAACTTCCTCGGCCTTCTCTTTTGCTTTGGCTTTCCGGAAGCTCAGAGACAAATGGGAAACAACAATTATTTGCTCAGGTTCCGGGGTTTTATGCACTTATATTTTCTTTTATCTGATTTTCATTTTCCTTTTTATTTTTCTTGGTCTCGATTCTGTCATTTAGCTTTATTGGTATTGTTGTGTATGTTCTTATGAGTGATACTGTATTCTATGAGGAATGGGTGGAGTATAAACAGACTAATTCAACAAAAATCAAGACTATCCTGAAAAAAAATAAGCCACATGTCCTCCTTATCAACATGATTATACCTGTGGTATTTAATCAAAGAATCAATTTATTAATACTGTAATACTTGAAATTATGTCTTATGCATGTTTAATAAAAGGAGGAAAGTAAATCTTCAAAAGAGAGAGATATTCTTGGAGATGAAGCATAAATACCTTTACTTGTATTTGAATATATTCTAATATAAATTAAACTTTTATTGGAATTAATTCTGTTTCTCTAGATTATTGAGCTATATCAATGTCCATACCACCAAATTAGGCAACCAAATTAATCACAACCTTGCAGAAAAAATAAAATTAAGAAAGACAGACATGCCTTGTGATATATACCTACTTCAGAAACTTAATTATTTAACCATGGTTGGATAACCATCACTTCCTCAAGAAAGAAGAATTTGCTATAATTGTCAACATAAAGGAGCAATAAGTTATTCATGAAGTTGATGACTTATGCAACCCGATAAGCCCCAGATCAATAAACAAATGTTAACTAATGGCGTACTGTGAAATTCAGTAGGAGACACGGTGAAATATGATACAGATGTTTACTCCTCATCTGTTGAGGGAGAACACCCAGGTGTTGAGTAGCAGCTGGGAGAGGCAGTTCAGAATGTTATTTACAGCCACTGTTTTCAAACTCCTGTAGAGCTGCTTTCAGCTATCAAATTAACTGATAACTTGTTGTGTCTCTGAATCATCTCTCTTAGATCTTTAAAGCTCTAAATTCTGGGCTTTAATCCAAGGCATGGGGACCCCTTAGGTAAATTTCATGTGTGAGGATAGCATTGAAACATTAACATTTGTTTCTCTCACTCTATTCTTTCAGGCAGCGAGAAGGTGTCCTCCTCCTGGCTCTTAGAAAAGTGTTGTGACTATATACGTGCAAATAAACCAAAAGAGTTCAATTTTAACTTTTTGCTTTCAATGTAGACCTTTTGAAATGCACAGCAGAGAAAACAGTTTGAGAGAAAAGGGTTTTCAAAAAACACGCTTGTTAATCCTGTTAACCTTGTTAGAGTTTGGCTGCATAAAACAGAAAATAAAAAGGCTTGCATAAAGAAATGTATTTTTTTTTTCTTGAAAAAGAAGTCTAGTAGTATAGAATTGGTATTGTCATCAGATACTCAGACTCCATCTGCATTTCAGTTCCCTCCTAGTACTCTTACATAGCTGCGTGATTACTTTCCGGTATGACATCGTTGCCAGAGCTCTAATCATTAAATTCACATCTGAGGCAATAGGAACTAGGAAAAGGCAAAGAGTATCCCTTTCTGCTGAGTTAGACCATTTATGCAGCCATCACAGAAGTACCACACAGCACTTATGCTTATATTTTATTTGCCAGAAGTTAGTCAGATGGCTATGCTAGCTACAAGGGAGCCCAGAGGTAGAATCTTTTGTAGGGCATATAGCTGACCTTAATAAAAGCAGCACTTCGTTACTAAAATAGAATGGGAGAATGGGTTAGGGCTGCAAAGAGCAGTCTCTGCCACATCTCTGAAGAGCTCAAGGTATAAAGTTGCTATCATAAATATAGAGAATAGTCCTTGATTAGGCAAGAGCAAGTTTTCTCACCCCAGATGCAATAAATGTTCTTTGGACTGGGTGACGAGGAGAGTAACAGAGAGGAAGTGAGAAGCAAATTGAAATTCTGGGTCCCCAGGCAGGTTCCTGTGCTCTAAGATTTATCACTGGGTCCTTCAGAGAAAACTCAGATTGTGGGAATCCAAAATTCCTTCTGTGCCTTGCTCTTTGGGGAAGACCTGAAAGGTGACAAGCCTCATGGAATTGCCCCAGACCTGTATGGTGAGATGTCCATAATAGAAAGGCAGCCTGACATGTCTAGGCTGGCAGAGCCTGAGACAACTGTATGAAATAGCCTATGAAGCTAGAGTAGTGAGGAAGAGCACACAAAATGTAAGTCCTCAAGCCCTTCCCACCCCATTTTGGGGGGCTCAAAAGTAGCTGAGAGAGGCCAACAGGCCTGAAGATGCTTTGAGACTGAGATGAGAAGGATGCAGGGTGACCTACCTGGGCCAACTACCAGAGACCAGATGGAGAACCCACGTGTCCTAGAAATTTCCTGTGGGGATGATGTACATCTCCACATTTCTCCACCTCCTCCAACACTTGAGTTCTGTGAACGCTCTCTGGAATTTCGACATAATCCAGGGAATGGTAGAGGGGTGAAAAACTTGAATTGACTGAAAAGATAATCCTGATTTGAGTGAGGAGACTCTAATTTTACTGAACAAGGATTAAGTTATGCAACCAGGCCAAATGGGGGTTTGAGATTAAAATTAAGTTCAGTTATACCAAAGAAAAATTATTTTTTGGTATAACCAAACGGATGATTGTAAGAATTCATCTGCAACACATGCTTTCTGAGTTTCTCTCAAGTCATTCAGCTCAGAATTTTGGCACCTCCTTTCTTTAATGGTGTATGAAACATAGTGACAAATGAGCATTTTGCGGTTTCAAGTAATTTTTAGTGAGCAGAATTTCACTGTCACATTGCTTCAATAACCCTATACCTCATATCTATGACTCACAAACACCCTCCCCACACTCTGCCAAGAAGCACCTACACAGATGGCCTAAGATGTATTTCCCAAACTTTAGCTGAATCTAAAGTGAACAATTTGTCCTTTCTTACCCAGGACATTTCAAGTTCTAGCAATGAAAGTCCCGTATCCCAAGAATCCTTTCAGTAATCCCAAGCAAACCAGGACGGTTGGTCAAGTTTGCTACATCAGAGTCACCTGGAGAGCTTGTTAAGCACAGGTTTTTGGACTCCACCCAAGACCTTCTAATTCAGTAGGGGTTGGGATGGAGGCCCAAGATTTCTCTTTGTAACAAAGTCCCAGAGAATTGGATGCTGCCAGTCTATAGACCTCGTTATATTGGCCTAAGAGACGGTCACGGTTATTTTTTCCCCCCCAGTACTGACATAATAAAACAATATGTTGATCCATATATTTAATCAATGACAAATTCCTTGCAAAAGCTTTGACCAAGATATTAAATCTTTCTCCTTTTTTTTGTTTGTTTGTTTTTGTTTTATTTTGTTTTTACAGCAATTCCTGACCTGGTCAGCTCTGTATAGATGAACTAGACCTCATTCCCAGGAGCTTAGCCTCGAACCTGTCCCCCCAGCTTTTCTAGAACTTCTATAAGCACTTAATGTTTTATATTAAATCCCTTTCTGCTAAAGCTAGTGAAAGAGTGTCTTGTTATCTGTAATTGAATCCTGAATGATAAATCATACGAACATTAAACACAGGTTTGAGAAACAGTAAAGAAAAGGAAAAAGAAGAAAAGACCAAAGGAGAAGGAAAAGCAGTGATTCCTTGAGTGCAAAAGCCTGTCTAGGCAAAGATGCCCCTGCACACCTCAGCCATTTACGAGCAAAACACACACTCAGCGATAGAAAATCATATCAATACATTCCTGAATGATTGTCAGCGGAGAAATTACATTATTCTCCTCTCCCAATCAGAACAATAGGCCTGGCTCTAACGCTGCACATAACAAAAGTAAAATCTATTTCTCTAACAGATGGAAATGAACAGGTTTGCGCCATGGAATCTTTCTGTTGTCTAACTATCCTCCCCCACGACAATGTCTTAACTTTAGAAGATTATAAATCTGAACACTGAACACAGTAAAGTCACCTGAGCCTGGTGAATGAAGATTGCTAGAGCCAGAACTGGGTCTGCTGTACTAAGAGGTTTAAACACAATTAGAAGAAAAAGTCTCCCCAAATTTCACACATCTCCAAAGAAATCAACTTCAGAGCCATTCCTTTTAAATGTTTATTTAAGCTTTAAAAAAGTAATGCATCACATAAGGTAGAAAAGAGAAAAAAATGACAGACACACTCTCAACTACAAGGTCACTGATTTGCTAAATCAAGCATGGAGGGGAAAAGTAAACCGTGAAATCTCAATGTAGACGGTCCTTGATATTAACTCAAACATGCAAATTAAATACTTGAATTGGATTATGCATGTATAAGGATCTAGTGTTAGATATTGAAGGTAATATTTCTCCCAATGAAGCAGCACTTTTTCTAGGACTCAGCAGGGTGGTCAGTAGCAGCATCGACACACCCAGGGAAGTACTGAGCATCTTTATTTTATTTTATTTTATTTTATTTTATTTTATTTTATTTTATTTTATTTTATTTTATTTTATTTTATTTTATTTTATTTTATTTTATTTTATTTTATTTTATTTTGTTTAATAGGAAATGATCACCACAGTCAGGTTGGTTAACACCTCCATCACATCACATAATTATTATCTTTTATATGTGTGGCGAGAACACTTAAGATCTACTTTCTTAACAACTTTCAAGTTTGATGTACAGCACTGTAACTTCAGGCACCAGGCTGCATTTTAGATCCCAGAAGTACTGCACATGGCAGGAGCCTGATCCTCTGATGCTGTTTTAGGCACCTTACACCACCACATTTGATTCATTTAAAATTTATTTTCTCAATTGCAAAATAATCTCAATTGCCCCTCTTTACATAAATTTGATTACCATTCTGTAAGGTCCCATTCTTATAATGCCTTTTTCCACCCCCTCAAAACCTGACTTCTTATACCAATAGAAACTTTTCACCCACTGGGCAACATACAAGGCTTCAAATCATCATATGTTGCAGTTTTGACATTTTTCCTTCTTTTCTCTCCTGCTGCACGTGCAATGAACTTACTGTAATAATTTCATACATTTATTGGGAGGCACTTTATCTACAACAACTCTTTAAGTTATGGGGTAAAAGCAAAAGTGTGGTTGAGAATGTAATGACTCCTTTCTACCCTTGCCTATCTCAAATCCTTTCTCAACAAACACAGAAAGCAGGGCCTTTGCAAAATTTAAACCCAATCATGTCTCTCCCTGATTAATATCCCTTAGTCTTTTCCCATTATACTCAGAATAAAAACAGCCTCCTGCCCAGGGCTCACAACAGCAGGCCTTAGGTCCAGAGTTTTATATAAGTTAATGAATGTCAAACTCTTAGAGCAGTGCTGGTGCCTAGCAAGTGCTCAGTAACTCTTGGCTATTCGTCCGCTTCCCTCCTCACCCTTTTTCTCCTTCTCACTGTTATATGACAAGATTCTCTGCAATCTGTCCCTTGTCTCAATCTTTGCTTTTAGCTACCCTCTCCCCCCAACTTTTTTTTTCTTTTTCTTTTTTTTGCCATGCAGCATTCACATCAGCCATCTTTCAGTCACTTGAGTACAAGGAGCATTTTTCCATTTCAGAACCTTCCCCCAGACTATTCATTCCCTTTTTGTTTAGGAGGCTCTTTCTCATCTTTTAAGCCTAAATGACCTCTCCTCAGAAAAACATCTTTTTCTGCTGATCTAAATTGTACCTTCCTCCCCATTATTCTCTCACAACACCAGGTTCTTTTCTTTCAGCCTCCTAAGAACAATTTGTAATTGATTCATATTTGTTTTTTATATCTTTAATGTCTCTCTTCCCATTAGCCTTTGAACCTATTAGAGAACATTCGTTTTGTTCACTATTTATAATTAGTATATAACAGTGTTTGGTACATAGAGGAAACTCAATTAATATTGGAGAAAACAACATAAAATAAAATAAAACCCTTCAAATATTCACTGAACATTCACTATGTGGCTAAGCATTTTGCTAAATATTTGGCATGCATTAGCTCATCTAATCTTTCCAACATCTCTGAGGTAGATAATTATCTCCATTTCCCATTTTCAGAAAGCGAGATTTGAAGAGTTTATTTGGCCACACAGGGACTAAATGTCAGAGTTAAAATTTGAACTGAAGTCTACATGGCTCCAGACCATTTGCTTTTTCTTTTATTCCAAGTTGCTTCTAGTAATGGAGAGCATATGAAATTATGGCACATGATAAACAAATAGTTCTGCCTCATTTATGGCACATAAAGGCTTCTTGAGTGAATGGTTCAATTATCCTCCTGGAACATGAAAAATCAAAGATACGATTTTGGCGGCATGTGCTGAGCTTTTCCTTTGGCATGTGTTATATATTTTATCAATAAATATTCAGCAATACTCCAGAGCCTGATGAAGCACTATGTGCTAATATTGTGACTTCAAAATACTGAACAGCTGTGTTTTCTGGCAGGTACCTTTTGGCCCTGAACTTGTTATAAATGTGAGTGGAAAAGTGGTACATTTCCAAAACAACCAGAGAAAACCTCTGCAGTACAAGCTCACTGGAAAAAAGTAATCAAGTATGAAGGGACAAGGGAAAATAATGGGGGGAAATCTGCTGATTCTAAATCAACTGTTCTTAGTCTTAAAATCAGTAACATCTCATTATGAACTCAATATTTCTGTCTCCCCCAAATCCATATTTTGAAGCCCCAGCCTCCAATGTAATGCAATTTGGAGATGGAGCCTTTGAGAGGTAACTAAGATTAGATAAGGTCATGGCACTGGGGCCCTCATGATGGAATTGGTGCCCTTATAAGAGGAGATATAAGAAAGCTTCCTCTCTCTCTCCATGCATACACACTAAGAAAAAGCCATGTGAGCACATGGCAAGGATGTGGCTGTTTGTAAACTAGGAATAGCGCTCTCAATAAAAACCGAATCAGCCAGTACCTTGATCTTAGACTTTGTAACCTCCAGAACTGTGAGATATAAATTTGTGTTGTTTAAGACACCCAGTCTGTAAAATTCAGTTACAGCAACCTGAGCTGACGAATACACATTTCAAGTTATAACAGTGATCACCCAAAGTAAAGGCTCTTTGGCTTCTATTTTATTTCCTAAATAGTAGGGTAGCCTTGAATAAAATTGAAATTAAAGAGGCAAGAAAACAAAAGACAAATAATAATATTTAATATTTATTAAATCTTGCTAAGTGCTTTACATGAATTAACTTATTTTATCCTCATACAACCCTTGAGGTACACGTTATTATTATTCCCAATAAATAGGTGAGTAAACTGAGACACAGAAAAGTTAAGTAATTTGCAGTATGTTCTCAATAAAATTGTATGGACATCAGCAGGAATGGTAACTGAGAATTACTGAAAATCCTCTCTTCTATAAAAGCAACAAGAATACTGGGGAATATATCAATATCAACTTTTGTAGAACCCTAGAAATTAACCAAAGGCTTGCAATAATTCAGGGAATATTTATTCAGGAAAAATAGCTAGATCTCAGTAAGAAAGAGAAGAACTTTGTGGCATTTTAACTTGCCTTATTCCCACTGCTCTCTCCCATCTCTGTGATAGCCTTGAAAACCACTAGTCCCAACAATCATGGTAGAAACCAGCAAGCACTAGAAGGGGTCGAATGACTTCTTCAAAGTCCCATTCCCAGAGTTGTCACTATCTGGCCTGTCTGGCAGTTCCCTGGAAAATCTTATTTGAGGATTTGTCTTTATTTGACCTAAGACCTTACCTAGTCAAAGTAAATTTTCCCCAGAAATATTTATTGAAAACAATCATCATCAGCAGCTTAACATCATAGATGTTTGAAGTAGCAATAACAGTTGGGGTAAGCAAAAAGTTGACCCAAATAATTAAAAAAAAAAATCTTTGAGAATGACATGTCCCTAGGGGGCTTTGAAAAGTTTCAATATAGTCCTGGGAATCTAGAAGGCCCTGCATGTGCATGGAGCTGTGCACATGCCCAGAAAAGGTCTGAGAAGGCCCTAAGGTCTCATCTCTAGTTCATCTTGAGGTTCTACACAAGCAAGAAGTGGAGCCTGAGGCAGAGTTGTGAACTGTATGCCTGAGCATATGCCTAACATGCATACAAAACCTCTTGGCAAAGTCTGGGAGACTTATTAGTTTCAGGCATTTAAGGGAATCTGTGTTCAAGTATCAGCTGATCACTAAGTTAACCAAGCACAGACTATAGTGGCTACACATAGCAAAGAATATAGACTTTACCAAATTATTTTAGAAAATCCATTAAACAAACAACAATAATAAACAGCTATGACAACAAATCCCAGAGAGGAGAGATAATCAAATTGCCAGTGTTGCCACATTATATTATTTAAAATGTCCAATCTTCAACAACAAAAAAATTTTACATGTAAAGAGACAAGAAAATATGACATACATGGAGGAGTCATTATAAACATTTCATGAGGAAGCCCAGATGTTGACTTTACTAGACAAAGATTTTAAAATAGCTATTTTAAATATTTTCAAAGAATTAAAAGCAAATACAAGGATATTTTCTTACCAAAATAGAGAATATAAATAAAGAGATAGAAATTACCAAATATATATATTTACATAAATTCTTAAGTTGAAAAGTAAAAAACAAATGAAAAATTTACTAGAAGGGTTCAACAACGAGTTTGAACTGGCAGAAAAATAATTAATGAATTTGAAGATGCTCCAACTGACATTATTTAGTCTGAAGAATAGAGAGAAAAAAGAATAAAGAAAAATTAACAGTGCCTCAGAGACATGTGGGACACTATGAAGTGACCAACATACTCAAAATGGAATTTCTTGTTTAGGAGGCCCCGGGCAGGGGGAGGGGGCGGGGTCTGATTTTTTGCATCTCTAACTAGTTCCCAGGTGGTGTTGATGCCGCTGGTCCAAGGACCACTCTTTTAGAACCACTGCTTTACACTGTGATAATATAAATTTAACAAAGCAAAGCACTCATCAGTTTTAAAAGCATTCAAAAATCACATAATGATTTGTTCTAATTTAAAAAACAGTCCAGAGCACATTGGAAAAAATTGAAAAATAGAAATAATTATAAAAAATAAGATATAAATCACTTAAAATCTCAAACCCAGAAATAAGTATTGTAAGCATTTGATAGCTTCCCTCTATATTTCTTTTGGTATGTGTGTATGTACACACTTGTGCATATAATTAAAATCATTCTGTATGTATAATATTGTATCTGATTTTTTTCTTTTCATATTCTATTTGTGTGACCATTTTCCATAAATTTAAAAATTAGCTAATATAGGGTATGTTAATAATCAGGTTATTGCTGTGAGCACCTAGGGATCAAATTACAAGTTACATTGCTGTTTTGCTTGGGAAGGGTCCCCGGAGCTCCCCATTCCACCATTTTGGAAGTCCTGCCTCACTTTCTTCATTTATTCTTCCCTGATTGATAGTTAGTGAGAGGAGCATAAGTCAGTAGGTAGTCAGTGATCAAATGTCTTCCCTTTTTGGAAAGGTTCTCTTGAGTAAATAATGAGAGGGTTCGCATTTTAGGATCTTCTCATCCTCTGTATCTCCAGCCTCTTTAATACTAGTGAATAGTATTAACTTTGAATATGTTTACTAGAGTAGGTATAAGTCGTCATTGGTGTTGGGGCTCAGGTCAGTTGATTAATCGTGGGATTAGCCTAATTGTTTTAAGAAACCTGGTTTTAGGTTAGCAAATAAAAATTTAGGGTGAGAGTAAAGTTTAAGGGCAGATTTATAAATTCAGAAATCTTTTTTAAATTTTTTTTTTAATTATGTAAGTAATAATGTATATCATAGAAAAAAGAGCTATAACTTTTGTTTCTAACATATTTTGATTGTTTAGGCACTCACTCTAATTAATAATCACTGTGGTTTTGGTCTAGATGATAATCACTCTACTTTTGGTTAAATTCTCTTTTTATTCTTTTCCAACATTGCTTACTGGTTAAGAATTTGAATTCAGAGTCAGAGTCTAGTTAGAAATGCTCTAGGTATTTCAAAGAGGGGATTTAATAGAGGGGATAGTTACATAAGTGCTGAAGGGGCAAAAGAGGCCAGTGAGATAACTGAGAGATTAGTAACTGCAGGAATTTGCTACCATCCCAAGGCTGAAGAAGGAAAAAGGAGGAAAAAAAAAAAAGAAGAAAGCAATGTACCTAGTCCATCAAGCATTTGTCACTGTCACTTCTGAGACTCACTACTGTTGCCAGAAACACTGACACACACTTGGGCCCAATGCTGCAATAGCTGCCATCCACTGTCTAGCAGCAGCTCTGGCCCACTGCCGCATAATGATTATTGAATCTGATATAAGTTTTCTTACCATTTACCATTTTGTGCCTGGGGTGATTTTTCTGAGACCATTATAACATGCCACAAGGCTTCATGCATAACACATTGCAGTGTAAGTTTATGTCTGACTTTTTCTTCTATTCTTAAAGATAAGAAAGATTACAAATGTTTATAAATGTTTTCTAATAGTACTAATACATAGAAAGGCTGAATTTATTATGAAACAGTATTTTGTGTGTAAACTAACTCTCTCCCATAATTTTGTCTGCTCTTTCAGTGGTTTAGGAGGGCTGATTAGCATCTGAACACTCATTTTTTCACAGATAACATTGATATGGCCTACATATTGTCAGCTGCTTAGAGAACAATATTCCAACTGAAAATAACGAGAGTTGCAGAAGACATAACTGCCCTTGCAACATCATTGAAGAGGCATCTTATCTTGGCTTAAGTCAAAAACACTGCTACTGAGACGCAGCCGTGCATGAAATGATTCTATAATGAGGTTAAAAAATAATTTCTTTTTTATTGTCCAACTACATTGTTAAATATGGTACATTTCTTAGATAACTTACAAGGGACTCTTTTGAGGGTGAACATAAAAGGGATGTTGAGTCATTAATGGAACCTTACCCAACAGTAGCAAGATTAACCTGTATGTAGCTACAGTGGGCTGCTATTAGTGTTATGTGATGACAAAGCACATCAGGCCTTTCATCTAAACCAGCCAGTCATGTATTGCTATGATTTTTTTTATTGTGGATATGGTATTAACACTAGTGGGAGCTCTTTACATCAAATAAAACAATAAAAATAAAAAAACACAAGGCCACAGTTGTTCTGCCATCTTCTCCCTTTCATATTAGAACTTGTTTTCATGTCTGGGAGGGTTATCTTCAAAGAGATCATTTGTCAAGACCTGGATTAACTTTGTTTATGCATTCCAAGACACTATAACATGGAAGTAAATAATTTACTACAATCTTCCTTTCTCCCTCTGAACAATATTTAAGCCAGTGACAGGAAAATTAGCCTTTGGTCATTAGTTACTGCTGTCTTTCCCCACTGGTTATATGTATGAGACTAACTTGAAGAAAATCACAAGAAAGCACAAGAACATACAGAGGAAGAGGTAGTCAAACCGTTTCCTACACTTTAGAGGACACAGAAAGGTAAACTTGTTAGGCATTTACCTGTAACATTTGACAGTGCTGCTAGTGCTTTCAAAAACAGGCTCTATCTAATTGCTTGTCACCTCAGTTAAAGCTGTTGTGATGCCCTGTATTCTGCTTAGCACCATATGAAACTCCTGGCATGATGCTTAGACAAAAGAAGGCAACTTCTCTATAACTTTGGCTTCCCAGACCATCATCCTTGATTACCAAGAAGACGGATTGCACATTCCTGGGGAGCCAAGACCCTCACAATATGGGGTCATTTAATTTTGGAAGGGCTTTGAATTTCCTTTTCCTTGCACTCTCTACAGGCACCCCAACACTCCTACACACTTTTATGTCTTGTAAAAAGAGTAAGAGAATGACTTGGAGAAAATGAATCATGAGGTATTAGAGCTATAAGCTATCCTGGGGACCCCAGAATTTATCCTCTTCCTTATGCACTGAGGTGAAGAATGAAAGAGCTGGGATGACTTGACCCAAGCTTTCTCCTGATTCTTTCTATGACACATTGCTACACATCATGAAATGCGTTAAATGAAATTCTCAGCTTCGATCTGGTGGAGAATGAGCAGAGAAGGGATTTACTAAGTGTCAGGCCCCATGTGAAGCATTTTGTGTACCTTCTCTCATCTAATTCTCATACCAAACCTATAAATAATTATTATTCTAATTTTGTAGATTTATAAACAGGCTTTGAGAGTTTAAGGCATAGAGTCAGTAAGTGGTTGAGCTATGATTCACACCCATATATATGTGACTGCAAAGACCATTTATTCAAACTTCTACACTGCATTATATTATCTATGTAGAATATTACTCATGTTAAAGAAAGAAGCATTGCAAGACCATGAGATCCCAGGAAACATATCCAGGGCAGGAATCATCCTTTAATAATGTTCATAATAATAGTGATAACTACCATTAACTGAGTTCCTACTAAAGACCAGGCACTTCATATTTGTTATTTTGTTTAATTATCACAATCTACCTCCCTATAAGTTAGAGATAATTATATACCCATTTTTCAGATGAGGACACTGAGAAATAGGGAAATCAAATAACTTTCCCAAGTCACACAGTTGGCAAGTGGTAAAACGAGAGAGATAAATGTAGGTAACTTGAAATACTATGTTCTTACTAATCTTAGATTAGTACCTGGCCCATGGAATCTGCTTAATAATTATAGAATGCATGAATAAATTAATGAAAAAAAAATGGGAGCTGGAATGGAGTATGTACCTATTATGTAATGCCCAAGTAGGCTTTGTTTAGAGGCTTTTAAAGAAACAATGTCTTGTTTTGCTCCAAAAGGTAAAATGAGGACAAATCAGTAGAAATTGTAGACTTCCTGTGACTTTTTGTACAGGAATCTGACTTTAAAAGTTCATTGCCTAGATGACCTTCAATGCTATGATTCAAGGATTCTATGAGAGTTGGTGTCTTTTAGAGGCATATTATTGAAGAACATTCTAATAATGAGAGTTGTCTTCTAAAATAATGACCTGCCCATCTTTGGAGGTTTTCCAGCTACATGACCACCAGCCAGAAATGCTGTAAAAGAAATTATTAAATTGGTTAGTATAGAAGATTATTTGCAAAAATGGCTGCAGTTATTGCCTTCCTTTCATCCATTCTCCCCTTTCAAGATAATATTGAAGCTCCTCCCATTGAGAGATGGCATTTTCCCATGCCTTGAATCTGGGTTGGCCTTGGGACTCACTGTACCCAAAATAATACAACAGAAACAATAGTACACCAGTTCTATGTCTAGGTCTCAAAGGGCCTTATATAATTTCACTCTTCTAGAGACCCTGAGATCCTTGTGAAAAAAACAAAAAAAAACAAAAAAAACAAAAAGAGCCTAGTTAAACTAACCTGCTAGAAAATGCCAGACTATATGAAAAGAGAAGTGCCACAGTCAATAGTCAGCCAACCTCTGGAAGCACAGATGCAGGAGAGAACTTTGCTGAAACCAGAAGAAACTACGCACTTAACCTATAAGTTCATGGGCAATAGTAAATGGTTGCTGTTTGATTCTCAAAAACACCTCCTGAGATGAAGGGAAGACATAGAGAATGCCTGATATTTAATCAGAATACGTCATGCCACCATCATCTTTCCAGAAGGCTTCCAGGGACTTTCTTTCTCAAAAGATTTAGTAGCCAACATGAATTTGGCATCTTGCTGCTTTCCAGGCAATAGTTTTAATGCTTTATATAAATTAATTCTTTAGGCTAACAACAACCAGTGAGAAATGTACTGTTATTACTGAACTGATTTGGCAGATATGGAAACCACGGCAGAGAACAGAAGGAACTTACCCAAAGTGCAGAGTCAGCAAATGTCTCTCCCAGGTTTTGAACCCAAGAAGTCAGAAGCTAAAGCCCTTGCAGTTAGCCTCGCTACACTGCCTCTTGCCATCCAACTAAAGGGAAGATTGTCTGCAGGGACTATACTTATATTCACAAAACCTGGTGTTGTAAGTGTTCTCCCATTTTTACCAGGCTCTCTTTACAAAGCCTAGGAAGTCTCCGAATACCTCGCTCATTTTCCAGGATTCTCCCATCTCAAAGTTTTTTCTCTATGTCATATTTCTAAGGAATTTCATTATTATACTTGAAGCTTAGAACCATGATCAGGTGAAATGTTTAAAAAACTAATTACCAAAAGCGTAGGAGCAATTAAAAAAGCACTTCTTGTCTAAAAGAGAATCAATTTTCCAGTATGAGAGTTTCCATGCTACCCAGAAAAGGAAATGTGCATAAATTAGCTTTAGAAAAATATGAGTTGGGCTTATGCAAAAGGCTTATGCAGAGAATCAAATGTTAACTAAAATGATCAAAGCAGATGTAACAATCATGCCGAATGTCCAAGATATGTTGGTTTTTTCCTGCCTGATGGTTTCCCTGCAGCCCAGGAGAGTTACAAAGAGTGTCAAATCACGGTTTTTCTTGATGAATACAATGGGCTGCCAATGTTTAAGCCGCAGTAAAAGCAGTCCCACAGGAAAAAAGCCAAGGAATGTATCCATTTTGGCATTTTATGCAGTCTGGTAGTGTATAGGTCTCTGCTAAAAGATCTCTTAAATGGGAACTCCAATTGCCAAAGTGGATGAAACATGACCAAGACACAAATACTCCTCTAGAAATTTCCTCTGCCTTGTCTGATTTCTCCATTGGAGCAGGCAGTATCACTCGTTTCTCTACCGTTTGAGTGTTATTTTCTGACTCCTTTCTGTAGCACTTCCAACCTTCTCCCTCACTCTCCTCTCAGTATAGTAGGAATTAGTGGAAATCCTCATCAACCCCACCCCTATCCCACTGCTTGGGATTTGACCACTGCCTGTAGACAGAGCAGTGTAAATACCTTACACACCTTCCTTTTATCTCACCCATTTTTGTCTACCTAACTATTCTACAGCATTGCTGTAATCGCAACTTTTTTCTCTATTGCTTTTCGATGTCCTGATAGAAATCCTAACTTCTGCCTCTTTAAATTAACCATCAGGCCCTCAAAAGCAGAACGTCAGTCTTATTCTGGGAAGTTTTCATGGAACCCTTTCTTTTTCTCTTTCTCTTTGTTTTAATGGACTTTATACTTTCAGCAGATTTCAGTTTGCAGCAAAATTGAGTGGGAAGTACAGAGAGTTCCCATATGTGCCTGTCCTCACAGATGCACAGCCTCTCCCACTATTAACATGCCATACCAGAGCAGTATATTTATTATAACTGAAGAACTTACATTGACATGTCAGTATCACCCAGAGTCCGTACTTTATATTAGGGTTCACTCTTGGCATTGAACATTCTGTGTTTTCATAGATGTATATATAATAGCATCTATTCACTATTATAGTATTACACAGAATAGTTTTGCTGCCCTAAAAATCTCCTGAACTCCACCTATTCAGCCCTTTCCCCACCTCCCTTCAATCCTTTGCAACCACTGGTCTTTTTTACTTTTTCCATAGTGCTGTCTTTTCCCAAGTGTCATATAATCAGAATCATACAGTATGTAGCCTTTTCAGATAAGCTACTTTCAGTTAGCAATATGTATTTAAGTTTCCTCCATGTGTTTTCATGGCTTGGTAGCTTCTTTGTAGTGCTAAATAATGTTCCTTTGTCTGAATGTACCACAGTTTATTACCCATTCACCTACTGTCTCAGTCAGCTTGGGCTGCTATAACAAAATATCATACACTGGATGAATTACATAAAAACACACACACACACACACACACACACACACATTTTTCACAGTTCTGGAGGCTGAGAAGTCTAAAATCAAGGTGCCAGTGGATTTGGTTTTTGTGAGGACCTTCTTCCTGGCTTGCAGATGGCTGCCTTCTGGTTGTATTCTGATATGGTGAAAAAAGAAAACTCTGGTGTCTCTTCCCGATGCAGAAAAATCAGCTGGTGAGAAACCAAGCACCCCTCGGAGAAATGGAGAACTCAGGTTTATTATGCCAGTGGTTCCAGAAGAGCTACCTCTCTGAAGATCTGGGCCCCGAGCTCAGGGGTAACTTCACTTAGGGCTTATTTGCGCACTTACAGCTGGCATGGGCCAATTGGCTCATAAGATTCTCAAACAGGAATTTAGGCAATACATCTGTTATCTAGACAGATCAAGCAAAGGGGACGGTGAGTCTTCACTGAATCTCAAGGTCACCCTGCCCTTAGGCCTATGCAGCAAGCATGTCTACAAAAGCAGAACAAAGACCAATTACAAGGTTAGCCATTTGAGTGGAAAATTCCTCTTCATTTCTTTTCTTATAAGGGTACCAATCCCATCATGGCAGGCCCCACTCTTATGACCTTATCTTACCTAATTACCTCTCAAAGACCCCATTTCCTAATACCATCACATTAGTGGTCAAGGCTTCAGCATATTAATTTGGGATGGGGGACACAAACATTCAGTCCATAACATCCAGTGAAGGACACCTTGGCAATTATGAATAAAACTGCATAAATATCAGTGTGCAGATTTTTGTGTAAATATAGGTTTTCAATTCATTTGGGTAAACACCTAGGAGTATGATTATTGGATTGTATGGAAGAGTATGTTTGGTTTTGTAAGAAACTGCACACTGTCTTCCAAAGGTACTGTACTATTTGACATTCCCGCTAACATTGAATGAGAGTCTCTTGCTCCATATCCTCACCAGCATTGGGTGTTATCAGCATTCTGAATTTTGACCTTTCTAATAGGTGAGCACTGGTATCTTGTTGTTTTTAGCATTATGTTTTTATTTTGTTTTTGTCCTTTGCTGTTATACATACACTACATTGTGAGATTTTCCTATTTTCTTTCAAAATGTTTTTGTGAAGGTAATATTTGCTCAATAAGTAAGAGTCCCTTTGGACATTATCCTCTGCCTGAGACTCTACTAATTCCAACCAACCATAAGGGACCTAATGTTAGCTTCTCATACCTTCTTGGAAATACATCTTATTATCTCTCCTCCCCACCTCTGTACCTCCTAATGGATCCTGGTCTCACACAGCTCAAGACTAAACCTAACAATCGTGTTTCTGTTTTCAGTCAATTAAAAAATTTTAGGAAAACATTCTGTAACTCTCATATTTGTCTTATAACTATAGTAAGCCCAGAGAATTGCTTTTATAATCTCAGCTGTCTCTAGTTGTTGAATACCCATGTAATTCTCTTGTCATTTTTACTATAATGAATTTATTGATCAAATTAAAATACGTTTTATCCAGTTTTTATTAAAATGGAAAATTTTATTAATAAAATTCCTGTTTAAATCATCTCTTTTTTAAAATAAAATTCTTAAGATTACAATTCATTCAATTTGAACAAAAGTATAGTCTTTTAAATAAAAGACATATCTTAAAGTTAAAAATGAAAGTGATCATCCAAAATTATATTTTTACAAAGACACCAAAGTTGATTCATTTTTATTGTGGTTTTAGTTCTGCTCATTAGTAGATTTATTTAGAGGCTGAATCCACCTTGAGTGTGAATTCCTTTTTCATATATGGCAGTGTGTGTGTGACGGGGGAATATCCAGGCCACAGGAGAGGATAATGAAGGAAACTCTCTGATAGAAAAAAAAATCTCTCATCATTAATAGCCAGGACAAGAAATGTAGGGGACTTTCCTCTTCCCATGAACTCTCCTTTGGCACTGAGGGCATCTAGATCAGAGAGACACAGACTAGCAGGGCTTACTCCAAAGATCTCTGCAGTAAAGAACTTGCATGTACATGTACAGCTCAGTGCTCCAGTTTCCCTTGAACGAACAAACAAACAAACAAACGTTTAAAGTTTTGTCAAAGTTATACAAACAAAAGTTAACCAGTTCTACAAGTTTCATATTCATAAGAACATAGGTAGCAGCCTCCTTAGCTACCATTACCCCTTTCCTAGAAGAAATCAATTCAGCTTTTTAAATTGTTTTTAACTGCCTCAAAATCCACCTGAGTTACTCCATTTCCTGGTCTCTGTTATACTATTTTCCTCCTTTCAAAAGGAGTAAATTCCAATTGTGAGATTCTGCCACTTGAGGGACTCTTAAAAAAAAAGAATGTAAGATTTCAATAATAAAATTAGAGCTTTGGAAAAGTCCCTAAAGCTTAAATTTCGTTAGCTTTATAGTAAATCTGCTTCTGCCTTCAAGTCAAAACACACAAAATCTATTGTAGTAAATTATCCTGTTGCCACCTCTAAACTGTCCCCCAATCTATATGCCATGTCTGGAACACCAAATCTCTAATAATTTTACATTCATGTTGCTCCCAAAAGCCCATCTCCTCTATAAAATCTTTTCCACTGAACCACAAAAAATAGTGAATTTCTTTCATTTCACTTCCTCTAAAATTTAATTCCATATTTTCCTTCACTCATCACCCTATAACACATATGTATACCATTTGTTTTAAAAGCAATTTAAAAAATCATATATTATTATTAACAGCCCATAAAGCTTAATTAGAGGTAAAGATTGTTTTGCATATCAAAGGAAATTAATTTAGTTGTTATCTAAACCACTAAATTTGAGGCAGAAGCCTTTTTTTAGGTGCTAAAACTTTAGCGAAAATACCATTTCTAATATTTAACTTAATGTGGCTGCTTTGCTAGAAAAAAACATAAGATATTAAATATTAAAGATGACCAGATGGTAGATATTGAAGCCACTAAAAACAAAACAAGGCAGTAAGCTCACAGGCACAAAACGTAACTCAAAGCATTAGTAGAGCTAAAGCTGTTTTTCTTTGGCATAATGAATCCCTTTATTTGCAAATGACAATACCAGAGCTCCAAAGAGGCAATCTTATAGATCAAGCTGTCATTAAAATATGTGGCTCTTTCCTGCAGTGTCATATTACTTACTGAAATTTTTATTTTTTAGTAAGACTGGAGATAGTAATTAGAGGGTATATCATTTCTGGACAGCCATAATGGATACAACCACAAAAGGTTAATTGCTACTGCCACAAAGCTGTTGCAATTAGCTTTTAGAGCAGAAATTGACAGGTAATACACTTTAAGTGAAAGTTTTTAAATAAAGGCTATCCTCTATGTTTTGTTCTTAGACTTCCCTAAATTAAGTCAATAGCCAACCTATTCACACATGTTATTTGGAGGCACTGAGCCATGGGTAGGACTTTTGAGGGCTAGGCAGAGTTTGGTGAGAACTTCAGAAAAAAAGGAGCCCATGCAGTCCAAGTTCCTCTCTTTCCCTCTGTTCTCTTCTATTTCTTTCCTCAGCCCAGCCTCCTCCAACTGGAGGTCCCCTCCTGCTCTTGGCTCTTCAAGCCCCTAATGCTTGGCTATCAGGTCGCAAGCAGGTCTACCCACATATGGCTCTAGGCCCCAGGCAAGAGGACAAAGGAAGACACTGTACTATATGTCTATATAGTTAAAAAGCCACAAAGCAAACTAACAAACTGTTAAATAAAATGTGTTGTCTTCCTACTTTATCCTAATATGAATTTTTTTTTATGTATAAAGCTATATTTTAGTGAAGATGGGCAGCTATTAAAGATAAACGAATTTAATTATTATTATGTGGCTGCAAGCCTGGCGATAAGCTGGAGATGTTTGGATAAGTAATAAATTAAAACTTAACACAATTTACAAATTTTGTTTGTTTGTTTCAGCAAAATCACTTAACTATATTGTTATTAAGACATTCATATAATCAGTGTTTTATTAATGGTAATGCCAAATTATATAACTTTCGTGAGTTATATAATCTTGGAATTTTTTAACTTAATTTTAACTTGGAGAAACTGTTCTGCTAAGGCAGTAGTAACTAAAATTGTCAGTCAAATTCTTAAAACAATACTTACTTTAGAAAATGAAGAACTGGAGTTTCTGGCCTGTCTTAGAAGAGCTATACAGAGATTAGAAACCATCATTACATCCTAACAAGTAAAAAACTGAATAAACTAAAAAGCAACAGTTATAGATCTGTCAGAGATTTGAGGTCACAAAGCAAATTGCTGATCCCAAAATTGGAGACAGAAAAATACAGAGAATCTCAACTTGTTGGAGAAGAAACCCATGACCAGAAACCTTCAGAGAAACCTGAATAGGGGTTATGAAAATCTGAACTACAACTGATGAATTGCTGGGGCTGTGTGGACAAGTCTGAGAGTTAAAAACTCCACGGAAACCCAGTCTTTGGGAGACCCCTTCACTTTTGTGAGTTTATCTTCCTGAAAGACCAGGAAAGATGTCCCTTCCCACCATTCCTTTTCAACATCACACTGGAAGTTCTAGCTATTGTAATAAGACAAGAAAAGGAAATAAAAGGTATATAGATTGGGGAGGAAATAATCCAATTATTTTTGTTTACAGATGACATAACTGTCTATGCAGAAAATATAAAAGAATCAACTGAAAAAAAAATTCCTGGAACTAATAAGTGATTATGGCAAAGTTGCAGGATACAAGATTAACATAAGTCAATTACTTTCCTATATACCAGTAATGAACAAATGGAATATGAAATTAAAAACAAAACTAGGCAGGAAAATCCACCAAAAACATCCCCACGGTACCATTTACATTAGCACCCCCAAAAGTGAAATACATAGATATAAATCTAACAAAACATGTATATGTAGAAGATCTACATAAGGAAACCACAAAACAGTGTTGAAAGAAATCAAAGAGGAACTAAATTAATGGAGAGATATTCGATGTTCACAGATAGGAAGATTCAATATTGTTAAGATGTCAGTACTTCCCACCTTGATGTATATAGAGTCAACGTAATCCTAATCAAAATCTCTGCAAGTTATTTTGTTGATACTGACAAACATATTCTAAGGTTTATGTAGAGAAAAAAAAGACCCAACACAATATTGAAGAACAAAGTTAGAGTCTGAAACTACCTGATTTCAAGACTCACTATGAGGCTACAGTAATCGAGACAGTGTGTTATTGGCAAAAAAAAAAAAAAAAATAGATTCATATAACAGAATAGTGAGCCCAGAAATAGATTCATATAAATAAAGAACTCATCTTTGACAAAGGAGCAAAGGCAATGCATGGAGCAAACATTGTCTTTTCAGTGCTGGAACAACTAGACATCCATACGCCAAAAAAAAAAAAAAAATCTAGGCAGAAATTGTACACACTTCATAAAAATTATCTCAAAATGCATCATAAAGCTGAATGTAAACACAAAACAATAAAACTCCTGGATGGTAAAATAGGAGAAAATCTAGAAGTCCTTGGATTTGGTAATGACTTTTTGGCTATAATATTTAAGGCACAATCCATGAAAGAAATCATTGATAAGCTGGACTTCATTAAAATGAAAAACTTTTGCTCTGTGAAAGATAATGGCAAAAAAATGAAAAGATAAGCCACAGACTAAGAGAAAATATTTGCAAAACATATATCTAATAAAAGGTTGTCATCCAAAATATACAAAGGACTTGTAAAATTTAACCACAAGAGAACAAACAACACAATTAAAAAATAGGCCAAAGACCTTAAAAAGAAGATGTGCAGATGGTATATAAGCACATGAAAAGATACCTCATATGTCATCAGGGAAATGCAAATTAAAACAAGACATCACTGCACGCCTATTAAAATGACCAAAATCTGCAACACTGACACCACCAAATGCTAGCAAGGATGTGGAGCAGCGGGAACTCTCAAACATTGCCGCTGGGACCGCAACATGGTACAGCCACTGCAGAAGACAGTTCGGCAGTTTCTTACAGGACTAACCCTACCCTTACCACATGATCTAGCAATGGCACCCTTTGGTATTAACCCACAAAAATAGAAAGCATCCTCTCGAAACCTGCTCACGGATGATTATAACAGTTTTATTCATAACTGTCAAAACTTGGAATCAACCAAGACGTCCTTCAGCAGGTGAATGGATAAATCGTGGTACATCCAGACGATGGGATAGTTTTCAGCGCTTGAAAGAAATGAGCTATCAGGCCACGAGGAGACATGGCAGAACGTTCCTATGTGAATGGAGCCACTCTGAAAAGGCTACATATACATAATTCCCACGACATGACGTGCTGGGAAAGGCAGAGCTGTAGAGGCAGCAAAAAGACGTGTGGCCAGCAGGCGATGAGAGGGAAGGGGCCATGACTTAGGTGCGGCAGGTGGGACGAGTTGAGTCACAGCGGGTCCTGGGCGGCCTCCTGAAGAAGTTCCCCTTTCCTGTTACAATGTTTGAATCAATGAAACTGTAGGTCTGGACCCCCCTCCCCCCACCTGTGCCTCCACTTGGTGACTAGACTCCCAAATGAACAGAGGGTTTTCTTCTTCTTCTTTCTTCCTCCTCCTCTTCTTCCTCTTCCTCTTCTTCCTCTTCCTCTTCTTCTTCCTCCTCCTCCTCCTCTTCTTCTTCCTCCTCCTCTTCTTCCTCCTCTTCTTTCTTCCTCCTCCTCCTCCTCCTCTTCTTCTTCTTCCTCCTCCTCCTTTCTTCTTCTTCTTCTTCTTCTTCTTCTTCTTCTTCTTCTTCTTCTTCTTCTTCTTCTTCTTCTTCTTCCTCCTCCTCCTCCTCCTCCTCCTCCTCCTCCTCCTCCTCTCCTCCTCCTCCTTCTCCCCCCCCCCCCGCCTTTTAAATACAGTTATCAGGAAGTTACTCAGTTTCCAACTCAGGTCATCTACGTGAACGACGGCCTTTCCAGGGCAAATGGGCCCGTGGGAAATCCTGGGCTGCGGGAGTCCGGAACGAAGTGGGTTCTTTGACAGGAAGCTTGAACTGGGGGCTCAGCAAGAGCTTTAAAAAAATAAAATAAAATCCTTCCAGGCTGGACGCCTGCGAGCAGGACAGCGAGACGGGGCACAGCCGCGCCCGGCGGGTCCCGACCGGAGGGACCGCGCGGTGGCGGGGGCGGCCCGGCCCCGTGTCCCCCCCCCCCGCACGGCGTCCGCCCCGGGGCCGGCGGGGGGGGATGAGCGGGGGGAGCGCCCCTTCCCCCCCCCCCCCGCCGCCGCGCCGCCGCGCCGCCGCCGCCGCCGCCCCGGCCGCCGCGAGCCCGGACCTGCCCGCGCCCGCGCCGGCGGCGCAGTCTCGCGGGATCGCGCGGCTCTCGCTGCCCGGGCGGCTCCCTGGGCGGCCGCAGTCCCGGACCCCCCCGCCCCCCGGCCGAGCCGTCCCGCGTGGGGCCGGACGCGGAGCTCAGGGCAAGCGGCGCTCGACGCCGTCCGAGGTCAGGCTCCTCGGGCCCCGCGGCGAGCCGAGCCGGCTTCGGGGGCCGCGGGCCGGGGACAGGGACGCGGGGGGGGGGGGCGCGGAGCCGCAGGTGCCCGGACGACGGCGGCGGCGGCGGGGAGGAAGCGTCGGCGCAGCTGGGGCGGCTCCCGAGGGCGACGCCGGGTTCCCGCGCGGCCCGGGACGCTGCTGCTGCTCGGCTCCAGGCCCGGGGCAGGTGTCCGGGTGCGGGGCGCGGCCCACCCCCACCCCGCCGGGCGCGTGTGTGTGTGTGGGGGTAGGGGGGCGGCCCCGCCTGCCTCGGGGCCCTCAGCCGCCCTCCCGCCTGCCCGGTGCTCCGCTGCGGTGGGATCCCCCCCTCCCATCCCGGGAAGCCTAGTCTCGCTCCCCCGCAGGTGGGCATCCTGGAAGCCTCTCTTCCGAAACACGGCAGAGGAAGGTGGTCCCTAGGAGTCGGCCACAGAGACGCGCTCTTCAGGGTCGGCACACACCCCGGGGACGCCGGAGGGCTTAAAGGGTTTCCCTGGGACCCAGGTTTCTCGTGCGGAGGAGGACAGCCAACAGGGGCTCTCAGCCCGCGCGAGTCTGTTCGCCTGCTGTAACGCGTCCTCGCCGCCCCCGCCCCCGCGTCACTCTCCGTCGCTGTCATCCCGCGCCCCCTTTCCCTGCGCTCGGGCCGGCGCACATCTGTCCTCAGCCCCCGAGAGACCACGCTCCCTTATGATTCTATGATACAGTCTGGGCCACGGCAGGTGGAAGAGGGTCTCGGCAGGATGGAGTTCTCCGCCGTTTTCTCCGACGCTCGTTACCCACAGTAAAAATCCTAACTTGGCCTTAGGATGCCTGCACTTGTGTTGAGGACACATGTTGCTGATACACCCTCTTGATTGTTTTTACAGTAATTGACCTGGAACCCGTTTTCAGGAAATGAGCTGCTTTCAACATGGTGAAATAGTGAAAGGAGAAACTTGAACATTTTATCTTTGGATGGACATCTGAGGATGAAAAGAGCGATTAATTCAAGCCATGTGGTAAAAACAGGATTTTGAAGAAAATGGAAATGTTCATCTTTTTGTGGACATGTGTTTTTCTACCCCTCGTAAGAGGGCACAGTCTTTTCACCTGCGAACCAATTATTGTTCCCAGATGTATGAAAATGGCCTACAACATGACATTTTTCCCTAATCTGATGGGTCATTATGACCAGAATACCGCTGCTGTAGAAATGGAGGTGAGTTGTTATTCATACCTTTATGGAAAAATAGTTTATGCTCTGTTCTGTAATACACTGTGAATGCGGATTTTTGTTGTTAAAGGTAGGGATTCTTTCAGTTGTGCACAAGATGTATTTGGAATGAAGGAATTCTTTGAAAATTATATCCCCTTTTGAACTTAACATTTTGTGTACATTTGTGGCCCTGCTTAGTGGATTTGCACAAGGTAGGGTTCATTTTATATGAAGTATAGTAATGAATGTTTTGAAATTTCTTGCATCTGGTAAATATTTTGCTTTCCTGAATCAATTGTGGTAGTTCCTCTAATAATGTGAATTCTGAATTTTTCCTAGTTCGTGGAACAGGAAATCTATGTTGCCTGGACTACATAGATTTTCATAAGTAGCTGTGTTCATTTGGTGCAGTTTACTGAAACAAATCAGTTATCGAAAGATTTGCAAGCTCTAGGTAGTGTTTTGTGAAAGTGACTTTTTAAAGCACTTAAATACTCTTTTGTAAGATACTTTTTAAAAGAAGCCACAAGTCAGGGGAGGAGCAGAGTGACACTAAAGATTGCCTTAGGTGCCTCAGTTACCTGCCTCTGTTTTAGAGAGATGGAGATTGCTAGGGAGGTGTGAGAAGAAAGAGTTACCTATAGTCAGAGGGAGGGAGGTACCTGCCCTCATATACAGATGTTAGGTTGATAAGTCAGCTAAAGGAAAAGACAAATCAAATGTTCTTGCAGTTTTACTGACCAAAGACGGTAAAGGCTCCCCCCCCCTCAGATTGTTGCTAAGAGCTGCATCCCTATAATTTTAATACAGACACTACTTTAAAAACTGACTAGACTTGATTTTGTAGCTTCAGAAGTCTTCCTTTGTTGTTTAGTTGAATAGTTGTCCGACTACCTCATTGTAGACTGATGTCTAAAATAGATGGGCTTTTAAATATCAAGTTGATGTACTTTAAAAGGGTATTGCAAATCACATTATTGTAATCTTTCAGTGGTTTTTCAAACCAGTGTAAGATGTCATATTGAATACTGAACAAATGGTGTAGTGAGGCTTTTCATTGATTAATCAGGACCATTTTATGTTCTAACTTGATTAAAATATGTATTTGAGGTACCTTCAAAGAATAATTATATCATTCATTCACATTTTCTCTGATGATAGTACATTTTATAATTCATGTCCTATAGAGTTCTTAAATTAAAAAAAAATGCTTCTCTTTCTGTGTAGTAGCTACATACATTTTAAATTTGAATGCTAACATCAACCTTATAAATTATAGGTCATTTAGAGTTCCTAGGAACTCTAAATGCATCCTGCTATTAAATGCCTATAATGGTAAGATGATAAGAACTAGTTTTTATTCCACATATGTCTTTTAAAGTCTGAAAAAAGGGTTATTTTTTATTTATCTAGCTTCTTTCCCAGGTAATTTTGTGTCTAGACATTATCAAGAACATTTTATTCTTATGTCCTTTATTTGACGACATATACATGTATATCTTTACCATTAAGTTTTATTCTATAAATCATATTTCAGTAGGTTTAAGCATATAAAAGAAGAAAGTCATCAGTCATTTAATACCAGCATTAACTTAAGTCTACAAAGAACGAGAAATGGAAAGGCAAAATACCAACCTGAGTCAGACTTTAAACCCCTGTATATCTTTTTTTCTTTTTTTGGTCCATAGTTTTGTGCTTATCCTATTACCCTGTTATTATTTGTCCCTAGCCAGTGGCATTTTCTTTTAGTTCCTATATCGAATATCCAAAATACTATCATTTGATAGTTATAAGTCACCCAAATATCATGCAGAGCTTCTTAACCTCTTGTGCCATTGATATCTTCTCTGAATAAGGGAATGTTTTAAATTTAAATAAAATCAGTAGGATTACAAAGGAAACACTATATTGAAGTATACTTCTATTTGCTGTCCAGGTTAAGAATGCCTGAATCCTTCATGTATATAGGTGAAGAAACTGAAGCCCAAAGAAGTTATAACTTGCTCAGGTCTGAGCACTGTCTGACACATTCTTCTCTGTCAACATGGACTCTAATGTCATTTTTAACTTTTCTTTTTACTCTTGCCCTTATTGGATAAATAAGAAAATATTTCCTAAGATTCAGAATGTGATGTGTTAATTTAGCCTTTGCTGCTGCTTTCAAAACTTCATTTAGATAAAAATTAAACTGGGAATTTTTTGTTTGTTTTTTACCTTTACTCATGTCTCCCTCCTTTTCTTCTCATCTGTGCCTTGAATACAAAATCTCATCAGAATTTTTAGATCAAAAATAAAATCCTTAGCCTTCAGGTCCTTCTGAGGTGCCAAAGTGATTTGTTAAAATACAAATCCACGCAGTCCACTTGAGGTTAAATTCATTACAATTTCCCTAAAGCTGGCAAAATAAAGACCTAACTCTAGTATGGCACCCAAGGCTCTTCACGTGGCACCCTGCCTTCCTGTCCAGCCTCCCATCTTGTTCCTTTCAGACACTTTGCTTCACCCAAATGAACATATTTGTAGAACTCAAACCCATATTTCTCTCTCTCTTTCACTGCCATACCTCTGTACATTGTATTGTATCCACTGCCTTCTGGACTCTTTGCCTACCCTCTTCACCAGTTTAGTTTCTTCAGGTCCCAAAGCAATAACTGTGCTTAGTGAAGGCTTCTTTCACTTTTCTCCCAAGCTTATTTAATCAGCTCACTCTTTATACTGTAATAGTACTTACTATATATGACAGTTCTTATTTATTATGCTGTACTGCAATTATTTTCATGGCTCTCTCGCTGGATTATGAGCTTGTTGTAAGTAGAGATAGTGTTTGTTTATTTCTATCTCTACTGCCCAGTAGAGTGCCTCTGAGCATGGTAGATGTTCACTAAAGGCTGAATAAAGAAAAAGGCTGAATAAATCAGCAAAGAGGATTTCCCTTCTTGAAATCTTTACCTTCTATCTCTGTCTTCTGCAGTATCCAAATAAAAGACATTCTAATATTTTTAGGTGGATTATATATCGTCCACTTTCTGCCTAAACCTAGTTCTAATAAAATAGTTGACATCCTCTATGTTCTTTTCCCAAAGAGGCTTGACACATATTTGTTAGAGTTTATTTAAGGAATTAGATTGTAACCATCTGTATTTATTTATATGGAGTGAAGGGATCATCTTGAGATTGGACCATTGTATTATAAACTGTACGTGTCAGATTTTTTTCAAACATTGTACTTTAGTACTTAAATTTATAGTCCAGTCAAGTACTAAATTCCTAACTGCTTTTACTTTAAAAAAAAAAATGTTTTACAACTTCTCTAAAGAACAGGTTGGGCTTTACACCTCCAACCCAAGTGTCTGTCTTTGGTTCCTGCTGGTCCCTGTTGAATTTCCACTGTTGACTCTGAATTAATGTTAGCGAGGGGCCGAAGAATTATCTGACGCTTGTGGAAACCAGTTGTACTTTCTTAGCTACCAAAAATTCCACATAAGTCAAGGGATCTATCTCATTCCGTTTTTATGCCTTAACTTTTTATTTTGTGTGATGTCTATCCTGTTTTATAAAATTTATAGCATTTGTGGTCATTGCTGACCTGTGATTATATGAGATGGTTTAGAGCAGTGGTTCTCAAAATTTAGTTCATAGACCAGCAGCAGCTTGTGAGCTTGTTAGAGATGCAAGTTTTTGAACCCCATCCCAACCTATTGTGAAGATAGAGCCCACAAAACTTTATTTTAAGAAGCTGTTCAGGTTTTCTTAATGATGTTAAAGTTTGAGACCCATTGATTTAGAGCAGGAATTCTAACTCTTTCTGTAAAGGGCCAAATAAGAAATATTTTGCCTTTGCAAACCATATAGTCTCTGTCACAGCTATTCAGCTCTGCAGTCGCAGCAATATCAGCCATAGACAAGACGTAAACAAATGAGTGTAGATATGTTTCAATAAAACTTTATTTACAAAACCAGGCATTAGTTTGCTAAACCCTGGTTTAAAGTACTTGATAGTGTTAAGGATTGTACATGTATAGCAGGTATAAGTAAACATTCTTGTGCATTCTTATTAATGTTACCTGAATTGTATGTTATTTACTTGACACAATTTTTTTTTTTAAGTCAAGTTTATCACAGACCAAAAAGATCTGACTGGGAGGGATATCCTGGTTCTTTTTTTCAGATTGCTTGAAATCAGAGACTTCAGGTTTTTTCTTATTTTATTATCTGAAGCTAAAGTCATTTGTATTATAAAGAGTTAATTTACAATTCTGAATGGTAACTTGGCTTTATAATGAAAAGGATGTTGTATAGTCTGATTCTCCCAAATGGAAAAACAAATGGCTGCTGGCTTTCCATTGTGTTCCTTTTTGTTTCATATCTAGAGCATTGTTTCTCAAATTGTTAGGTTGATGTCCCTTGAGAGACCGATTTTATCCAAAAAGAGCTGAGACTGATCTAGGGAAAATGGAAACAGGAATATTTATTTTTCTGTTTGAATTGCCTTCATTGAGGTGTAGGGAAAAGCAAAGTCATGTATTGTGTTTGGAATAGCATGTGGTCCTTCCACTTTTGAACAGTCTAAAGGGAAGTGAGCCAAAAAAAACCCCCCAAAACAAAACCCTTTCCTTACCACCTGTTAACATGTGTTACTGAAATGTCACTATTCAATTAAAAATAAAAAGATGGAGAAAAACTCTATAAACAAACTTTTAAGAAAAACTATTTGTATTGGGCAGAGGTTTTTAAACATTTTCATTTTTCTGCTTTTAGTAGAGTCCTTATTCTCTAATACTACCTCCCACTCCCCCATACACAGGCAAGAAAATATTTAGTGTGGCTAATCTCTTTTTCAGAGAAGGCTTTCTGAAAATAGCTGTTAACTATTCTGAAAGAAAGCTATTGAGTTATTTAAGATGAAATACATATTAAAAGTGTTCTAAGTTATTTATGTGTATAGTGGCTACTATTGTGTTTTAAATGTAGAAACCACAAGTTTCCTTTGTGATGATGCGTTAAATTAGTAGGGAAAGTACCTTGACTAATTCTGAGTCTGAGAATCAGGGTTAGACTTCTGTGTGAACAGAGGACAGTATTTCCTCTTGGAGGCTCTGCTGATAGGCACAAGGTTCCTACAGAGTCATCCCCTGGTATTCCAAGGTCTAGGATATTATTAGTTGTGTCCTCAGGAGAGCCTGTCCACAAAGGGATGTGGTTCTTTCAGACCATGGGGAGACTTGTGTTGTGATTATTTTTTTCCCCTGAGAATCTGGCAGGAAGATAATGAAGCCTTATTACTCTAATTTGTATATTTGTCAGGTATTCATTCAATAATGTTATTGAATGTGTAACTTCCCCAGAATAACAGTTTTTCAAGTTATAAGTTTTAAATTAAAAACTTAATCGACACATCACTAGACAATTTTTTTTTGTAATGCGAACAAATTACTGTTCATATTTGTCTAATTTCCAAAAGAAAGTCCTTTGGGAGAAATAATTAAAAATTTGTAGTTATATCTGCCAAGAAATATTGCAAAAATAGCAAGTTTTTCATTATAGAGATAATGAAAATTTTTGCTGTTTATTCTTCTCTTGTATTCCAGGCTCTATTTTGTTTTTTAAAGAAGCTGACTGCCTAAGATTGGTCACATTCATGAAAATAAGTGGCAGAGTTTTTACCACTTTATTATACAGTAGCATGTTAATATTTTCAAAGAATTTATTCAAACCCTTGTAACCACTTTGACAGTATTTATTTGGTGAAGTATAGACATTTAAGAATCCCTTTAGGTCTTTAATGAGTCTGTTGTCTAGCTAAGGCCAGTCCCTTTTTTCTTTACTTTCTCTTCATTTTCATTACCATCAGTAGAAGTTGGCTTTCTTTGTGTTGCCATTTTAAAGTGAGAAATGCAGCTTTTATTACTTCTTGAGAGTTACTGTGTGTGTCACCAGGAACAAAAAACAGAAACCTGAGGTGAGAATGGGACACTTTGCAGTTACTTGGCTTGTTCACTGGTGAAGTGGCTGCCTCCATGTACCAGTGGGATTCTGATTCATGCTTCAGAAAGTGACAGATGTTTATATATATCTATGTCTTTAGTACTAAATGAGGCAAAGTACAGCCAAGATACTGCTACAGGACCACTCTGCTTAGGCTTAGCTTTTTATATTTTAAAACATCAAAATATCTTTTTTTTTTTTTTGATTACTCTCAATCAGAATTCTAATCCAGACTCTCTTCACGGTCTTACAGTGCTACATATTATTGGTTCCTTCCATTATCGTGTCTCTATAGCATGAGGGAGCTGGCTGGTGTGTTTTAAGGAAGAGGTGGTAGTATGGGAGAAGTAAGCATTCTGAGAGTGTAATATGCTCATGCTACTTTCCCATGTCTTTTATCCTGCTTAGGCCACTTGAAGATAAATGCTATTTGAGTACACCTGGTGTTGTGAGTTAGGTAATACCCCGTTCACGAGCAATGGCTTGGGTTGATCACTCTAGATGACCCATGGTTTTATCCAGTCTGTACAAGGAAGTATTAGCAAAACCAAGGGGGAAGGTCCCTTTTATTTATGTAGGGTTAATCTCCTCATTGGCACATATAAAGCCTCATCAGCTTTATGTCTTAAATATGATGGGCCAGTATAATGTCCTGTCCAACCATGATGTGGTTAGTCTGACAATGAAATTGAAGCACAGAGCTGAGAGCTGACTTTCTTCAAAGGCTGCTTCTAGACTTTGGTGTGCGTCGAAAGCATCTGAAGGGCTTGTTAAAGCATAGATCACTGATGCCACCCCCAGAATTCCTGAATCTGGGGTGGCATGCAGAATTTGTATTTCTAAGAAGTTCCTAGGGGATGCTAATGCTGTTGATTCACTCTTCAAGAGCCACTGCTCTGAGGCAAGTTGGTAAAATGTGCTGCGTCCTGGCTAGGTGAAAGTAAATTGCTTTTGGAGAAAAAAATGTTCAAATTAGAGCTGCTTGTGAGGTGCCAGGGCTATACTGATTTGCTACAGTAAAGAGACCACATCTGGAAAAGCACCTTAGCCATTTGATTAAGGTTGATTAAGATAGTCTATTAATAACATATCCATTTGTGCAGGAGAATTAAAATGGCAGGTGCTAAGAATTGCTACCCCTGAATATGTTTTTGGTGGTTTTACTAATCTCTGAAAGTCCCCTTGATATGCAGTAATGCTTTTGATTTTCTGCTATGATAAAAGGAAGACCTCAAATGATTTTCGTTTGGCCCTTTCTACCATAATAATGTTTATCTGGGAAGTCAGTGTAGTGATTGTACTGATCATTTAGCTCTCATTTTGCTAATGGTTGCTCTGAGACTCCAAGACAGAAAATCATCTGCAAAAGGTGGCACTGGTCGTTAATGATGGAGCTACAGCCAGAGTTACACTGCTGGCATCATTTCCAATAAAGGATTGTATAAAATACCTCACATATTTTGGTTCTCATTGTCTATTTATTATAGTTTGGCTCTGGCTATTTTTCAGAACGGAGGTATAAGTTGCCTTCTTAATTGCTCTCTTCTTCCTCATCCTTGCTAGTACTAATAGTTAACTACCACGGGATTTCTTCCAGGGACTTATCATGTCCTTAAAGGAGCCCACTTTTTATTTCTCTAATCATTAAAACTATGATTTACAGGACTTTTAGTTAATATTGACTAGTATAATCTCAAAAGCATTACTGATATTTTATGTTATTGTTAGTTATTGGATGAGTTTCTGAGCCTTCTTTGAAAAAGAGAAATTCATGACAAAGACCATGAAGGCACTGGGTCGCTGAGAGAGTCGAAGGTGTCACTAAGAAGGAATAAAGGAAATAGACTGAAGAGACTAGGAAGTTTGACTCTGTTCAACATGGGTTTACGTAGCACTTATGCTAAATACTAGTGTAACAAAATGAAATGATTCTGAGTGTAAGATCAAAGACATAAGAAATACCACAGTGAGACAAGTTAATAGCCTTTTTATCTCAAATTTAGGTTTCTGAGAATGATACTCAGAACATTTTGTGGAAGAATATAAAATATTTCTATCAAGATATTTACTTCAAAAGATTAGGGACATACACTTATTTGGTTTATATTTTTAGCTGATTGAGATAAATTCAATAATAGGCTGGCTACCCATTATTTAAAGTGCTCTAAAATCATTTGTTCCAAAATTACCTACTTCAGTAGGTACATACATCATCTGGAATGTGATATAACTTGAGATTTTATAGTTTTTGATTATATATCCTGTTGTGAACATCTATTTTTTTCAAACAGAGTTTTGTTCATGTAGAATATTCCCAAGCCTCATTTGATATTATGTTTTTTAATGCTGTTTTCAAGTAACATTATTTTCCTTTTTAAAATTTTTCAGTTACACTCAGCATTCAGTATTATTTAGTTTCAGGAGTATAGCGTAGTGGTTAGACATTTATGTAAATTACAAAGTTATCCATCTGATAAGTATTACCCATCTGGCACCATATATAGTTATTATTGGCTATATTCCCTATGACATACTTTATATCCCTGTGACTATTTTGTACTTCTTAATCTCTTCACCTTTTATACGCAGCCTCCCAACCCCCTTCCCATCTGGCAATCATCATTTTGTTTTCTGTATCTGTGAGTCTGTTTCTGTTTTGTTTGTTCATTTATTGTGTTCATTAGATTCCACATATAAGTGAAATCATATAGTATTTATCTTCCTGTCTGCCTTATTTCACTTTGCACAATACCCTCTGAGCCCCTATTGTCACAGATTTCATTCTTTTTTATGGCCAAGTAATATTCCATTGTAAATATGTATCACAGCTTCTTTATCCAGTCGTCTACTGATGGGCAGTTAGGTTGCTTCCATGTCTCGACTATCATAAATAATGCTGCAATAAATAGGGGTACACATATCTTTTTAAGTTAATGTTTTGGATTTCTTTGGATAAATACTCAGAAGTAGAATTGCTGGGTCATAAGGTGGTTCTCTGTTAAATTTTTTGAGAAACCTCCATACTGTCTTTTCATAGTGGCTGCACCAGTTTGCAATCCCACCAACGGTGTACAGGGATTCCCTTTTCTTCACATCCTTGCTAACACTTGTTGTTTATTGATGATGGCCATTCTGACAGGTATGAGGTGATATCCCATTGTAGTTTTAATTTGTATTTCTCTGATGGTTAGTAACATTGAACATCTTTTCATATGTCTATTGGCCATCTATATGTCCTCTTTGGAGAAATGTATATTCAGGGCCTCTGCCCATTTTTTAATTGGATTGTTTGTTTTTTTTTGGTAGTAAGTTATGAGTTCTTTATAAATTTTGGATATTAACCCCTGAATGGATGTATCATTGGCTAATATCTCTTCCTATTCAGTATGTTGTCTTTTCATTTTGTTGATGGTTTCCTTTGCTGTGCAAAAACTTTTTAGTTTGATGTAGTCCCATTTGTGTATTTTGTTTGTTTGTTTCCCTTGCCTGAGGAGATATATTGGGAAAAAAATTACTAAGAACAATGTCAGAGAGTTTACTGCCTATGCTTTCTTCTAGGAGTTTTATGGTTTGGGGTCTTAGATTTGTCTTTTAATCCATTTTGAGTTTATTGTTGTATCTGGTATGAAAAGGTTCTCTAGCTTTTTTTTTATTTTTGCAAGTTCCTGTCCAATTTTCTTAACACCATTGATTGAATAGACTGTCTCTACCCCATTGTGTATTCTTTCCTCCTTGTCATAGATTAAATGACCATATAGGTATGAGCTTATTTCTGAGTTCTCTGTACTCTTCTATTGATTTATATGTCTGTTTTTATGCCAGTACCATGCTGTTTTGATTACTATAGCTTTGTGGTATAGTTTACTATCAGGTAGTATGATACCTACAACTTTGTTCTTTTTCAAGCTTGCTTTGGCTGTTCAGGGTCTTTTGCGGTGCCATACAAATTTTAGGATTATTTATTCTAGTTCTGTGAAAAATGCCATTGATATTTTCTAGGGATTTCATTGAATCTATTGATCGTTTTTGGTAGTATGGACATTTTAATGATGTTAATTCTTCCTGTCTATAGCATGATACATGCTTCCATTTATTTGTATCTTCTTCTGTTTCTTTCTTCAGTGTCTTATAATTTTCTGAATAAAGGTTTATTTCTTATTCGTACCTGTCTTGTGCTTTGGAGAAGGGTAGTTTTTAGGGAGAGCTGGGTTGGCAGCATAGTGTTAGGATTAAAGGGAACATACCCTGGAGTCATACAGATCCAGGTGAACATCCTGGTTGCCACTTAGTACACATGTGACCCTATCAAAGTTGCCTCACCTCTTAAAGCCTCATCTGCAAGGTGGCGATCAGAACACCTACTCACAGGATTGCTGCAAAAAGAACTAATATATGAGAAAGCACAGTGTCTAGCTTATTATAAGCACTAAAGAAAATACAAGCTCTGATCTATTATTAGTAGCTATAGTATGGGTAAAAGCATTAGATCAGAAATAAGGGCACTTAAATTCTAGTTCAGACTAGATTTTTGGATTTCAATAACACTTTCAATAAGAAATTGGATTGCCTTTTCTCATTGGTAATTTGGGAGTTTGGATTAGGTCAGTAGTTTTAAACTGTGATCTCTGGAGGTGCTTTGAGGTCACTGGTGGAGAAGTGGAGCAGTGAGAGATTTCAAGAAGGAGGGCTTCCTCTTCAGCCAGAGCACCTGTGTTTTTATTTACTTATTTACTATATCAGTCTTCTTTGTAACCTCTTATTTAAAGGAAATGTTCCTTGGAAAGCACATACACACACACTTTGAAAATAATAGACTTAAAAGGCCTCTCAGGTCCCTTCCAAGTCTAAAATTCTTTATTAGCTTGCAACAGAATTTGAAAGTTAGTGACCCATATTGTATCTCACCTAAAGACACATTTTGTTTGTCCTTTTTGCACAGTGTTTTAAATATGTTAATGCGACAGAATTTTTGTTTGATGGCATATCTTGTGAGCTTCCCATATCACCCTGTCTTAAAAAAAAAATCCCAGTTACTTATGAAGATTGAATGAAATGTCTCATTATTTACAGATTTTTTTCTGACATAAGCTTGTTTTGGAATTTTTAGGGATGACAAAATAAAATAAAAAATGTTGTGATTTGGAAAAAATATATAAAGTGACAAAATTTTAAATTTTGAAGATTTCATGTAAAAATCCAGATTCTGTTTTCTTATGAATATTGACATATCTGATTATTCTGGGACCACATTCTCGAATAACATCTGATGGAATTGAGTAGCAGACGTTACCCAACTACTCCCTATCATCTTATCTGTTCTTGGATTTACCTGCCTAGCCTCTGAAGGTATTTGCATTTTCAACATCTCATTTATCCTCTGTGGACTGCAGAAATAGCAACATCATTGAATTAACAAATATTGGCTCTCTGGAAAAGTTAAATAAAGGATGTGACTTGCCATGTTTGCTTTGCAAGAAAATAATTTTGTTACAGCAAGACTGCATGTGTTACCTTAAACTGGACAATAACAGTTCTTAAGTGCTGACCCTCAGTTTATCAGAGCTATTGCAAACTGGCTTCTGAGTTAGAAGCATGTTAAACATGGTGTGTTTTAATTCTTTCTGCCATAGGATCTAATTACCAGATACTCAAAAATTTCAGGAACTTTGCTTATTTGGGACAGTAAGCAAAGAGGTAGATGCTACCAGTTGCCCATGCCTCCCCTTGTTCCACCTCAGCCCCAAAGGAGGTTACTCACACAATCTGGGCATTTTCCTCCAAAGAATAGAGAAAGTTGAGACTGTATCCTGCAGTTTGCTTCCAAGTTCCTGGTAGGTGGCAAAGGATCAGGTCTCAGCTTCATTCAGATAAGGGAAAGATAGTGTACCAACTGTGGCAGCCCTGTCTTTGCTCAATCACTTTGCCCCATCAGGACAAGGTGAACTGTCCTCTATGTCCTCTAATTGTTGGATGTGAGTTCTGCATGTGCACTTTAAATCAGACTTGTTAATTTTAGTGTATTTACCTCTCATAGTTACTTAATTTTTTTGCGTGCTTGGCCTTACATTTATTAAGAAATATGCATTAAAATATTTCATTATGATCATGGAATTGTCCATTTCTCCTTGTAGCTTTGCTGCCTTTTACTTTACATTTTTTATGCTATTTTATTAGATATATACAGTGCCTAGCAGTGCATTTTAAATACATTTGTTTCAGTTTATCCAGAATCTGAATGTTTTATGGCAGGAGATATTTAGTTGGTCATACTCCTAAAAGAAGTCCTTGTTCCTTCTATCTTTAAGAAATTTCTCAAAGTTTATAGTTCACTGATGAAACTTTTCCCTGTTTTTTATTTTTATATTTTGAGGGGAGGAGGTGTAGCTATAGATGTCGTTTATCTTTAAACCTTCTCTCTCATTTCAATAGCGTTTGGAGAGGAAGAAGATGTTAATATATAACTTCAGTGCATTTCCCCTTGAAACAGAATTTTTATCTCCTCTTACTCTACATATTCTTTAGGTAATTTAATTTTGTTATTTCTGTTACAATTTTTATAATGATAACTTCCAAATCATATCCTTAACCTGAAAGTCTTTCACCTGCATAGCTCTATTTACTGTCTGCTAGTAGATATCCACACTCAGATGTCCCATGGGCACTTCAAATTATCCATCGATGGATGGATAGACAAATTGTGGTATAGCCAAACAATGTAATACAACTTAGCAACTAAAAAGAATGAACTATTGATACACAGAACAACATTGATGAATCTCAAAATAATAACACTGAGTGAAATAATCCGGACAAAAAAGAGTACATGCTATATGATTCATTTATGTGAAATTCTAGAAAATACCACTCTATTGTGACAGAAAGGTCGGTGGTTGCCAGCCGTGGAAGGTTACTGAGATATGGGAGGGAAGTGAAAAGAAAGAAAGGAGAAAGGGATTATAAAGGGGCAAGAAGAAGCTTTTGGTAGTTGTGGATATATTTATTACCTTGGTTGTGGTATTGCTTTCAAAACCCATCAAACTGCATTCTTTATATATGTTGTTTATCATATATTATTTATACCTGAATAAAGCTGGGAAAGCCCTCAATACTAAAGGCTTTTGACAGAAAAACAGCAGTCCCTGACCACTCTTCCCAAAGGAAACCACTTTGAATTTCTTTAGGTGTTCTTTTGATAGGTGCACTATACAGCAAGAGATATTAATTTCTTAAATAACACAGTTTTGTTCAGCATCGTTTTGTTGTCATGATGATCAGATGCTGTAGAAATCTAACTCTTATTTATGTCAGTTAGCCTGGGATAAAAATTGTTTTTATGTTGTTTCACTTGATATCACAGAACCTATTGATGATGTTAAGTGAAGAGATACTGTAATATGCTTAGTTTGTTATTTATTGATTCATCAATTCAGAACTTCAGGTAGTGTATCTATTTATGATAATTGATCATTTATTTCTCTTACTCTATCATTTTTACTTCTCCTAACTTCCTAATATAGTTTTTGGTTAAATCAATAGTCAGTGCTAACATTACTAGGAATGTTAACTATTGTATACTATACAGTCAAGTAGTGTACTTTGATTTCATTAATTTTTTTAATACCTCCCTCCCCCATATTTAATGTAGTAATTTCATTTCCCCCCATTTCCTCTGTTTTTTATATATCTATGGTTAATGTATCTCAGATGTCCCAACAGATTTGTCAGACACCTAGCAGCCTTTTTTCCAGATGCTCAAAATATCAAATGATGTGGCATTCCAATTCCCCACTTCCATCACTTAGAGACCTTTCTTCTTCAGTGTCTCTCTTATCATTATACTGTGATTGTTTTGCTTGAACTAGGTAAGTAGCTGTCATGCTGAGACTTCCTCTTGCCATGGTGCAATGTTGGATTAATTCTTGAGTCCCGTGTTATTTTTCTCCCTAATATATGTATATATTTCTCTGTTTCAGAAATATTTTATTCTGTAGTTGCTTCCTAAAAAGTGATGCTTGAAAGTTAAAATTTTTGATTCCTTACAGGGCCAGAAAGATCATTAGTTTACCCTCATCTGAATGTTTAGTTGAGTATAGAACTCTAGGTTGAAAGCAATATTCCTTCAGAATATTAGAGTAATTTCTTCATGTCTTCTAGCATCTGGTATTATCAAATATTCAGAATTTAATTCTTTTGCATGTGACCTATTTTTATCTCTCTGGAAATATTTATGATCTCTATCATGATTCTGTGAAATTTTTTATTGATGTAACTTGTTGTTATTCTTTGTTTTGAATAGTCATTCATTTATTTCAATAAATATCTATAGAGAAATACACAAACACACACACACACTTACACTGTCCTAGGCACTGAGATTATAACAGAATAAGTAAAATTTCTTTTCTTGTGGTGAAAGTTGGAATTAAGAAATAAACTAGTATGTAATGAAATGTCAGATAGCGATAAGGACTATAAAGAAATATAAAACAGAGTGATGGAACAGAGAATGACAGGATAATTTTTTACATAGAGTGGGCAGGGAATGACTCTCTGAGGTGACAGTTGAGCAGAGACTTAAAGGAATTAGGACACAAGCCATGTGACTATCTGGAGGAAGAGTGTTCTAGGTTAAGGGAACAGTAAATACAACTATTCTAAGACAAATATGCCTGGAGTAATAAGAAGCAAAAAGCCAGTTTGATGGCAGTGGAGTGACTAAGAGAAAGAGTAATAGGAAATGCCATTAGAGACATAGCCAGGGGCCAGGAAATATATGGCCTCATAGGACTTGGTAAGGACTCTGGAATTTATTTTATTGGAGTCTTTTGAACCATGTAAGTCTTATAAAACTTACATTTTAGAGAATCACTTTGGTAGGAGTATGAATTAGTATGGAAACCGACTGTAAGATTATCAAGAGTATGAAGTAGTGAGATCTGCTAAGAGGTTATTTCAGTAGTCTAGGTGACAGATGTAGTGGCATAGATTGGGTAGAAATAGTGAGAAATGGTAAAATATGAAATATATTTTGAAGGAAGAATGAAGTGGATTTGCTGGTGGCTTGATTTTGGGGTGAGAGAAAGAGAAAAGAATGAATCTTTAGATTCTTGGCCTGAGCAGTTTGGTGAATGGTACTATTATCTTACTCAGATGGGGAAGACTGAGGGAGTGTTTAGGGGATATGATACAGTGGGATTGACTTGTGTTTTGGACATGGGTTTGAGATGTGTGATGACAGCAAATGGAGTAGTCCAGGAGGTCATTCAAGTCTGTTTCACAGGAGAGATGGGGAACAGAGATAAATTTGGGAGCCTTTCATGTATAGTTGGTATTTAATACCATGTTTCTGGATGAGTTTCCCCTGAGGAGCGAGCATAGATTGGGAAGAAGTCTGAGGATTGAGCTCTTTAGAATTGTGAATTGGAAGAGGATCAGAAAAGGAAACCTAATGAGTTAAGCAGAAAGCCAGGGTAATTGGAATCCTAGAAGTCAAGTAAAAAAAGTATCTCAGGAGGACAGCAGGCTCCACTATGTCAGATGTCGTTAAGATTTGAGTAGGATCAGGACTCAAAATTGACCACTGGATTTGGCAATGTGGAGTTTGTGGTGACTTTGACAAGCAGTTTTCACTGGAGTATGGGGACAAAACCTAATTGGGCTCAAGAAGGAATGGGAAGAGCAGAATTAGAGAAAGTAAGCTTAGACAACTATTTGGAAGAGTTTTTCTATAAAGAGGAATAGGAAAATGGAATAGCTGGATGGGGATTATGATGTAGAATAAGAGAGAGAGAGAAAGAAAGAGTGGGTGAGTGTGTGTGTGTGTGTGTGTGTGTGTGTGTGTGTGTGTGTGTGTGTGTGTTATGGTGGAAGATAATAGAGCAAGTTTGTCTGATGGAGGAATCACTGTAGCATAGAGGGAGAAATTATTGCAAGAATAAAATTAGGGAAGCAAAGTCTTTGTCTAGCAGAGGAGAGAGGATCCAGTGTACAAATGGAGGACTTAGTTGATTAGGAGTTCAAGTTGTTCATCGAAATAGAGAAGGCATAGAATGTGGATAAGCTGCGGGTATGTTGGTACATCTAGTTAGAGGATGAGGAAATTATCTGGTGGTTTCTGTTTTCTCAGTGAACTAGGAACAGAATCATCAGCTGAGAGAATGAGATGTCGAATTGGGGTTTTGAAAAGAGGAGACTGAGAGAGAGATCTCTGTAAAAGAGTTAATTGTTTGAAGTTTTAGGCCAAAAATGTTTTAGTAGTAGGTTTGCAAAGTGTGATACCAGCCTTTTCATTTTGAAAACTAGTATCCTTGTGTTCTGAGAAATATTCTTATATTTGTTATTTGATTATTACCCCACCCCCATTTTCCCAGTTGTTTATTTCTAAACCCATTTAGTCAGGTGTTAGACACTTAGACTAGTTGGGAGGATTTTCTCTCTGGTTGTCCATCTCTTTCCTCAGCTTTATTTTCTAATCCTATAGAGCTCTTTATTTCAGCTACCTTATTTTAATTTTCCATAGCACTCTATTTTTTGATGGAAGCCATAGCATCTCATTTTAAGATACTAATGTTTATTTTATGATTTGTTTTGTTCTAGTCACCACACAATTTCTGTTTACTCCAAAATTCCTTTCATCTGCTTTCTTGTTTGGGTCTCTGTCTTTCAGAAGGCTTTCTTCAAATGCCTGATGATCCTTCGCTGCCCATTTATATTTGTGTGGGGCACTGAAAAATCTCCATGTGCACAAATGGGGCTGGTGGGCTTCATAGTAAGGAACTCAAGCTCTTTCTTTGTCAATATGTAGAGGTTTTTTCCCCCAAGACTGTTGAGTTTTTACCAGCGGTAGGGATGGTGGCATATGCCTGTCTGCCAACCTTTTGGGAATGAACAGGAAATGCAGGATGAGGACTTCACGTTTGCTTAGATGGACTGTTACTCACTTCAACCTCTTTTCACTGTGTTGTGTCACAGCCCAGCCCTGTGCTGGATACCCCAGGGGCAGAACATTTGTAGCTCTATGTCCTTGGAAATAACCATGGTGGAACTTGGTGGTCATCTACCTGCCTGGTGTAGGGAGTGAAGGCATAATATAGAGAGGAACTGATTTGTAAACATTCCCTGTTTTAGCCTTTTATACTACTTGGTGCCTAAGAGAACTGAGACTCAGATCCTTTAGGGCAGAGCAGCTCATATGGAACCCTCCACTCCTCCTTTGTAATCCACTCCCATGTCCAATTACAGCATCTCTCTTTCCTCTAATAGCTTTTGCCACTCAAAGTTTTGGGTCTTTCTTTTTAGATGTTTTGTTTCTGTTCTTTGGCAAACTCAAATACATTTAATGTAGTCTGTCCTGTTCAATTGCTAACAGAGTAATACCTTTTTTCTTTACTGTCATTTTAGTGAAGAAACAAGGGAAAAAGGGATAAATAAATGTAATCAATATACCATATTTATCTAGAACCCATCCCTATGCTCAAAAAGTGTAATCACCACAGTAACTAACATTTATTGAGCACCTATATTTTATTAACATATTATTCACAACAATCTTACAAGACAGGTACTATCATTATTGCCATTTTTCAGATGAAAAAACTAAGACAGAGAAGTTAAGTAACTTGCCAAAGTTACATGGCTAGTAAGTGTAGCTCTAGGACTCATACTCAGCTGTCAGACTCAAGTCACTTCCTGCTTTAAACTCTCCAATAGTATTTCATTCCTTTATTTTAAAATCCAAGCAACTTAGCATGTCATTCATGCTCTGCATGAGCAGGTCCAGCATACCTCTCCAGTCTCACTTCTCTCTAGTCTGTCCTTGACTTCACCTCTTTGACCTTTTATTCTAGTCACATGGAACTTTTGCCCTGAAATACGACGTGTTCTCGTGATCCTCACACCTTTTTCATGCTGTTCCTTCTGCCACAAACATTGCTTTATTCTCCAGAACGCTCAGTGTATGGTGTTAAGGTGTTTCAGCATATACTAATAAATTGAACATTTGTATATTTCACGTAGCAATCAATGCATGCTTTTGATTTGCTTTGATTTAGCATGTCTTCCTGAAAAATATATTATTGAATAAAATAATACTATTGGATTGTGTATGAAAATTCTTAAGACTAACAGACTAAAACATCATCTTTAACAGACCAGACAAAATTTTGATCGTATTAAGAGTGACTCCATAAGTATAAGTGAAAATGTGTATACTTAAACCATAAATGTTCATTTCTTTCATTTGTTATTAAAATGTTTTCTAACCTTATCTTGCTATTTTTCTTAACAGCTTTTTCTTCCTCTTGCAAACTTGGAATGTTCACCAAATGTTGAAACTTTCCTTTGCAAAGCTTTTGTACCAACATGCACAGAGCAAATCCACGTGGTTCCACCTTGTCGTAAATTTTGTGAGAAAGTATATTCTGACTGCAAAAAATTAATTGAGACTTTTGGGATCCAATGGCCTGAGGAGCTTAAATGTGACAGGTAAATTATGTTTTTGAATAAAAGCTACTAATGTTATTTTAATATTTGAATATTTCCATGTTAGTGACAGGCTTTCATTATATCATTTAATAAATGTTTACTGCACACTTAATATATGACAGGCACTGTACTGATCAATGTTGCAGACACAATGGTGAGCAAAAACAGACTTAGTTCTTATTCTGAAGGAACTCACAGTGAGATAGAAGGAATAAAGAGTAATCAAATAATTATACAAATAAATGCAAATTAACAACTGTGCCAGTTATAACAAAGGAGAGGTGTATAGTTCTATGAGAACACGTAATGGTTCCTTTGACCTTAACTGGGGGGAAAAAATCTTATTTTCAATACACAGACCGTTTTGCACATTACTCTTTTTTTAATAATATGTTTGAAATAGTCTACTAATATAATGAGACCTCATATAATCCGAGAAGGAAGGTGGCTACCTTTTTTTTTCTTTACCTGTAAACTAAAGAAACTATAGAATCTTTGTGGAATTCATACACTTATAGCAGATGCATAACCATTATCAAGAATAATTGAATAATACATTTGACCCTTGAACACTGCAGGAGTTAGTGCACCAACCCCCCATGCAATCAAAAATCTGCATACAACTCTTGACTCCCCAAAAACATAAACCACTGATAGCCTACTATTGACTGAAAGCCTTACTGATAACGTAAACAGTCAGTTAACACATTTGATATGTTACATGTATTATATACTGTATTCTTAAACTAGAGAAAAGAAAATGTTATTAAGAAAACCATAAGGAAAATAAAATACATTTACAGTATTTGTTGGAAAAATTCTGCATTTAAGTGGATCTCTGCAGTTCAAACCCATGTTATTTAAGGGCCAACTGGTATAGTAAAGTTGAAGATGCTCATACCCTGCATCCTAGGAAATCCCTTTCCATAGAAAATTTTACACACACAAGGAGTACTGTACAAATATATTAATTGTAGCTTTTTTCTTATTTTTTAAATAGGGAAAAGACAAAGTATATTGTAAAAATGATTAGTAAATTGTGATATGCTTACACACTAGAATACTGCCATACAATTGATAAAATGAATGCAGTTGATTCACATCTGTCAATATGGATAAATCTAAAAATTACAGTGTTAAGTAAAAAAAGGAAGTTTCAGTATGTTATATATAACATGATCGTTATATAAAGTTCAAAACCTGTGAAACAACTATATAACGTTATAGTTAGAAAATAACACAGAAGAATACTAAAAAATACATGAGATTAAAAACTGAACTTGTAATGAATATTTCTGAGGGAGAAAAGAGAATAAAACCAGAAAGTAGTGACCCAATAAAAATGTTGACTTTATTTATTTAATTTTTATTATATTTACAGGTTACAGTACTGTGATGAGACTGTTCCTGTAACTTTTGATCCACACACAGAGTTCCTTGGTCCTCAGAAGAAAACAGAACAAATCCAAAGAGACATTGGAATTTGGTGTCCAAGGCATCTTAAGACTTCTGGGGCACAAGGCTATAAGTTTCTTGGAATTGACCAATGTGCACCTCCGTGCCCCAACATGTATTTTAAAAGTGATGAGCTAGAGTTTGCGAAAAGTTTTATCGGAATAGTCTCAATATTTTGTCTTTGTGCAACTCTGTTCACATTTCTTACTTTTTTAATTGATGTTAAAAGATTCAGATACCCAGAGAGACCAATTATATATTACTCTGTCTGTTACAGCATTGTATCTCTTATATACTTTATTGGATTTTTGCTAGGCGATAGCACAGCCTGCAATAAGGCCGATGAGAAGCTAGAAGTTGGGGATACAGTTGTTCTCGGCTCCCAAAATAAGGCTTGCACTGTTTTGTTTATGTTTTTGTATTTTTTCACAATGGCTGGCACTGTGTGGTGGGTGATTCTTACCATTACTTGGTTCTTAGCTGCAGGAAGAAAATGGAGTTGTGAAGCCATTGAACAAAAAGCCGTGTGGTTTCATGCCGTAGCATGGGGAATTCCAGGTTTTCTGACTGTTATGCTTCTTGCTATGAACAAAGTTGAGGGAGACAACATTAGTGGAGTTTGCTTTATTGGCCTTTATGACCTGGATGCTTCTCGTTACTTTGTACTCTTGCCGCTGTGCCTTTGTGTGTTTGTCGGGCTGTCTCTTCTTTTAGCTGGCATTATTTCCTTAAATCATGTTCGACAAGTTATACAACATGATGGCCGGAACCAAGAGAAACTAAAGAAATTTATGATTCGAATTGGAGTCTTCAGTGGCCTGTATCTCGTGCCATTAGTGACACTTCTTGGATGTTACGTCTATGAACAAGTAAACAGGATTACCTGGGAGATAACTTGGGTCTCTGACCATTGTCGTCAGTACCACATCCCATGTCCTTTTCAGGTAAAAGCTATGATTTGTAGTATTTTGTGACTTAATTTTAACCTAGAAAATGTTCTCTAGAAATATACTTGAATTAGTTATGAACATACAATTAGATTTCAGATGAGAAATCCAGGAGTCATAGGAATGTTCCCTGTGCAACTAGGATAAACGTCTGAAGGTTTTTTTAGTTTCAGTTCAATAGTAAAGTGCCTCCCTTAGCTATTCTTTTAAAAATTACCGTGAGTTGCAAAGACAACAATAGTAATGAAGAAAAGAGAAGAACAGGTCTTGGCATTGGGAAAAAAGAAAAGTAACTCCTGCTGAAATGGGAGTTGTTTTAAATTCTTCAGTTAGTATTAGAAAACCTTATTTGTGTATATTTAATTTCATCCTATTATAATGTTTTGATTATAAAAACAGAACTTAATTTTTGCCTAAACCATCCTGTCATTTCTTAACTGAAAAAAGCAATTGAAACGAGATGCATTTCATATGTTTCTGATGTTTATGGTTAGTATAAAGATGGTGTTTTTAAGATTAAAAATGTAAATTTCTGAAAATAGGGAAATTTTAAAAGCATTTTAGTTAAGGATCTTTTAATAGAAAAAATTTTAAATAGATTGTATACTTTTTTCTTGAATATTTATATGTTATATTAGCTAATCATATGGATGTAAGTGCTGCCAGTGTATTAATCAGGCAATGTATGGGCTGAATTATTTTACACAAATTATATTCTGGAAAGTTACTGTCCTTTAATTTGGTATAGCCTATTTTATATGCTGATGTGTGGGGATAAGTTTTACTTGCCTTGTGTACTGTTCATAGTCTGTTATCCATAGGCTGTTTTTCCTGTATTTTTAGTAAAGGAGCGGTCTCTATAGTGATCCTGATGTATTATATGTCTCCTGTGTTCCCCAGTATTTTTGGCAAATTAGGAGGAAAAAACAGCTATAACACACTACTAAAAAAAAGTTTAATGTCTATGATTTTTAAAAATTATGTTTCACATAAAGAAACAAACTATAAGATATTAGAAGGTAACATGAGAGAATTCTAAACAGAGTGGAGACAGACTTCATAAGTGTGATAAAAAATCCTGGAACTATAAATGAAAAGATTGCTAAATTTGACTAAGTTAAAAAAATTCTTTTAAGATGCTACATGGCAAAAACCTTGCCATAATCAAAGTCAGAAAACCAATTGGGGACATTTATTCACACATAGCATCATAGTTGAAGGGCTAATTTCTTTAATTTATAGAGAATTCCTATAGATCGATAAGAAAAAAAACATAATATAGTATAAAAATGATTAAAAAAAGAATATGAAGAGGGTTCACAGAAAAGAAAAATCAAAGTTGTTCTTAACATGTAAAAAATGTTATGAAAATGTAAATTAAAATGATAATATTATATTCTGCTATGACATGGCAAACATCTAAAGGTTTTATAACCACTGTGTTGGTGAAACTGTGGCAAAATATGCATTCTCAGATTTTGCTGTTCCAATTAGTTCAACCTTCTGTGGAAAGCATTTTGACAGTGTCTATTATTTAAAATGCACACAACTCTTTGATATTGCCCCTATGGGAGTTTACAAAATAGATATCAGAAGTATGAGATTACATACATACAGAGATATTCACTGCAGCATTATAGGCAATGATAATAGGTAGAAAATAATCTAAGTATCCATTAATAGGGATAACTAAATAAATCATGGTTCAGCCATACAATGGAACAGCTTTTAAAAATAAATGAAGAGATCTATTTGTTGATATGAAATGGTCATCAAGAAATATTAGTAAGTGAAAAGAGCAAGATATAATAGAGTGTATAGTATTTTGACACTTGTGTAACATGTGAAAAGTAATATTTGAAAGTTTATGCTTAACAGAAAAGTATGAATTAATTTTATGAAATTTCCCTATTTTCACATTTTATTTTGTGATATTTATTTTGCTTTAACAGTTTTTATAATACGAATGTCAACAACGTGTAAAGACTCTAAAGTAGTATGTTGTTCTAATTAATTTAAATGTGGGATTTTTTTGTGGTAGATAGATTAAAGTGAAGGAAAGCAGATAAATATTTAGAGACAAGTATTTGGCAATATGAAGCTTCCGTACTTCCACGGGGGAAAACTCAGGAAATTAAGCAGGATTAGGAAGGACATCCTTCCTAAATATATTTAAGAGTTTTTCCCTTTCTAGCTATGTATTCTGACACACATATAAAGGTTCTTTGTTCAGAACTTAGGTAAAGAGTGTATTATACTTAAAACACTATATATTATATCAAACATTTTATAATGAAACAGACTAAAGATTTATATTTTTTGTTCCAGGTTTATGTTGACTATATAAACTTCTCTCCACTTTAGAATATATCACTGAAATTTTTATCATTCACTATTTTTTATAGGCAAAAACAGAAACTCGACCAGAGTTGGCTTTATTTATGATAAAATATCTGATGACATTAATTGTTGGCATCTCTCCTGTCTTCTGGGTTGGAAGCAAAAAGACATGCACAGAATGGGCTGGGTTTTTTAAACGAAATCGCAAGAGAGAGTAAGAACCTATTGAATTATCTGACATTATTTTAAAATAGATCACATACCAAGGAACTATTCAATTCATCATTGTACTGGAGTTTTATTATGTCAACTGTTGTTTCAAGTTTGGAAACCTTTATCATGAAGAGAGTTTTTTTTTTTTTGGCATTAATTATAACAGTCTTTGATATATATTATTCTATTGAAATATGAATGAAAGATTTGTAAAATATGTGTTTTCTCTCTGTGGCTTATACTACATCAAATATTATTATTGCTTTCATTATTTAGGGTATAGCACTTAATAATTTTATCCTTTTTTTATCAATGATAAAAAGTTAAATGGGATCAAATATATGTAAAGAAATCTATAAAATATGATTCAAATGTGATATTCTTTACTACCTTTAAATTTTTTCACACACAGCATAGATTTAAAATTTCACTTATTTGCCTTGCCTAAGATGGTAAAAATTCAAACTTATGGAACATACTGCAACAGTATATAGTAGATGTACATTTATGAGTTAATAGTTTATTTTAGTTATTTACATACATTGCCTACCATGTATTATGAACAATATACAATAGAGTTTTTAAACTGTTCCCCATTGACTTGATTAATGAACGTTTTTTGTGGTAAAATTTTTTTAACTGTAGACCTTTTAAAAATAAGTTTTAAAGTCTGAAAATTGCATTTAACTGGACTTGAAATTTTTTTCACTGTTATTATATGTCTACCCCATATTAATATACCCATACTAACTTACTAACTTTAATGTTAGAAAGAAAAAAAATTGAATTTAAGCAAAGACTACTATTTATATTCTGTCTCATCTCTCTTCTGGTTTACTTTTATATATTTGATATACTTACATATGATACACATAAAGATAGTACCCTACTTTATCCTGGTTTGAGTTTCCTTACCCTCATTCTTTCATTCTGCGTATTTCTTTACCAGTCTACTATTTATGCTGACAAAAGTAACTAACAGTATATGCACAGATTTCAGTTCATGGAAATCTATATTTCATAGTGTTTATAATCTTAGGTTTTAAAAATAATATAAATCTTATAGCATTTCTGACTTTATTGAATAAGGATTTTTAGCACAAAATAGGTGATATGTGTTATGGCTTCTTCTATAACACTTAATATTTGTCAACTCAATCATGTCCTTGGATTTTCTTACAGTCCCATCAGTGAAAGTCGAAGAGTACTACAGGAGTCATGTGAGTTTTTCTTAAAGCATAATTCTAAAGTTAAGCACAAAAAGAAGCACTACAAACCTAGTTCGCATAAGCTGAAGGTCATTTCCAAATCCATGGGGACCAGCACAGGAGCTTCAACGAATCACGGCACTTCCACAGTAGCAATCACTAGCCACGACTACTTAGGACAAGAAACTTTCACAGAAATCCAAACCTCTCCAGAAACGTCAGTGAGGGAAGTGAGAGAAGACGGAGTGAGTGCCCCCACATCAAAAGAACAGGACTGCGGTGAACCTGCCTCCCCAGCAGTGTCCAGCTCCAAACTCTGTGGGGCACAGGCCGACAGGAAAGGCCGGGCAGGCAACGTGAGCGATAAAGGCAGTGTGTCTGAAAGTGCACGGGGTGAAGGAAGGTGAGCTTCCGTTTGGTTATCTTAAATCAACACTGTTGTGGGTACTGCATTATACGTATTTTCTTTAAGCATAACACGTTTGGAAGGAACATATTCTGTAAGATGACATGTTTGTACACTCAATCCAAAGAAGTTTGGGTTTAAGAAGTTTAAGTTCATCCTATAAATACGCTATTTCATAGTTTAATTCTTAGCTTTGAGAAGAGCCTTCATGTACGTTGTTCCAGGAGAACAGTAATATTCATTTCTATGGTAATTGTTAAGAGTTGCATGTATATTTAGGCAAATGTTTAAAGTTCATCTGAAATACTCTAATTAGTATTGTGTTACAGTAGTGTCTAAAAGGTTTTTGTCAGTTTATACAAAGATGATCAAGTTTTAATTTTCTGAACATGAAAGGTTGTTGACATTATCTTTAATGAATTTTTCCCAATAGTTATAATTCATCCAAACACAGGTAAACATCAAATTAACCAGAATGCTGACAGCTAACTGCTTTAAGGTCTCAAGGTTGACTTACCTTGTCCTCCCAAACTAGGCCAAATGCACCTTCTCTGTGTTCCTCTAACAGCTTTTGCATACCTAGATTATAACTAGATACATGCTTTTACCCTCCACTAGATTTATAAACTCTTTAAAGGCAGAGCTGAGGTCTTTCTTATCTTTGTGTTCCCAACCACTTACATAATGCCTGATCCACGGCATGGTGGGAAATCAATAAAATGTTTCCTAAGCCAAGGGTAGGAGTTCTTTCTTATTAACTGTATTCCCATGAGACATCATGCTCTGTCCATGCATGGGTGGTGCTTGACAAAGTTTCCAAAGTTAGCAAAAATTATGTTTGAAAATAAATTATTTATATTTTGAGTTGTTAGATCATACATGGAGAATTTTAGTTAATTTTCCTCTGGTTGGGAGTAAAAACTCACGAAAAGTGGATAGTAGTTGTTAGAAGGACATCTGGTATCACATTCGTGCTTTGGTATTTACATATGTCAACTTTCATTTTTCTACCTAGGATCACTCCAAAAAGTGACGTTACTGAAACTGGCCTGGCGCAAAGCAACAACTTGCAGGTCCCCAGTTCTTCAGAACCAAGCAGCCTAAAAGGCTCCACATCACTGCTCGTCCACTCGGCTTCAGGAGTTAGAAAAGAGCAGGGTGCTGGCAGTCACTCAGATACTTGAAAACCAGGCTATCCCATTACTTAGAAGCGGATTTGTGTTACACTAGAGACCAGAACACTGTCTTAGAATAATCACTGTTATGTTCTTCTTTTGCACTTAAAGCCCCATTACACTGGAAACAATAGACTCCGAGAATAGCATAATTCATTTCACACACAGGTTAGTGACAACAATATACCTGAAAAACAGAAATGTGCAGGTTAATAATATTTTTTACATTGTGTGGGAGGAGGGAGTTAGAGGAATCTTCCTTTTCTTTTTATGAAGATTCTACTCTTTTTAAAAGTATTTTAAAGTATACAATGCTATTTCATTTTTATGACATAAAATCAAGATTTTTCTTTGCTGGAGTATTTAAAACTTATCCTTGTATCCTTTTTATATTTTTGAAAATAAGTTTATATGTATTTGAACTTTTTAAAGAAATCCTAGAAAATCTATTCAAGCATTTTTATGTTTTCCTGATATATTAGCACTACTTTGGTAGCTTTTACACTGAATTTCTAAGAAAATGAAAAATAGTATTCTTTTTTAGTATAAAAAAATAGTTGGCACACCAAAAGGTGTTATAATGGGTATTTAACTAAAAAAATCCACTTACTCTACCTTATCATTTTCAATGTGTGAATTTTATAAAATCTTATTATTTTAGGAATTTCACAGCTCTATTATGCAACTAAGTAAGGTGCTTATTAAAAGAATGTCCAATATTGATTGTATTATGCTGCCCACTGATCCTTCTGCATTTTAAAAATAAAATGTCCTGGAGGATTAATAGATGAAATGTTACATTTTTATAAATTAAGCCAAATGCAATTGGTTTTGTTTTTTTTTAATGTTTCATGACCACTCAAGATTGTATTATTATGACCATTTACAGTTGCTTATATTTTTGCTTTAACTTGTACTTCTAACATTTAGGATACTACAGGTAATTTGTGTTGTGCAGTATCTTTCTCAGACATTACATTGAATTCATTTCTGCATTTTTTAAATAGGATTTTGCTGAACAGGAAAAAGTATATAAGCAATATTAGTGCCAATCAAATGGAAAAAATATAGTCCGGATTGAATATAATATATTTCATATGACAGACTTCAAAATATTAAAAGTTTTTCTTAATTTTGTTTCCAGTTAAGTATTATTCCATGAACAAGTTTTCTGATGCTTTTAGTTTTCTTCTCTACTTAGCATTCTGTTAAACTGTAAAAAGAAAATTATCATGTACTGTATGGAAAATGTAAATATTTTCCACATTTTTTAAGTTTGTGTGCAAAAACTTGGTGTGTGTTTTTTTTTTAAGTAATAAAATTTCTTTATGTAAAAGATTGTAAAGTATTCTGTGATACATATAGTGGTCCTGGCCTGAGAAGTGGTATAATTTTCAGATCAGTGGCTCAGTGACTAATAAGCCAGAAGCTTCTTTTTTAACTAGAGAAGAAGACAATCAGACTCTTATTTTTTTAATTGTCACAGTTTCTTCCCAAAGTATAAATTATACAGCTGTATTAATCATAACTTTTAAAGTCAGTTGGAGACCTGGTGTCTGTGCAGTGAAGCAAAGTGGACCTAGGACCCTGCTTTCGCTCTTGTCGGTGGGAAATAAAACAGTATCATCCTCAAAATATGAAAATAAAAACCTAGTAAGTTAATGGGAAATTGCCAAGCGAACATCTAGAAGAGAAATTCCCACTGCTAAGCCTGAGATTTGGAACTTCTTTTTCCCTGGAAGCATTTGATGATTTAGAAAGGGCAGCTGAGAAGTGCTGTTAGCCGTAAAATCTGGAGGACAAGGGGAAGGGAGCCTGGCACACCATACCATACTTGGAATTGTGACCTCAAAAGGGATATATTAACTGTAGATATGAGATGAACTGTAAGGAAAGCAGCCCTGCTTCAGGTTATCTGGGTGGACTAGAAAAATCTCTAACCCCTGGAATGAGGTAGTTCTCTATTAGTAGTAACCTCAAGCTTCTCTGGAGGAAAAAATGTCATTCTACATACTCTACAAATTCTTTTCAAATACAGTGTTCATCATATAAGCAAACATAGGCATACAAAAACAATACAGGAACAAGAATTGCCACAAACATCAGACAGAAAAAAATCCAGAGCTCCTGAATTACCAGGCACAGATTTGTTAAATTCATGTAACTTAAAAAAAATCAGCAAGGAAAACAATAAGATACCACTATACACCTATTACAATGGTTAAAATGCAAAAAATCTGACAATACCAGTTATCTGGTAAAAATACAGAGCAACAGGAACTCATTCATTGTGAATGAGAATGCAAAATGCTACAAGTACTTTGGAAAAGAGCTGGGAAGTTTTCCTACACAACTAAACAGTGGTCTTACCATTGGACCCAACAATCACTCTCCTAGGTATTTATCCAATTGATTTATCTAGATACTCTGCCCTTGAGATGCAGCATAAAGTCTCCATTCCTTGAATTTGGGCAGCACGTACTGACTTCCTTCCAAAGAATACAGTAGGGAGAGAGGGTGGGAAAGAGTAACTTTCACTGTGGAGAAATGACAGAAACTACTTCAGCTAGGTGAACAAGGTAAACATCAACGTGACAAGTCATGGGAGTATGTACCTTTCATATGATGTGATAAAAATGGCACTTGACCTCTGAGATCCTCCTCCCCCAAATCCATAGCCTTATCTATTAATGGGGAAAAAAAACAGGCAAATCCCAACAGATAGACATCTGCCATAATACTCGACCAGTATTCCTCAAAACTATCAAGATCATCAAAAACAGTCTGAGAAACTCAAAGCCAAGAGGAGTCTAAGAAGACAAATGACTAAATATAATGTGGTATTCTAGAAAAGAAAATACATTAGATAAAAATGAAGGAAATCTGAATAAAGCATGGGCTTTAGCTTACCCATTCAGTTCAATGACATGCCACTTAATTAGGTATATGATAATTCCCTCCCTCTGCTTGTTCTTTTTCACTGGAATGCCTTATGATCAGATATCGGACATCCTGAGTGGATCCTCTAATTTTCTCATTTTTCCTCTTCTTTTGTCCATCTCTGCATTTTTGTTCTCTAAGAAAATTTCTCAAACTTAGAAAATTTTTATTAAATTTGTATTTTGTCTATCGTATCTTTTAATTTCAGAGTGTTTTTTACTGCTATTCTTTTTTAAATAGTATCTTCCTTTTAATGATTCTTTTATATATATTTGAAGATATATAATTTACTCTTTAAAGGTCACATAGAAAACACCTTAATTTTTAATATTTATTTTTGAACAGATGACTTCGTTAAAGTCCATTAGTTGCTCTAAGTTTGTACTTGATTTTTCTTGGATTTTCTAAGTGTGACCCTTTCATCTCAAATAATAAAAGTTTTATTTTCTTATTCATTAGCTAAAACTTGGAGCCAGCAATCGTTGACAGTGGTAGGAGCAGACATCCTTGTCTTGTTTATTTTAATGAAATTCCTATAAGTACACTATCCTTAAGAACAATGTTGACATTTGATGTGAGATAGATATTTTTAACAATAAAGAATCCTATTTTAAAATACAATTTTTAAAAAGTTAGCAGTAGGAGTTGAATCTTATCAAAGATTTTTGCTATCGATATTAATCAAGGTCAGCTAACTGCTGTAACCAACAAACTTCAAAATCCTTAGTAGCTTAAAAACATCATTCAAAAGACAGTGAGGTGCAAGTGTTCTTGAGTTAGCCTTCCAAGTAATTACTTCAAGAATCCACCATTTCTATCTTGTGACACTGCACTCTCTTAGGGCTTCAGATTCTTCTGCAGGATTCTCTGCACCCAGCCAGCAGGTGGAAGAGAGAGTAAACAGTTACACAAGAAAGTTCTGTGAGCCAGAGAGGCAAGTGGCACACACCATTTCCAGCTACATTCCATTTGCATGAACTCGGGAACAAATCCCTACCTAACTGTAAGGGAAGCTGAGTAAAGTAGACCAGGCATGCACCTGGGAGGGAGAAGAAACAGGCTTAGTGAGCAACTGGACAGCAATGTTTCAGTCTAAAAATATGATACAGTAAATAAATGTTCTAATCTAGAGCCGCCCTTTAATTATTTGAATAACTCAAATTATTATGGGGTATCACTTAATTATACTGTTTGATTTGATGGTGATTTATTTAGGATAAAAATTTGCATTTACATTTACTTATATTCTAAATGATTTCTAAACCATGGACAAAATATGTATAATCAGTAAGCTTAAATTTTAAAGTATTCATTTTTAATAGCAGACTTCAAAAATGTCTAATTCAAAAGAAAGCAACAGTTTTTCATGGGACCAGAGTCTTTGATGCTAAAAAGAGCCTGCTGTTTCAGAGGTGGTGACATTAATTTTTGTAAGAACTTCATAATATTTTGTAACCAAGAAAGTTGATCTAAATTACACAATACGTTTACAATAACAAGGTTGGCATGAGCCTTGTGCAGTTAAACTCAACATCAGTAAAGATGTGATAAAGCAGAATTTCAGTTTTGGAAGTTGGCCACAAACCCACAACAGAATTTTCTGGAATGCCATCTTTCCAAAAGACTCAGTACACCTAATTGGATTCATTTAGTGCTTAGCCATTAGTCATGGTACCAAAGGACTCTTCCCTAGACTTTCCTTGAAAAATTAGACCCAAAACACCCTGTTACTGCCATCTATCATCAAAATCATAGTTTTAGTGCTTTCTTACTCCCATCTCAGAAATGTACCACTGGTGAGTGTTTCCAGTTACCACTGCTGGAAAATTTTGACATTGCCAAGACAGGCACTGGTACTCTCAGAAAATGAAAGGTCTACTTTTTAATAACCACAAGGAACCCCACTGTTCCTTTTCTGCATCGAAAGCATAATCTTTATACCTCACTGCCCATAGCAAAAATCACAGACTTAAAATTACAGATGCTGAAGCTTTTAGCAGAAACCCCTGTGATCTCTCAAGTGCAGAAGAGATCAAATTTCGTTAACTTAGAATGGCAATGGAGAGAAAAGAGAAAATGCAAAATTGAAATGCAAAATCAAAATCCAAAGACATTGGGACCCAGAACTAATCAGAAGTGCAAAGTGACACAGTAAAGTTTGTTATGGCCATTATTGGAGGAGCAGAAACAAAAGGGAGTGATGAACAGAAGTATGAGATTTCCAGTCAAGATGGCAGAGTAAGTAAATGCTTAAGTGTTTGCCTTTTCTCATGACCACCTCAGAATTACAGCTAAACCACAGAACAGTCACCTGAAGTCTAGCTGAACAGAAGTCCTACAACTGAGGACCCAGAAAAAGCTTCCCCGAGACTGGTAGGAAGGGCGAAGATGCTGAACATACAAGTTCCATACCACGTGAGGAAGTTAAAAATTCTGAGGGACATCTCAGCTGTGGACGTCGTTCCAGAGCAGTGAGGGGTCCCAGCCCCACACCAGAATCCCCAGCCCCGGGTTCCAGTGCTGGGAAGAGAAGTCCTTACTTATGGCTGTGAAAACCAGTGGAGATTGTGACTGAATGAGATGGAGGGCTGTAGGAGTCCCTGGCATTTCTCTTCAAGGGCCTGGACATGAATTTACTTGCAGAAGGACTCACTTGCTCCGAGCTCCAGTTCTGGGGAAACAGCTTGAAAGGTGCCAGGGCCATACAGAGAGGAGCTGAATTGTCTGGTTTCAGGACGAGGGCTGGAGAAGCAGCTTTCTTCTAGACAGAAGGGCTGGCAGAAGCCATCATTCCTTTGTTGAGCCCTTCCCCCTCCCAGCATGCAGACTCAGGCAGGCCCCATTTCTGAGTCTTCATCAAGCTGGCTAATCCTGATTACATGCCCTGGTGATTCCCTGAGACCCTGCCTCACTCATCTTTCAGGCAAACCCAAGTCCCCTCCATTGGCTTTTCCATGCAAATGGTCTATTTGGTTCATGCTGCAGATTTTCCTAAAATCTCTCAAAGATTCACAAAACCCCAACAAGTAGCCTCCGGCCTCAGTGTGCTTCAAACCTCTTGCTGGGCAGCTTCAAGCCTGGCACTAGTGGCAGCCAGGCCAGTTTGTCCGTTGGCCTCTCCAGACACCTCCAAATCCATTGTGAGTGGCAGCAGTCTACAGACTGCTTAGTGGCTCATGCCAGGTGGCCTCAGGCAGGGCACAGGCTGAACTTGGGCTGCAGCATGGCTCTTCCCAAGGGGCAGATCACTGAGTGGCCAGCTTTAGACTAAGCCAAAGCACCTGGAGCACCTGATTCAGGTGACCATGGAACACTGCGCCACTGGGCCTCACAGAACATCTACTATTTAAGGCCACTCTACTAAGACTGGGAGACACAGCAGCTGTACTTAATACATAGAAAAAAACACAGGAGGCAGCAAAATTAGGAGACAAAGAAATATGTCTCAAATGAAAGAACAGAACAAAGCTCCAGAAAAAGAACTAAACAAAATGGAGATGAGCAATCTACCAGATACAGAGTTTAAAACACTGATTGTAAGGATGAACAATGATCTCACTGAGACCTTCATCAAAGAGATAGAAAAAAAACATAAAAATGGAGATAGAGAATATAAAAAGAAAACAGTCAGAAATGAAAAATACAATAACTGAAATAAAGTATGCATTGGGGGAATCAACAGCAAATTAGATGAAGCAGAGGATTGAATCAGCAATTTAGAAGAAAAGGAAGCAGAAAATACCCAATTAGAACAGCAACAAGAAAAAGATTTTAAAAAACAATTAGAATAGTTTAAGGTGTCTCTGGGACAACATCAAGTGTAACAGCATTCATATCATAAGGGTTCTAAGGGGAGAAGAGAGAGCAAGGAATTGCAAACCTATTTGAAGAAAGAACAATGAAAAAGTTCCCTAACCTGGCAAAGGAAATAGACATATAAGCCCAGGAAGCTCAGACAGTCCCAGATAAAATGAACCTAAAGAGGCCCACATCAAGACACATCATAATTAAAATGCCAAAGGTTAAAGACAAAGAAACAATTTTTAAAGCAGCAAGAGAAAAACAGTTACCTACCTACAAGGGAGCTCCCATAAGACTAGCAGCTGATTTCTCAACAGAAACTTTTCAGGCCAAAAGGGATTGGCATGAAAAACTCAAGGTGTTTCAAAGCCAGGACCTACAGCCAAGATTACTCTTTCCAGCAAAGTTATCATTTAGAATCGAAGGACAAATAGAGAGCTTTTCAGACAAGAAAAAGCTAATGAAATTCATCAACACCAAACCAGTATTACAGGAAATGTTAGAAAGACAAGAAGAAGGAGAAGGAGAAGAAGAAATAAAAAAATATGAATAATAAAATGGCAGTAACTGCATAGCAACAATTACTTTAAATGTAAATAGATTAAATGCTCCAATCAAAAAAATATAGGGTGACTGAATGGATAAGAAAACAAGACTCTTATCTATGCTCCCTACAAGAGACTCACTTCAGCTTAGAAAACATACAGACTGAAAGGGATGGAAAAAGATAGTTCATGAAAATGGAAACAAACAAACAAACAAACAGAAAACAGCTGGGATAGCAATACTTAACCCAGACAAAGTAGACTTTAAAACAAAACCTATAACAAGAGACGAGGGAGAATCCAATAATCCCACTTCTGAGTATTTATCTGAAGAAACCCAAAACACTACTTTGAAAAGATATGTGAATCCATATGTTCACTGCAGCATTATTTATAATAGTCAAGATACGGAGGCAACCTGGGTGTCCATCAATAGACGAATGGATAAAAAAGAGGTGGTACATATATACAACAGAATGTTACTCAGCCATAAAAATGAATGAAATCTTGCTATCTGCAACAACATGAATGGACCTGGAAGGCATTATGCTGAGGTAGATAAATGCCATGTTATTTCACTTGCCTGTGGAATCTAAAGAACAAAACAAACAAACAAACAAAATGGAAACAAACTTATAGATACAGAGAATATTTTGATGTTTGCCAGAAAGAAGGAGGAAGGGATTAAGAAATACAAATCGGTAGTTACAAAACAGTCATGAGGATATAAAGTACAGCATGGGGAACATAGTCAATAATATTGTAATAACTATATATGGTGTCAAATGGGTACTAGATCTATTGGGTGATCACTCCTAAGTTATACGAATGTCTAATCACTGTGCTGTACACCTGAAACTAATATAATATTGTGTGTCAACTATAATTAAAAACTTTTAAAAATTAAGGAAAAGAATGAAAGTATAATAAAATGAAAAGAAGGAAGAACTGGAAGGAGTAAATAATAACTAGAAATTAAAACAAATAAAAAAATAATTGCTAAAATGAACAAATTTTAGCAGCCAAATTTGAGGTTTTAATTTTTCATCTCAGAAGGAAGGAAGGGACAATCAGAAAAACTTCTAAGAATAGGTTTTCTGATTTTCCACTACAAACAAAAAATATGAGAGGTGAACCTACTCAAGTTTCGATAAAAACACCTTCTAGAAAGTTTTTCAAATAAACCATTTCCAAATGCATGCTGCTGTTCATCTTCATTTGCACTGAACACTCTTTAAGTATTTCCTATTTATCTGGTTTCATTCTCACCGGGTTTTAACATATCTAAGTGCAAAGATTCTAATAACCCTATGTTTAATACCTGTGTCTATAAATATATGATGACAGGATATATTGAGAAGGAAGGCACAAAATCAATAGGGATTAAGAAAACGTCTTTTTCCAAACTCAAAAGCAAAAAAAGTGTCTCAATATCATCTCTCTCTCAGTTTCCAGAGTACGAACTGAAGTAAAACTGTCTAGTTTGTGGGTTTATTTCCTTTGAAGACTGTTCTGACATCTCATTAGTTTCACTGTCAGGAATGTAGTCTGCAGACTTCACCCAGAAAAGCTCACCAGTGAAGTACGAGCTCCCCTGGTGGTTTTAGTCTTTCTGCGTGGCCAGTCCAGTGACCCCCTGAAAATTTGCTTTTGAAAAACCCTCCAGAGCTGGTAAACAAAGTTGACCACTGGCAAAACCCTTGCTGGCAATTTCAGCCTCTTAACTGCCACCTCTCTTAGTGCAGACTCCAAGTGAAGAAGAATGACACGCTGTGTTTCCAGGGTTGACCGTGTTGGCAGGCTGTGGGCAAATAAAAAGTACAGTAAAACAAAACAGAAGGACTGTGTTTCCTCGACTGACAGGCATCACTGCCTCTTTGTCGCTGGTCCTCAGGGCTTTCCAGGCCTGCCCCACAGACACTAAGACGTCCAAATGTTTGCTTTATGAAAGCAAAGACCAGGAAAGGGGCACAAGACACATTCAAAACCAGGAGGAGGTTACCTGGCACTTCAGAGGCGGAGCAGAGTCTGGCTCCCAGGGTCACTTTGAAAAGAGCAGTATAAAAACCTGTTCTCCTCACTCAACAGTTGTGGGTCCCAGGCCTGGCTATGATCCAGGCTCATGGCTGGGACTAGGACCCCGGATTTAGAATGCTCCATCAGTGCAGGAGGGCGCCCGTGCCCAGCTCGTGGGCATGATGCAGCTTATTCTATCTCACATGTGTGCTGAATGCCACTAGTGTTCTCTGGCACATGTGGAGCCCATGTGGTCCCCTAATGCAGAAGCGGGCTTTGTGCAATAAGGCTGATACCTGCGTTCCTTCTCATGTTGGCCCCTTGGGTGTTCTTTTAACCGGGCGTCTCACCACGAAACCTTCCCTTCTCGACCAGTTCGGCACTGACAGTTGTGCAGAGCTACGGAGGAGATTGAGTCTCATGCTGAAGAGGTAAAAACATCTAAAATTAGCAGTTAAAGGGAATGAGATCTAAATGCACTGACGCGGAAGCCTTCCAAGGCATTGTTAAGCACAAAGACAGCAGGTGGTAAAACTATGCTTACAGAATAATATCTTGTATGTAAACAATCTCCCACCCTACGGTATCAGGCTGTATATTTTCTATCGTCACATAAATACCTATGTAAAGGCACAGAAGGCTCTGGAAAACGTGGTAACAAGGGAGGAGTCAGCATTGTAGGTGATGATCGCAGCAGACTTTTGCCTAATCTGCAATGCTTAAGTTTTTATAAGGAGGATCTATTAACATATCGCATTGTGTAATTAAGAATTTTTTTAAAGAAAATCTAAGCATATATCTAGCAAATGGGCCTAAATGTAGTTGCTGCTTCACTGATGTGAACCTCACACCTTGCAGGCCAGGGAGGGACACCCCCCACCACTGACAGGCCACCAGTTTATCCAGTTCAAACTCCCTCCGATTCCTCAGTCCTCTCTGCTTCTTTCTGTCTCCCTAACCACTTTCTCTCTCTCTGTCTCTCTCTGTCTCTCTCTCTCTCTTTTTTTTTTTGCCACATTTGTTTTGAGAACCTCTGTGCTTACTTTTTTCTCTTCAGTTTCTTCCCCGGACCGTCCTCCCATCCCCACAGATAAATCCTACACCCATTGACTGGATCCCAGCATTGAGAGATGGGGTGTGGGGATGGGAGTACAGTGTGGAGGACCAGCCCCCCAGCAGTGTGATACAGGGAAGGAAGAGAAGCTTCAGGTAGACTGAAGTCTGCAGAACACCCATGATGGCAAATTCTTTCCATTCACTGTCTCCACCACTTCTCCCACCATACACACAGACCACCACCACCTTGGGGGCCCCCAGCAGTGGGTAATCGTCACTACAATTTGCTTCCCTAGTCATCAACTTCAGGTTGAAAAACTGATCAAAAGTGAATGCAAGAGCCTAAGGTCTGAAGGTCAGGGAGAGTCTAAGGCATTAGTGACTTCCCACAGAAGCCAGGCCCCTGTTTTTCTCTAGAGACTCCCCTTAGGGCAGGGCAGTTGGCCCAGGCTCCCGAGTTCTGAACTGAGGAACAGGGGCCTGTGGATCTAAGGAGAAAGCTGGCTCTTACAGTTCGCTCTGTCTTAGTCACCATGGCTAGGTGTTCTCAGGGACCACCCAGTTTTGACCAACAGCTCCCAACTGGCTAAGTAATTCCAAACTTAGGGTGAACTCTGAAGGGAATAAATTTCTTGTTTGTACCCACCTGCTGCCTAAACTGCTAAGAGATGAGGTCTTGATTTTAGAAATTAGATTAGGCCTTTCCCTCCAGACCAGGTGAGTCCATTTTTCCTCTTATCATGTCTGCTGAGAGCAAAAATAGCATTCTTAAGCACCTGACACTTAAACCAAAGTTTGTATTTTTAACCAAAAGGACAAAAATGTTCCAACAGGAATACTATATACATGAGCCAAAGAGAAGGCCCTGCTGTGTCCTGGAGACTCCCAGAGCAAGTCTATCACCGCCAGACCTGCCGTTCGCCTCTAGAACGCAGCCAAGAACAACAGGTAAGTTATATTTTGGCAAGATAACACACACACTGTAGACGATGAACTCAATGACTCCTGTTAGCTATTTTGTTGGTATATTTTGTCAATTTTACGGTTTCTGCAGTAGTAGAGGCTGGCATCCAAACTGGACTGTGTTCTTCCTGTGAGCTGAGACAGGTGCTACGGTTCCTCCCAGTTGTTTTCTAGGGCTTTGGGGTTGAAGCAGTAAAGTCAGCCCTTGTCTGTCCTTCAGGCAAGGTCCTCATGAGATAGAACTCGAGATATACCACGGAGTTAAAATGCTGTGTCTCAAAATAAAGAATGAGGGCCCATGACAACAATATAACCTTATTTTTTAAAAAACTGTTTTACTAAGATATCTATTCCATCTTGCGTTGGATCTGGAAATGGGTCACTTTCTTGTTGTAGTGGCCTCTTCACTAAGGCTAACTGAAGGCTGTACTTGGCAATCTGGGTTTTTTAATTGATAAATATCAAATGTGTGCACTTGGGCAGGTAGTGGGCACCAGCTTTTGGAGCACCACTTAGAGCTTCTAAGAAAACTCCACACCAAGTCTCCATCATGCAAACTCAGGTAAATGGCTCTGTTCGGCAAAAATGTTGGCCTTGGATGAGCTGTTCTATGGTCTAGACACAGGCAGGTTTGGAGGAAAAGAGCACAAGCAAGCCCATGCGGCTCTCACCATGAGCCCTGCTCTCCAGGAGCAGGTTTATCATTAACAAGAGCAGGAGTTTTATCTTCATCTGTCTGACTCTTACTTAGGTCAACTCTCCATTGCTTTCAGACATCAGCATTATATGTTAAGGACCCGCAAATGCAAAAAAATTAACATACAGTCTCCAAAATTGGCGAAGGTAAAATAAAACAAGGAATTACTCAGACAAGCCAAAGAGATTTTTGATAAATGTATTGATAAATCAAATGGAAAAAGACAGGTATGCTTTCTTTTCAGCCCTGTGTTACTAATCAGTTGGTCGGGTCAAAGTAAAGACTGAAAAACTTCATATACTTCAAAAAATGGTGCTGAAACACCTAAATATTTACATACAAAAAAATAATACTAATCTGGACACAGACATTACACCCTTCACAAAAATTAACTCACAATGGATCATAGACCTGAATATAAACTAAAAAACTGTACAATTTCTAGAACATAACACAGGAGAAAACCTAGATGACTTTAGGTTTGGTGATGACTTTTGATACAACATCAAAGGCATGGTCCATGAAGAAAAGAATTTATAAGCTGGTCTTCATTAAAATTAAAAACTTGTGCTCTGTGAAAGACAATGTCAAGAGAAGCCAGACCAGGAGAAGATATTTGCAAAAGATACATCTGATAAAGCATTGTTGTCCAAAATATACAAAGTACTCTTAAAACTCACCTGATTAAAAAATGGGTCAAAGACCTTAACAGACACCTCACCGAAGATGATTAGGCAGATAGCAAATCAGCCATCAGATTTCTACCAAGAAAGAGTTCTACCAAGAGCTAAGGGATTAAGGAACGTGAGTGACCTGATTCCCCATCCAGCCAGATAAGTTGCAAAGAGGACGGGAGCTGTGATGGGAGTGGAATTCCAGAGACCTGAACTATTTATTAACTTTCAGACTTTGAAGATTTTAAGGTTTAAAAGAAGCAAAATCCCCAAAAAGGCACATCTTAGGCAGGAAGAAGTTCTAAATGACTAAGCAAGGAGACTAGGCAAGCAGAGAAGCAGATGTAGCCACCTCACCCCGAGTCACCGTTGGATCACAGAAAGGATCTAGAAATATCCCAGTACTCCCAGTAATAACAGTAAATGATATTATTCGTCAGGCACCATCCCAGGTGCTAAGGATATAAAGGGGAACACGGGGCAAGGCCTCTGCTTTTGCAGAGCTTACATCTGGTGGTAACTAAATATAAGACAAGATAAATTCAGATAGGGATTAGCATTACACTAGAATGTCATTTAATTATATTAATTGAAACATCTTTTAACAGAAATGTAAGTGTCTACAAATACAGTTGTCCCTAAACAACATAGTTTGAACTCACAGATTCACTTATTTGTGGATACTTTTTCGATAAATATCTACGGTTCTATAAATGTATTTTCACTTCCTTTTGATTTTCTTCATAGCATTTTTTCTCTAGCTTACTTTATTGTAAGAATACAGTAGGTAATACGTATAGCATACCAAATACATGTTAATCAATTGTTTATGTTATTGCTAAGGTTTCCAGTCAACAGTAGGCTATTAGTAGTTGAGTTTGGGGAGAGTCAAAATTTACGTGGAGATTTTCAACTGCAAGGCAGGGTCAAGATGTCTAGGAAATATCATTAGTGAAAAAAAGCAGATGATAGCATAATATTGTTTCAATGTGTGCGTATTTTTTAAACACCACCAAGCAATCAACTCAATTCTGACACTACCTAGAGATCCTTCAGGTTAAGGGTTCGGCCCCAAAAGACTACCCCCAACTTTAGATGACGATTGCAAGTCCAGGTTGTCACAAGTGCTTCTGACCCACGGCTATAGATTGAAGGTTCCCACAACTACCTCTTTGGGTTCAACTAATTTGCCAGAGCAGCTCACAGAACTTGGAGGAACATTTACTTAGATTTACCAGTTTATAGTAAAGAATACAGATGAACTACCAGATAAGGAGGTACATGGGGCAAGGTCTAGGGAAAAAGTGAAGAGCTTTTTGTTCTCAGAGCAGCCACTCTCCCCACAGCTCCACGTGCTCACCCACCCAGAAGCTCTCCAACTCGTCTTCTTTTGGGTTTTCATGGAGGCTTTATTATACCTTCTAGCCGCTCTCCTCTTTCAGAGGTCAGAGGGATGAGACTGAAAATTCCAACTCCTTTTATTATATATTCAATTTTCCTGGCAACCAGCCCTCAGCTTTAAGTGCTTTCCAAAATGCATCTCATTAACATAGATTCAGGCGTGGTTGAAAGGGGTTTGTTATGAATATCATGACACCTTTACCCCACTCTCATCTCAGAACTTCCAAGGGTTTTAGGAGTTTTGTGCCAGAAATGAGGACAAAGACCAAATATATATTTATTATTATAAATCACAATACCACATACATGTATATAATAATCCTACTTAATTTATATTCAAATACTGTCATGTGTGTCTGTTTAATGATTAGAAACATATGTACCAAACTATGGACTTTAGTTCCTTTAAATGAATGATTAATGGTGAGGTTTAATAATAGGGAAAACTCATTTTCTACTTTATACATTTCTATACTGTTTGATTTCATAATGAACATATGCTATTCCCTGCCCACCTCGCAAACTGTGGTGGTGTCGTGGGGACTGAGGCTAAAAGTAGTAAGAAAGAGCAGGCTGTTTTGCAAACTTCTGTTACTTGCTTAATTTGACATTTCAATAATATGAAGGCATATTACAGGACAAGATACACATCAATATGAAGATAAGCAGCTTTAAGAATCTCATCTTCAATATTATTCTACAATTTTCAAAATTATTGCTCACTATACAAATATTTCCTTTTTCTCAGTTTTGTGAAAGACACAGTATGCTTGTTTCTACGTGCATAAAAGTGTCCTACATGACATGTAAAATTTAATTCATTCCAGATATGATACTGAACTATAAAACACATAGTCGATTTTACCTCCTACTGTGACTTGGTTTGGAACTTTACTTTGATGAATGATCCATGTCTCTGGATAGAGATCTTAGAAATATTCGACATGTTTTACTCCTATACTGAATTCTAAGTTAAACATTTCAAGATGGCTTTGGTCAGTCAAGCCTGACTGCTGGTATGCAGACATGAACAAATCACTAAGAAAAATAATTAAAACGCTTACTTTTGGATATGCAGCTTGAAAACCAGCATATCTGTTGAACGTATTAACAATGACTCATAACCACATGAGTTAAATATGCTCAGGAGTAAAATATTTAGCTCATAGTTCTGGATGTGCTAAGGTCTAGTGTTACTATGATGCCAACAGAAAATTGGAATTGCATTAGATACACTGGACTTGACTCCTAACTTCAAGGCCAAGAGTTTGCTAATAATGCACCCTGTGGGGCTCAGACAGGAGGGGAACCTCCCTGTCTCCCTCTGCCTTCTGTTTTCTAGGACTCTGTCTGGGAGGAGAGGGAAAATATCTTTGCAGCAGCCCATGCTGTAACTTGGATTCTTGCCTCTGATGCATAGTCCAAGAATTGAAGAACAAAATGAGTCTGGTGATAAGTCATAAGGAGAGAGAAAATTGTACTTCCTTGGCTTCTTAGGGAATCCCCAGGAGACCCCAGGACAATCCTACTTGAATTTGGGCCCCCTCCACCAGTGGAAGCAGCAGGGAGTTGCTCACTAGCACACTGTCATCTTCTCTCAGAGCATTCCCAGCCTTGAGGGTCATCCCTCTCCAGTGGGAGCACCCCAGAGCTCCAGCCCCCTGGAACCAAACCCTGTTCTCTAGAAAAGAGCTGATACACTCACTCCCCCTAAACTGTAAATGCTGATGGGACATAATCTTCTCAGACAAATGGATAAACAAACTATGAAATTTTGCTGAGGGATGAAAAGAAACAAACTGCTGATATTTGCAATAATACGTGAATCTCAAAAACATGCTCAGCAAAAGGAACCAGACACAAATGAGTACACAAAGCACACATAGTTTAGAAGTGGGTCAATGATGAGGCTAGATCTGCTAAGGGGTCAAACAATTGTACTGGCATGTCTAGCATTTCTCTGTAGAATGTGTAGATACATGTCATCTATGCGGGTTCATCCAAAGTTCTGAGGGAAAAGAAGCAGTCATCTTTGACATCCTGTTATATATATCCATGTCCTCAACCAGACGCTGTTTGTTATCAACTCAACATTCCTTCTTCCATCCTTTTTCATTCCAGAACTCAAATTTACTCAAGAAGCAATTCTATTCTACATGGAGTTTCTTCCTGATTTGCTTAAGTTTATTGTGGTTATCTAGATTATTTTAGGGTTGGGCATGCGACCCGCTTCTGGCTCATAAGATGTGAAAGGGCTAGGCATTGCTGGGAAAGGTTCTCCTCCTCTTAACAAGGAGATGCCACAAGAGATGGTCCTCTACTTTTCTAGACATTGTTGCATCCAACAGAGACACCTGAACCAGGTGAGATGATGACATGAAGACAAAGCCAAAACCCTAAGAATGGTAGAACATAAAGATAGAAAAACTGAATCCTTGATCATGTGGTTGAGTCACTGATTTAACCAACTCTGGAGCAGCCTCCCTCTGAATTTCATGTTAAGAAAGAAAATTAATTTGCTTAGATAAAATTGCTTAAGACACAATGAGTTGACTTTTCTGTTCCTTGCTGCTGAAAGTATCTTAACTGATATAATAACCAATTCCTTTAGGGTGATACATAGTCCCCAATAAATAAAAGACACTTAATAAATGTTAATTGAAGTATTATAAGAATGCATATCTCAGACCCTCTGATGATCTCAAGTAGAGTTGCATCATTCCATCTAAACAAGCTTGAATTTGAGCTTGTTTATATTACAAAACAAATAGCAAAGTAGGAGGACATGGTAGGATTTATGGCGAGTGAGTACATCTGGGAATCACTGATGGTCAAGAGTCAGCAGAGAGGACAACAGTAACCATCTGGCTGGACAGATGGGTTTATGCCTACAGGGACCTCAGTGTATGAAATCCTTGAAAATCCTGCTATTAACATAGGGGAATGACGGCCTAGCAAGATGTAAGTGATATCCTAAAAGCTTTTCCCAGTCTGAAGCATACTGAAGACAAAAGAAACAGATACTGAACTTCTAGAACAAAAAGTTTAAAGGTTTTGGTTGTGACCCGAGTTACTATACTCTTTTACACTGAGAGATATGCCACTCCACATGGATTTTATTTTTATTTTTATTTTTTGCCTATCACCATAGCCAAAGTGACTTTTACAGTGGGGAAAATGGCAACTCTAGGAAGCCTTTGTTCAAAGAATAACCCAGAACTCCATGGGGACCTTAGTCAACACTGTAACATTTCACCCAAACATACCCAATTTTTTAAAAAGCAGACTTTATTTGTTAGTGAAGTTTTAAGTCCACAGCAAAAATGAATGGAAGGTACAGAGATTTCCCATATGCCTCCTGCCCTGCCCATACACAGCTTTCCCTGTCACTCCTATCCCTCACCAGAGTGGTACAGTTAATGTGTTACAATTGATGGACCTACATTTACATATCGTTACCACCCAAAGTATATACTTTATGTTAGGGTTCTCTCTTGTTCTTGTACATTCTATGAGTTTACAAATGTGTAATGATGTGTAGCTACCATTATAGTATCAAGCCGAATAGTTTCACCATCTTAAAAATTCTGTGTAATTTAGCTACTCATCCTTTAAACACTATGCCTGCCAACCACAGGTCTTTTTACTGTCTTCATAGTTCTGCCTTTTCCAGAATGTCATACAGTTGGAATTATACTATAGTATGCAGCCTTTTCAGATTGGCCACTTTCAGTTAATAATATGAGTTTAATTTTCCTCCATGTCTTTTCATGCCTTGATAGCCCATTTCTATGTCTGGCTGTACCATCGTTTATCTACACCAACCTACTGAAATACATCTCGATTGCTTCCAAGTTTGGGCTATTGTGAATAAAGCTGCTATGTGCAGGGTTTTGTATAGACATAAGTTTTCAACTCATTTAAGTAGCAAGGAGTGTAATTGCTGGATCATTAGGTAAGAGTGTGTTTAGTCTTTTAAGAAACCACCAAACAGTCTTCCAAAGTGGCTGCACCATTTGTATTCCCACCAGCGATAAATGAGAGTGCCTGTTGTTGCTCCACAGCCTCACCAGCATTTGGTGGTGTCAGTGTTCTGGATTTTGGCCATTCCAATAGGTGTGCAGTGGGTCTTTTTGTTTTCATTTATATTTCCCTGATGACATATAATGCTCATTCACATGCTTTTTTTAATATATAGATTTTTGGTTCTCTTTTTTTAAACTTTGTTACCATATCTTTATTTATTTTTAATTGAGGTATAATTGGCATACAACATTATATTTGTTTCAACATTATCATTAGTTTTTAGCATAATTATTTGATATTTGTATGTATTGCAAAATGATCACAAGTCTAGTTAACATTCATCACCATACTTAGTTATAGAATTTTTTCTTGTGATGAGAACATTTAAGATTTACTCTCTTAGCCACTTTCAAATTTGCAATACACTTTTTATGTGCTTATTTGCCATCTGTACATCTTCTTTGGTGAGGTATCTGTTCAGGTCTTTGGCTCATTTTTTAATTGAGTTATTTGTATTCTTATTGTTGAGCCAAATTGTTAACTTCATTTTGGTACAGATTTCAAAAGAGATTGATCCTCCTCCCAACCTGATTCTGTCCATCTATTCTGGATGCTCTAAAACTGACATGAAGGCAAGGCTAGAATTTCAGTTGAATGCAATATGCATTATTCAACATCTACTATGTGCCAAAAACATTCTTAAACTATTGTGGAAGATACAGAAAAGGCAGAATACAGTCCCTACCATCATGGCAATCTTTGAGAAACCAAAAATAAGGCAATGGAAAAAAATTCAACAGCACTAAAAGGCACAAAAGATTAATTTGTGTGATATCCCCTCTACTTCTCATGAAACTCTTTTTAAATTTTCTATATACATTCATTTAAAAGTTACTTTATGAAAGGTGATGATCAATGACGCTGATATTTTACTAAGAACTATTTTTTCCAATCTTAAAAAAAAAAACACTTTATTTCAAAATAACTTTAGCCTCACAAAAGAGTTGTAAAGGTAACACAGGGAATTCCTGTGCATCCACCCCACTGCTTTCACCAGTGTTATCATTTTCAACCATCATACATATTTCAAAATAAAGAATTTAACACTGGCACAACATTATTAACTAAACCACAAACTTTATTTATATTCCACCAGGTTTTCCACTAACGTCCTTCATTGCAATTTCTTTTTATCACATGTCCTTACTCTTCTATAATATATATAGGTTTGTTGGTCTTTCCTTGTATTTCATGTCCTTGATAGCTGTAAGCTGTATCGATCTAGTATTTTTTAGTATTTGTCCCTTAACATGTTTTTGTCTGATGTTTTCTCATGGTTAGGTTTGGGTTTTGAATTTTTTGGGGAAAATACCAAAGAGGTGAGCTTTCTTTTTATAGCATTCTATCAGGATAGAATAAAAAAATATCAGGAGATCAATTTTACTTGGTATAGTATGTTAATAATAATCACCTGGTTAAGGTAATAACACCTCTAGGTTTCTTCACTGTAAAGTTACTGTTTCTCCTCTTCTATACTACATTTGTTAAAAGTCAGTTGCTAACTTCGGGACACTCTGAAGAGGAAGAATTAAGAACTGTCTCCTTGAGAGAGAAGTATCAAGGAAATTGTGGACATCCTTACCACAATAATTAACAAATATTTGAGGGAAGATGCCTTTAGGATATGCAAATTTTTTTTTTTTCGTTAAAGTTTTATTTACTAATTCATGGAACCTGCCTGCAGCAATTATTACTGCAGTGTTCTAATGGTGGATTTTTAATTTTCTTTATTCCTTTTATATTTATTATTTAGAAATATTCTGTCGGGGAGATTGATTCATCCTTTATCTCCCATTTATTTACCAATTCATTATTTATTTATGTAAGTTTGGACTCTTAGACATTTATTTTATTCTTTAGATTATAATCCTATGCAATCATTATTTATTTTGTTGCTGAAATTATTCCAGCTTTGACCATTGTGAGTTCTTTCAGCTTTGACCCACATCCCATGAAGTCGAACATGAATCTGCAGAATCACAGTCAACAAGTAGGATTAAGAAAACTAGGGCTCACACTACAATGTTGATAAGATTATCTGACTTCTTAGACCTATGACTCATTAGTATTCCAGAAGGATCTTGCAAAACAGGATTTGATAATATTAAGGACACATGTCCCAAGATTAAACATTGCCAAGTAGCTATCTGCCTCACTTCAATTGATCCAGACGATAGAGAGCATACAATGATATGTAGTCCAGCTTCCTGAGCCAGTCTCAACATCCCAAAGAATGGGAGCGTTTTATTATTTACACTAGCCATGAAACCAATAGTATATTTTTCTACCTTTTCTTTCTTCTTCCCTTCCTTTCTTCCTTTCTCCTTTCTGAGGACTATAAATCTATAAACTTATAAACTGCATGTACACTTCACATTACTGCTGCACTTAATTACCTCAGGCAGAATAGAAGAAGGACTGGAACAATTCTTCGACATCTCTTTCAAATAGATAAATTGATGGAACTATGTAAGTGGAGAAAATTTATAACCAAGACTCATACTCTCAAAGACCACATCAATGGAAATAAAGACCGGGGTGGAAACAACCAACCAGTGAGCTAAAGTATAATAATGATCATTAAATAGAGGTATGGTAGCTATCATTAACAGCAATTTGGAAACAAATGCTTAGTAACTGGGTTTCTGTCAGTGGATGGATCCTTCAGGAATCTGAAGACTGTACTGAGTCTGTGAAAAAATAAAAGCATTATGAGAGGGCCTCAATTTTGTCTGAGCTATTATCAAGAGATAAAATGTCTCTGGACAAATGACTGACCAGAAAATCCAGTTTGTCAGTGACATTTCCCAGATTTATACAAGGATACTGAGCAAGCGGGGCCCCACAAATAATCACCCCAGTAGGGAAAAAAAAGCACATTCCATTGAGATTAGAATCCCTGGGGAGGCAGGAAGCAAACAGTACAAAGGCACTGATTAAGCAGAGGAATTTGTGTGAGGTTTTGGAGCTTTACATAAAACAACCATGAAAATGCATCTTCTCAGGAACACTCTATTGCAACCACTAAGATGGCTCTACTTCCTTAAAAATAGAACTGTGTCCTCTGATTAGCCTTTGTATACTAGAAAAAACTTCTGGTACAAGAAGAGCGGTGGTATCATGGGTTAACATCTGTACATGGAACTATGTGATATGTCCTTAAGGTTTCCTTCTCTCAGTGCATTATCCTAAGCTTATCTCCTGGAAGTCTTTGATTTTCAAAAGCCATCCAGAACTGAAATCACTAATGGTGGGTTGGATAAACAAACCAAGGATTTTGCAAGGATGGGGAAATGGTAAAATTACCATTTTACCATTATTTTATTGTAGTTTTTATTTTTTTGTGGCAGACACCCTTAGTTGTCTACCCACTAGTCAACTGTCTGCCACTTGTCCTTCTTGCTCGTTAATAGAACCCCAATGTTATTTACTGTTCTTCGAGTAAGCATGTCCTTCAAGAGAGCCACAGTCTCCTTCTAGCCCCATATAGCTAATGTCTCTTGCCAAGTGATTTGTTTTAGGCAACAGGCAGGTGTGACAATCCTAGCCAGTGTGACAGGAGGGATGTGGACAAAGATGAATTTGGAAAGAATTTTCTCAGACTTGTGAGGGGACGTGTGACGGGGTCACTTCATGTTTCTGACTCTGGAAGAATGTTAATCTATATTCTATTTATTGATTTAATAATTATTCATTGCTCAGCATGTGTCCTGAAATTCCAAGTCTACCTGTTCTTGAACTGGAAAGGAATAGCTTTAAAATATAGATGAATTTCAAAGGTAAATTCTAATTAAGTTTTGTGCATTAAAAATAGAGTAGAACTACAGCCATGCCACCCTGAACACGCCCGATCCCGTCTGATCTTGGAAGGTAAGCAGGGCTGGCCCGGTTAGTACTTGGATGAGAGACCACCTGGGAAGACTGGGTGCTGTAGGCATGAAAATAACTAGCTAACTAACTAAACAAACAAACAAATAAATAAAAGAGTAGAAAGGTAAAGGAAATAGCAGACCAGAAGTAAAGGCTGTGCTTCCAGCTGAAAAGTTCTGAAGGCCTAGCTCAGTTTAGATCAGGAGGAGGAGCTGTGGGCTGTAGACAAAGGCTAAAAGCAAGGAGATAGGAAGGAGAAAACAGCACCAGAGTTCCAAGAAAATCAACCAACACCAATGCCCAGGCTGTCACCAAAGATTCATAGGAAGATATAGCACCCAAGTCCTAGGCTGAGGAGCAGAACTAACGGTTCAATAATCTGAAAGACTAACTAACGCACACTCAAACAGGGTGAGACTTCTACTCTAATGTGACAGATGTTTGCTCTCTGCCGTGGTTTTACCTTACCCACTGCACAAGCATGTGTATGCTCATCCACGTGCATGTGGTGCGAGAGGGACTGAGTCTGACCCCACTGGGCACATCCTAATTCCAGCACAGACCAAGGTTCTGCTCCCATTGCAAGCCCCCTCCTGAGTTTCCTCCTATGTCTCTGGCTTTCTCTTTGGGGCTCTTTTCTTTTTCCATCCATCCCATAAGTTATCTGTTCTCAAAGTGTGATTCAGTGACTCTTGAAGGAGCCTGAGACACTTTCAGGGGAAATGCGACATTAAAACTATTTTCATAATAATAAAATGTTATTTGTTGTTTTAACTCTCATTCTCTAACTCATGCTCAGAGTTTTTCCAGAGGCTACATGGTGTGTGATATGCAACAGACTGAATATAGAAACAAATATGAGAATCTAGCTGCAGAAAGATTTGCAAAAATGCAAATAATACCAATCTCCATGTTAATTTTTTGTTTTAGAAAGTATAGCTACTTTTAATTAAAAGATGTTATTTATTCTAATATATAATGGGGCTAGTTACTGCTATTTAAAAATGAATTAATAAAAATATTTTTTAAAGTTTCTATTTTCAATTTCTAATATGCGGTGCCTGGACCAGCAGCCTCAGAGCTTGTGAGAAATGCCGTTTCTCCAGCTTCTCCAGCTTCTCCCCAGACCTATTGACTCAGAAGCTCTGCAAGTGGGGGTTTGAGAAGCCCTCGGGTGATGCTCACCAAAGTTGAGAGCCACCACTCTAATACATTCATCTCCCATCATTTCTTCAAGATGGGCTGAAACACGTGACGTCCTGAGTCCTCTCAGTGCCAGTCTCAAGAGGTTGTGACTCCGGTTCTGAGTTATGGACCCATCTTAGTCTGCTCAGGTTGCCATAACAAAATGCCACAGGCTGGGTGACTTAAACAACAGAAATTTATTCTCCCGCAGTCCTGAAGGATAGAAGTCTGAGATCAAGATATTGGCAGGTTCAGTTTCTCCTGAGGCCTCTCTCCCTGGCTGGCAGATGGCCTCCTCGCTGTGTCCTCACATGATCTTCCTCTGTGTGTCCTGAAAACTGTTTCTTCTGCTGTACTTTATATCCCATTTTGTGGCATCCCAATCCATGAGTTGCCACCTAAGCTAGAAATCCTGGTGGGAAGGGGTAAATCATTGGGTCTTCTCACTCTCTCACACCACCTAGGACAAATCAATTACTAAATCCTCTGATTACTTCTAGATTTTCTCATTCAAAACTCAGCTATCGATGTGCAAGTTCGGATCCTTGCTGTTCCTCACCTATACCAGTGGGCTCCATCTTTTCTCTTCTGAGAAGAATACAATTGCATAACCACAGCAGGTGTGCTTGGGACACTCCCCAGGCTGTGAGCACGCTGCACAGATAAAACAGGCAGTTTCATCCTGAGCAGTTTCCTGGTGGTCCCTAGCCGGAACCAGAGACACTTCCCAGGCTGACCAGGACACAGCACTGTCGCTGAGAACTGCTGGCTTGCATGACAGCAAAAGCCTTCTGAATGACCTTCTGGAAATAGCCTAGCTCCCTCAAGTCCAGCCACTGCACGTGGCCAGGAGGCTCTGCCTAAACAACCCAACCAGGCCAGTCCTGGTCACAAACCATCTGAAGCTTCTCACTGAATACAGAACAAAGCCCAACCATCTTCACGAGGAACACAGAACTCACCATGCTCTAATCCCCCACTGGCCTCTTCAGCCTCATTGCTGGACTCTCCATGCCTGGCACCCTTAGTTCTGGCAACCCCAACCCTGCAGTGCCCCGGACACAGGCCTAGTCCTTACCTCTGTGCCAGTCCTCATGTCGCCACGCTGACTGGATGCCCTTCTTTCATTACTCACCGTGCCCTACTCTTTAAAACAGCCAGATATCACCTCCTCCAGGAAGTCTTCTGTGGCAATGCCCCTCCCAGGCCCCTCTCCTCACTTCAGGCAACCTGTGCTCACCCCTTTCAGACGTTCGCCACCCTGTTCTGCACTCGTATCTTTAGAAATCTCTCTCACTAGACTCAGTTCTTTGAGGGCAGAGACCATGCCTTTTTCTTACTTTTATTCCCAGTGTTAAGCACAAGATCCCAGTTCATAGTGGGTGCCCCATACATGTTAGATGAGTGAAGGAATGACTTCCAGGGATACTGGAGTTGACTCAAGTGGCAGAGTCGACAGGAGCTCCACATGTCGGGGAGACTCTGAGACTCCAAAGTGCAGGCAGGGGAGGGCGTAGTCACTGGGCAAGGCGAGGCTGGACGGGAGAGCTTCAACATCAGGGATGTTGAAAAGCCCAGAGGTAAATTTGAGAGAAAAATGGGGATCCCAAGCCCTGCTTTTCAAAGCCTGGGGTCTGCCCCCACAGCCTTGCCATTCTTAAACTGACTATGCTCCAAGATTGTTTTCAGGGTCGGTAACCAATTTCAGTCCCCAAGACACATTACCTATTAAGCTCAGTTCTGGGGATTTAGGCAGTGCTGGAGTGTAGTCTTTGTCTTCTAAAATCTTATGCAAACTGCCCCAAACAGGGGGACTCACAGAGGGACCACTGCACATTCTGACAGTACCTCTGCTCCTGAGCAGTGGACCTATTATTATGATGCAAACAGCACTGGTCAGTGATCGTGTTCACTCTTCGCACTTCCTGGCATGCAGCAGAATATCTCAGAGAAGTTTATGTCATCCTTTTGAGCACTGTAGACCACAGCTCCTGTCTCCCTTTTGTGGCAGTCCTTTAGATGTTTACATCTTATCTCCTCTTGACCACCTGCTCTAATTTTTCAACTGTTCCCTCTTGGAGATAATTTCTAAACCCCCTCACAATCGAACTCACTCAGAAGCATTCCTGTGCTGTTTGTCAATGTTCCTTTTAAAACACGTTGCCTGGAATTGAGCACAGTACTCCAGTTGTTCTCTTAACGATGCAAGGCAGTTTATGTCAGTAGATGCTTTTATTTCTTATAGTGGTTAGGATGCTGCTAAGATTACTTTGGTTTTTAGTAGGCATGTCATCATGGCCTTGATAGCTGTGAAATGTGGAGCAATATAATTATAATCATGGATATAGGATTTTGCCTTTGTCTCTGTGTATGAATATGGGCTGGGGAGGCGAGGTGACTGGGAGATAGCCTCAGAATGTAATATTCCAGCCACAACCTTGACCTGGCAGCAGATACTTAATAAAGGGTTACTAAGAAGCAGAATTTCCTAGGAGATATTAAGTAGATGCTGGGGGTGTGACCTGGCTCTTTAAAAAATTCAATCTAAACGAAAGAAGTAAAAAAGAGTAGGACATGGTACAAATTTCCTGTCATGCCCAAGGAAGCAATCACCTTAAAAACTGGGTGAAAGTGGTCAAAAGGTACAAACTTCCAATTATAAAATAAGTAAGTCATGGGATGTCATTTACAGCATGGGGACTACAGTTAATAATACTATATTATACATTTGAAAGTTGCTAAAAAAATAGATCTTAAAAGTTCTCATTATAAGAAAAATTTTTATATACGGTGATGGATGCTGATAGACTTATCGTGATCATTTCACAAGATACAAATAGATACAAATATCAAGTCATTATATGGTAGCTGAAACTAATACAATGTCACATGTCAATTATATCTCAATAGAAAAAATAATAAGGCCCATGACAAGGACTCCAGATACCTGACGGAGCGATTTCACGATGAAACCATGATGAGGTCATGTACCTGGACATCTCTTTTCCCCCTGGTATGGGAGTCACGAACAACTAGCGGCAGCATGTAACCAGTGAATTTAAGAAATAAAATAAAATTCATATGTAGTTTGGATCAGCAGACATTTATATCTGTTTAATAGATAAGTGATCATTTTTATTATCTCTCTTTATGCAGTCTCAGATGACTTTTGTATAACAAAAGAAAATCTTTGGTTTTCATATAGTAAGTGGCTAATTCAATTTTCACTCTGCTCCCCCCTGTTCCCCACACTTATCCATCTGGAATTTTGATCTTTTTTTATAAACTGCAGCCGAATGCATCTTCCCCATCGGCTTTAGTACAGGAAGCTCAAGCTACCTCCTCCAGCTTTGAGCCATCTATAAATTGCAAAGCACGCTTTCTACAGAATCCATAAAATAAATTAAGGCGTCAACAGTGTCCATCTAAATAGGATTCATTAATCTAGCCAAGAGATGGAGGGGGAAAGTGGAGAGGGGATTTTTCTAGTAATTCTGATAATTCTGTAATACTGATAATTGTGTTACTGATAATTCTGATAATACTGCCAAAGTATCTGATAATATTGTCAAAAGGTTATTTTCAAATCATGATTAAGGAACATGGGAAGGGAGTTTGCCTCCACTTAATGTAAATTTTTTACACAGTGGCTAGCAAGTCTTACAACTAGTAACTTCTGTGCCATAATGATAATGAATTGTTCCATTAACTCTTGTCTTTCCTTTTGGACAGTTACCTATTTCTTGTTTTGTATCCAAACCTCTCTATTGTTTTCTCCCTCCTGTCACCAGTCAATTCCCATTTTGTCATTGTTTAACATTCTTTAATGGACAGTTTTGGAAGAGGTAAAATTGCACTCAGTTTGCTTTGTCATTTAATAAAAACTCTGATAGGTGAGGGAGGAAATTAATGTTATTCGTTTGTTTGTATTTCCTTCCCAGAGATCTTACTTTTTATTAATGAAACAGTCACGTCTACAACTGTCAGGAGGAGCTGGGGGTAGAATCATTAGAAACCATGGAGTTGGAGATCTGGGGAAGGAACAGGAGACCTGGATGTATTTTGTAAACCTAAATGTTTTAAGATGTAATTCCAAATATCCTGCTTACTTTGGCTTTCTTTTATCATAAAACAAGCAGTTCTTTGTGTCTTGAAAGAGACATGCAGGCTGCAAAGAGCCATCTGAACTGCCTGGCAATGTCTTTAATCTTGACCATTTTCAAACACAGACCTCCATGGTGAACAATTTTCTGAGGACTTCTTACAATGCAGAGTCTGTTCAGAGGATGCTGATTTCAAAACCTCTGTACACTGGGCATAATGAAGAGGGGACGAAATTGCACAGCTTTGGGTAACTTAAGAAAAAGGAAGAAAATTCCTCGGGAAATGAAAGACTCCACAAGTAGAAAGCATGTAGCATACTCTGATTCGGAATAAATGAAATGTAACTCTTCCAGTTTTAACACAGACCAGTGCTTGCCCTCTAGCACTGCAAAGGACTATACAGTTTCTAGTTGTCTGAATAAGCACAAATAAAAAAGGATGCATGTAAAAGGTGCTTACCATGATTGCAGGCAACGGACTTTGACTCATCTTTCATCTGTGATTTAGGTTCTATAACTTTCCATAAACTTTTATTCTCTTAGAACTATAAACATTCTACACACTCATAAGCTGATAAAGATGCTGTAACCTTACTGTTCATTGTGGATAGATTGACCATTTAACAAAACCGGTCTGAAAAGTCTGGTAATTTAGGGAATTAGGAATGGGGATGAAACCACTACACTGTTGGATTTTAGAGCTGACTGTGTGTGCACTTGTGAACATGAACCAGTGGAAGAGGAATTCAGTAACCCCCTTTCAGCACTGATCAGCACTGTTGGCCTAGATCTATGCTTTGCACTTGCCCTGCTTTGTTCTGTATCACATGAGGCTGACTGATCTTTGTAGGCTGTTTCCCAGCCTCGTGTCTCAGAAATTGGCCAGGGATTGGAGCATGGGAAGAGAGAAGCCGGCTATTGTTCATCTTCCTTCTCTGACAGTGGTTTTATCTCTTTCAGGGTTCCAGCTTCCAATGAACAAGCCCAACATGATTACAGCTTTTACTGGTCAGCTATGTCTCCCCAGCTTAAGGGTCATAGTAGCTTACAGCCGTGGCCAATTTGGGGCTGTTTCACTGTCCCCTGAATTTCTTGTCTTAGTGGCCAGTTTCCAACATTAAACTCCCTCTGTTTTAAAACCATAAAGTGGTTTCTGCTTCCTAATTGGATCCCAAATGATACAACAGATGTATAGGTACCGTGTCATCCATTGAATCATGGCTACCTTTAATTTTATATGAAATTCCCTACTTTCAAAATGAAAATAATAATAGCTAATATATAGAGGATACTTTATAAATACTAGGTAAAAGTACTTAGTCACTAAGCAAAGAATAGCTACAGCTTTAGATTCTAGCTTCTCTTGGCAGCAACTGTGGTATACACCCCCTCAGAGGTACCAGTTACTCATGACCCTTTTGTTGGTCCAAATTCTTGCACACTCGGTGCTCCAACCCGAAGTCTAAGGACTACTTGTGCACCCCTAAGATGGAGATGGGACTTCCTCCAAGCTCTAGCTTCTACGACCTCCTCCAGAAACACTTCTTCTTTTTTTGGATTTCAGTTATAGGGATAGTAGATGCCTCTTGCACTAATCATCTGGCTTACCTCAGCATCCAGGCTTCCAACATCTGCACAACCAATCTCTCATATTTAACATCCTTTGATGGAAATATCTAGCATCGTTTATGTTACTCTGATAATACTTTGACTGAAACATAGGTTCTTCTACCTTAATTCCATCAAAGCGACCCATTGATTCTAAATATTGGCACTGTCAGCCCATTTATTTCTATACTTATTTCAACTATACTAAGTTTATGAGCTCTTATCATTTAACCACTACTTTCCTTTTTTTCTCTTTTTTAGAAAGTAGTAAGAACAAATACAAACACTGTCATATGATTGCATAAATACTGTTTACAAACATAACGATACTGCTAAAATAGACTATTTGACTGGCAGGCAGTGACTGTGTGATACTTCAAAACGTTCATTAGCAACTGACGCATGAAAGATATGCTTGGCTTACAAAGGACGATTCAGAGATACATGAATGCTGCTAGCATAATCAGAATATTTTTATTGGCCATCTTGATCTTATTGCCACCTGCCAACAGATTACACTTTATGTTACAAGCAGAGTGATGAAAAGCAATAGCTTCCAGCTAGAGGCTGTTGATATGTGATAGACAGAATTCTAAGATGGCCCTGTAAGATTTCTGTCCTGTGGTTTATAATCCTCTCTTTGAGTATGAGTGAACCTGTGAATATGACAGATGTCACTCCATGATTATGTTACCTTATATGGCAGAAGGGATTTCACAGATGTAATTAAGTTCCCTAGGCAGTTGACTTTGACTTAATCAAAGAGGAGATTATCCTAGATGGGCCTGTCTTAGTAGGATGAGACCTTAAAAGGGACTGCACCCTTCTTGAACCCTGAACCAGAGATTCAAAGTGAGACAGAGAGAACTTTTGGAAGGGGGCCATGTCGCATAGACCTGAGAGTGGCCTCTAGTAGCTGAGAATGGTCCCCAGAAAACAGACAGCAAGAAAGTAGGGACTTCAGTCCTACAACCACAAGGAAATGAATTCTGCCAATAACCTAAGGAAGCTTGGAAGTGCATCTTTCCTTAGTCAAGCTTCCAGATGAGGACTTCAGCTTTGTATGACGCTAACCCGTGCTGGATTCCTGGATTCCATAGAACTGGAGGTAATAAATTTATGTTGTGTTAAACCACTAAGACTGTGGTAATGTGTCACATAGTAATAGAAAAATAATACAATCAACTGAAGTAGATTCCATTTGCAACACCAGCAAAATCCACAAGCCCTAATCAGAAATATATAAGTCCTGGATTGGCTCTTTGCTGAAATGTCAATCTGGACTCCAAATTTACACAAAGAGGGCCCATCTGAAGTCACTGGAGGACAGGGGCAGCAGCAGGAACAAAGCAGGAATTGCAATTGGTTAGAAGACAGGCTGTCTAGTGGAGCCTCTTCTCCACTCCAGCCCGTATACTGCTGCTGTCACAGTGGCTTGGCTACCAAGGGCATCAGCTTGGACCTTGTTTAGTTTTATACTGGGCCAGTTTCATGCATGAGTGACATGTGCAGCTGCAGTTAGAAGGGTCCCATGCTTGCTGTATTGCTCTGTTGACACTGTCTTGAAATTCTTAATAATTTCTTAACAAAGAACTCTGCATTTTCATTTTGCACTGAGCTGGGCAAATTATGTAGCCAGTCCTGGCTTTGGAATCCATTTGGATTTTAACTACTTCTGAAAAATAGGAATGAAATTTTCCTGTGGTTAGGCACTGACCCAGGAGTAAGCATTTCTAGAATTGCCCTGACCTGCTCCTTTGCCAAACTCTTTCTTCTTTTTAATACCCATCTTTGGGCCCACCTGAAACCTGGAAACCTACCAGAATCTCAAAAGAGAGCCCTGCTGAGTTCATTTGGACCTCAGCAGTATTGTCATTCTGTCAGTAACCTTCCTGTTGCTACAGGTGTGGCCAGAATTCTGACCTGCCATTGTTGTATAAAGATGCTCCTGGTGGGTGGCCTGGGTCCCTCAGGACTCTTTCTTCTGGAATGGACAAAGGACAGATGAAAGGGGGATAGAGAGGGTTAGAAAAAGTATCAATCAGAGATCAAGAGTGATTACTCCAAAGTGAACTTCTACCACTGAATGTTGTTTAACTTCCCTGAGCCTCAGTTTCCTAATCTGTGAATGGGGCAAGTAGAGGAGGTACTCCCCCACCCCACCCCCCTTTGCCTGAGAGGACACAGTGTGTAAAAGGCTTTGCGTAGTTCCTGGAGATTGGTAAGTGTTAGCACTTACCTCACAGTGGTTCCTAATCATTTGGGAAACGGGCCCCTGGGAGAACTTGGTGATACCCGTGGTCCACTCCCTCCCCAAATGTCACCTCCTAAGAGCCCGCAAGAGGTGCCAGGATTAAATGACCATTGAGGTCGGTCCCTGGACCCTGGCGAAGGCTGTCCCTCTACAATGTGCGTTTTGGTGATGCAGTTTCCACTCCCATCCTCCAGGTCTCCACCCGTGGGTCCCTGACGACGGCCACTCCGCCCCGACTGCGCAGGGGTCTTCTCCAGGAGGTCCGTGCGGCCGGGCCAGGGCCGGGCAGACCTGGCACCGCAGGAGGGGGCGGGCCGGGCCCTCGTCCCGCCCCTCGCCGGGCTCGGGGTGGGGGCTCCAGCCAGTGACGGGATGGAAACTCCGGGTGGCCGGGGGGCGGGAGGGGCGCGGGAGGGAGGGAGGCCGGAGCGCGGGGGGAAGGCGCATCCATGCGGGCTGCGCCGGCCTCGCAGCGCCGCGGGGCCAGGCTCCGACCCCGTCCCGGCTCGCGCGCTCCGGGCCCGGCTCCTGCCCCGCGCGTCCCGGGGCCGCCGCGCGCCATGCGCCCCCCGCGCCCCGCCGCCCGCGCGCCGCGGCCGCTCGGCCTCCTGCTGCTGCTGCTGCTGCCGCTGCGCGCGCCGTCCGGCGCCGCCGAGATCGCCAAGGCGAAGCAGAAGGCGTCGCTCCGGCAGAGGGAGGTGGTGGACCTGGTGAGCGCGGCCGGCGGGCCGGCCTGGGGTGGGGTCCGCACGGCTGCGCGGCCCCGTCTTCCTCTGTGCGCCTGGGCGTCCCGCTGGGTCCCCCTCGGCTGCGTGTAGCGGAGTCCTGGGGCTCGCAGAGAGACCACAGTGAGGGGGACACCAAAATGCGGGGACACCGCACGGAGGAGATGCGGCACCGGTTGGGTGAGACGCCCCCAAGGTACAGGGAGTCGCCCGATCATTTCAGGCCTCGGAAGCCCACCCGAGGTCTATGGGAAGAGTCCGAGCGGCAGTGGAAGTAGAAAGAGGAGCTCTTGGGTGGGTAGGTGGGAACGCTGGCCCGGGAGACCCTGGACTGGCTGGTGGTCCCTGGGTGGGCCGGGCCGGGGACGTGCAACGTGTCCTTTGTCGGGCGAGTGGCCACGTCTGCCCACAGGAGAGAATTACAGCCCTCGCAAAGCCTCCGTCCAACTCTCTGTAACTATATGAGTCATGTTGGGTCATCTTCCTAGGGAGTATGGGCTGCAATTTACTTTGTCGGACGACCACAGCTGGGGCCAGGAATGGTTCAGAGGGTTTAAGGCCGGAAAGGGAAATGAAGGGGCCCAGCACTAACCGTCCAGCACCCATTCCGTTGCTCTGTTTAGAAGATGGGCAGTCGGTCTTTCCAGACACCCACCCTGGGTCTCCCACCTGTGGCCACCTGGTTGGAGCATCCCAGTTGAGCTGAGGGGGAAGACTTTCCAAGAGAGCAAATAAATAGCCTAAGTGCTTTCTGAGAGGCCAATCTATAGGAAGGTATGTTGGCTTAAAACTCTTTCCCTCTAAAAGTCAACAAACCCAATAGAGATCAAGAGTGATCCTTTCACAACTATCATATTCCTTGGCACATAATATCTTCAATTCTTAATCCAATCTTAGTTGCAGGCAAATATGTTTTATGGGCCTTGTAGGATGTAAGAGAGAGGAGGCATGTTTGTTTAAAAAAAAAACTTTCAAATTTGTTAATCTGCCATTGTAAACTAGCAGTTAGTTGTAAGCCAGATTCAAAAGCTCTAGAAAAAATTCTTGCCATTTCACACAGCACTTTTTGGTGATGTGCTGTGTAATTTTGCACCACAAAGCAGACTATGTGTGGTATGTGTGGAGGGCTACAATTCTATTTTAAGTGTCTAAATTGTTTAAAAAAAAAACTATACCAAACGAATGTGGTTCATTTGCAGTTTGCATTTGTGAATTCCTAGCTATGATACACAAAATACTCCTTTTCCCATAAAGAAAGCTTGCAATTTTTTTCTTTCCCTCCAAGGATTTACAGTACCCGTGGTTTCCCACAACTCTAGCCTGACTTGGAAAAGCTTACTATGCAGCCAGGCTCAGGTGCATCCTGTAGCTTGGATTTGGTTTTGCTGAGGAAAAAAAAATAGCCCACATAGTCGTTAAGGTTTCAACGGATTCCATGAAGAAACGTCTTTGTACGCATCTTTCAAAGCATTTCTTTCAAGCTTCCAGCAGGCTTTGCCCCCTAGTGGCTAGTGAAAGAAACAGGGGTTCATTCCACAGAGATCTACCCAGTCCCTACCTGACAGGTACTAAATATGTGCTGAGTTAGCATTTTAAAGTGAAAGAAGACAGATGCAGTACCTGTGGGACCAAATTCAGTAAAATTATGTGGTCTCTGAAATAAAGTTTTTAGCTAAAAATCTGAATAAAAATACTCAATACATCACTATTGACATTTTGGACTAGATAATTCTTTGTTGTAGGGACTATCCTATGCTTTGTAGCATATTCAGCAGCATCCCTGGCCTCTGCTCACTAGATGCCAATAGCAATCCCCTCCTCCCAAGTTGTAAAAACCAAAAATGTCTGTAGACATCGCCAGTGTCTCCTGTGGGACAAAATTATTCTCAGTTGAGAACTACTGTTATATAGGAAAATGAAGCTTTGTGTAACATCTTGCTTTGACAGGAATAATAGTGAAGACATCAAAGAATGCCAGAAGAAATCTTATTATTTCTCCCTGCCCACTTGAAATCTATCTCCAAACATTGCATGTATCTGCTAGTGCAAGCGAATGGAATTACTAAAATGAAAATTAAGTCTAAAATAAACTAGACTGTTTTAGCATATTTTATATTTTAGCAAGTCTTCTAATACTTCCACAATTTTGTTACTTACTATTTCTCTGGCAATAAATAAATAGTAGTGTTTCTCCTTTCCTCCCCTTCTTCCCCCCCCCCCCCACCAGCAGGAAAATAGCAGTGGTCCAAGTCACAAGAATCATTTTGATAAAAAACAAGCTGGTAATTTGAGAAGCAAATTGATTAGCAAACATTAGAAACATAAGGATCCTGCTGAGCCAGTGTCATTACTGGATTTTATAATATGACCATGTCTAGTCCTACCCAGATGGTGAAATTAAAAGATAAGTTTTGAAGTTATTTTAATATAGAAGGAACCTTGGGTTGTTTAAAATTATCATTCTCATTGAACAATATATTTATATAGAATGATTGTACTGGACAATCTACACAATATGAGAATGTTAAAATAAAAATTTAGGTGATTGGGTTTGGGATTTGGAGGGTCTAATAAGGGGACCAATTCAGGAAGTAAACAGATGGAGATCAAGATATCACTTATACCACAAATTTGACAATGACATTGGTGCATGTGGCTTATGTGTGTCGTGTTTGCTAATGCTCTTTTCTCCAGATCTAGACCCTGATAAATCCCACTCAGGGGAGTAGACATACTTGCCCAGGGTCATTGCTTCATATGCTCTGAAAAATTAGAATAATCGTGCCTGGAATATACAGTGTTTACTGTGTACCAGGCAATGTTCTAAGCACATTTTACATATTATCTCATATCTCATAAAACCCAATGGGGTAAGATTCTATTATTTTCCCATTTTGCAGATAGGGAAACAGATATTGACATTCTGAGTAACTGTCTCTATCTCACATAGCTGATAGTGGTGGGGCCAAGATTAAAATTCAGAGAATCTTCCTTTCAGGCTCTTAACTTCTGCGTACTACCACTGCAATCCACCACCCCCAAGAAAAACAAAATCATAGCACTTAAGGCATTTGACAAATTACAGCCACCCTATTGAAAACTGGTGGTTACCTACAATGAAGTCATTTACTCCTTTTCAAGGAGGAGGGGTGGGGTTGGAGGTCAGAAGTGTTATCATAGTGACATATAGAATTAGGGAGGAGAATCAGGGGACGTGTATATACAACTTAGAGATATTGCCAGTGTAAGATAATTATTGACTGTTAAGATTTTATTTTGTAATTATATCTCTAGGAATTTATCTTATGGAAATGTTTCAAAAGAAGAAAAAAGCTATGTGGTTAAAGATTTTCATCATAGTAATATCAGTACTAGAAAAAAATAGAAATAGCCTAAGTATTCCAAAATAACGCAGTGTACAATTTTGCATAAAATTGTAAAGGTAGAATTTTGAAATCCAAGTCTTTTTTTAACATATAGGTTTAGAAGAAAAATGCAGTACATCAAATGATGTCCACCTTGGAATACAGCTTTTATGTACGCTTTTAATGAGCAGTAGAAAAAAGCAGTCCAATGAAAACATTTTGATTCGTGTATGTAAGTAAAGTCTGTGTGATAAAGAAAATAGGAAAGAGATCTCAATATTTTAGAAATAATTTTAAAATCAGTTCTCTATAATAACTCATCTGGAACATGAGCAATTGGTAAGAAAGCATTCTTGACTCCAAGAGCTCAAAATGAATGCCAATCTAATCTGATTGAGTCTTTGCCTCTGAATTGGTGAGAATTTTTTCCCCTTTTCTATTTCCTCTGTAGTATAATGGAATGTGCTTACAAGGGCCTGCGGGGGTACCTGGTCGAGACGGGAGCCCTGGGGCCAATGGTATTCCTGGCACCCCTGGGATTCCAGGTCGGGATGGATTCAAAGGAGAAAAGGGGGAATGCCTAAGGGAAACCTTTGAGGAGTCCTGGACACCCAACTACAAGCAGTGTTCATGGAGTTCGCTGAATTATGGCATAGATCTTGGAAAAATCGCGGTAAGTAAAATATGAATTATTTTGAAGTTGAAGCAAAACCTAAGGGTTTTCATAGTTGAGTATTAATTTTAGGTGAAATTTTATTAATTTCATTAATTTTTACTAAAAGACTTAAAAATTAAAGAGTAGGTATCATGAGACATTAACTTAAAATTAATGAGAAAAAATTGAGAACATTAATTTTATAAAGGTAATTCTAAAACAAAGAAATCACTATATGATTTTTAACCCTAATAACCAGGTAACTTAAAACAAATGTAAACAAAAAGGGAGAGCATATGTGTCTTTGTCCACAAGACTGGACAGTAAGCAATTTTCTAATCTTATCCTAAAGTAAATTTAAATTAGTCTAAGAAATTCTGCTGTGGCTCCAGACATAAAGGTGGGAAGAAATTTCTAAGAATGACAGGAATTATCTGTCATTGGTATTTAGGTAGCTGGCCTGCTTAAAATTGATCAGCCTAAGAGAAGTAGAGATATACTACTGTGACCATTTAAAATTATTCTGCAACGTTTAGAGGAAATATTACTCAAAATGGCCTGTCTGGCAATGCATTTTTGATTAATGACTCAGTCACTTTGATCAGTGTTTGCTTCAAAAGTACCTGGCAAGCTCACTGGGGTGGCGTAGAGTTGAAGAAGTTGGTGCTTTTCCTCAGCCTCTCTTTTGTTGACCAACTCTGGACATTGTCCCTTATCCACAGTATATCAACCACTGCTATCACCAGGCAAATAGATTTTATTTTCGTAAAACTCTAAGGTTTTAAACTGTGTATGATCTCTGATCCTTGTCTCAGCCCTTTAATATCTGCTCTATTATCTATAAAAAAGTTTGAGACTGTCTTGATTTTTGTGTGTGTGTGATAGTATTTACATATAACTTCCATAGTTCTGGTGACTGATCATTTTTGTTTGTGATTTCTTAGAAAGCATTTTGTTAAAATGTTGCCTACTCCCTCAAACATTTTACTGGTTACTTATTGATAGCTCATTGAAAGTTGCTGAGTTCTCTCTAAACTTAGCTCTGTGGACTCTGAATTATTGTTTTCAAGTTCCTTTTGGCAATGGTTAGAATGGGTTTGGGAGCCTTCTGCAAGTAAAAGATTGTAGGACTGGTGCAGGACAGGGCAAATTACCCCGAGTGGGGGGTTGGAGGGGAGACCAAGCCCCGGAGCGAGAGAAGAAGAGGGTCTTTTGGTGGAGAGTGTGAAAGAATTCAACACACAAGCCAAAGTTAGAGTCAAAGGAAAGTTTATTAGAAAAGGGGTAACCCTCCATAGAGTGTGGTCTCCTCTCCGAGACAGAGAGCGAGACCGACAATGAAAAGAATAGCGAGAATTAGGGAATTCAGTTTCAGTATCATACGTTAGTTTATAGCTTAAAAGACTTTGTTAACACATTTCCTTTGATATGGACGTACAGTGAGGAAAGGGAAGAGACTATAGAGTGAAAAGATAAGAATATGTAAAGTGAAAGGCCTGCTGGGAGTTCCCAGCCTTTAATCCACAGGTTCCCCAAGGTTCTAGCCATAGGGAAGGACCATGTTTTTCTTGTTTCCCCTTCACAGGTGTGGGGAATGGGTTGTTAGTAATCCAGCAGAAATCTTCCTTTGTTTCCTCCTGGCCAGGCTGCAGGTTCCTCCAGGCCTGACTGCAGGGCTGATCAGCATATCAATAGTCTCTGATTGTGGTTTGATTAACATTTTTTAATTCTCTCGCCTGCTCCCTACATTAGGACCAGGAGGCAATTGACAGACAACTTTTGCAAAGACCAATTAGAGAGAAAGAAAAATAAACCCACTAGGCCTTTTATTATATCAGATAGGTAAAGTTTAAAACCCTCACCTGTGCTTGACCCCCTGCTACTCTTTGCTGTTGATCAAATAGAAACAGGTCAAGAGTAAATACATCTGGGCAATGCTAGTGTAGAATGAGAGTTCCATGAGGGTAGGGATTCCATTTTGTATGTTGATGTATCTGTGGCATCCAGCACCTAGGGCTCGGGAAATATTTTTGGAATGAAAACAGAAAGTAAATATATATATATTGGTTTGGTCTAAATACTGAAGACTAGTTTGGGGTAAAAGTGGAAGATATCTTCAATGGAGTGAATGCCATCGTTTGATTTTTTTATAGTTCTAATATCAAAGTCTCATTTGTCTGGTAGAACATCTTCCTCCCTCTGTAAAAGTTAAGCTTTTTAAATGCAGTTTGGGGGAAAGGGTAGTTAAATAAAATTCACAATACAATTTGAAAGCATCTTTTTAATTGAAATTGAAAATGCAAATTAACCCCATTTCTGTGTTTGTGACAGGAGTGTACATTTACAAAAATGCGTTCCAACAGTGCCCTGAGAGTTTTGTTCAGTGGCTCGCTTCGGTTAAAGTGCAGAAGCGCATGCTGCCAACGATGGTATTTCACGTTCAACGGAGCTGAATGTTCAGGACCTCTTCCCATTGAAGCCATAATTTATTTGGACCAAGGAAGCCCTGAACTGAATTCAACAATTAATATTCATCGCACTTCTTCTGGTATGTAGAACAGTGATATTGTAGAATGTGTTCAGATCTTTAGAGGCCAGAGATTAATTGTGAGTCCACCAACATGTTGGGTCACTAGGCTGTTGTAAAGAGACCTACAGCAAGTTTTCAGCTCAGAATTCTCCATCTTGATTGCATTTTAGAATTTCCTAAAATGGATCTTTAAAAAAATATGTGGATGCCTGGGTCTTGTCTCTGACTAACTGAATCAGACTATCTGGGGAAAAGACTGTATTTTTAAAAAGAACCCCAAGGTTGAAAATCACTGAATTAGATGAAATGGCAAAACAGCCAGTAATGCCATAGAGCAGTGGTTTCCAGCCTTGGCTACACTGGGGAACTTAAAGTAAAAAATCCCCATGCCTGGGCTCTCCCAATCCAGGGAGTCTAACTTAATGGGTCTGGTGCTCCCTAGGAAATAGGACTTCTAACTCTCTCTCTAGTTATTCTAATCCTCAGCCAAGGTTGAGAACCTTTAGCTTAAATTGATAAGGAGACTGATTTTTCTTTCCTCTCCTTTAAAAGAGAATTTGTGGAAATTCTGAATTTGTGAAAGAGAGCATTTCTATATTGTTCCTGCCTTCTCTGTTTCTGTCTAGTATCAGAGAAAAGATATTCGCTTAAACCAGTGGACAGTTGAGCCATAAGAAAAAATTTGGTTCGTTTTAAGATTCGTTTAAGAAAGTTTAGGAGAAACCAAACAGTAGAAGTGGGGGGAATTACCTATTCATGTTACCATCTAGACACATCACTATCCATATTTGGCTGCCAGCCGTTTTGGTCTCTTGAGTGCCTGTGGGGTGGCACACCATGACACCACAGGCTGGGAGAACCACATGATGTAGATATTGCTGGCTTCATTTTCCTGATTTCTTGAAGGGATTTCTCACTACTTTTTGTACTTAAAAGTGGCCAAGGGAAGAGAAGAGATTCCCCACACTGTTAACCAGAGGAAATAACTATATGGCAGCGTTCTTTGAGGATCTTAGTCGGATACTTAACCCCAAAAATAATGTTAACATGGCACACTCATCCCTAGGAAATCAAGGGCATCCCTTGCACATTCTTTCTCAAATCTCCACAATATTTTTGAGTTGTAAAGAAGGCATTTTAAGCCCCTCTCTTTGCACATAGAGAAGGGTCAGGGAAATAAAGTGTCTCCCTCAGGACAGCAGAATCAGTGTTCAGGAGAGCAGAAACCAGACCCCTGCCCTCTTATTTCCCCAGCCGTCTCTTTGATCAGATTAAAAGGGCTCATCTCTAAGTCTTTAGATGCATGTGCTAGAAAGGAAGATTGCTTCCCCTCTGAGAAGCAGTATCTAAAATTAAAAAAAAAAAAATCTAGGTATAAAATTAAATTTGATTAAGAAGTAATATGTGTTTAGATAATAGCTGATGTAATCAATTTACTTTCAATTATCTTCAAGGTGTGTGTGTTAATATCTGGCTATAATGTAAACCCTCAGGCCCAGAAACTGTGACCTATACATGCATATACTTTATAAATGACTTAACATGGCACTTCCCAGCCATGATGTGAAACCTCATTTGGTGTGTTCTATTCAGTTGGGTAGACTGTCAGAAGCAATTTGTTATTTGTAACAGTTTTTGGTATTAAAATGAATTGAAGGTTACCGCTGCAATAAAATCACTTTCCCTTGCATGGACACTCTTTCTTGAAGGAAAGGAAAGGGGATGTATTTACATCAACACACCAGAGGATGACTTAATGCCTTGACTGTGCCCATGGGAGTTTGAAAAACATTTCAATGCATCTTACTGCCTGGGTCTAGGAGGAAAACGGGTTGAAAACCTCTAATCCAACATATTATAGGTGGTTAATAAGCTGAAATAATGTAGTATAGCAAAAATTTTCATTCATTCAAAAAGCATTTTTTCATTTGTTAAAGACTGTGAAGTGACTTTTTGACTCTCCCCACAAGAGGGTGACGATCGAACGAAGCTTGTCTGACATCCTGTGAGGGGAGCGAACAAGTTTCTAGGCTGTGGATGTCAGCACCTCAGAAAATATAAGGATTTCTGGGCATTCTCACCTGGCATGGTACTGAGGATAGCAGATTAAATGGGACTGTGGCCACACTGCTTAGTTCTTTCGACTTTGAAAGGGGACTGAACCAGAGCCAGGTGCCTGGATTCTGAGGGACTTGCCTCAGACTGGTTTAGGCCTATATCCCTTAGGCTCAGCTGGAATGAACCAACCTTCCAGATTGGAAACCTGACCAGTCACGTGATGTCATCTGTACACTACTATGTGTCAGGACTCATTTTCTTAAAGAATCTACAATCTCTGGTTCCTTTTCCCCTTAACCAGACATCCAAGGGGCTAGATCTTTTTGCCTGTTCAAATGACCACTGGGAGAACTTTTTCTCTTTAGTGTGGGTGAAGGTCCTTGGTAAAATGAAATGCAAAATGTTTATTAGTATGTCAAAGACCAGAGACCCTGAGAAAAAGTATATATTTATTTAGCATAAGAGTTTTTTTTTGTTGTTTGTTTTGTTTGGTTTGGTTTTTCACTGTGAGGAAATTCTGTATAAAATGAGATTCCCAGAGTGAAGGACTGGTATAATGATCATGCTTGAATTTCTTTTAATGTTGTAAAAGCTCTCCCTTCTACTCAAATACCTTTAAGTGCACAGGTAAGTGTTAAGAAGGGCTTTCTTTAAAAAAAAAAAAAAGGCAAATCAAATAAAGTCTTGCTTTTGAAAGTGTAGACTTACTTTGTTTAGTCAAATAAATTGTTTTTGTTGTCATTTTAGGTCATCTCTATAACTAAAGAACTTCTGGTTTTATCCTTAAAACCTATAAAAAAACGAACTGCCTGTTAAACTTATATTTTAGAATGGATATGTACCCATCTTTTAAAAATATTTATCTGCTAAGAAAAAGAGAATTTATCTTTATGAAATCCTTATCAAGTATTAGAGTCTTTAATTCACTGTACGTTAGATTATCTAGCTTGCTAAAGTAATAAAATGTAACTAAAGGATTTTGCTTTCTAAAGAAAGATGTACCTTTCACCTTTGTTTTCCAGTGGAAGGACTTTGTGAAGGAATTGGTGCCGGGTTAGTGGATGTTGCTATCTGGGTTGGTACTTGTTCAGATTACCCCAAAGGAGATGCCTCTACTGGATGGAATTCAGTGTCTCGCATCATTATTGAAGAACTGCCAAAATAGATTCTTTAATTTTCGTTACCTACCTCTTTTTTATTATATCTTTGACTGATTCATTTTAGTGACATTTAATTTTTAGGCATATATCCGAATGAAAAACAAAGCTAAACGTGTTTACAGACCAGAGTGTGATTTCATACTGTTTTTAAGTCCAATATTCATTTTCCTTCCATCAAAGATAATTTTGGAATTTTGTAGTTGAATAAAATACTTTCTTCATAGTCCTATTTTCTGAATCTATATTTTAGAATATCATTGTAGTTTAAAATTTTTCCTATTCTCTCAGCATAACACTTTTTAAAAATATAAACGCTACCAGTGTTTGTACAAGTTGTAAATTGTTCAAAATTCTTTTGTATCTGTGAAATAAAACTCATTTCAAACAACTTTAATATCTTTAGCCTGATTGCCACTAAGATTAGTTTCTAGTACTTTTTATCTGAAAAGTTGAGTTAAATCTAAATTGGTATTTACTTATTTAACAGTGACATGTTAAATTTTAGTATAGGTATAGTGTTCCATATTTCAAGGGATACAATGAGAAAGGAAATTTGTGTATCAGGAAATACACAAGCACTTGAGGAATTTTATCTTAACAAAGAGTAAAAAGATGTGAATTCTTGTCTCAAATTGCTTACCATCTGGTAGGGAGGATAAGAGATATACAAAAATAACAATCAATCAAAGATTATATGTTGACTGTTATAAAAGTTGTGGAAAGGGATGGTATAATTCAAAGCAAGATCTATCACTTCTAGTCGAGGCAATCAGAAAGAATTCACGATGAATGAAGTACAGGTAAAACTGATAAAGTTAAGTAAATCCTGGGCTTGAATTGGAAGTGTCAGTATGAATTCATAAAGTACATCATCATCATAAGTAAAGGTATAAAACAATAACAACAAAATCTAGCTTTGTTTACTGAAAAGGCCTAGAAATGATGACAGATGTAGTAATGCCCAGATTGTGATCACAACATACCATTTCCTACTCAAAGGAATCCAGGCTCCCTGAAGAAATGGGTGATTTCATCTCTGGGGCAGGAAATGTACAATATGAGCCTGGAATATCTTGTTATACTGGAAAACAAAGCAACTACCAAAGACTACTCAAAAGGATCCAAGAGCCACCCTGAATTGGTTCCTGTTGGCAAACATGATACGGTTAAGCATCAATAAAGATAGTAACTGCAATAGTTTGAACCACATCAAATATGTTAAAATGCATGAGTTCATAATGATATTGACATGAAACTCATTGGTCAACTGTGAGGACACCAGCAAACCAACTTGTTACTTTGAAAATTGGTACACAGTTAAAAACAAGCATTTGGTATACTTTCCCCAAATAAATTGTATTTCTGGGTAACCAAATTAATTGTCGATGAAGGAGAATTTTGCCTTATAGAAGTGCATGTGAATTAAGGGAGCTAGCAATGAACATCATCGACTGATAACATCTGAAGAGAAAGACCAGACTATGTGCCTCCTAATGAAAGTTCATTAATGCCACCCAAGAAGCAGTTTTGCCAAGAAACAATCAAACTTGGGTCTGATTTAGCCTCCAGATATAACCATTGCATTTTAGGAAATACAGGGGATAGAAAGACATGTTAATTGATATGACAGGTTTCTAATCAGCAAATCCAGACTGTGGGAAACTTAAAAGAACTTGGTTTCTTCGACAAATAGCAAGAAAAAAAGAAAAAAACATGGACTAAAAGATTTAATAAATCAACCCATTTCAATGTTTGGATTTTATTTGGATGCTTAAGATAAAGACATTTGAACGTTGGATATTTGATTTTAAACTTCAGGTGTGATAATGGTATTGTGGTTATTTTAAATATGCTCATCTTTTAGAGCTATTGAAATATTTAAGATAAAGTGATGTCTGGAATTTGCTTCAAAATAATCTGGAAATGAAAAATGGGTGAGAGGGGATCTAGGTGAAAAAAATAGTGAAGATAGGTAGAAGCTAACAAATGAGAATAGATTCTGACAAACGAAGCCTGAGATTAACGTCATTTGGGGCAGGGACGAGAACATCAGTTCAAACCTCTTCCGTAGACATTCGTGTGCTGAGTGAGTGCCTAACAAAGAGCATCCACTGCAGATGAGGCTGTTAATAGTGATGTGGACAAAATAACACTGTGATGTCAGTCAGCTTCTTTCTCCAGCCGGTCAGTCTGGTGCTAGTTCAATAGACTCATGAACCAAAAGGCCACAATAGCAAAAACAAAGGCCATGTATAGAGTCAACAACACGGAATTTCCATCACTAAGGCTAGCCCGCTACTGCCACTGCTGACTTCAGACCAACGTTGAGTCCCTAATAGGAAATCATTCCTTGGGGAAACAAGTCAGCCACCTGGTGACAGGCTGATGACATTAAACTTCTACCATGGAGGGGCAGAGTTTTGTTCTCATGGAAATAGACATATATTCTGGATATAGATTTGCCTTTCCTGACCACAATGCTTCTGCCAGCACTACCACCCATGGACTCACAGAGTGCCTTATCTACTGTCATGGCACTCTACACAGCATTGCTTCTGATCAAGAAACTTCATTTCACAGCAAAGAAGCACAACATCCCACTCCATGAAATTAAGTTGTCTTACCATATATCCCATCACCTGAAAGTGGCAGGCCTAAATGAAGGGTGAAATGGCTTACTGAGGAATCATTATAGTACCAGTTGATAGACAACATCCTAAAAGAATGGGGTTCTGTCTTACAAGGTACAGTAAATGTCAATCAGAAAGTATTATATGGAGTTCTTTCTCCTATAGCCAGAATACAAGTAGTGTAAGAGGGAGTGGCTTTGCTGACTATTGCACCTCATAACCCGTTTACAGACTTTGCTTTCTGTCTTGGCAACTTTGAGCTCTGCTGGTTTGGAGTACCAAAAAGGAGAATGCTTCCACCAGGGGACCAACAATAGTTCCACCGAATTGGAAGATGAGACGGTGTGTTAGTTTTCTAATACAAATTATCACAAACATAGTCCCTGAAAACAACACAGATTTATTTATCTCACAGTGTCTATGAATCGAGAATCTAGATACAGGTTATCTGAGTCCTCTGCTCAGGGTGTCACCAGGCTGAAATCCAAGTGTTAGGAGCTGTGACCTCATCTATGGCTCCATATTCTTTTCCTGGCTTATGTGGTTGTTAGGAGAAAACTATTCCTTGCAGCTGTGCTTAAAGTCTGTTTTCTCACTGTCAGCTGAAGCCCTAGAGATCACTCTCAGGTCCTTGCCACACTGCCCCACCTCTCACAACAGAGCCATTGTTCTTCCAGACCAGCAAGAGAATTCTGCTTTTAAAAGACTTGCCCTAGTAGGTGGGTCAGACGACCTGCGATACTCTCTTGGGATCAACAGGTGAAAAAGAGGAGGTTAATCTATTGGCTGTAAAGATTGGTTCAAGTTACCAAGGGAAACGGGTTGTTCCTACAGCGGAAGCAAGGAGGACTATGTTAGAGAAGGTGCGGTTGCAGACCATCAGGTAGTGAGAAAGTTTGCTAGTTTGCCTGAGACAGCATATAATTGCAAAATCGGGAGATTTTCTATGTTTTTTCTTAAAATTTCCATGCCAACAGTAAAGGCTAGTGGAACACTACAGGAACTAGGAAAAAGGCAAAGTGATTGAGGAGTCAGACCCCTTGGAAAAGAAAGTTTGGATCATGCCACCAGGTAACAAACCCAGAGCTGTGGGTAAGGAAAACATGGAATAGGTATTTGAAGGTGGAATATAGATATTATAATCATGATCAATTACAGAAACCAGGACTGTGGTAGCTTTACATATTTTCTCTTTGTTATATGCATGTGTTTATGTATGCTAACCCTTCATTCCTCTCCTTTCCATTTTTATTTTATATAAAAGTTGGTGGAGGTCAACTTTACAAAGCAACCTTTATTTTACAGAAAATTTAGTGGGACCATGACTGAATTTGAGGAGTAATTAATATAGCCAGCAATAGAGTCAATGACTAGTGGGGCTTTGTATCTTCTTGTTTGAGAGAAAAGCTTCAGTTCTCAGGATAGTTCCATCTTGATAGGCTAAAAATCGTTAATTGCTTTGTTGTGCGGGAATTCAAATGTAGAAGGGCATTTGGAAGCTGAGTAGTCAAAGGGGTCAGCTGAGCCACTTATCAATTTATTGCTTCTCATCTTCTTCCTTCAGGACCTGCTCTGCAATAATGGACTGAACCCTAAGAATTTCTCCTTTAGAAAGAGCATATTAGGTAGAGCAAGGGGATCCCCACCCCTGGGCCAGGGACCAATAAGGTCCATGGCCTGTTAGGAACTGAGCCACACAGCAGGAGGTAAGCATCTGGCGAGTGATGTTTCATCTGTATTTGCAGCCTGAGGTGGAGCTGAGGCAGTGATGCTAGCGCTGGGGAGTGGCTGCAAATACAGATGAAACATCACTCGCCAGATGCTTACCTCCTGCTGTGTGGCTCAGTTCCTAACAGGCCATGGACCTTATTGGTGCACGAACCCCATTGTGAACTGTGCATGCGAGGGATCTAGGTTGCATGCTCCTTCTGAGGATCTAATGCCTGATGATCTGAGATGGAGCTGAGGCTGTGATGCTAGTCCTGGGAAGCGGCTGCAAATACAGATTAACATTAGCAGAGAGGTTTGCGCAGAGGCCATAATAAATCAATTGCTTGAAGATTCACATCAAAACCCTTGTCAGTGAAAGGCCCATGACAATTAAGCTGTATCTGGTGGCAGGATTTAAGTCAGAATACAACAATTATTTTAGTCTGCATGTGGCCTGCCCATTATTTTATTTATCATTTCCATCCACGACTCTTTCCTGCACTGTGTACTTGTCTCAGTCACAAGCTAACCCTAGCCAAAATGGGTAAAAAACAAACATCACTAGAGAGCTTCTTTGAAAACGGGGAAAGACCCAGTGATGAGACAACAAAAGACTTTAAGACTGCTAACAAAAAGAAAGCTGCAATTAAAAGAAAATATCAAGAGTTCTACTTAAATTACATGTTCATTGCAACAGGTGATTCACATTCTCGAGGCCTGCTTTGTATAATTTGTGGCAACCAACTATCCAATGAAGCCATGAAACCTTCCAAACTGCTTCGCCACATGGAGACCAAGCACTCTGCATTAAAAGACAAGCCTTTGAAATTTTTCAAAAGAAAAAAAAAATGTGAACAGAAGCAATTTTTGAAAGCCACTGCCTTACCAAATGTGTGTGCACCGAGAGCATCATTCTTGGTGGCTAACAGCCTTGCTAAGGCTAAGAAGTCCCTTATTATTGGTGAAGAGTTAATCCTGCCTGCTGCTGAGGACATTTATCGTGAACTTTTAGGAGAGGATGCAGTTTAGAAGGTGGCCCGTGTGCCTCTTTTAGCTAGCATTATAACTAGATGAATTGAATAAATAGCAGATGATACTGAGGCACAATTTTTATAAAGGATCAGTGAGCCACCGTGGTACACAATCCAGATTGATGAGTCTACTGATGTTGACAAAGCAACAATGCTTGTTTTTGTGCGATTTATTTTTCAGGAGGATGTGCATGAGGATATGTTGTGGGCCCTTTTGTTGTGAACCAACACCACAGCTGCAGAACTATTCAAGTCTTTAAATGGCTACCTATCAGGAAAACTGAATTGGTCATTTGTGTCAGTATATGCATGGACAGAGCAGCGGCCATGACTGGACAGCTTTCTGGTTTCACTACTCAGGTCAAAGACGTTGCTTCTGAATGTGAGTCTATGAACTATGTCATCTATAGAGAAATGCTGGCTAGCTGAAAGAACGTCGCCTGAGCCTAACATTTTGCAGGATGTGTTAAAATGATCAACCACGGTAAAGTACATGCCCTTAATTCATGTCTGTTTGCACATCTCTGTGAGGAGATGGACACAGAGCATACATACCTTACACACAGAAGTGAGGTGGCTTTTAAAGGTAGATCACTGGCCAGAGTTTTTGAGTTATGAGAGCCGCTCCAGAAATTTCTTTAAGAAAAATGGCCACCACTGGCATATTTCAGTGATGCAGAAGGGGTTGCAAAACTTGTGTGACATATTCAACCAGTTTAACCAACTCAATCTGTCACTTTACGGGAGAGTAACTGTGTTCAAGTTGGCAGATCCAGTGGCTGCATTCAAAGCCAAACTGGAATTACAGGCTCAATGAATGAATGTTGGGATTTTTGACATTTCAGACATTAGAAAGCTTTTGAAAGAGACTGAGCCAGGGCATTCTTTCTCCTAGCTGGTGCATGATCACCTATCTTAGCTTTCAAAAAGAGTTTGAGAATTACTTTCCAACCACAAAAGACCCCAAACTGGGAAGGAATGGATCCGTGACCCATTTATGAATAATCCAGGTGAATCGACTTTACCCATGCTAGAAGAGGATCAATTGCTTGAGATCACAAATGCTGGTGGCCTTGAGGGTATATTTGAGACAATTTCAAATCTCCATACATTCTGCATTAAAGTCAAGGCAGAATATCCTGAGATTGCCATAGAAGCACTGAAAAGCAGAATTTTCTGCAGTGACAGCAACTTAAGTGAGATTATGAAGTAGACTTCAGGTGTCTGTCTCCCATCACCCCAAATAGAACTGTCTTGTTGCAGTAAAACAAGCTCAGGGCTCCCACTGATTCTGTATTATAGTGAGTTATATAATTATTTAATTACCTATTACAATGTAATAATAGAATGTGCACAATAAATGTAATGCACTTGAATCATCCCCAAACCATCCCCCTGCCCAGCCTTTGGATTGTCTCCCACGAAACTGGTTCCTGGTGCCAAAAATGTTGGGGACCACTGAAGTAGAGGATACCGGAAGGACACAGTAGGAGGAAAGGAGCTTCTCTTTCTGGTTTCAGTGTACTGAAATTTAATTTTCCTTGCTCCTGCTGCATGATCTGTCACTGGTGTGTGTGTGTGTGTGTGTGTGTGTACATCTGATGGTCCTTTCCTCCAGTTACATACTCAGAATGCAGTCCCTCAACTATGTCACAGCCCCAGCCCAGGCCTGGTGACCACTTTCCTGAGGTCCTGAGAGGGACAGACATGTTCCTGGTCTCATGCTTGTAGCAGTGACCCTAACTCCCCAGGATGCCCACCCACCTGTCTCAGCCTGCCTGTCCCCTACATGGTTGTTCCTGAGGCCTTTCCAAGGTCTACTCCTGGCTTTGCACCTACAGAAATGACTTAACACCCTCCACAACCTGCTCACCAGCCTGTGTCTCAGAGGGCCATTTCCTGTTTATCAGATGACTCTAAATCAGCTCTGGCCCAGGCAAACCAGCAAACTCTCTTACCACCTAGTTAATGTTCTGCAGCCATGCCTTCTCCAAAGAAGTCTGAACTTTGGACCTCTGAACACCGCAGGGGGCCCAGTCCTCTCCCAAGCTTATCCTTCCTTGGATGCTCTCCCTCAGCCCTAGGATGCCATTTAGACTTCTCTTAATGTAAGTGTATTATTCTGTCCTGGCTTAACAATTCTTTAAGCTTCTCCTGGTTACAGTTACCATGTGTTCTGTCTCCTGGTGGGATCTACATTTGTAGAAGTGGATTATTTGATTGATGAGTTTGGGACAAAGAAGGAGTCTAGGTAGTACTTTCTCTCCTCTCTGGAAATAAGCTGCTCACAGACAGCATACATTCTGCCTGCTTCCTCCTTGCCTTAAGTTTTACAAGAGCAGGCTATAAATTAGTCTTGGTCCAGAATTGTCTGTGGCTGGGTAGGATGTATGATTCTGGGGCTTGATATAAGGAAGCCCACTTTTACAGATATAAGCCTCATTCTCTACTTCCAGCCTGACCACTAATACAGATGATAATCATGCCCCACTTACCTCTTATCTATTTCTAAATTAGTTTAAAACCTGGGTGGAAAAGGTTAATATAAATCACTTAACAAAAAGCAACAAAAGTAATTTGTTGCTTTTTCTTTTGACACCTTCAGTGTGAACTAGTTTTAATCATTTTCTAGCCTTGAGTAGAACAAATCTCATGTCATAATTAACATGTATTGATATTTAATATAAACACACAATTCTGTAATATTTGATCTCAGAAAATATACTAGGGAAAGCTTCCAAACCATCCATCTTTTATACAGCGAATCAATTTTAGTTATTTTTCCTGTCTATCAGTCAACATTTTATCCTTTACATGGTGAGTTGAATAACCTTTAATTTTTATAAATATTAAATTACCCTGTTTTTCTATAAAACTAAAACCATTTTAAAAAACCCATGCAACATATGTAAGGGTCTCAAAGTGCTCACTTTTCGTAAAGGTGACATCAATTTCCATAGAAACAAAAGTTTATTGTTATTATGACAGTTGAGGAGAAAGTGACAGACTTTAGGGTCTGTACTGCAGATTCTGTGTCTAGGAAGATTCCGATGCAACATGTAGTAGAAAAACCCAACTGAAACTGGCTAATAAACTTATTGGTTCACCCAACTGAAATCTATAGAGGTACATGCTTCTGGTGGGGAAGGAGGGGAGGATTGATCCAGAATCTCATATAATGTGACTTAGGACTTGATTTCTTTCTTCTATTTTTTCTTTGGAAGTCCTATTTCTAGATGGTTAAATTTTAAGCTTATCTGAAACAAAGGTTTTTTTTTCTAGTTAGATAGAACCTAATTTTTCAATTTTTAAAATTTTGTATTAGTTTTAGGTATACAGTTCAATGGTTAGATATTTATATAGTTTATGAAGTGATCCTCCCAATTACTCTGGCACTCCTCTGGTTCTACACACAGCCATTACATTACCGTTGACTACATTCCCTGTGCTGTACTCTACCTCCCTGTGACTATTTGTAACTAATTTGTACTTCCTCATCCCCTACTTTTTCATCCATCCCTCCAACATGCATCCCTTCTGACAATCATCAGTTTGCCCTCTGTATTTCTTTGTTTTGTTTGTTCCTTAGATTCTGCATTTAAGTGAAATCGTATGGTATTTATCTTTCTCCGACTTATTTCTCTGGCTCAGCATTACCCTCTGTGTCCATCCATGTGGTTGCAAATGCTAAGATTTAATTTTTTTTTTTTAATGGCTGATGGAAAACACTTGGGAGCTTCCTCAAAATATTAAAAATAGAACTACCATTTGACCTAGCAATAGCACTTCTGGGGATTTACCCAAAGAAAAACGAAACACTAATTTGTAAAGATCTATGCACCCCTCTGTTCACTGTGGCGCTATTCACAATAGCCAAGATACAGAAGCAACCTAAGTGCCCAACAATATGCAACTGAATAAAGAAGTTATGGTACATATACAATTAAATATTTCTTTCAATTTCTTATTGTCATTTTCTTGGTGTTGATTCTACTTTGGACAAATTCATTCCCCCAAGTTCATCATCCTAAATTGGCTTTGAGGAGCTCTGAGAGCTTCATAAATCCTCATTCATGAGACAGCAAAGAGAATCTACGTCAATATACTCAGAAAATAATGTCTATAAAAGTCACTCTGACTGGACCAGCTTAGGTAACTGTGCCAATTGCAAACCATTCATTATGAACAAAGATGGTGCATTCATACTGGTTCTGCTAATCAGGGTCCTCCTCTGAGGCAGGTGAGATCCATTCCCTCAAAATCACAAAGGTGAGAATGAAGGGAGGGGGTAGGTTTGGAAAAGAAATTCAGGCTACTGCTCCAGGAAGAGAAATCGATGCTGGGCAGCCATTAACAGGTGTTCATTACAGGTACCACCAGAGTCCATTTCCTACTTATTTAGAAAAAAATCTAAAGCTTTAAGCAAACTCAAGACTTCAGGTACATTCTGCATGTTACCTAACACATTTTTAGAAAAGAGACATTAAGGTTAAATCATTTCACAGTATTTTATTTCTATAAATAATTTAAAATCACTAACAGATCTTGCTATGAAAGTGGTAATACATCCTTTATCTGAAGGATTTTATATTCAGTAAAGTGTCAACATTCCAAAGAAAATCCATTCTCATGCCTCTTTTTATGTGGTGTCTGACTACAATGTGACTTTCTAAAATTGCAGGTCACAAAAACACATATCGAAATGTAATAGCCTTGTTTTCACAAAGCATGGGACCCATCACTGTCTTGGATCACATTCTACCATATGTTCGTTCTCTGGTGCCTAGTTCCAGCAAGTTTTTTTGTTTGTTTGTTTTGGGCCTGTTTCTTCACGCATTCTCCCTATGATCATTCTGGTTTTCCCTTTGCCAATCTCCCCTACTTCCACTCCTTCCTAGACTCCCAGCACTGATTCAATATAACGTTCTTTCTTTCCTGTATCTGATGAAAGCCAAGAAAGAGTCTATAATTGAAAGGAATACTTGCTTAGCTGCTTACGATCTGTCTTCAGCCTCTATAATCTAAATATACCTAAAGTTATCAGTGGCATTAATCTTCATCCTACTGAAATATTTATATGGTTGATAACCCCATCTGAGTTTGTTCCTCTTATCTGACAGGTCTTCCTCTGTTACTCCTAATATGTAGCCATATCTCTCAGTTCCATTAATTACTCTCACTTCTCTTGTATACAACAAATAAAACCCAAAAAGGTTTAGTAAAGCTCTGAGAGTTCTTACGTTCTGGTGCCAATCTTTCTGATTTGTCTTCCATTTCTTTATTACCTCATTTTCAACTCATTGCTCAAGACATGGCACCTATGCTTTCTTTCTCCCATGATTCCCTTTGAAATATCTTCCTTTAAGGCCCAGCTTAAATGTTTTCCCCTCCATGAACCCTGCTCTAGTTCTCCCTAAGCTATAAACTCCTTTCAACTTCATCAACCAGGTCCACACCACCACCAGCTATGAACTAGATGTTTTATTAATTTGGGAGTACAAAGGCATTCAAATCATGGCACGACCTCCAAAACTCCAAAATCAACTGTAGCTTATTTTTCCATATAGGGACTAATACAAGAATTTCATATGAATTATAGTATAATCCAGAGTATAAAAAAAATACAACACATTTAATTTATAAAGCATTCCTGTGCATGTTACAAGAAATTATAGTAAATTAAGTACTTATTATTTCACCTTTATTTTTAAAACTGCCATTTTCAAAATACAAAAAATAGACATATTTTCAAAGAACCATTTAAATATGGCTTTGAAAACCACAACGTTTTATTTACAACATAGATGGTAGTGCAATAGCATTCATAGATGTTTATGATAAAAATAGTGGTATCATTCTGGTTTAGCTTTGCGGCAGGCCTTTGCATTTATAGATATTTTCAATGACTAATAAAAGTAAAACCACTAATAGCCATTAGTGTAATTTGTATTTAAACCTGAATTTGAGTAACCAATGTAGATCAGTAATTTATGAGATTCACATATCCGAAAACTGAAGTAGGAACTATATCATTTCCATAGATTGTCAACAAACACATCTCAGTCATTCCAGTATCTGTATAAGCTGACACAGCTGGATCCTAGTTGAGATTTTATAAATTTAAGACATTAGGTACCCATGCCAAAAAATAATGAAATCCAGGTCTACATTTTAAATTATGGGAGAGCCTCTAAAAATAAAATTAGTAATGAAATGACAACGAATATCCACTACTTCTCAAATTAACAGGATACAACTTCTTAAATTTTTCTAGTCAGTGAATTCCAACTGAATTAAAATTGAAGCACATTTATAAGTGATGCTTTTTCTCACCAAAATTTCCCAATTCTAGAATGGTCTGGATTTGGGCAACATCTTTTCTAGCAAATCCTTAAAATTTAATTTACCCTAAAACAGTGATGATATTCTTATAAGCAGCCATTTTCTTGATATTGCACAGAGGTCAATTTTAAAGCTAATCCAGGCACATGAGTTCAGGAAAAAGAGCACATTCACCAAATTCACTTAGCAAATGCTGCAAATCCACTTTTACCTGAACAACAAAATGGAGAAATCTGTGACATTCCCCAGTTGACTGTTGTGTTGATGGCAGCTACTTCAGGCAGAGGTCCCACAAGTACGGGAAAGGCAAAAAGCAGAAATACATTAAGATCTAGCAGTTCTTTGACTTCTACGGGTTATAGACCGATTTTGATTATGAGCCATGTTGCTGTGTAGTATTCTTCTGAGTTTTACATTTCAGACACAAGGAGCATGTTGTTGCCTTGGGCAGACAAAAAATAGACATACTGTCTTTTTTAGCTTAATTTTCTTCTTCTCTAAGGTCGAGTAAAAAATGTGAGACATTTTCATATACCACAAAGGTAATACAGCAAGCTGGAGTCACTCTGATCAAATTGGGGGCAATTCCTTTGTAAAATCCACTGAGGCCTTCTTTCCTTTAGAGGGAAAAATAGATAAGTGCTTAATTTCCTAAATAGCTAGCCTAAAGATACAAAAATTTAACTGACATAGGGCATGGTGCCAGCAGTCAAACCTCCCTATGATTTAAGTCTGTATTTTCAATGTCCTGAAGTAATGTTTATGAGCCACTTGTAGGGGCTTATATTCCTTTTGTGAGATGACTGAGGAAGAAGGGACACCTCAAATGTGAACTGAAAATGCTTTAATGTTAACCACCTTTCAAATGCCTTTAAATGTCTGAACATGCAGTAATATTAACCGATCTAATATAGGCATTAAAAACCTCATAAATGTTAAGACAACACTAAATATAGCACTCAGTAAGATAAAACTGTATTTCCTTAAGGCCTAGAATAGAAATATGGCCTTGGAACTTGTCACTTAGGCTCTTGATATTTACTAAATTGAAGATTCTAAATATTTTGCTTTGGCTTTTTATATGGGAATGTCTACCTATAACAGTTTAACTATTTCTATGCTGAAGAACAAACATTTCTTTCACAGATGAAGACTGGTATAATAAGTCCTCATTTTACATTGTCGATAGGTTCTGCAACTTCAAGCGAAATAGGTATAACAAAACCAATTTTACCACAGACTAACTGATATAAACTAGAGCTAAGTTCCTATGGCATCTCATCAGTGTTATAAGGAAATGTTATTCAAGGATCCACTATACTTGCAAAAATTATGGTGCCAGTAGCAGGTGTGAAGACTTCTTAACTGTATTAAATTAGGTCTTTTATGACTTACAAGGCCATTCAAATGTTATATAACACCTACATTTTATTAATTTGTCAAAGCATTTTCACAGATCTCATTTGATTTTTATAACAATCTTGTCAACCTAGATAGATTTTACAAATGAAGAAATCAAGACTTAGATTAAGTTCAAGTAGTAAATGGGAAATGGGAAAGCAGGGACCACCAACCATGTTTTCACCACTGCACACTGGCCTTTGCTATAAAACTAATGTTGACTAGGCAGTTGAAGATTTGCAAGGTACCTCCTAAAAACCATTCTGACATACTCACCTCCAGGTCCTTGTGATTACATCTAATACACCCTCATAAGACATGTGTTGATCCTGAAGACGAGCTCTCACAACTTGATACGGGTACGTTGCTGCTACAGCAAATATTTTAGATAGAGCTGCAACAGATATATATTCTGGTGTGCTCTAAAATGACAACAGAAAACAAATTTTTCTTTAGACAGAATTTCTTGAAAAATATAGAAGTATAATTTATATAGGAAAACAAACACTTGAATAAATTTGTAAGTGAAAAATACTATTTCCTCTCTTAACAGAAGCTCTGGGCAATTAAGGGATTCTATTTTTAACATCTGTGTGTCAAACTATAAAATAGTTAACTACAAATTAAATTAGTGGCAGAGTCAATACTTACATCATAGCAATACCACCAAAGTAAACATGACAAAATTTCTATCTATTACATACTCATAAAGTAAATGATACATTTCTCTCAAGAATCATCTTACCAATTGGGCTTCTGGTAATCTACTCATATGCTGGTTGTATTTCAACTTCAGTAATTCATATGCCATAAACTGAAGGGCACCATGTGATGTTCCAAACAGCCCAGGAACAAATCCCTAAAAGGGAACAATAAAAAAATAAAGCCAAACTAAACAAATTTCCAAGGGACCACAGCTTTCAGAGAGGGGAGTAAGGAACAGGTGACCTCAATGTATGACTTAGTGAAATGGTTACCTGACAAAGCTTTACTCAGTCCTTCTCATACCCACCAGTGACACATTAATACATCTTAGTAATGGGGATAAATAGCTTAAAATACATTTCCAGTACTATAAACTAGATTTCAGTTTTCATTCAATTGTTTCTTGCCTAAGCTTGGCTTCTTTTTAGGTAGGACTGACTATAAGTCACTCAGAACTAGGACAATAGAGCAAAGAAAAATTACAGTGGTCAGTTATTAAAAAGGTATTGATAATTCATTACCTTATATAATCCACGCACACCTTCATACTTATATATTTTCACAAGTGTATCAAACATTCCTTTATATTGCCGCTGTGAGGCATTAACACCATCATATTGTAACATGAGGCGAGTTTTTGCTACCCATAACGGGTTTGTAATGCAGAGAGTCATGGCTCCTGAAATCAGATTTAAATAAGATTACTCAATATACAGGTACTTTTTCACTAAGACAATCCAAATTAAGAAAAGTCCATTTATATAAAGAATGGGGTTGCTCAGGGGCTGTACCTTCAACAGTGAGATGGTGTCTGAGTTACAGTCTTAGGGCTAAAAGACAGACATAATTTTTGGTGGTCTTAAAAAGTTCCTCATGTGGTTAGTAAATTAAAAGGAAAATGGAAATGTGAGACACTTTTCGTTTAAAGTGTGAGGACAGTGAAGACGTCCTGGCTCCTAAATAATGTGACCTTGTGTAGAAAACAAATGGAAGTCCCAGGAAGCAGACTCTTGATATTCAGGAGTAGCACATGGTAGAACCCAGAGGGGTTGAAGATTAGGAGGAAAAGACCAAGAAATCAGCACCTCAATAATCTGTGCACATGCACATATATATCCACCCAACTTTACCACAATCTTGCGCAAATCCATTCAAAGTAACTACAACACCTCAAACATTAAAGAACTATGCAATGTAATAATATTTTACACTCTTTACAGAAAGTGACAATTTTGTAAAAAAATTTTGTTAAGTTTCTCATTTGCTGAGTTTTCTAAGCAGGCCTTTATTCAACAAATATTTGAGTCCTATGCGATTCAGGTCTCTGCTAGCAGCTAGGTATTCAAAAATGAATAAGACAGTTCTTGCCTTAAAAGACAATCAGTAAACGTTAAGAAACTAAGGTATGCGAAGTATTAAAGTATTAAAGACTTATGGATCTTACTTTGTTTTTTCCTTCTGAATGTTATACACATGAAACAATTAAGCAAGGCTACTACATTGTATAACTTTAAAACTTAAGTTATACTTTAATTGAAGAAATGTTATACTGAATCATCTTAAACTATTAGATTTATAACTTTCCTAAATTTTCTTATCCTGTGATAAATAAAATTCTTGAAACCTATCCAGAATAATCAAGAATAGCTGCTATCTAGGAAATTTCATGTGATCACTGATTAGTATAGTTAGAAAGCATATTTAAACTCTGGAAAAAAAGGCAAATAAAATAAAAAACAAAAGTGAAAATCAAGTTGCAAGCAGATGTTTTATATTTCAAACACCATCTTACCAGCTTCGGCAGCTGAGACAAGGTATTCTGTTGCCTCTAACTGTTCAGCTCTTCCTTCTGTCTTATATGATTTGATGGCATTGTAACTAAAAGAATAGACCATAAGTATTTTAATAAATATTTTACATGATATCATACAGCTTGTTTAAAGTGGTGTATAACTTAATAGTGCACCAAAAGTAAAAATCAATACATAATGCAGATGTAAAATGAGACCTTTTCAAGAAAAGATTTGCTGGAACAGTTTACTATATAATTATACCACCCCTCCTCCCAAATACATATGGCTAGCAATACACATGTAGAATATTTTAATCATATTCAGCAATTAAAAAAAAAACACTAGGAAAACTGAGAGCGGGGAGGGTGCAGTGGTAGTGCAGTGATTGGACAGACAAGGCAAAAGAGACTAAAAAAGGACACCTAACAAATATGTGCTAGACACCTATGTTCAGATACTATGGTTGGCAAATCTGATAGATAAAAAGATAAACACTCAGTAGATCCTTCCTAACAGATTAACAAAGACCACAGGCAGCACACAAATAATTGTAATAAAAGACAATATAGACAGTATCTTAAGAGTTAGAAACTATAATTTAGATCACAGAAAGCTTTGTGTAGGAAATGGCACTGGCTAAATATGGAGAGACAACTACAGTTTCAATAGAGACACAAATGAGCATGAACAAAAATTATAAAAGGGTGGATGGGAAGACAGGGAAACTGGAACCATCTTTGAGTGGCAGGCTGACATTTAGGCTTTATCTGGCAGAAAACAGAGAGCCATTAAAAGGTTCCTGAGCAGGGGAATCAACTCTGTTTTCCCTAACTCCAATTTCTACTTTTCTCTTGAAAGAACACTTCAGCTAAATAAATCTTTCCAAGCTTTACCATTGCCATTCTAAAATGAAATAAATACAGTTTTATTATAAGAAATTTTCAACACAGAAACGTTACATAGCTTGTCCTTCAAATCTTTTTGGAGAACATACACAATTCTGAATTTCACAAAATTCTGAATTTCACAACAGCATAAATTTTATACACATAGTTTCATTCTTTTAAGTATGTCTTAGGATTCAAAATAAGAAAACTATTTAAACAATACTAAGGCTGAATTTTATTTTGCTTTCACTTAAAAAATATTTCAAGGTTAGTTTGGATTCTGCCATAAAACTGAGATAAAGCAAAATATATGACATATAAAAGTAAAAAAGACAAATACACCAGGTACTGATGTCTCCCTAAAATGCCATCTATTAAAACAAAGAAAAGCCTTCTCATTCATGGACTCAGTTTCAAATATCAGAGGCATGCTTAAGGCAGCACACACTTAGCGCAGTGATGCTTTGTTCTCACATTTGTACACTCAGTAGGTGGACTGTGCTTGCCACAGGCACTTTCTGTGGCTTCTTCCGTAAGCATGCAATTATTTCAAATGGTGATGATACTTGACAGGTCAAGCACGGAAGAAATGAATGAGCAGGTCAAATAAGAGGTAAGAAGAACATGCCTCAAACTCTTTCAACCATGAACTGGCATTTGCTTTCTGTTCCTAATAGCTATTTTCCTGTGGTACACGTGCTTACATACACTCCAAGATCTATCCTCTGCTTTTCCAACTTCGTTATGCATCAAATGTATTCTGATAAGCAATTTTCCTGAATTTATATCATGGAAATGGCTTCTGTAAAAGTGTTTCTCCATTTCAACCCTTTACCTTCTTCCTATTAAGAACTTTCTTCTAAACCAAATGTTTCTGATAATAGCTAACAAAGAATGAAAGTAATAAGACATTTTTCTCTTTCTGGCCCCCCTATTCAGAGAAACTGTTAAATGACTCATCTTGCTCATCAAATGAGATATATATGTATATATAATAACTAAAACCAAAATTCCTTTTATTTAATACAGTAAAATCACCCAGATCTACTCACAAGAAAAAGTAGAGGCCCCAGGATAAACCTGCGCCCCACACATTTGGGGTTACTCCTTGGTAAAGTCCCCGTATTCCATCAAGTTTCCAAATGGTAGTCAAGCAATGCAAAATTCCTTTGTATTTTGGTCTCAGTTCCAATCCATCACTCACTGCAGTAAAAGATATACAAAGTTAGGTAAGAGCAAAGTTCTACCTCTGAAACACATATAAACACAACATAATCAATTGCATAAAGGAGATAAATTCAGGAGAAAAACCTTTTTGGGTAAAGAAAATTATTTTCCAGGATAATTTAATATTTTAAAATAAATACAATCATGATTAAAATTTTCACTGAGGGCATACTGAGCAATCAAATAATATTGCAGGAAGTGTCAGATTAGCTCTTAAATAATCAAAAAGCCTCTTAAGTAAATATATTTCGACACAAGTTTTATTTTCATTGTAGATATCCAAGATTAAGGATTTAAATAATCAAAAATATTACTCAAAAAATAAACTAGCCAGAAGCCTTAATTATATAAAGAGTTCTGTCAAGAACTGAGGAGTAGCAGGGAAGAAAATGGATACGGTTACATTTTTTTTGGTAAATTCTTTCTATCCTCCCCACCAACACACACACACACACACACCAAAATCAACATAAGTAGAAAAAGTATCCATCCCTTTGTTTTCTCACTCTCAAAAGTTCTAAATAAAATATAGTAAAACAAATGCTAAGTTATATAGATTTTATGTTTCTTAAATAAGGAAAATTCAAATCTCTTTTGGAAGCTGAAGAGAAAATATCTGACTATAAAACTTCTATTTTGTGAAGGACTCCACAAACAAGAGATTGAGAAGAACTATTTATAGTATAGAGTTAATATAGCCAATATAAAAGCAGTATCTGCAAGTCAATTAGAAAATGCAAAACAGCCCCAAAGAAAAATGGTCAAATTATTTGCACTACCAATTCACATAAAAATACAAATAGCCAAGATGCTTTGAAAGATGTTCCATCTCACTGATGAAATCTTATTTTTTGGAAGTTTATTTAATAACAACAAAGTTCACAATACACTTTTGAGTGAGAAGAAAAAGCATACAAAACTATAATTTTAGTTCTGTTGCTAGTTGAAGAAAAGATGGTGTCCTAAATTAGGATGATGGCAGTGTGAAGTGACATAGTGGACAGTCCAGGAAAGATTTACAATATAGAATTAATAAGACACCTTAACTGGTTAAGATGTGTGAAGGGAAGAAGGCTGCCCTAGTTGGTATGTGAACTGTTTCTCTTTCTTTTTTTTGCTACTATTAAAAGTTTGCTAGAGAATATTCTAGCAAACGTTATATCCTTATAATTATTTAGAAGGGGAATTAATATGGGTCAAAAGATATAAATTTAAGGTTACAAATACATGATGAAATAGCCCCCCGCCTCCTGAAAGTTTATACAAATTAGTCCACTAGCCATAAACAAGTGTGGCTACTTCAACATCCTCTTGCTACTACTTTACTGTACTACTTTACTGTATATAATGGGGCTTGGCAAAGAAGAATCATTGTTTACCACTGCAAGGAAAAATGGGGGAGAGAATTTCTTTCATCATTAACATGACAAGGTTACATCATGAAATGAGATGAAAGTATACTAGTTTTTGTCAAAAGACCTGGGCATGATATCTGACTCCCTTAAGTAGCTACATGGCCTTAATCTTTCTTGCTTCATTGGATTAAATATCACCTACCCTACAGGTTGTTGTGAAGTTTATACAAGTTTAAAAGCAAGTAGCAAAGTGACTGGCTCTCAAGAATGTTTTGCTGTGTACTTTACAATCTTTATGATGCTTCCCTTAAATTTTATGTGTCTATTCTCCTGTATAAATTTCTGAGTAACTTTCCATCTTCCTTTTAATAGTAAGCTCATAACACAATTTCTCTCAAGGTAAAAAAAACAAAACAAACCTTAAAACACCATTATTATCTGTCATAGGAATGAACCAATGATTTCTTTATTGTTTTGAGAAGCTACTTAATCTTGAAGTAGAGTATTAACTATTTCAGTAACAGGCAACAATATTCTATACCCTATACTTTCTTAAAACTATAATCTATTTTATCATAGTTAAGATCAAATCTTTAATTTTGAAAAATATATACACAGGTAATTATTTTATCTAAAAAATAAGAAAACTATCAACTACTTATTATTGCCAAAGAGGGAATGTAAACATAAGTAGGATTCAACCCATGACCCTTAGGTAAATGTAATCTTTAAGGCAAAATAAGCAATCACATTACAAAGTTATAAGCATTGTGATAAACATATAAAGTGCTACAAGAATAACACGGGAAACACAATAAATGCTGTGTAGAGAAGGATGTGTAGCAGGTGACAGAAAAAATGAGAGAGATGCTCAGACGGAGTCCTGAAGAATGATTAGAAACTTGTGTAGTTGTGTTCAAGGAAAGGAAGGAAAGGTTTATCTTCCGACAAGAGGAACAGTTGGTGCAAATACATGGAAGCATCATAGCACTGGACACTGTTAGGGAAGACATCGGGAAGCTGGTGTAGCTGAAGTGTACATACAGCTGGTGGAGCAAAGAGATGGTAGGAAATTAGGCTAGAAAGAAGGGCAAGGCCCTGTTATGGACTGAATTGTGTCAGGTCTGCACCACCCCCTTCCCTGCCCCCAACTACCACTACAGCCACCAAATTCGTATGTTGAAGCCCTAGCCCTCAGTATGGCTGTATTTGGAGACAGGACCTTTAAAGAGATAATTAAAATTGAATGAGGTCATAGGGTGGGGCCCTAATTCAATAGGACTGGAAATAAATAAAAGAGGAAGAAATACCCGAATACACACACACAGAGAAAAGGCCACTTGAGGGTACAGGAGAAAACCAAGAAGAGAGGACTCACCAGAAACTAACCTTACTAGCTCCTTAATCTTGGACTTCCAGCCCTGCAAACTATAAGAAAATAAATTTGTTGTTTAAGCCATGCTGTCTGGGGTATTTCGTATGATAACCCTAGCAGACTAATACAGGCCTAATTGCAAAGGTTCTTGAAAATCACACAAGTGTCTATGATCTCGAAGTCTCAGATTTCTAAAATTTGGGTCCAAGTGTGCCTACGAGTTTTAGAAAGGAAACCCTGGCAACGCAGGGAGAATGAATTTGAAGGTAGGAAACCTAGAAGCAAGAAAACAAATTAACAGACTTTGCAGTTATTTGATGAAGAGGATTGGAAGGCCTTCCTAACGTCAAATTAAAATTGCTATATAAATAGAGTGAATAGTTTTGGCCTAAATAACTACAGCACTAATGCTGGGGTCAATCAACTATTTTGATTTGTCATCCATCTTCCCAAATTTTCCTCTTTTCCGTCACCATTTCATAGCCACACTGTGAGCTTGATTATTACAAAGATCTGTTTTGACTCCTAGATCTTTCATTTTGTCCTCCCAACCAATCTCAATTACCTTATCTGTTGCCTCGCCCCTACTGGTCTAATACTCTCTCCCTTTCCTCAGGCATGGAATGCTCATCACAAGCTCATTAACTTACCAGGCCAACCACACTATTCATGATTATTTCAACTGTACTATTTTCTGCTCCCAGGCAAAACATTGCAGAAGAGATAAAAAGTCATACAGCCCTGCACCTGCAGCCAAAATTCTTTTCTTCCTGTTCAAGCCACTATACTCAGGGATTCTTAGAGCTAGTAGTACAGTGAGTGGTTAAGTGACAAGAGGGTTCTAGAATTAAACCACCTGGGTTCAAATCCCAGCTCTATCTTTACAAACTGTGCCTTGGGCAAATTAGTCAACTTCTATTATCCTCATCTGTATAATGCGGATAATAAATTCTCAAAGTTGTTCAGAGTAGTCAATAAGACAATGCATGTGAAGTACTTAGTTTATTGCCTTGTTCCTAGTAAATGCTCAATAAATGTACTTGTCATTATTTGTGCACGCATCATAAATGTCACAGAAATTACATGCCTTTGTGGATTTTTGCCCAAGAATAATACTCTCTAATTTTTACTAATTTTCCTTAGTAGAATGCCTTCTTGCCTCCTGCCCTTCTGTCAAATACTAGTTCTTCTATGGGGAACCTTAAGATCTAATGAAACCTTCACAGATACAAATATATATATGGTCATCAATAATCTATAATTTTCTCGATAGCCTACCTCTATTCACATTTTGGTATTTGGATTTATTCCATTTTGTCCTTGGTTTTATGTTGTCTAGAATAATCTTTTATATGACTAAGTCGCAAGCCTACAATTAGACTATAAGTCTCCCGAGGACATGAACTTTTAGAAGCTTCTGTATCCCTTACTCATACTGCGGTCTACAAATATTAAAAGAACAGTGTATCAGGTGAATAGGATATAGTTTAACTCTTTAATCATTTCTGCAGATCTATATCAAGGCAGAGCTTGACACGTAATAAGAGAACTAAAACAACAGAAAATCGTTTCCAAATAAAGTCATCGAAGACTTTCCTTGAAATTATCTTCTCCAGAACTTAGTGTTGAGTTTAACTTCTGCAGTACTGTGTTAACTGTTAATACCTTTAATTTACCTAACTCAAGGCGCTTAATTCGATAAACCTAAAAAAACAACAACAACAAAAAAAAACAACCTTTTTTGGAGATCAGCTACGTTTCCTTTACAGGACCTTGCACCACACTCTAAACGCTAAACACACTTTCGAGAGGATCCTATTTCCAAGCCTGCTGGGAAGGAACTACGCCTGACCTCAAGCACGTGCATCTTCCTCTCAGCGGTGCTGACAGACACGTGGCTGCCCTACGACTTCGAAGTGCTTTCAACGTGTCCAGACCGAAGCCCAATCAGGCTCTGAGGCCCACAGTGCACACCAGAGAGGGCTTTGCTACCCATGTTCCAGGTGAGCCCGGACGGCGAGCGCCTTCTCCAACGCCCTCCTCTCACTATGGAAGCAGCAGGAGGCCAAGGCCTCTTTTGGCGCCTTTGCCACCCCGTTCAGGGTGGCACCGAGGAGGCGCGCCCAGGGTCTGCACGGGCTCTTACCGGCGAAGCGGATCTTGACGAGGTCCAGCGGGTGCAGCGCGAGGTTGGACAGGACCCCGCCGCTGACGCCCGCCACCAGGTTCTCGTAGCGGACGTGGCGGAACACCGCGCCCCACGCGGACGGCCCGGGCACCGCCTGGCCCTGGCCCGTCATCGACGCGGCGCCCGCACACAGCACGGCGCCAAGCGCCGCGGAGCGGGGACTGGATGCAGTGGCCGCCGCCGTGGCCGCGATCGCGGCCGCCTCGGAGCAGGAAGCCCGCCCCCCGCGAGCCCACTTCCGGGACCGGCGCGCGGACTCGGACGCACGAGCCGGAGAGCCACGGGGGCAGCAGGGGCATGACCGGGGGGCGGGGGGGGAGCCGCACGTCACGCCGGCGGAGAGCGCCAAGGAGGTGGGGCGTCCGCCTCCGCCGAACCTCCGCCCGCCTCGCCCACAGCCGCCGCTGGCTGAGGCCGAAAGACGTAGCCGGGAACGCACAGAACCGACCCCGGCCAACCTTTGTCCGCGAGACTACGGAGCGCCGCAGGGTCCACCCCGGGCAGACGGGTTCCGCTCCGCGTGGGTCACGTGACAGGAAGTAGTCGCGGAGAAGCGGAAGTAGCGTCCTCCCGGGCAGGCGGCGGGCGTGTGAACCGGGCCGGAGAGGCTGGTGGAGACTTGGCCGCCGAGATGAAGGTGAAAATGCTGAGCCGGAACCCGGACAACTATGTCCGCGAAACCAAGCTGGACTTACAGAGAGGTGAGACGGCGTAGAGAGCCCGCCAGCCTTCGGCCTGGCCTCGGAGTCCACCGAATAAAGCCGGCCGGGAGGCGCGCGCGGTTTCCCTGTTCCCTCTCGCCCAGGCGAACTTTGTACAGGTCAGGGCGTTGTGGGACTGGGTGGCAGGTACCTTCTCTTCACGTCCTTTTCGTAGGAACTTCTTCTGGTGGTAAGTGGGGACGTTAGCTATATGGAGAACGCTTCCGCTGCACGCACCCCCGCCCCAGGTGCTGTTCTCAGATTTTTCTCGGGTTCTTGGAAAGTGGAACACGAATGAGGCAAACTTGTGAATCGAAGGATTTAACAGTTAAACAGGCTTCTTTAAACCTTCCTGCTGTTCTAACTTCTGGCCATTTTGCTACTTAAAATGATGTACTTTTGGATGTGGGAAGAGACAGAGGTGAAACTTAAAGCCATTGGATTTCTGTTATCAACAGTTCTGGGAATTGGGAATGGATAACATGAAATAAATGAATTTTACTTACTGGTCTTTCACCTCGTTGACTGCTTATGAATTGCAGCTCATGCTATCTAAATGTCCAGAGACCTACCATATGTAAACAGACTATTCCAAGTGAAGAAAATGAAAAGTTCATAGGCCTTAAGGCAGGAATGAACTTAGGTATAAATAAAAAAAAAAAAAATGGGACCATGTCATCGGAGTTTTAATAAGGGATAAGTGATAACAGGTGATGAGGCTGGAACAATATTTCACCATTTTGATTGAGTAGTAGAGGCTGTCAACATGTATACGAGCATTGGTCTCTGCTTACAAGATGCTTACAGGTTAAGAAATGACAGTAATGTTTCTAAAATGCTAATTAGGTTATGTCACCTGGATTTGACGTCACCTTTATCCCATGAACATATTCGCATCTTCCTCTCTAGTTTCACCAGCCACTACTTCTGCAAGTAGCTTATATTTACCTTTGGCAGTCTGGGTGAATTTCAGGTATCCTCTTTCAGTCATCTTTTTTCAGGCTTCCTGAGGCACACACCCTTATCCAATTTCTCTTCTTCCTCTGGGAAGCTTTCTCTAAAGAGTAATCTTCCATACTTACCCTGTGTATCCTTCCCATCCCCCCCGTTTAAACCCTTTTTTCTTTAACCAGTGTCAGAGTGTTTATCCCATTGTCTCATGATTACTATTTTGATCGTCAGTCTTTCTCATCAAACTGAGTTTTCAGAGAGGGGAAGAATCATGTTTGTTTCTATATCCACTATGTTTAGACAGTACCTGCCACATAGTAGTTGTTTTATAAGTGTCTTAGTGCAGGAATAAATCTGATCTTGTTAAGGGGCTTTTGTAAACTTTTATTTCTTTTTACTTTCTGTTGAAAAAATAGTAGAAATATTGAAGCTCTGTAAAACATAACATAAGGAAGACATTGTCTTCCATTATTCCATTCTATTTTAGCTGTTATTTCTTTGTAGCTTTTGCAGAGTATTCAAATATTTGAGTATTTCAATTCATAGACCTGGGGTGGACATCAGAGAATCTGTATTTTTAAAATTCCTTTGGTTATTCTGATACAGTTGGTTAACGTACAGATGTATGAGGACAACTTACATAAATTTATGTCATGAGTTTGTTAGCTATATTATCCTCAGTGCTGTGGCACATGGCTAATGCTCTGTATGTATAATGCATGTTTATTGTTGATTGAATGTATGAATTCAGAGGTAGGAACGAGTAATGATTTGAAAAACTATAGGAGACCTGAGCTTTAAGCTGAATATGTTTAAGGATACATAGGGTTTAGATAGGTTAGGATGAAAAGTTGGAGTACATTCTTGGCAGAAGAAATGACTTTTGCAAGGTCTCAAAATTGGGAAATGCCAGGGAGTTTAAGGTGACAGCAAATAAATCAATTTGGCCAAAGCTGAGTTTCAAAAAGCACTTGAAGCTGTAGAAGTAGGTTGGGACCATGTTGTGGAAGACCAGAAAAGAGCTTGAAATTAATTTGATTGGTCAGAAGTCTCTAAATTGGATGTACTGAGCTGTCCATTGTGGAGTGGAAAAAAACAGTACTTCAATTTTATTTCTTAAAAAACAAATTAGTCTTTATATAATACTTGCATTGACACTGACATCCTCATTTCGTGCTGTATGTGGTACTTCAAGTATTCCAAGAAAAGACTGGGAGGTTGAGAAAGGTATGCTTGCTTCTACCTTTGGAGTATTGCAGCATATTACAGTTTACATTTATTGATGGACTATGTTATTTTAAATAACAGAATCTTTATAACAATTTGTAAAATGATGGGAAGAACCATAAAAATATTTTTTCCTGCAGAAGTTCCCTGGCAAAGTTCATAGAAGAATTGTGGAGCATAATGATGAATTAAAAATTTATTTAAATTTGCTAAACTTTTCTGTGGCTATGAATAGTAGTAGAAATTTTTATTTTTTTATTTAAAAAATATATAATCTACTTCAGGGTCCATTTTAATGATGAGTGATGAGTGAGGAAGTGATTACTTTTTAAGAAATTTTGTGCTGTGGAAAGCTGTTTTGAAAATTTATATTTAGAACTGTTTCCATTCATTTAAAAAGTATTGTCCTGAAAATGATGAAAGTGTCATCTATTAAAATTCATTTTTGACTACATAAAAATATTAATAAACAGAATGATCTCTAACTTCGTTGAGTTTTTTTTAACTGTTAAAATTATTAAAATGCCAAAATAGTTTTTGGAGTAAATGGAAATTTTCTAGATAAATTTCAGAAATAACTTTTGCAAAACTGGTGGTTAGGACTGAAAATTAAATATTCTAAATGTAGCCAATGATGAATGTCTTCTCTTTGGATCTGCTCCTTTTTTTGAAGGGCAGGCAGTCCTCACTTTGCGCGATACCATATTAACTGAACCACTCCTACTGTCTGACATGTTCACAGTGTCTGAAGTCACATGTGTTAGCACAAAACTGCAAAAGGAGGAATTGGTTCCAGTATGTTGGTGCTCCCAGTAAGGCAGTACCAGGCAATAGCAAGTTCTGCCTGTATCTTTTTCAACTATGGTAGCAATTAAAACCAAATATTGATATAAACTAAGTTAAAACCTTTGAATCACTCTATCGTAGTGTTACAATGAGATTTTTTTAAACAATCAACTTTAACATGCTTTACTAAATAAATACTCTGTACATATGTTGAGAGGGGGAAGACCTGCTAAAAAACTGTTAATAATGGGGCACACAATCAAGAGTATGAAGACTACCACTGTAGGGAGCCTTTGAAAGTTTTTGAGCATGGGAATGACATGTAAAAAGCTGTGTTTTAGGATGATTAATCTGATTATAGTGTAAATTTCCACCAAGTAGAGTAGGGATGATACTACAGTAGTCCAAGTATAAAGTAATAAGGGCCAAAACAAGTTACTAAAGATAAGAAAAGAAAAAGGGAAGAATGAATAAGTATTTCAGAGAGAGAGTGTAAGTAGGACTTTAAGTTTTGGCATTGGGGAATGAGAAAGATGGAATATATAAGATCGACATGTTTGAGCTTGATTGGATGTTGGATATAGTACCATTAATGGAGTCAGAAAAGACATCAGGGTGAAGTCATGGGGTAAGACAATGTATTTACTTACAGACATTGAGGGTTTTTTTAAACATGTGGGCTTAGAATTATTTCCTAAGCATAATTATTAACTGAGATAACATGTTTGGCAGTGTAGCATGATAGTTAAGAACTTGGATTCTGGAGCCAGACTGCCTTGGTTTGAATCCTGACTCCATCATTTTATAGACAAGTTACTGCTCTGTGTCTTAGTTTTCCCATCTATAAAGAGGGGTGTGGTAATAGAATCTAAAACATAAGGTGCTATGGAGATTAAATAAGTTAATATAAGGTATTTGGAACAGTGCCAGGCACATAGTAAAAACAGTTTTTTAAGCAAACGAATGTGGAAAGTGCTCAATAAATAGTGGCTATAATCATAAACACAGCAGTGTACGCCTGTTTCTACATCGATTAGCTCTGGAGGTCAATAATGTTCCTGATCCACAAGGAGCTTAGAATTCAGTGGGGCAAACATTTATATGCACTTTGTGCCAGGCACTGAGCTAGGCATAAGGAGTAAAAGTGAAGAATGTAGTGGAAGCCCTGTCCATGAAAGCTTACAACCCAGTTGAAGAGTATAGTAGGACATATAAAAAGAAAAGCTGTGTGTATATATAGGGTCTAATTATTTTGCAAAATATATGCATTCTGTGATTTTCTGGTATTCTGGAAGAAAGGTCTTCTGATTTTGAATTCTTCACAGTTCTAGGCATAGATCAGTTCCTAACAATGGCTTATTGAATGATTTGCTGAGAAAGATCACAGGAAATATTAAATGTGAATTATTTTTTCAGTTCCAAGAAACTATGATCCTACCTTACACCCCTTCGAGGTTCCACGAGAATACGTAAGAGCTTTAAATGCTACCAAACTGGAACGAGTATTTGCAAAACCATTTCTTGCTTCCCTGGATGGTCACCGAGATGGAGTCAATTGCTTGGCAAAGCATCCAAAGAGCCTGGCTACTGTCCTTTCTGGGGCATGTGATGGAGAGGCAAGTGACACTCTATAGGTTGATATTTTAAACTAAAAGTAGTTACGTTACAAATGTTCTTCCTTTAGTTTGAGTTATTGTGGGTTTTAATTGGTTTGATTTCATTTTTCTGTGTCTTGTAATTCAAGACTAAATTCTCTTTGAATCAGTAACTGAAGTAATTTCTTTTCTAAAGCTACTACATTTTTTAATCTCTTAGGTTTAGACTTAATTTGACAGTAAATAATAAAGCATGTTTACAGTAAAGTTATTTCAGTGTGAGTTTTATTAATAACAGGATATTATTAATGATTCAACATTTAATCATTTCTCACTGGCAAAGAAAGAAAGCTTGGAACACTTTAAACTTCAATCAACAGACTATTCAGCAGATTGACTATTCTGCTTGTTGATATACTTATCCATATGCATTGCATTATTTTAATACAGAGGATTTTGTTTTTAGCTGTCTGGTGGAGTGATTCATAGCCTTTTCAGTGTTGAATTTATTTTTCTTGGAATGTAGTACTCCTGTGCCTGAATAGTTTACATTTACAGTTTACTGAAATTTGTCGGTATGCTTTATTGTAGGTTAGAATTTGGAACTTGACTAAACGAAACTGTATTCGTACAATACAAGCACATGAAGGTTTTGTACGTGGAATATGTACTCGCTTTTGTGGGACTTCTTTTTTTACTGTAAGTATAATGCCGTTAAGTTATTAACTCTTTTTACCACGTGTAAGACTGATCTAATTGAATATTTTCTGGGGAAACGCCGGCCTCTAGGAATGGGAAAACAGGGAGTAGCCAGAGAACTAGAAGAGCCTGTGAATTAGCTTACTTTCCCAGGAGGAAAGGATAGTTGGTTGTGTGAACTATCACAAAAGATGATGAGGATGAAGACTGAGAAGAATATTTTAGGAATGTAGACCTGCAAAAAATAATTCTACTATAATTCTACTCTTTCAGTTTTGACACTGTTAGCGGTTTGATGTGTATCTTTTCAAATGTTTTAACCTATACAACAGTTCGTGTATACATGTACACTAACCAACTGTGTAAATCTTCCTTATTTTTTTTGGTGATTTTTTTAAACAGGTTGAGTAGCATGCTGGGCACAAAACACAGATCGCAAAGGAATTTGCAAGGGAATAATAAAGGGCAGAGGTGACTTCTGGGAAACCTGAGAGCTACTTTTAAATATTGGAAAGATTGTCATATGAAAGAGGAAATGGCTTTATTTGTTGTTCCATATAGAGTATTTGGAATAGGTGTTAATGTTAAAGATTTAGTTTCAGTGTAAGGAAATATGTATTTGCTGTCAACAACCAAAATAGACTTCATTGCAAAGCATTTAGTAGCTTTTCACTAGAGAGGTGCAGACAAGTTGCATGACTCTGTATAGGTATATTGGTGAAGGAATTGTGATCACAGTGAAAAGGCAAATGATGTTTTTACTAAGAATCTAAAAATTATCAGGGCTTTTCAGAGGTCTGTAGTTCACGGTTCGAGAACCACCAACTTAATAGTTTCTGGAGTTTCATGTCAGGTAAAGAACAACTTTATTTGTCAAACATGAAAATGCCTTCTCTCTAGTATTTTTATGTTTTTAATTTTATATTTTACATTTAAAGTTATCAGGAATTTTATTTTTATGTCAGGTATCAGATCAGGTGAATTTTTTAAATGATTAACCTGATAGTACAATAATATCATTTTATTGCAATCCATTTTCTTCCTTATTTAAAATGCCATTCGTATTGCAATATGCATTTTTTGGCCATTATTTATGACTTAGCTTTGTTCCTACTCTTGTTCTTCTTTTGCTCTACTCATACTACTTTGTTTTTAATTTTATAAACCATATATATCTGTCACAATTATTTACTATAACAAAGTGAGAGATAATATATCAGTAATGATGATACAGGAAGAATATGGATTGTGCTATTTTTAAAACTGAAAATGTATATAATTTGATGTATATATTGGTAAGTTTATAATTTATAAATGTTCATTATCTTCATCATGATAAATATTTCTAGGTTGGTGATGATAAAACTGTGAAGCAGTGGAAAATGGATGGACCAAGCTTTGGAGAAGAGGAAGAACCATTGCATACAATATTAGGAAAGGTACAAAAATGAATTGATCCATACTTTGTCTATTAAAATTCTTCTCTTTTACTTAAAATAGTTTCACGGTTTTAAAAGAGATAAAAAAAGATATGTAGGAATCAAAGACTTTAGGCTATAATAATTAACCTATTTTAAACACTATTTAATAAAATTAAAGTCCTTCGCAGCTAAAGAGTATTTCTGTTTTTAGCTGGAGGATGCAATGAAACGTTTCCTTAGAGGGAAATCTATAAGGTAAAAAGTCAAAAAGAAAAAATACTGCTTGAGCTTCTATCTGATTTATATCATGATAGATGTTACACAAAGCTCAGAATTTCTTACTTGAAAGAATCCTTTAGGAAATGAAGAAATGTAATAATATGACGTTTTTTGTATAAGTCTCATTTACATTTCTTATAATCTGCAAATCAGGTGATATGATTTAGTTATAGCTTACGTATAATTCAGAATATTTGGCCTATATTTATAATGCTTACATTTTCATATTAAGCAAAGTTCTAAAATTAGATTTGATCTTTAAATATGTAGATTTTAAATTACTGTTATTTTACTATTAGAATTATATATTTAAAGTCTGCTTTTCAGGTATCAAGAGGTTATAAATGTTCTTAAAGAGACTTAGAGGCTGGGTATGAGTATGAGATGGAAATAATTTTCATTTGGTAAAAAATTGGCTTCATACTTGTAAAATGCCTTTTTTCTAGAAGTTCCAAATGTTTTTTTAAATATTAAGTCTCACCTCTGTGATATTGGCGATTAATTCTTATTTTGAAAAGTTTGTAGGACTTGCATTCGTATATAGAAAATAATTAGAAACCTGAAGATGCTGCCAAGCGTTTTTAAAGTACTAGCTAAATACTTCCCTCTAATTTGCTTTGTAAACATTTTTTTATTGTATAGTAGAAAGGCCAACTTTAATCTGAACCTAAATAGATTAATCACATTTTAAATTTATGAGATTTTATTGCTTTTAACAATATTAGCATCCACCCTCACCAATTTTATTTTTCCCCTTAAATTTTCATCCAGTTGTTGGTATCTATGTTTCTGCCCTGGGAATCAGTACTTCACATGTTAAATGTGGAATGAAGGTTTTTAGAAACTACTTTTGTGTGTCATTAGTTGGTTAGAAGATTCTTCAATATCCAATGATGTTTTAAATTTAAAATACTTCAGTAATATGTATTCAAACTTAATTAAATGCATCCCATGTTACCATTTTTCTTTATTCCCAGAATATATGATAAGAAACATCACTCCTCTAGGTAAGGGCTTCAAAGAAGTTTCTTTGTAAACAGGAATCTCCCCCAAAAATGAGAGTGTAAATAAATATATTTAAAATAGTATTCTGTAGATTTGAAGTAATTGTGAAAAGACGCATCTATAACAACCTCTTTGCTTTCAAAGACAGTGTATACAGGAATTGATCATCACTGGAAAGAAGCTATTTTTGCCACATGTGGACAACAAGTAGACATTTGGGATGAACAAAGAACCAATCCTATATGTTCAATGACCTGGGGATTTGACAGTATAAGTAGTGTTAAGTTTAACCCAATTGAGGTAATGTTTCTTTTTGAATTATTTCTGCTTGTTGTTTTCTTATTTAATAATTTCAGCTCTGTTTAAGAAACTTTTAAACAGATGATATAATATTTTCTTTGAGTTTGAATGATATTCTGGCATTTAGTCAGTTTTCCAGATTATATCTGTGTTCTGACACCTTTGGTCAAATCTTGATATGTTTACCTGCAGTTTAGTCCCACAAACCAGTGCTAAATACCATTAGAGAAGAGTGTGAAAATACTGTCCTGAAAATTTCAGTTTAACTCATGCACTCAACACTCATGTACCAGATTACATAATTGTATCTTGAGGAAAATGTTTATTAACTCTCTTAGAGGTCAGAAGGAGCATTGAGCATTTATTATCTTCTTTAATTATTTACAAGTGACAAGGGCACATCACTGCTTCATAATGATATGCTTGAGTATTGTACTGTATGACAATTAGCTATGTTTTTCTTTGCTTAGACGTCAGATGTTATTCCTAATTCCTTCCAGGTCTAAAGGAAGAGTTGGAGATTGGCTACTACCTATTGTTTATTCAGGTTCAAATATAGGAGAGGAAGCTTCCCTGAAGGCTAAGTAGATCTTGGATTCCAGATCCTTCCCTGAGCTTTTTCTGAGCATATAACAGTAGGTGAGCTCATTGTCCAGAGGACTTGGTAGAGATGACTTTTCCTGAAGAAAGAATAGGAAAATGCTGCATGTATAAGCTGATTTTAGAAGTTATCAGGAGATCATCATGTCAGATAGTATAAGAGAAAATCCTGATATGCAAGTTTTACACTCTCAGACTGACAAAAGGATGGTAGAAAGGCCAAATCAGAGTAGCAGGGTATAAAAATTGTTTGTATGATATGTTGAAACTACAGCGGGATGTGAGTTTGCCTTCTGCTGCTGAGCAGTCAATCAGAGGACACCTTTCCTGTCCCCAGCACATATACACTTCTGCGAGGAGCTAGAGCATGGTTTGGCAAACTGATCTGTGTGCCTTTTTTTGTAAATAAAGTTTCACTAGAACACAGCTGTGCTCTTTTGTTTACATATTGTTTGTAGCTGCATTTGCAGTACAGTGGCACAATTGAACAAATGCTACAGAGACTATGTGGCCCATAAAGTCTAAAATACTTACTCTCTGGCCATTTATAGAAAAGGTTTTCTGAAATCTGGTCTAGAGTATCTGTCTACTATATCTTTCTATTCTACCCTTTGTCTCCCTGCTTGTGTTCACCTTGGTTGTAAAAGTGAGATATGGTGTGAAGGGGCAAGCCAGCTCTGTAGAAACAGGCCATGGTGACACTAGACAGAAGCAGGCCACTAACACAAGTTATTTGTGGGAGCATTTTATGTCCTATATCATGTGGAGCTAAGCTTGAACTTGATTTCCTGGCAATGTGTCTTTGACCTTATACAGTTAAGACTTTCTGTATGTTTCTTTTTTAAATGAGATTGATTATATCTTTCAGTGTACTTAATAGGTTTATTGTGAGTGTAAAAGGCGATGATACATGTGAATATTTTTAAAAGGTGCTATTCAAATTTAAGGTAGTGATGATATTACTATTAAAAAAAGAAGCAAACATATTGATTCCTACTTCTTTGAGGGAAGCTCTTTCAGTTCTCTATTTTGGTGAACACCTGTGTTAGAAGAACCAATGGGCAATTCTAAAATCATAATTATTAGTGATGACCTAGCGACCATGTTTTTCAAATTTGCCTGTATAGCAGCTCTGTTTGTTCAGCTGTATATGTAGTGTTCTTTTTTTTTTTAACCTCTCAAACTGACTTACTGATAAAAACAAATGGTGTGCATGTCTCTTATCCTGTACTGAACTTAATGGAAAGGGCATGTTGCTGTGAACAAATGGAGTGTATTTATGTCTTCTAATCAATAATAAATTTTCTGTTAAAATATTGAAGCCTAGAATTCTAATAAAGTCAAAAGTTTATGCTAAGCACTGCCACATTTTACAATGTGAAAGTCAGCTTTTAGTCTAGGCAGAATTTTTGCTTTTCTTGGATCAAAGTATTTTTGGGACCTGGTCAGACCTTAAGGTAACATAATGAGACATCAGGAAAGTTGAGAGAAGTCACTATCTAGGGTGAAGTCTCAGAGGGAAAGTGATGATGTTTTATTTGAACTTTGTACACACATATGGTAGGAGTTAACTGGCCATATAGCTATTTAGTAAATATCTCTTATTTTTCCTCTACATGTGGAGTGAGAAGTAACTAATTGACAGAAGCCAAGAGTTGTGTCAGGACCCAGAAGTGAGGAGGGAATGGTGCTACAAAGGCTGGGATCTGGGTTCCACTGGCAGCTGGAGGGCTTATTTTCACTTAATGCCAAGTGTTATATAAGTACCTTGCACATTTATAACTGACTTAAAAATAAATATTTGAAACATCTTTAAACAAAGGACAGGCCAAATTTATACAGAAAGTTAGAATACTTGAGGAAATGTTTAACTACTAATAAAGTACTAATTTATATAATTAGGAAGTGTTGCCATGCAGTTATTAACTTTTAAATGACACTACCTAATGCCAGGTTGCAATAACATTGACATGTTTGCACGTTGTGGTGCATATTGGTACAACGCTTTGGAAAAGGATTAGCCCTAATTAACAAAAGCCATAACTTTTTAATGATTTTTTGATTCAGTAATGCTACTACTGAAATTGTCTCTTTAGAAAAAGAGCTAAATGTATGAAAACGTTTACTGAAGTGTTACAATACTGAAAAAACAGGTCTAAGTTGAGAGTGGATAAGTAAGATATGTTGTTACAGAATAGAACACAAAATTACCTTTACATTGTCATCACTGGCATCTAAAATATGCTCATAGGGATTTAACAGTAAAAATAGTTTGCTGAGATTGTGCATGATTGATTGTTCCCTCTTGAAAGGACTTTAATGACTTTGTATCCTAAACATAAAGGGTAATTAAATCATTTGTTCACTGAATGGACGTGGTTTGCTGCCAAGCCTGGCTTTTAACTGGTGATTGTTATACTTATTTTTAGACATTTCTCTTGGGAAGTTGTGCTTCTGACAGGAATATAGTACTATATGACATGAGGCAAGCTACTCCTCTGAAAAAGGTGAGTTTCAGTTTGTCTTCTGCTTTATACAATTGGTAATGCATTCTTCTATAAATTTAATGATTGAAAATTTAGAGCAAATGTTTCTTCAGAATTGAAAAAAGTTCTTTTCATAGAGATGTTCTTAGAACCCAAAATGATCATAATGGCATTCTGTCAGCTCCCTATTGTTTTTTAGAGACCCTTCAATTTCTGCTAGGTATTATATCCTAGTCATCTTTGTATCTTTCATAATGCCAGTAAATTTTAGGCATCTATTTAGTGCTTATTAAATTGAAAGGTTTTAAGTTAAAATTATTACATTCCATTACTTAAGGCCCCATGATTGTCATGATACGTACAATATTGCATTCCAGAAAGTTTTATAATTACATAACTAAGTTTATTTGTTTAGTTATATGTTCATGGGTACTAGATTGGCTTTTTGTTTAGACAAACACTATCTTGTTTAAAGTGACAGATTTCCCAGTAGTGCTGGGCAGTCATTCCAGGAGTTAGATATCAAAGCTAATGCAACTTTAGACTGACTCTTAATAGGGAGAAAAATACCATTGGTAAAGAGGAGTGCCATTATAAGGGAAAGGGTATAAAGTCGATTTCAAGTGCTAGAATTGTGAGCATTTAGGAAGGATAGACATTGATATACCATGAGTTTATTGTCATAGTCCACATATAAAAGATGTGCTTTTACATTTTTACTTTTTCTCAGTTTTTATAACATATAATCAATTCAGAAATATTAGGAGTTGAATATATTCATTGCAATATGATAACCTTTCCAAAGTACCACTTAATAATTTCACTCATTCATATGATAAAGTGGAAGGTTTGTAGATGAATTTTGGTTTTAGAAGTGAAACAGGTAACAATCTGTTTCTTCTGTAAAATAGTGATATTAGTAACTACTTGCAACACATTGGTGAGAATACAACATGATACTTTAAGCATTTAGCAGACTGCTAACATGAAGTACTAGTTTAATAAGTAGTTTTTGTCCCTTCTGGCCCTCCATTCTCAGTTTTTAAATGGTGCTTTATTACTTTTAGGTTAAAGGAAAGAACTGTAGCTTGGCTTTCAAGGCCCTCCTAAATCTGGTCCCGATTTGTATTTAATTTGTTTATTTGTTTCCGTCAATAAGACAATATATAAATAGGTTTTGTCACATTGCAGGTCACCTTTTGATGGATGCAGAGATGGTATTTTCTATTATTTCTTTATTCTAGCTACTAGACTATCTATTTCTTCTGTTCTTTTCTAAATGTAGTAGTTCTCAATCAGGAGTTGTACTCCCCCACCAGGTGTATTTTTGGAAATGTGGGAAGGGTATTTTAGAGACTGCTAACTGGCATTTAGTGGGCAGGTGTCTAAAAAGATAAACATCATACAATGGACAGTCACACACAGCAAAAGATTATTGTACCCAAAACGTTCCTATTGTAAAGATTATTGTACCCCAAACGTTCTATAATATACTGATTCTTCACAGGTCAGCTCCAATCATGCTTGTCTTTTGAAATCTTCTCCATTTTAACTCTAAGCTCACCATTAATTTTGCCTTTAATTTGGTATTTAATTAGTTATTGCTTCATCATTTATATTTTAAACTTTTTTATGTATGTCTCATTAACCTGATTAAACTATAAGTTTTTTGAGGTCAAGGGACCATTTATTAAACATTTTTATGTTTTCAGTTACAACTTTGTGTATTCAGGAAGCAATTATTATTGATTTATTTTCCTATTGCACCAAAGCAAGTACTAAGCACATAATAGGTATTTACTAAATATTTGCTTAAACACTGGAAAAAAAATGAAAGGAAATGAAGTGGGAAGTTTATTCATTTTAGAGAGAATTAATTTCACAGTAATGGATTAGAGTGTGCTTCCTTTTTCAGGTCATCTTAGATATGAGAACAAATACAATTTGTTGGAACCCTATGGAAGCTTTCATTTTTACTGCAGCAAATGAAGATTACAAGTAAGTTTCCTTTTAAACTTCTATCAGAAATAACTCAATTGTATAAGTCTTACTAATGAAGTATGTTTTCTACGTAGTATTCCTTCAAATATGTTAGAAAACTCATGTGATTTGCTAAAAAAAAAAAAGAAAAAATATGTTTCCAAATTGGAGAACAGCTTCTTAGAAAAGTATTTTCAGTTTTCAAAATGATACATGCCAGTAACAGTTAGCCATGACCTGTGGACCAGATCCTATCTGCTGCCTATTTTTGTAAGGTTTTATCGGAAAATAGCCGGAGTCATTAATGTACTGAATATGGCAGGCTACCTTTGTGCTATAAAATGCCTGAGTTGCGTAGTTGCAGTAGAGATCATATGGCCTATAATTCTGAAAATATTTATCAGCCCCTTTACAAAAAAGATCGATTTCTGATGTAGACCATATAAATATGACAGAACCATACACGTTTTAATAGAAACTAAAAATATCTGCCTACAAAATTTGTAGCTCTTCAGATAGCTGATACTCATGTAGTTTTGTTATCAGCCATCACTCTTCATAAAGACGAAAGGAAAAGTAGTTTTAATTTTTACCTTAATATTTGCAAATATATTCTGTTATTCCATGTAAAGTGAAAGTGACTTAGCAGCAAAGATCAGTTCTTGACCTAGATGGAATTTTATGATCCCTTACATATTGCTTTAAAACTTGTTGAAGCATTTGGCTCTCCTGTTTTATATTTGAAGTATCCCTGTGAGCTGAATAGGACATGTATGTTATCCCCTTTTTAGAGATGGGGCTGTTGAAGCAGGGGTTTAATGTCCTAGTAAAAAAAGAGCATCTCATCTTTTTTATCCAAAGCATTTACTTGTAGTGCTGCACACATGGTTGTGTCTGGACACATTTCTTTTTTTTTTTAAGATGGAAGTTTGTCGTTGAGTTCTATTTTAGATCTTCTGCATTTAAGTTTTGTTTTTTGTGTTTTTTTCACTATAAAAGCATAAATTAGCTCAAAATAGGATTTATTACATGAAATTTTAGTGATACTAACTAAGAAGATCTATTACAACTCTCTGTACTAAAAAAACTCAGTTGTACTCTCATTAACAAGCAGCACCAAAGAAAATTGAAGCCCTTTTAGCCTTTATTGATATTTTAAAATTAAATGGCCTTTTTCTAGTTAAGGTCTAACACTTATTCTAATTGGCTGTTTTGGCAAGGTTTCTTTTTTCAGAGTATCCCTGGAGTTTCTCATTTCTTACCTTCGAAACAATTATATATGGCACCTAAAACAAAGAGCACATCCCTTATAAGAAGTGACTGTTAGGGTACCGTAATTTCTCTTACTCGAAAGTGATATTGCTGTGGTATCCTTTTTTCTATATTTTTAACATTTATTTTTATTGCCCCTAAAATAGTTCAGTTATTCAGAATTAGAAATTGAAGTTCAAGCGTGGACTCAGCCAGTAACTACTGTAGAAATTTGGATAAGTCATATACACTAGCTCCATGCCATGATTTTTATCATTTGTAATATAAGGGGTTGTAATAGGTGATCTCTAAAGAATTTTATAACTCACAACTTTGTTTATGTAAACATTGTCCATCCAAATGGGTTGATTTGCTTGGAATTTGAAAAAATTTTTAATCTTTTTCTCAGGTAGAAATTAAAACAATTTACTTGGGAAAAAACCCTCAGAATTTACTAAAACAAAATAAACCTGATTGAAAACCACTGCTCTAGGTAGAGAGTATAAAACAATTGTCAACTCAGAGATCAGCATGACCTTAGCAGACAAACCTGTGGTATGTTGAAAGATTTGGGGGATATTTTACCATTAAAATTTATTTTGAATTAAAACTTGCAAAAAGTTGCAAAAAAAGTTGTACAAGTAGTACCTGTCAACCAACTTCCCCTAAAGTTCATGTCTTTTGTACCATCGTTCAATTTAGCAAAACCAAGAAATTAACATTGGTATAATACTATTATCTACAAACTTTATTCCACCACCACTCTAATGTTCTATATTCTAGGATACGACACAGGATCACATAGTGCATTTAATTATCATGTCTCTTTAGTCTGTTCAGTCTTTTGTTCCTCAGTCTATTCTTGTCTTTTATGACCTTAGATACTTTTGAGAAGGACCTATTAGTTATTTTGTAGACTGCCTTTAATTTGGGCTTAAGTGATATTTCTCATTATTATGTGTATTTTGCAAGAATACCACAAAACTGATACCCATTTTGGTTCATCGAATCAGGGTGACATGATGTCTTACAACTGGCGATGTTAACCTTGATCACCTAGTTAAGGTAGTATCTGCCATGTTTCTCTACCATAAAGTTACTGTTTTTTTCTTTTTATAATTGATACGTATCTTTGGGGAGATACTTTAAAATTATGTAGGTGTCCTATTTCTCCTTAAACTTTTGCTCACTAATTTTAGCATCTTGAAGTGTTTTGCTATTTGGAACTTGGTCACAGTAATGCTGTATTACTGTCATCCATTGTCCATCTTGACTCATTCGAAACACTGTTCTTTAAGCTGTTAAGAATTTTTAAACCTTAATAATCATTGTTATTGTTTTTTTTTTTCAGTTCACAATATATAGTGTTCTAATTTAAGTATACCCTTTGAGAAGCTGTGCTCATTCTTATAAATCACTGATAGGAGTATAAATTAATTCAACTTTGTGGGAAATGATTTGTCAGCTCAAGCTTTAAAAATGCTCATGCCTTTGAACTTAATAATCCTACTTTTAGGAATCTGTCTAGATTCAGTTGAAACTGTCTCATTCAATTAAAGATTAAATGTCAAAATTTCAAATATCAGAACTTTATTTAAGAATTATTTTCTAATTTATTTAAGTTAAATTATTTTAACTCATTTAAACATGCAAGCATTAAAATATTAAAGACTGTTTATTGGATAAATGATCATGTGTGCTACATGAAATAATAGAATACAGAGCTTTCTTTATATAGTATTATCTCACTTTTATTAAAAGTATATATTTAAATTATGTAGTGAAAAGATTAGGAATAATCTATACTGAGTCTCTCGATGGCGGATTTAAAGGTAAATTCAGTACTCTTTGTACTTTGAATTTTTCACATTTTCTGCACTGAGATTTATGTTTATAAGGATGAAAATGTTTAAGTATAATCTTAAAAAATAATAAAAGCTGTTGATATTTTTCCCTATTTCTTTCCTGCTATATAAAGAATTAAGCCGTTTATTTAGATGTGCATTATTTAGCTAATGGTCTTACTTTCATGAGTGTCTGTTAGTACTCTTTAAACTTTTTTATAGAAATTTGTATCAAATAATTAAAAATCTTTTTACAGCTTGTATACTTTTGATATGCGTGCACTGGACACTCCTGTAATGGTACATATGGATCATGTATCTGCAGTGCTTGATGTTGATTACTCTCCCACTGGGAAAGAGTTTGTGTCTGCTAGTTTTGATAAATCTATTCGAATCTTTCCTATGGACAAAAGTAGAAGCAGGTATGTACTATTAATAGACCATTTGTTTTTGTTTGATTTTTCCTTATATTGATAGTCATTTTTTTGGTTTGTGTGTATGTGATGGGGCTCACATTCCAGTATTTTGACGTGGAGTACCAACTTACACTGTTTCATCTATGGTTGAAACATGCTGGGCATTTATTTCATTGAACAAGATATTGTCTTTAATTTGTTGATATGAAGTTTTATTGTTTGCCTTAAGGAAAAGCCTTTTATTTTAGAATTGCTTTTAAATGTTTTATAGTAAACTTTTTTTAATAAAGACAATTTTTTTTAGAGCAGTTTTAGGTAGATAAACAAAATTGAGTGGAAATTACAGAGATTTCCCATATATCCCTCCTCCTATGTATGCATAGGCAATCCTGTTATCAGCATTACTCACCAGAATAGTACATTTGTTACCAAGGATGAACCTATACTGACACATCATAATCACCCCAAATCCATAGTTTGCTTTAGTGTTCACTCTTGGTATATATTCTGAGAGTTTAAACAAATGTAAAATAACATGTATCTATTATTGTACTACAAAACAGGGTATTTTCACTGCCCTAAAATATAATAAACTTAAAATTGTTTTTAATTTGATAATGAAGAACTTAGATAAGTTTTCCCTTTATACACTAAGGCAAAAAAGAAAAAAGAAAAATAACAGTTTAAGTTGTCAGGACCATTCTCCCTCCACTCCACTTAGTAGGTATAAGCCTTGGAATGATCAGTAGGTAGGAGATGTGAATGCTCAGTTGTACTGGACTCTTATGTGTCTCTCATTCTGTAAGCACATTTAGTATAATTCTAGTGTCTAAGACATTATTTTGTATACTTTGGCCCTCTATTACATTTTACACGTTAATGAATGTAATATATTTTTATTATCTATATTATATCATGTATTGTTATATTGAGGTAGTTTATAGAAAACTACCTCAATACTGACTGCACTTGATTTTTTGCTTTATAGCCTGACTTTAAGACCTAACTCCTGTGTAAGATAAGCCTCTTGTATAGTGTGTTATGGTTTACAAAGCACTTTCATACACATTCTTTTTGTTCCTTACGAAGGCCTTATGTGTGTTCCTGGAAATATATTCAAAGCAAATCCTAGTAAACTGGAGGAAATTTACCCATAAAAAATAATGATAAAGGATTATGGTGGGGTTGCTCACACTGGAAGATATGAACACCCCCATTTTAATACAATAAAGTTAATAACATTAAAATTTTTAAAGAAAATCTAAATATTCTTTCTAAAATACAGGTATACATGTATACACACAATATGCATGCATATACATATATACATGTACAGTTTGGTACTATTACTACAACAGAGTAGAGGAATCTCACCATTTTAGTACAATGATGAGAATTTTAATCATTACTCTTAATGATAATTAGCCTGGCTTCTATACTGCTGAAAGTTTCTGAGCCTTCTTAAAGAATGCGTTTTGTTTTCAAGGGTACATCATGTTCTTTTAACTCACCATCTGCCCCAGCAGGACCAGGACTAGAGTCCAGAATTCAAAGAGTTACCTATTCTTAGGTCTGTGCAAGTGCCAACTTGGCATCTGCACAACCCTGAAAGTGAGTGCCTTTCAGAGTTTACACCTCATTTGCCTCACTCTAGTCCCTGCTCTGTATTCACAACCAAAAGATCTTTCAGACAGAGCCTTCTCCTGGGAGTCAAGCAACTTATTCATACCTTGTTCATCATAGATAATCTTCTCTTTGGTATTGCATCTTTCTCTCCTTCAATTTGAGGACTCCATATTGATTCTTAAACCGCCTTGTATCATCATTGATTGCCAACAAATAATTGTCACCATCACTATTAGCTGATTAAGATGGTGCTTGAATCAAAAGCATACTGACTGGAGCATTCTGATGACTTTGATACTCATTCCATCTTCAGTCAGATCTTCATTTCTTCATCTTCATTGTAGCACTCTCAGCATTGGTTTCTATGGGGTTGCTGCAGCTAACCTGATGTTATCTAAACTGTCATAAATGGTTTGTTGGGACTATTTAGTCAGGCCTAAGGCAAAGCTGATAGTTTCCATTCTTCACACCTCTTTGGAAAATATTAAGAATCAAGAGACTGTGGCCCCTATTATTTCTTGGCATTAGACTCCCCAGAGAGGTAGGACACTATTTTTTTTTCAGTAGGATACATAAGTAGACAGAATGGGAAAAGAACAAAGAAACAATCAGAGAAATGGGGATGTTTAGGCACCTGTGATTCCAAGGACCCAGCAACTGATTTTAAGCCAAATTATTCCAAAGCCAATGTGGATACTAAATACAGGCCTAGGTAAAAACTTTAATTATTCTAAAATTGTATGAAATGAGGAGTTCTTATACTCATTTCTGGGGAAGTGTCTGCTGGTATCATTTGGAGGTTTTATAATCACAATCTTAATATGTGTTTCTGTTGGGTTTAGATATAAATGGTATTCCCTCTGACCTTTGCCTTCATCTGCTTGAAAGCTAATCTAGTTTATTTCTGTGTGGTCTGCTCATTTCCTACATTGCAAACCTCAGATAACACAGGTAGTGTTTTGAATGATCTGTATTTAAAAAATATTTTCCTTTGAAAGACCTTAAAATGGTAAAGTATATTTTTAAAGTAAATTTTGAGTAGATTTTCTTAAACTACAGTTAAATCGATGCTTGAAAGTAGGCTTCTATTAGAATTTCATGCAGTATTTACTAAGCAAACAATTAGTATTTTAGGGATATTTTTATACGTACTCTTTGGTTTGGACATCATGTGTGGGTTTTCTTTTACTATGCAGAGTTTGCTGAGCTTGTTTTTTTCTCTCAAGTAGTCTGCATTTTGAATCATATTTTTATCCAGAAAGGAGAGTTTATTCTCCAGAAGTTGCATCATTGTATTTTTTCTGACCTTATCTTTTACTGCTTTTGGATATTCTTCACACTTCCCAATATAGTATCTTCTGTGAATTCACTTAGCATGTTTCACACCTTTCCAAATAGGTATGATAGTTGACATCTCCATTTATTAATTGATTCTTACCTCAACTCATCAGACACTTCTATAGCCCTCCCTTTCTTTTCACACATGTAAATCAGCTCTCACTTTGATTAAACTTTTTAAACAATTTTACCAAAACACAAATCAGACATTAGGATCAACATATCAGGATGTGCTCTCTGAATGTCACTGCATTTATTTTGTTTTCCTGTAAAGTGAAAAAGGAAAAGCATGGTGGTTGACCAGAATTGATTTGGGGTAGGGGGCTGAGGGAGAGACTTAATAAAAACAATTCACTATTGCTATAAAATTACTCCAGGTTCAAAATATTTGTTATATGCCTTCAGTTATTTTGTGAATTTTCTGGGCATCTAGTTTTACTTAGTTTTTTTGTTTATTTTTCTTATTGGATTGTAACTTTTCTGAGGACAGGAATTTCTTCAAATTTCCCAGCACTTAGTGTAGAATATTGTTAGTTTAGTTCAATAAAAATACATTAAAATGAATTTGAATTTCTCTTTTAAACTGTCTTAGGACTCAAAATGGTATCGTGATACTCTCAATAGGCAGTAGTTAAACTCTTTACCAAAATCTGAAGGGTTTTAACTTAATTCCTCTTCTGTAGGGAAGTCTATCACACAAAGAGAATGCAGCATGTTATCTGTGTAAAATGGACTTCTGACAGCAAGTATATTATGTGTGGATCTGATGAAATGAACATTCGTCTGTGGAAAGCTAATGCTTCTGAAAAATTGGGTGTGGTAAGAGATCCCATTTTCTTTCATTGTCACAAAGCTAGTTTCTGATTTTATTGGATGTCATACTGTAAAGAGATAAGTATTTTGATCAAATTGGCATAGTTGGGATAAAAAAAAATAAGTTGGCACCAAAACAGACAAAGCTGTATTAAGACTTACTTTTTTTCATATCAAAGGCACCTTCAGAGTTCTTAGTTAATTCAGGTGTTTGATAATATTTGAGCTGCCTTGATTCTTTGTGTTTTCCTTGAGGTAGGGAGAGAGGAGGTGGGGACTGGAAGCAGAACTTAGAGCACCTGTTTCTTCTGAATGAATAATATTCTGGCAGATCAAAGGCTGCAAGTCCCTGTGAGGTCTTATAATATCAAAGACACAGTAAAATATTTAGCTTAAATAAAAAATACAGAAAGCTTCAGACTTTAAAAAAGATTCGATGAAAATATAACATTGTTATTAGCTAGCTACCTCTGGGTTTTAGAGTTATGGGTGATTTTTGTTTTGTTTCTGATGTCTTTCTAAATGTCTCATGTTTTCTCTAAGAAAATATAGTGTTTCTATCAAAAACAAATATTAAGTTTTAGAAGGAAAGGTTAAGGGTGAGTTATTTTCTGCTCAGCACTGGTAGGAATATCAAGATATAAACAGTAATTAAAGACAATTCTATTTTAGGTTTAATGATTGATATTACATTATGCCTAGGTTTTGATTCATCATTAAATGTTTTCTCTAAATCATATTATCCTTATTTATTAAACAATCTAGTTGTTGTAGAATTAAAAACTTTTTTTTTCCTGTTTCTGTTGTTATTTTAACCCAAAGGTTTTTTGAGTGATTAGGTGGTTTTCTGTTATTTTTGCCTATGGAAGGCCCAACTCAGTGGTCCATGTAGCCCTGTTTCCTCAATACTGAGATTTTCACTTGGTGTCATTTACCTATATTTACCTATACTGTAGGCATGCTATCTAAAAGGAGGTGCTTGCAGAGCTGGTATGACTAACATAAACCTTGTACAGGGTAGAATTATGTTGGCAGTTTTGGTTGCATGTCATAAAAATTTGGAGGGGAATTTGGGGTGCTTCTTAGCTTTGTTATGCTGAAGCAAAACAAAGAACACACCATTCATTAAAATATCAAAATGTATTTTTTCAGCTTACATCACGAGAAAAAGCAGCCAAAGATTATAACCAGAAGTTGAAGGAGAAATTCCAGTATCATCCTCATGTAAAACGAATTGCTCGTCACCGACATCTACCAAAATCTATCTACAGCCAGATCCAGGAACAGCGTATTATGAAAGAGGCTCGTCGGCGCAAGTATGTGTTGGGTCATTTTACTCTATGTCATTACCCTTTTCTCATTCCTCCCTCTTATCTCACCCAAAAAACCTCCCCAAACCCTACCTTTTAAGGGGCTATTTTATGTGCTATTATACATTAGAAATGTTTTTGAAGACTTCTCTGAGTCTTTTTTTTTTTTCTAATAAAAGGGGAAGCAACAGTCATGTAAGGTCCTAAGAATTTCTAATACCTGTTTTTGAGAATATGTTTAAAGGACAGACTATGGAAATGACTTATTAAAATAAACTGTTGCTCATACTATAAAACAATTGACTGTAGATGTTTTTAAAAATGATTTCTAATGTAGGTAGAAGTAAAAGGTATTGTATATTTTCCAAGTTAAAACATGTAAAGAATTCATTTTTTAAGTAAAAATTTTTCTACTATGTTTCATCATAACATTTGAAATCTAACATTATGTCCCTAAAGCAGAACAACAACTCACCACCACCACCCTTGCCCCTGTAGAATGTTCTTCTCCATAGTTCTTGAATTCATGCAAACTATTGTAGGAATTTTAAGATGGAGCTTTTTTTTTATTAGACTATACAAATGACTATTATTTTGTTTTCTTTGGATAGGTATTGGGGTTGAATCCCTTTTAAATATTTTAATAACTAGCAGGTTTTTAAATTCAATAAAGGACACAGATGTAGTAAGAGAAGGAGCAAATAAGTTAACAAAAGTTGATTTCTAGGTACTTTTTACCTATTTCATTGTGAAAACTTTAATAGGTAGTTTTCCAGTGAAAGAAATTTCTGAGAAATTTCTTTTTTGGTTAAGACGATTTCTCATAAACTTGCTTATATTTAATATATTTTGTTTTATTTCTAGGGAAGTAAATCGACTCAAACATAGCAAGCCTGGATCTGTGCCAATTGTGTCGGAGAGGAAGAAGCACATAGTGGCAGTTGTGAAATAATATTTGGTATTCCTACTGATACTGATGTGTAATTACTTGTTATGTTTTGATATGTGAACTCTATAAATGAAAGCAAAGTTGACCTTTGAACAACACAGATTTGAACTGGCAGAATCCACTTAATATGTGTTTTTTTCCCAATAAATATAGAGTTGACCTTCTGTTTCTTGGTTTTTGCATCTTTGGATTCAACCAACCATAGATTAAAAACTGTATTTTCTGTCTGAGGTGGGAATCCCCAAATCCAGGGGGCTGACTAAAGTTATATGTGAATTTTCAGCTGCTCAGGGGGTTAGTACCCCTAACCCTCGTGTTCAAAGATCAGCTGTATGTCTCCGGTATAACAGTTTAGTTATATCTGTAGAACTTTATCATTGTTCATTTTACCTACCCTGAAATATTATCTAAAAGGTGACCTTGGTTGATAAGATTATCCAATATTTTATTTTTTAGCTGCTTTCTTATTGAAGAATACAATATTTGCAAACTAACTTTTTCAGTTAGAAATTTCAGATATACTTTAGCTCTGATCTGTTATTGTAGACAGTATATGTTTAAATTTATGTTTAAGACCAAACATCTGTTGTGTTACCTTTAATATTAATTTGAGTAATTATTACAATGGTTCTTCCTAAGATTTCACATAACATGTAGAAGAATTATGTCAGAACTTTTTTTCAATTGAATTTGTTTTCTGCACTTTATACATATTTGGCTTTTTGAGACTAAAGATCAGCCTGCATTTATGTTACTTTCATAAATGATAATAATTATAATTTAAGATCAAGTTACAATAATAAAACATCCTTTTTCTCAGCATTGTAAGTTTGATGCATTTCTGCTAAATTCTCTTTAATCTCACTAAATTGTAAATAGTTTTTTTGTGACATAGATTGGGTTTTTTTTTTAAATCATCAGCTTAGTGAAGTATTATAAATATATAAAACCAAAATTTTAGGAAATTTAAGTAGAGATTTTAAAAATCCAAAGAAAAAATATATTGTTAAGAATACATATATTTGTAGTAAAAATATGAAGAAATTTCACAGGGATAATAAAGATTAAAATCTAGTGAATGAGAGGAGGACACAGGGTGGGATACACAGGAGACTGCAGCTCTTGGTAGGATTTATTTCTTAAGCTCTGTTCATTCTATTTGTTATGCTTTCTTGGACATATTAAACATTTCATATCTTAAGGCTGAGAAGAGATGAACCATCTATCTTTTAATCCTTGTGATTTATTCTAGGCCTCAAATTACTTGATTTTCAAGACAAACCAAGTTCTCTTGTGAACTTATACTGCTATTGGTTTGGGTGTGATTTCAAAGAAAATATGCTAATACTGATCCATAAACATGAGCTTCTGTGTCAGTTTGAGTCCTTTAAGAAGCAGATGCCTAAATAGAATAAGATGTGCAAGAGATTTATTAAAGAACTGTGAAGAATCAAGAGGAGAGAGCAGGATTAGGTGGGGGAGCCTTCTGTCTGTACTGTAGGCTTGACTCCTGTGACAGGAGAGCAAGAAGGAAGGGCGACTGGGTAGGAAGGGCCTCAGACAGCAGTTCAGTTCTAGAAAAGGTTGGGCCAGGCCAATGGGATGTCTTTGAGGCAGAATTGCTTGTCCAAGGATTTCCCTGTTGTACAAGAGTAAGCTGGCACTAGCACCCTCACTGCTCCGTCAGTGACAGGGAGCAGCCTGGGGGAAGCATGGCTTTGTAGTGAATAGTGGTGAATCCAGAGGGTTGGCAGCTGGGACTCAGTCAGCTGTGTTTCCTACAGCCAGTCCTCCAGAGGGCATTCTGAGCAGAGCATTTCTATGGCTGCACCTCTTGTACCACACAGACCCACTTCTTGCAATTGGGAGCTTGTAGGTTTGGGGAGCGACTCTATGATTTCCACGTACCTCTCTTGGAAGAGGGAGTTTGGTCAGATGACCACTGTCGCTGAAGAGCTAAAACTAGTATTCATCCTCTCTGCTTTCCATCATTCCATCACATTAGGAGGTCTTGGTGGCTTACCTAGTGACATGACCCAAACCTTCATTCCTGGGTATCTGAACCCTGGGTAATCATACCCTTTTCAGGCTGCGGTTGCTACACATATCCATGCACAATTACAGCCAGCAAGGGTATACCAGTGGGCACCAAATGGATCACCTGAGTTCTGCACCTATTTCTCCCATCCCACCCATTCCTGTAGATTGAAAATTACCCCTGCTGGTAGGGTGACTGCTCTCCTGACCTGCTGGTCCCTGGACATAAGCCCAAAGTACGTTGGTGGCAGTCATAGCATGAAGTTCAGTAAAAGTTTTGCTGTATTTCCTAATGAGTGCCATCTTTTATGACCAATACTTCCAACCCTGCAGAGCCCAGAGTTTAAGGAACAGAAGGCAGAAGAAGCTTCCAGTGGGTCACTAGACATGATAATTGCAGCCACTCCTCTCTTAGGTTTCTCAGACTGATATAAAGGTTTGTGATTCTATGTGTATACTGCTGTATCCTATAAGATAATACCCCATCTTTTTCAGCATATAGCACCTGAGCTGGTGTTTACATTGTATCTTTAGGCTACTTAGTAGGCTATTTAGTGATCTGTGAGACTGCATATTTCTGGATTGTGTGTGTTGTGGTATGGTTGGGCCTACACTCTCACCCCCTTTGCTGTAAAATAGGTCACCTAGATAAGTGGTCCCCAACCTTATGGCCCTAGGGACTGATGCTCCTATAAGAATCTAATACCTGATCTGAGGTGGAGCTGAGGCGGAGGTGCTAGTGCTGGGGAGTAGCTGCAAATACAGATGAAGCTTTACTCACCCACCACCCACTTCCTGCCATGCAGCCAGGTTTCTAACGGGCCCCAGTGCCAGTTCGTGTCCCAGGAGTTGGGAACCCTTGCCCTAGATGAACACTTTGTGGGATTCATTATTGTGAATTTGGCATTCCAGTAACACCCAAGTAGTGGTGCTGGCTGAAGCCTTGTGGGTCTGGTAGCTGGGAGTACCAGAGTAGGTATTCCTGTAGCTTTGGTGGGAGCCTGGTGGTGAATGGGGATGGGGTTTTTGCAGCTGGGGTTCTGAGTCAACTATGCTCACCACAGCCAATTCTCGTGAAGGAGATCTGAGTGGCACATTTCTGTGGCTGCCACAGCTACTCATTTTTATATCCATTGTCATTATGACTTAGCATCTATTCATGTTTCTGTATAAGGAATCTCAGATCATTTAATAAGTGCACAGCAATTTTTTACTTATCCCAAATTTAATGTAAATTAAAGTGCATTTCATTTGCTGCAAAATGTTATTTAAAATATTGGTCTTAAGTGATAGTGACTTAAGAGATATCAACTTATTATTGGCCTTAAGTGATATTAACTGTCATGGAATTGGAAGTGACCATGAGAGAGAAAGGAGCCAAGCTCAACACTTAGCACTTAGCACATAGTGGGTGCTCAATAAATGTTTGTTTATGACAAAAAAATAAAAATAAAAACCACACACATGTTTCTGGTGGAATATTTACTATATATTTTCATAATTCTTCTAAATCCTTTGTCCTCCATAAGCCTGAGAATGCAGGATATTCATATTTAAGGAGAGTGCCTTCTTAACATATATATGTTCTGAAATATAAAATATTCATATGCATGAATAAAAACGTGATTCAAGTTTTTCATGATGCTAATAGAAAAATGTATTTGATAAAAAGTTGGTTAAATTCAAGTCATTGAACTCTGCATCACAATTAATTAAATTCACCTTTATGAAAATATTCAAGCTATGCTATGCCTCAATTTGAATCAATTAATTGAAATAATTGATTAAAATTATTTAAAATATATCTGTACACCAAAATGTAGTCAATCATTTAAAGTTATGCAAATGAATGTTACAAAATACCCTTCCGATTTTATTGTTTTGTTGGAGAGTAATCACTATAAATGAAACAGGACCCAACCATGATTTTTAGGGGTTGGAGGATGCCAGTGTACATATCAGATCATGCAATTAAGAAACAAAGCCCCAATTTGCCCTTATGCTTGACTTGTTTTTCGACATGATATGTTTTTTCTTTACTTTTACAAAACATGAAGAGGACCACAGATTTCTGGATTTATTAAAGGGAATGGGCAAGGTATTTCAATGGTGGAAAACATTATTACAAGGTTCTGGCTTCTTCACAACCATCTGACAAAACATCTGACCACTTTTGAAAGTTGAGATAGTTGCCATCATCCTTTTTCATGTTTACTTGAGAGGAGCACAGAAGGGAACAATGGAAGGTGAATGATCACTGACTTTACGCTCATAACTGATGACTGAGTTCTCAACTTGAAATCAAAGGAAGGTGTAAATGAATGTACAGGATAAGGTTTTTTTCAGAGATAAGATTGACATATAACATTAGTTTTAGGAGTACAGCACGATGATTCAATACCTGTGTATTGCAAAATGATCACCATGCTAGGTCTAGTTAACACCCATCACCATACATAATTACAGTATTTTTCTTGTAATGAGTTTTGAGATTTTCTCTCATAACTTTTCAAGTATACAATACAGTATTATTAAATATAGTCACCACGCTGTGCATTATATCCCCATGATGTTGTTTAGTGTGTATGTTTTGACCACACTCACCCATTTTGCCTCCCCACAAGGGCTGGTCCAGCCACAGGATTGGCTATTGATAGGCACACAACTTGTCCTCAAGGTCAATCCATGTTGTTGCAAACAGGTTTTTTTCTTTTTTTATGGCTGAATCATATTTCATTGAAATATATATATGTGTGTGTGTGTGTGTATGTGTATGTGATTATATATATATTATATATATATATAATCACATACACATAACATTTTTCTATCCTTTCATCTGTGAATGGACAATAAGTTTGCTTCTACATCTTGGCTATTATGAATAGTGTTGTCCTGAACATAGGTGTGCAGAGATCTCTTCGAGATCCTGATTTCAATGCCTTTGGATAAATACCCAGAAGTGCAATGGCTGGGCAGTATAGTAGTTCTATTTTTAATTTTTTGAGGAAACTCCAAATATATTCCAAAATGGCTGCACCAGTATACATACCCACCAACAGTGTACAAAGGTTCCTTTTTCTACACATCTTCACCAGCACCTGTTATTTCTTGTCCTGTTTTGTTTTTTGATAATAGCCATCTTAAAAACTAAAAAGTGTAAGGTGATATTTCATTGTTTTGTTTGTTTTTGTAAACTCACTAGTCTATCTGATAACTGTAGGTAGTCTTAATATCAATTGCAGCATGCATTTAAATTGGAAAGATCAGAATATCTTAACATTTAGGAAGTATAAACACTTGCATATTGATATTGCTTATAATTTGGGCTATTTTTTTAATGTTACAATTAAGATCTTGTATGTATTTTTTCATACTTGTCTAAACATTTCCTTCAGTTAAAATTTTTGAAAGATTGCTGAGCAAAGTTAAAGGAAATTTTATAGCTTTCAATACACATTGCCAAATTGCCACCTAGAAAATTAGTCTGAATTTACAGCCCTGATCAGAAATGAGAGTGCATAGTCCCCTATGTCCTTGCCAAAATTGGTTTTATCATTTAAGAAAATTTTAATTATAGTTGACACAATGTTATATTAGTTTCAGGTGTACAACATAGTAATTCAATATTTATATACCTTACAAAGTGGTCACAGTAAATCTAGTAACCACCTGTCACTGTACATATGATATTGACTCTGTTCTTGATACTGTACATTATATCTCTGTGACTTATTTTAGAGCTGGAAATTTGTACTTCCTAATCCCCTTCCCCTTTTCTAGCCAACTGCCCTTGCCTCTTTTCTGGTAACCATCTGTTTGTTCTTTGTATCTAAGAATTTTTTTTTCGTTTGTTTTATAGGTTCCATATATTAGTGAAATTATACAGTATTTGTCTTTCTCTGTCTGACCTATTTCACTTAGTATAATCGTGTTGCAAATGCCAAACTTTAAGTCTTTTTTATGGCTGAGTAGTATTTCATTGTATACATCTTCATTCATCTATCAGTGGACACCTAGACTGCTTCCGTATCTTGGTTATTGTAAACAATGATGCAATGAATGTAGGGGTACATGTATCTTTTCGAATTAGTCTTTTCATTTTGCTTGGATAAATACTCAGAAGTGGAATTTCTAGGTTGTCCAGTAGTTCTGTTTTTAATTTTTTGAGGAATCTCCATATTGTTTTTCATAGTAGCTATACCAGTTTTCAATCCTACCAACAGTACACACAAGTTTTCCCTTTTTTTCTACATCCTCACCAACACTTGTTATTTGTTGTCATTTCAATAATAGCCATTCTGATAGGTTTGAGGTAATACTCATTGTTTTAAAAAATGTTTATTTTTCCATTATAGTTGACATATAATATTATTAATTTCAATTATATAATACAGTGATTAGACATTTATATACATGACAAAGTAATTACCCCAATAAGTCTAGTACCCATTTGACACCATACATAGTCATTACAACATTATTATCAATTTATAGTTCCATACTTTACATCTCTGTGACCATTTTTATAACTGGCAATTTGTATGAATTTGATTTGCATTTTCCTAGTAATTAGTTATGTTGATGTTTCATGTGTCTGTTGGAAATCTGTATGTATTCTTTGCCCATTTTTTATTTTATTTTTTTTTAAGTTGTATGAATCCCTTGTATATTTAGATATTAACCCCTTATCGGATGTATCATTTGCAAATATTTTCTTCCATTCAATATCTTGCCTTTTGTCTGGATGGTTCTCTTTGCTGTGCAGAGATTTTTAGTTTGATGTAGTTTATTTGTTTATTTTTGCTTTTGTCGCCTTTGCCTGAAGAGACATATACAAAAAAAATATTGCCAAGACCGATGCCAAAGAGTTTACTGCCTATGTTTTCTTCTAGTATTTTTAGGGTTTCAGGTCTTACATTCAAGTTTTGAGTTCCCTTTGTGTATGGTATAATTCTTTTGCATGATCATGTATTTTTCCCAACACCATTTTTCGAAAAGACTATGCTTTCCTTATTGTATATTCTTATCTCCTTTGTCATAGATTAATTGCCCATATATGCATGGGATCTCTATTCTGTTTCATTGCTCTATGTGTAATGTTTTTACGTCAATAACATTAGTTGTGATTACTATAGCTTTGTAATATGGTTTGAAATCAGGGAATGTAATACCTCCAGCTTTGTTCTTCTTCCTCAAGATTGTGTTGGCCATTCAGGGTCTTTTATGGTTCCATACAAATTTTAGGATTGTCTGTTCTAGTTCTGTGAAAAATGTCTTTGGAATTTTGATAGGGATTACATTGAGTCTGTAGATTGGTTTGGGCGGAATGGACAGTTTAACAGTATTCTTCCAATTCATGAACATAAAGCAATTTTTATTTATTTATGTCTTCTTCAATTTCTTTCATTAATGTCTTTCAGTTCTCAGAGCACAGTCTTTCATCTCCTTGGTTAAATTTATTCCTAGGTATTTTATTCTTCTGATGCAATTGTAAATGGGATTTTTTCCTCAATTTTTTTCTGGATCAATTGTTATTCATGTATAACAACACAACTGATTTTTATATTTTGATTTTTTCAATCCTGCAACTTTACTGACTTTATTTATTAGTTCTAATTGTTTTTTGGTAGAGTCTTCAGGGTTTTCTATATATATAATATGTCCTCTAGCATTTTTAAAAAGTATAAAAATGATGTTTAAAAAAGAAATAGAACACTTGGTACAAATATTGCAAACAAGAAGAGAAATCACTTTTGAAATGAGTCTTATTCCTCTCACATTGAACTTGAGTTTAATTTTTAAAAAACCTTACTTTTTTCCGTAAAAATTTTTAAGAACAGTCTGGATTCAAGCTCCCAGTTACCTGGGAGCTGGGTCTTTTACCTTTTGTTCTGTGGGCAGTTTTATCTCCCTGGGGACATTTGACTGATGTCTGGAGACATTTTTTATTGTTACAACCATGTGGGATAGAGGCTTGTTACTGTCATCTAGTGGGTATAAGCCAGGAAGGGATGCTGTTAAACATGCTATAATGCCTAAGACAGCACCCCCACAGCAAAGAATTATCTTGTCCAAAATATCAAGAGTGCCGTTGTTGAGAAACCCTGTTTGCTTTAGTTAAATTCAGCAAGACACTATAGAAATAACAACAGCTATCTTTATTTTTTAAAATCAAAATTCAAAACAAAATTTTAAGCAGTTCATAATTCATTAAGAAAAAAAAATTCCAAGTAGAAAACTCATTATCCAGCAATATCTTATCCTTACAGGCAATAAAAGAATGAGCCTAACAGGAAAGAGCCTCCTTCCTTTAAATCCACTCCCTGAGTAATTGATTCCAGTCAGAGGCCAATTTTCAAATGATTTACAAAGTTAAGTAGAATGGAAGTTTACCTAACTTTATTTTTTTTCTTTTTCACCACTTAACTCTGGTCTTTCTCTTTTGCTGTTTTTCTTGCTCATATTTTGACTGATCTAAAATCTGGTTGCCCAGTAAAAGCTTGGCCCAGTAAATGTCAGTGTATATGCCATCAAATATATGAAACAACAATAGTATGGTGTTTGCCTGACCTCTTGTCAGGGCACTGGGTATGACTGACGTTAAGGGAAGTGCCACCTGCTGAATCACTGGCACTGCCTCCCGTTACAGTGGTTTCCATAGTGATGTCTCAGTGAACTGTTCTCAGCAGAACCTGACTGTTTAAAGGCATGAGCAGTGTCCTGGGATTTGAGCTTTTTACTAATCTAGACATGGGAACATGACTTTGACTGTTTTGAAATGTAACTTTACCAGTCAAAATCTTTTGGAATAAAACACACAGATATGTTTTAAGAAGGAAGGTTGTTAGGGTAGAACCCTGAGGGAGGAAATAAGGATGGCAGTGGTATGAAAAGATTGCTTAAGGAGACGGAGAAACATTAGTAAATACAAAGAATTTATAGTAGCCTCTCAGGAAAAAACAAGTTGCATCAAATGCCTTATTGAATCTTGTCATTTAGGTTACTGCAACGACCCTTTGATAGAACCAGAGAAAGCAGACTGTTATTCAACTTATTTTTCTTATAATTTCCACTCATAATCTTGTTTTCATAAAAAAAGGAAGAGAAAGGAACAATCTATTTCCCACTACTGCAATGTGGGCACACAGTCTTTTGGTCTTTTTCTTTCTTTCTTCTTTCTTTCCACCTTTCTTTCCTTCCTTCTTCCTCTCCTCTATTTCTTCTTCTTTCTCCTCCTTTATCTTCTACATTTTTAAAATTACAGAACAAATTAGGGAGATTTTTCAAAATTGGTGTGACATCTATGTGAATTCTAAGTAAGGCATCTTAAGTCCTTGACCATTCATGGTCAGCTTGGATATTTGAGCAATGAATCTGAAATTGGTTCATTGGTTAATACAGGGCCGTAAAGCCCCATATTAGAAAGTACTAAAGCATTTCCGTGCTATCCAGAAAAGGGTCCATACAGCATTGTTCTTGGTTCCCACATAACTTAAAGGGAAACTGTCTGGAGCTCTTGATGTCCTACAAATGAAGGAGGACGATGTCCTCAAATTTCTTGCAGCAGGAACCCAGTTAGGTCGCACCAACCTTGATTTCCAAATGGAACAGTATATTTACAAAAGGAAAAGTGATGGCATCTACATCATAAATTTGAAGAGAACCTGCTGCCAGCTCATGCCATTGTTGCCATTGAAAACTCAGCTGATGTCAGTGTCATATCATCCAGGAACACTGGCCAGCGAGCTGTGCTGAAATTTGCTGCTGTGCTGGAGCCACTCCAATTATCGCTGGCTGCTTCACTCCAGAGACCTTCACTAACCAGATGCAGGCAGCCTTCCGGGAGCCAAGACTTTTCGTGGTTACTGACCCAGGGTCAACCTCCAGCCTCTCACAGAGGCATCTTATGTCAACCTGCCCACCATTGCCCTGCGTAACACAGACTCTCCTATGTTACGTGGACATTACCATCCCTTGCAACAAGGGAGCCCACTCAGTGGGGCTGATGTGGTGGATGCAGGCCTAGGAAGTTCTGCACATGCGTGACACCATCTCCCGTGAACACCTGTGGTAGGTCATGCCTGATCCCTACTTCTGCAGAGACCCCAAAGAGATTGAAAAGGAACAGGCCGCTGCTGAAAAGGCTGTGACCAAGGAGGAATTTCAGGGTGAAGGACTGCTGCAGCCCCTGAGTTCACTGCCGCTCAGCCTGAAGTCACAGACTGGCCCGAAGGCATGCAGGTGCCCTCTGTGTGTATGCAACATTTCCCACTGAAGACTGGTTTGCAGCCCCCACTGCTCAGGCCAGTGACTGGGGAGGAACAACCACTGAGTGGTCTTAAGCAGGTCTTCCACATATTCTTAAACAAAATGGTAATAAGGTTGATGGAAAATAAAGTTTCTAAAAGTTAAAAAAAAAAAACTAAATAAATGTTTGATTATTTGGTGAAAGGGATTTAAAAACATATAATAATTCAGTGTTTTCCAGCTTTTTGGTATTCTGACCCTTATAATAGTGCTAACTTTGCATACATTGTAAACATTAAGTTAGCTTTGACCCCTTCCCTTAAAGTTATTGAATAGCTAGAGTTAAATCAGGACCAAGAACTCTTTCGTTGAATGAATGAATGATTGAATAATTAAAGGAACATCCTTTCATTTAGTCAACACTTATTGAGTTCCAGCTGTTGGGGGATGTGTTTGTATGTCAACTTCATGCCTGGATCTCTTCACAAGCACTGAAGCTAATGTCCAAAAACGAGTTCATTATTTTGCTCAAACTCCCCAATTTTATTTCTTTCTACATTCCCTATTTCTGAAAGGCACATCTCCCACAAAGATACCCAGACAGAAACCTAGTGTAAGGAAGCAAATTATTAATAATAATAGTAATAATAGTTGCTAATGTTTAGTGAACAGTCACAAAATTATAAATACTTTGTACACAAATTAATCTACTTTTAATTCTCATAATAACCCCAAAAGGAAGGCCCTATTCTAATCCATATTTAGTTTCTATACTCTTAACTAAATCTATAAAAGATTATAAAAGGAATTCAGTCTCAAAGGAGATAGACATGAAAAGCAATACATTATGATGCCTTAGCAGGATACTGTAGGAGCACCCAAGAGGAAAAGCTGAACTTTCTGCTGGGGAAGGAAGAAGCCCTCCGAAGGTGAATGATGTTTATCAAAGGCCAGCTGGTTCTGGCATATTCATGGGTGAGTAGAAATACAGCAGGGCTATTTTCAAAATAAATCTGTGGTCCCTCATTCAGATCTGTCACTATTAATGAAAGAACCTGTTGTAGCAATGCTATGTTATCAGAAACTTATTACCCTAGACCAAATGACGTATAAGGTGTCGTCTAATATTCTCTAGAGAAACAAGAGGGTTCGGGGCTAGAAATTTCATTAGTTATTAAAGATTAATGGATCTATAAGAACAAAAATATATGTTTAGAGGTCTTAGGACCAAGGTACAAAGGAAGGTGTGAGAAGTGGAGGCAGCGAGCCAGAGCAGGGTGTGTTGCAGATCCTGGTTGACAGGCCCATGACAAGATCACCCAGCAGTGACAGAAAATAGGCTTCCAACAGGTGCGAACGTACACATACCCATGCATACATGAAGGCTGGCAGCAGCGAAGAGAACCGGTTTTACTTTTAGGGGCAGCTTTAAAAGTAGGCTTGAATGATTTTGTGATTCCTGTCTCCTGATTTGAACATGCCACAGTTTTATTATATATTGGGGATCATTTTGTTGCAAGGAACAATATTTTCCTCAAGGTAGTTCAAGAAATTTGTGAGGAAGAGTCTTACAGAAATCCAAGGACAGGAAGCCCAGTACAGCTGAGCCAGATGTCCAGGCCTCTAGAGCTGGCACTGAAGAGTCACAAAGAAACAAGACTCCTTCCGAATCTGTCCTTTTAATTCTCTACTAACTGGCTCCTTCTCCTTACTTGTAATTTCAACTCTTCTACAACTTCAGCTCTTCATGTCCCAAAATGGCTGCCCCACCCTGATGCAACATGACTTTTTGGTTCCAATTGGCTACTTCTCTATGGCTTTCAATTTCAGTTCCCCAGAGAGAAAAAATCCCTTCACTGAGGTCACGGATTTGGGGCCAGGGTCTTTTGTGCAGTGGCTAACCTAGGAGGCCCTGGTTAGCAGGTCTGCACTTGACCACTAGGTGGGACATCTTTAGAAAGAGCTCTGGGTAGGCAATCCCCCCAAATGGTTACTACATTTCAGTTCATCAGTAACATAAATAGCAGTATTGTATTAGTATTTTGATATGGGCAATGAGGTGAAGAAGACAGGAAGGACTTGGGAGTTCAAAGTAGGAGTTGATAAAAAATAACGCATAGAAAGAAGAGGCTGATGTCAACCTCAGCTCGTTTTGACTGCTCTGTTTTCCTAGCTCCTCAACCCAAACACCTGCCCCAGCTCAGGCTTGCCTCTGTTGCTTTTAACTGAGATAGGAAATAATGAGGGAGGCTTGGGAACCAGTTAGAGTCAGCATCGCCCTGTGTCTGGGTGTAGATCCAGGTCATCCTTCCTCCACGTGGCTGTACTCTGAGGCCTTGTGGTGAGTAGTGCCATGGAACTCTAACCAGTGCCTGCCACTAGTTTCCATGGCTGAACCCTGCTAGCCCATGCCTGCTTACTGACACTGGCAAATGTCTTGTCTGGCTCCTAAACTGAACCACTACTCAGAAACCCTCTCTCTGTCATTTGACCAACCATTACCTGCGCCCCGGAATTCTGCCCAAGCTCACTAAACCTCAGCACTGCTGAGAGCACTGCTGAGAGCACTGCTGAGAGCACTGCTGAGAGCACTGCTGAGGGCACTGCACCAGCAAATGCAAACCTATTTTGCTAAGTCAAATCTTCTCTCTGGCTGAGGAGGTCCCAGCAGGCCTTGCACCCAAGAAGAACATAAACTTCACAGACTTCATAATTACCTCAAAGGGAATTTTATCTTCACCTTTGCAGGGATAAAATAGAAGCACTGTATTGAGGTGTTGTTGTCCTGCTAACACATTCAGGAAGCCTTGCTTTATTGGCTTTAACACTTTGAACATCCTCATGAAGAAACTTATTCCCCTAAGGATTACTTAATCAAAATATCACATTAGATTTGTAAAAAAATTCTTTTAAACAGTTAGAATTTATAGGGAATCTAAGCCTCAATATTGAGTTTGGTTTGATGGTAATGCGCATTCCTAAAGATTTGCGATTTTAATTTAAAAATTTATTTGGATTATGTCTGTTTGTTATCACAGTACACAGAATTCTAAATATAAATTTTCAAGCTCAAATAAAACAGCTAAGTAACTAGAACAAATATATTTGAGTCTAGTTTCAATTCTATAAGAAAATAGGTCAGGAAATTAATTTATAAAAATCAGTTCTGTTAATTAGATTCAACATGAATCTTTGAATAGCATTATCCATTCTGATTTATAATTAATAACTCAATTTCTATTGTAACAAGGAAATTTATTCATTCACCAGGGACATTCAAATTACTATCATTCATTTTTATGAGAAAAAATGTGAAATATTTTCTAGAGGAAATATATATTTTAAAATAATTTTACTAGTCATGTTTTGCTTAAATTGAAATTAATAAGATAGAAGAAACTACTCCAAATCTATTCATATTTCATAATAACCAATGATGCCTATCATATGTGACATTCCCACTGAGACTCATTATGTAAAGTGGGTATATTAAGGTGTGTATACCTACACCTTCACAGAGTTGGGGGTTTCTAACGAGACAGTGCTTCACCCTAGGCAAACAGCAATCCTGACAAAGACACTTGCTGCAAGATCTAGGAATCAAAGTTAAGGGGTAGACCTGGGTGATGTTTATTATTGCGTTGGCCAGTGGAGGTAACTCTTGGGTGCAGTCTCTGCTGCCCTTGCAAACATTTCTGAAATCCTTGTCTGAAATTCTACCTCTTTCTTAATATAACACTTAAGTAAATCACCATAAGCAGTGTGCATTGGGTGTTTGTCCTTTTCGTGGCTGCCCAGGGTCTACTTTAATGGAGTCCACACTGTGCGATTCTTGAAATTGATAAAGCCAAGCAGTCCCTCTCCCTGTTCCCTTACGGGCAAAGCCATTGGATGCTCATTTCCAGTGCCTTGAATCTGGAGTTAGTGATGCTATTATGCAGGAACAGTTTTGAATTGTCACATGGAGATGCATCCAGCAGTAGCCAAGGGTAGCTGTGGCAGTCACGTCCACTGGAACATCCCAAACAGACCATCCCTGAGAGAAACTTTGGCCTTGTGCTTGCTCTTTAACCTTCCCTGGCTCCTATCAAATTTCAAGCCTTGGAGTCCAGTCTTCTTATCCAAACTGTCATGTATCCTATGCCTTTCCAGCAAATTCCTTTTCTGCTAAAGTTAGCAATAGTCAATCTCTGTTTTTAAGAACAAGTGTACAGCTCTTAGCCAATTAATTCATTAGGAAATTACCATTTGGAAGTTACATTAGAAAGGATTATAATTTATTACAGTTTTTAAAGTGCATTTTTTTCTTTTTGAAAATTATTTTTCTTTAAAAAACACTTGAGAGAGAATCCTGCAAAAATAGTAAGCCCTGAACAGTCTAGTCTGTTGATCTGAGAATCTTGCATATGAAGTACCTTTTCTTCTGCTTTAGATGGGGACTTTTATTCTCCTCTTGGGGCTGTATGTTCCCCTGTCTCTTTTCCTTTATAACCCTGTATTCCTCTCCTCAATATCGTTTTTTCTCATCTCTCGATCCCTGCCCCACACACATTTCTGACTCTGATCCACTGATTAGCCCAAGTTGGCCAAGGAAAGGGGAATTCTGTGAAGAAGGAGCACAACAGAAGGGAAAACTGCAGTCGTCTGGGAAGGGGAGCTTGGACAGGAAGGAGAGCTTATCACATTTATACCGTAGTAAATTTCACTCTTCTACATTCTTTTTATAATGTTTTCTGCTTATTGGGCAGAGAAATGAACAGGTTTGTAAATAGAGAAGAGAACTTTCTTGTCACAACTTTTTATCCTCCACCACTTATTTTCAGCAACACTGCAAGGGACTTTGTGTTTATTGTTGATTTCTCAGCACGTAAAAAGAATCTTGTATCATAGATGCTCCACTGAGTTTGTTGAATAAATGTGATGGATCTCTTCAACGGGATTTGTATAGATTCTTATTCTAGCTATATTAAGGCTTAAAGTGAATTCTTGTTTAATAAGAATGTTCTTGGCAGTTTTATCCATAATAACTGAAAACAGAAAGTAACTCAGGTATTCACCAGCAGGTGAATGTATAAACAAAGGTATATTCATACAATGGAATACTACTCAGGAATAAAAAAAACAAGTTTCTGATACATGCCACAACATGGATGAATCTCAAAAACATGCTGAGTGAAGGAAGCCTGATACAAAAGAGAACATACTATATGTGTCATCTACCCAAACCTCTGAAATAGGCAAACTAATCTATGGTGAAAAAAATCATAACAAAAAATCCTGCCTCTGCTGTGAGCCACAGTGCCTGCTATTAATAGGAAGGGCATGATACAACTTTCTTGGGTTATAGCAATGTATTATCACTTGACAGATGTTCAGGTTACACAGATGGGTCACACAGATCAGGATAGTGGTTGTCTCTCTGGATGGGCTTTTGAGAATGGGACTCAAAGAAATGCCACCGTGTTTGCGTGTGGAATGTTCTAGTTTCTAAGTTGGGCGTGTGGTGGGGGTGGGTTAATGGGTCTTTTATTTATAAAATAAGTACTTTTGGATGTCCTCAGCTCCCTTCTGTCTTTCAGAAGGTCCTAAGTCAGTCATAAGGTCCTAAATATCTCCTACTCATCTTTGAATCTTCCCTTCTTCTTTACTCCCCACTGCCAACCCCCAGTCTAGCCTACCATGAAACCTCGGTCAGATGGCAATGGCCTCCTAATGGGTCTTTTAATATAAATTTTTTTCCCCTTGTAATTCATCCTTCAGTCTTTGGCCAGAATAATCTTTTCTCTTCTCTTCTTTTCTTTTCTTTTATTTTATTTTCCTCTTTTCTTTCTTTTTTTTTTTAAAGCTAATTTTACCATGTCTCTTCTGTGCTTAACAGCCTTTCAGTAGCTTTGCTATTGCACTTAGAACAAAGTCCAGAGTTCTTAACATGGCTTTGAAGGCTCGACGTGGTCTGCTCTCTCCATCAACAGCATGTTCCCATTTCATGCCACACTTAATTTCTCTCAGGTCTTTGATCTCAGTGTCCTTTCTCCTGACTCAAGACTTCTACAAATTATTCCCTCTGCCCTCAGGGCTTATCCGCAATTCTTCAGATCTTCTCAAACATTTCCTCAGAGAAAACTTTCCTGACCTCATGTGGCATGCATGTCCCTACTTATTGTAATCCTTGAGCACTTCTCTGTTGAGACTTCTAAGAAGACATGGACCATTCCTGTCTTGTCCTCAGCCATATTCTCAGCTTCCTGATCTCTCTGCTTTGCCAAATCCCATAAAATTCCCCTTTCCCTTTTTCCTAAGAAGTAGGTGTTATTCCTTTAATTCTTTTCTCATTTTAAACTCTCTCTCTCTCTCTTAGAGAAATATATCTAACAGTTAACATCCTGCAGGCCTGGGAGTCAGTGAGAGAGGTCTCTAATTAACCTATTTGATTAATTAGTTTTAGAGTGATAGAATAGTACAGTAGATAAAATCATGGCCCCTCAAATTAGACTGAGCTCAAATCCTGACTTTGCAAATCACAAGAGTGTGATCTTGGGTAAATTACTCAACCTCTAGCCTTGACTGAGTTTCTTCATCTGTAAAGTGGTAGGGCTGCTGGGAGAATTAAATCAATTAATATGTGTCAAACACTTAGAACAGCACCTTGCATATAACACATATTATACAAATATTTGCTATTATCATTTCTTAAACATGGACTCTGTGCCACAGTAACTAGTAAAGTTAACCTTTTGAGTGTAGGGCTTATGTTGGTCTTTTTTACTTCGGTTTGCCCAGTGGCTAGCACAGTACCTAACACTAAATAGTTGTATGATGAATATTTGTAGTATGAAATCTAGGATGACTGAATAAATGGTCGTTGTTTGTTAGACATCATCATAGTGAAGAGCGGCAGAGAAGAGACCTAAACTTTATTGAGCAATTTTCATAAACTGCCTTTCCTTATCTGAAAATAGCAGTAATAATATCTTCTTCACAGGACTGTTGTGAGATTTCAATGACAATGAAATATGTGAAATATTTATTCCTTGCAGTGCCTGGAACAGTAAGCTCACCGATTACGGGCTTTCAGTATTCTCTGAGCTTGGAAATTGTAGGTCTAACTCTTTCTTACTCTGGATTCTAATAATAAGATCTTGTTTCTGCCTCTTTGGCTGTCCTCCTTTCTTATGCCATTTGTGACAAGATGATCTGTCTCTGATTGTTGTTATAAAATCTCTATGAAAGGCCAACAGACTTCTCTGCCTTCAATATTAGCCAATACTTTCCCTATCCAGAGTTCACTCCATCCTTACGGATATTGAGAAGATAAACAGAAATGATTAGAATGTACTTTCCAAATTTAAAACATTGTACTATAGGAGTTTGCCAAAGGGAATTAATATAACCAGATATCTGTAGAACTTTATGAAGACTCTGTGTATCTCTCAACCTCAATGTCTAAGATTGTAGATATGATAGAAACGTGTAAATAGCATATAGCAGCAAATTTATTAAAGTCTAGGACAACTGCATTACCCAGCTCTACACAGAATGTTCTTTCTTCAGGTGCTGTAATAAATGAAAAAAAATAAAAGGTTGCCATAGAGATAGTTAAACTATGCTCTTCGTCTAGTAGATTAGAAGTCCATTTCAACCTAGGAGAAAATGTATTTGCCTTTAAGTGATAATCGCAGGTTATTTCTATCACAGATGCCTCACCAATTATTGAAGCTCAAGTATTAAACCTAAAAACATGGCACTTTATGAAGACTTTTGCCTTTTGATAAAACTTAAACATTTATGTGAAAACTGTAGAAGCTACAATCTTTTTGTCTTGAGAAATGTAATTTAAAGTTCTTGCCCCTAAGATATTATAAAAATCTTCTTCGATTCTGTTGTACCACACAGTTGGCTTTATTTTTTTTGAAGCTCATATTTTATTTTTGAATCATGGTCAGAGGCAATATGTAGTGTCTCAAAGGATGCACCAGTGCAGGAAATGCTTATGAAACATGGAAAACTCACTTAATAATAACTTATAGTAATCAGCAGAAGGTTTTGTGGATGATAATACTCAAATCCTTGTGTAGTCATTTACTCTGTTCTTCAAAATTAAGAAAGTCATTACAAATCCACAGCCAGGAAAATCTTCCAGTTGATGCAAGCATTTGCTGCAGGGAGAAAATTTGTCAAGGTTAAGCTTATTTTTGCCTGGTTGGGTAAGATAGGTTCTGTGGAGAACAAAGAGGAGCTGTATTTTTTTTTTTTTTTTTGTAAATTGAATGAATTTTATGTCATCGTAATTCTGACCACTGTTCTCTAAAATATTGCTGCATAAATCTATTATTTCAGGTGTGATAAAAGAGATTTGTATTCCCTAGGGAAATAATAATTTCTCTCTTTTCCTGGTATTGGGTATTTAGTCACAACCTTCCTTTGCCCAGGCCAAAGTTTGGATAATTGATTTCTTCCCCTATGCTGGTGGTAACTATTTCTATCATTTGTGTGTGTGTGTGTGTGTGCTCGCGCACACACACACGGGCGCTTAATTGGGCATTGAAAGAGAGAAAGAATAGTAAAAGAATAAAAGTACTTGTTCCAAAACAGGAGCCTTTAAATTTATAAATTTGGGTGAGTAAATGATCATATAGTTCATTTTCAATCTTCCCCATTCATGCTCAACCTCCACTGTCTTTCTCTTAAATGTAGTAAAACCAAATGAGTCAATATACATGAAGAATTTTTTAGGACCAGAAAAGGAAGGCCAGAAATCATTTAAGGTAGAATATTATTTTCTTTTTATCTAAGATGAAATGAAAACTTAAGGAACATCATACCTCGTAGGTTAAGAGAGTTGAAATAGGACTCATACCTCCTCCATGTTCTTGTTTATTATGCATAAAATTGATTTTTTTATTTCTCCATCTAAGAATCTCTTTAATGTTTATACAAGGAAAAGAATGGCAAACATTGAAATATGTTATTCCCCACCCTTTTTGTCATTCTCAACCCTCAACTTAGAGAAGTTAGAAAAGCTAAATATTTTCTTTCTACCTCCCTTCTTTTAGGGATGGCCATGTGAACATGTTCTGGCCAATATGGAAGGCATGAGCAGAAGTTTCTTGTGAGGTATCTGGAAAAGCTTTTCTTTCCTAATAAAGGGACAGATGTGGTTGGTGCCACCTACTTTCTCTCCACACATGCCTCTCATCCCTTTTCTTTATGCTTTAAATGTGAACATGATGTCTGCTACTATATCCATGAATCCAGAGTATGAGACTAAGGACAGTGGAATGGAAAGATAGTGGAATGGAATGACAGAAAAGGCGTCACTCAGTAAGAGATGCTACAGCCCATCTCCTGGCTTCAAATTATGAGATAAATAAATATCTATTGGTTTAAGGCACTATTAGTTTGATTTTCTAAATACTTACACCCAAGAAAACATTCTAACTGATATGAAATCTGGTTTGTGTTTCATTCTAAGAACCATATGCCACCCCAAAGCACAAGTTAACATTTTCCATTTTACTCCTTGTCTATTTCAGGTGAGATTGTTCTATCTCTATAAGTTTTTTTTTTTTTTTCCAATTTAGTAAGTCAGCTGGACCTTTCCAAAGGATGGAAGAGAGGTGATAGTTTGGTGTTATGGAACATTAGTATGTTATCAAGATGTGCATGTAACACAGGTCAAGGTTCTTCATTAGGGCAATAATAACTTTTAACCAGCTTAGAAAATGAGGCCAATTTCAGACCAGGAAGGAGCAAATTTACAGTTATTCTCTTTTAATCAGGGTTTCAGGTGGCTCATATCAAGGCATTTTCTGTGGAAGTTAATGAAACTGACTTCCATAAAGTGAAAAGCACATCTCTGTAAAGGTTCTTAGTTTTTCTACCCAAATTCTGTATCTTTGGGAATAAAACATGCTCTCTTGGCAGACTCACCTGTTCTTAGTAGAATAGTGTACAACTCTTCTACAGCACTTCTCCCGTTGACTCCCCCAGTCCTAATTACTATTCCATGGAATGGTAGGTGTACTTCTATAGTTGTTCAGCTGCCAGATACAATGCCATGCATCTATCAGCTTCATCATCTGACACTCTCCAGTTACCCATGATCTCTCAATCTCCCAGTCACTTCGGCTAGACAGTCATTTCAAATTAATGTCGTTTGTTCTGAACCAGTTCTCTATTAGTTATGGGGAAACAAAGCTAAATAATTTATACTGCTTTTTAACAGATATCAGCTAAACTTTGAGCATACACACTCATAAAAAGGGTTTCCCTGAAATTATTTTAACTCAATGGACTCTGTACATCATCAAAAGTCATGGACATAATGTTGCATTCTGTAGATTCTTGCTTCAAATTTGCTTGTCAGATCATTCAGCAACAATCATCAACTGCCTTTTGTTTTAAATTGAGGTTAAATTCACAAAACATAATATTAACCAGTTTAAAGTATACAATTCAATGACATTTGGTATATCCTGTGCAAGAACTGCTCCTATGAAGTTCCAAAATATTTTCATCACCTCCAAAGAAAACTCCATACCCATTAAGCACTTTCTCACCATTTTCTCCCTCCAGGCTGAGACAACCAGCAATCTGCTTTTTGTCTTCATAGATTTACCTATCCTGATTATTGCATATAAATGGAATCATAAAATATGACCTTTTGTGTCTGTTTTTTTCACTTAGCATGTTTGCAAGGTTTATCCAAATCATAGTATGTACTTTTTTTTGGCAGAATAATATTCCATTGTATTCATAAACCACATCTTACTAATCAGTTAATCCACTGATGAACATTTGGATTGTTTCCACCTTTGGGCTATTGTGAATAGTGCTGCCATAGGCATTTATGTACAAATATTTCAGTACCTGCTTTAAATTTGATGAGCTACATACCTTGAAGTGGAGTTGCTGGGTCAAATGGTAACTGTATGTTCAGCTTTTTTGAGGAATTACCACACTGTCTTCCATAGCAGCTTCACCATTTTAGATACTCATCAGCAAAGTACAAGAGTTCCAATTTGCTCACAACCTTACCATTTATTATTCTCCCTTTTTAAAAATTATAATCACTCTAGTGGGTGTAAAGTGGCATCTCATTGTAGTTTTGACTTCCATTTCCCTAATGATTAAAGATGTTGAGCAACTTTTTATGTCCTTGTTAGTCATTTGTATTTTTTTTTTTTTTTGAGAAATGTCTACAAGTTCTTTGCCTATTTTTTAATTGAGTTGTTTGTCTTTCTGTTGTTGAGTTGTAAGTGTTCTTTATATATTCTGGGTACAAGTTCACTTCTTTTGGATGTGTGATTTACAGATATTCTCTCTACTTATATGGGTTCTCTTTCCAGTTTTTTTCATAATGTCTTTTGATGCATGAAAGTTTTAAATTTTGATCAAGTCTAATTTATCTATTTTTTTCTTTTGTTCCTTGTGCTTTTGGTGCCATATCTAAGAATCCTAATCCAAGGTCATGAAGATATACCACTGTGTTTTCTTCTAAGAGTTTTGTAGCATCAAATGCTTTCAAAAAGTAAAGTTAGCCTGGCATGACTGTTGAAAAGAAAAGTAAAAAGAAATAAAGTTTATGAACCAACCTGCTCCAGAGCAAGCTTAGCTAATGTTAAAGACTTTTTGTTTTCAGTCCTGTATAATTAGTAATTGGTCCTAGACTCTGCTACCTAGACATTCCATTGTCCTCTTAGCATCTAATTAACAGAGATTGTTACCTGGTGAACCAAATGAGAAAAGGACAATAAGAAGGTCAGTACAGTCCTCGGAAGTCAGGCAGATGGTTTGGTGACAAGATGCCAAGTTTCTTACCAAATGAAAGCTTACAGCACAAACCAGTCTTTGCTATGGTTCAAAATATGTTCCCTATGACATAAATACATTTAATTTCTTAAACAGCTCCATTAGTGAGTATCTTTTATTGACTATCAAGGCAGAGCCTCCCCAAGGAAGATGTTAGGCACAGCCCTGAAGTGAGCAAAGGGGTGCCCTCATAATGGCATCTAACAAGCAGGGCCACCCTTTGGGAAACTGGATTAGAGACTAAGTTCGTCTTTAGTATCTATCGTAATTAATAAGTTTGCAAAGAAAGAGAGGACAGCCTCTGACCAACTTGGGCTCCAAATATGAATGATCCTCTCCGTAGAGCTTCCATAGATGTTTAGCTTTGCAGGTTGAGAAATAATTTTTTTTTTTTTTTTACATCTTACAAAATTATTCAAGTTTAGGGAGAACTCATTTTTTCTAATCTAACTCACAGAGACTGTTTTATAAATGGATGCCTAGATACCAGTACTAGCTATTTTTTCTGCTTCACTCTTAGTGGTAAATCCACTGGGAAGAACAAAATGTTGGTGCTGCATTTTGGTAGAAATGCAGTAAAAGTGTGTGTAGTGGGTCCAGGTAGTATGGATTTTTACCTGACTCTCTCCACTCACAGTATAGGGGAACTTACATATAAATATTAATGATTTGCCCCAAAGAGGTTCTGTCTTTCAATGTTCATTCTCATAGACAGCTGTTCTATTTGGTGAGTTATACTCTGGATAAAAACATATGCAGATTATCTAGGAACATTTCTCTATCAACATTCCTTGCATACTGGAGGAGATCTTGCTCTTCTAGTAATCTAAAGCCCTTTTCCCAAACGGCTTCCCCTGGCTTACACTTTGAGTAATCCAGTAGTCTCGATAACTTAAAAATAAGCCCCTGAGCCACCCAAATAGGACAAAGTTAATGGTGCTTTATTTTCTCCTTTTTCTCTCAAAAAGTAAGAAAGAGCCTGAAAAATAAAAAGTGAGTGCATTTAACATTTTCCTTATTACACACCAAACCACAGCATTACTGGGGATAAATAATATATGTTTTAGGATTTCTCAGAATGGGATCTGTGTATCACCAGTAAGTAGTACACACGTTGATTTCAATGGTCATGGAGAGCTTTTACTTTTAAGGCTATACATTTATATTAATGTGTGTTACAAAAGCTCGAACTAGCTTATCAAACTCATGGTGTCATGGATACTATTGCTTAGGATGAAGCTAAAGTGTGAAAAAAAATTTAATTGTTTTAGTTATATTAGAAAAGAATTACATTAAGATAATAGTACTGGTGGCATGAAGGCATGTCAAAGATGATAAAGGTAGTACCCGAGTACTAAAATTTGGGAAACACTGAATTTATTTCTTATATTAAGTAACAAAGTTTTAGCAGCACTTATGCAATATGTCTTGATTGCTAATTTAATACTTCCAACTGATCACATTCTCTTCCCTATCTTCTACGTTGACTGGTCATAAATGCTTACTCCTCAATTGCTTAACATTACAAAGTATTAGCTTCATTTGGAGGAAAAAAAAAGTGCTTACTACGGCAAGCTCTCCATGGGACATCTTCGCCCAATTTTCCTTTTCATTCAAGCATTCAGATTCAGCATTTACTTATCTCTAAATGCACTCCCTTGTAATCATGCCTTATCCTAACTTTCTCTTATCAGTAGGTTGGCTTTGCCTTTTCCTAGTCTGTCTTTCTGTTCACCCACTCCCGAGCTGCAGCTCTCTTGAAACTTCCATTTAGCAATTTATTTTCCTATCTGGCACTAAATGTACATTATTTTCCTCATCCATGACATTCCTATCCACTCCTCTTCCTAGTTCTTTCTGCTTACTGCACCACTCAGTGAAAATAATGACAACAAAAATAGTTAGATGTAATTACTGGCTATTTTTATAAAATTAAGTGTAGCTTGCCCCTGCTCTATTCTAGGTACATTCTAACTAAGTAATTGACATTGGTCCTCTGAAGTCAAAGTGTCCTTCCCTCTGGGAGGCTGGATAAAACCAATGTCAGCTTGTTCCCTTGCCTGCCTTTTCTTAGCTCTGAAGCAGACTTCCAATACTCCTGCTAAGATAGCACAAGACTGACTCTGAGGCATTATCACTGAGTGGGCTATAGTTCTTTGAGAAACCCAGTGACTTTCTTAATTGAACTAAAAAACAATGGCTCCATTTGGGACATGTTTATAAACCACTTAAAGTGAGTCACTTTGCAGATGCAGTCTTCTCCAATTTTTGTTAGTTTTAATAGCAGAAGATAACCTTGTCTTGACCTCATCCCCAAATTTTGTAGCTATATCCTCTTTGGAGCCTAAATGAATTACTGGATTCTTCCCATGTGATTCCTCAGCATTTCTACAGGTAGGCCCTGGTCTGTGCCCTATCCTAGGGCTTTCCTGTCTCACTCGGGTGCCCAAATGTAAAGTGATCTTTGCTAACAAGGATTTTGTTGATTAAAACTTCTGATTACAAGATCATCTTTCCCAATGAATGTGTGGATTTAAGGGTATAGTATAACTGTCCATATGGAGGCAAGAATAATTGAAATGTAAATGGGCTTTATGTTGTATCAAGAGGGGTAGGATGAAGGTTCTGGAAGAACTGGAGTACAACTGTGAGAGAAAAGATGGACAAAATGAAATGTAGAAATTTTTAAAGAAACTCGAAGAAAGCTCTAGAAGCATGAGAAACTAGAGTAGGGATAAAACGTTGTAAGGATGCTAGGTGAGCCCCGTGGGAGAAGTATATTAGCTTTATACAGTTGTTATCTAGAAAAGGCTTGGAAAGAGGAAGCAGCAGCTTAAATGACCTTAGGATGAAAAGCTTGATGAAGAGATTTAGGATGGAATCTGAATAGAACTGTTCAAGCAATACGTGGAGGCTGCAGAAAAAAAGCTGTCTTCAGCTGGGACCGCGAATAGTACATGGTGGCTAGAACTGAGATGAATGAGCAGCTGACCTGGCAGTGAAGTTTGAGAAACAATCTGTTAAAATTGGGTTTAATGAGTTAATCATCAAGCGGGTTTAAGAAGCAAGACAGTATTCTGGTCACTCTGGGTGATTTGTATCCTGAAATTTCTTCACTGCAAAGCCATACTGAAACCGAAGTAACTGACTGACTGGCTGTGATCACAAGACCCAGAAAGGTGGGGAAACAAAAGACAAAATAAGAACAAGAATAAAAAGGAAAAAGCCACAGTCCTTATGACAGATGGTGATGAGGAATTTATCAATGATGGAATTCTAGGAAGATTTTCTCTGGGCATACTCTGGTATTTTTTTGTTTCGAGGTATAAAAAGAATTATTTTGAGGTATGAGATCTTCTCAGTACTCTTGAAATCCTTCCATGTCTAGGCCTGAGAATAAACTAAGGTGGGTCAAAATGCACTTAAACACACACACACACACACACACACACACACACACACACACACTGAAATCCAATATATAACTTAAGTAAGCATAAATACATTTTCCTTCAAATTAAATTTTCTCTATGTCAGAAGTTAACAAAAAACCCCACTTTATTCTCTTTCTATTGCAATTGCTCCATTCTTCTCTACAGGTAGAGTTTCATATTATCATTTAGGTTTGGTGAGCAATGATGTTTTTGATTGTGTATGATTCAGATTAATTGCAAATTGTTTTGTTTTGGATGTGATAAAGCTCCAAACACATTTTTCTTAGAGTTTTTTTCCAAAGACCAATTCTATTTTAAAATGTTTTGTTGTTGTTGGCTTCTTTTTCAAACAAAGCTGCTAATCAAATCTAGTGGTTATTACAGACAGCAGAAAATTTTGATTTTGGAATGTGGAAAAGATTTGGAAATTTATTGAAATGGAGTGGTGGTGGTAGAATCAGACCTCTAAGTGAAAAAAGGAAAACAGGGCATATGACACGATGCTATCTCAGAAATAGGAGACCGGTGTTAACTTTCATTAATTGATGGCACCTGGCTCAGGGACAGCCATCAAGCAGATAAGGCAAATCTGGGGCTACTATCCTGGGCTCTTTATTTAGTTCCCTGTCTCTATGCGCTGTGGTGGGGTAAAAATTCAGGGGGCATTTGGAAAAGGGGAGAAAAGGATGATTCATACTGCAGGTAATAAGAATTTCCTAAACGTGCACTCCGCACAGGAATACAGGCAGAATTTGATATTTGCACATCCAAGCCTGAGGGAGCAGGTGAGGTGGGTAGGGGTGACTGAAAACACTTTATTTTACTTACTTACTTACTTATCTATCTATCTATCTATCTATCTATCTATCTATCTATCTATCATCTATCCATCCATCCATCCATCCATCCATTTATGTATGTATGTATGTATGTATGTATGTATGTATGTATTTATTTATTTATTTATAGACGGGAGCAACTTCAAAAAAATAGCCACACTTTGTCTTCTCTCCTGTTTCCTAGTCTTGATTTCACATTGCCTCCTCTACATCTTCCCATCATGGTATTTACACCTGCCAAGTCTCACATTAGGAAACTGTTGAAAAGGGGCCACACTGTAGAGGATGCCTAAAATCATTCATCTCCAAGGCAAATTAAGCAAGAATTCATGTCTGCCTCTCGCCTCCTCCATCTTTCTTCCCAAACACAAGCTCATGTGTGCACTTGATATTTAGGCAATTTGTAGTCAGTCCTCTGTGACGGTTTTCTCCAAGGTGTCCCTGATGCTCATCTGTAACTGTTTCCTGTTCCTGTGGAATGGCCCTGTTCAGACACAATGTTTTCTGCACCACACATACACTGAGCACCTAGAAAACACACTCAGTGGATATGCATGGAGAAGAGCCTGCAGTGAGTGTTATCTTCCCTCATGTCTGCAGCCTCCAGGGACTCTAAACTCTCTCACAAGCCCACACTTCAGCAATTCATCAAAAAAAAAAAAAAATTAGTTGTCCTTTTTTCTTGCTTGTATGGCTCCTGGAATTTCTTCTTCCTGTACTCTGTCAGAGTGAGCCAGTGTTCTCAGCCTATCTCTCCTGGGAAGTTTGTTTTTCCTTGGATTTCAATATGCTTTGTTGCCCTATGATACCAGCTTTTTGATAGATTTAAGGAAAGGTATAAGTATGTTGATCATCCTGCCTTTTCTTTTTATTAGAGAGGAAATAATGTTCTTTCCAGCTCTATATACCAGATGGAAGTGGAATTATGTTTACTTTTAAATATATTTGATTTGGGCCAATGGCAGGATAAGCATTTCTAAGTAATTACAAATGTGAGACACAAGACTTGGAAATTCAGGTGTCATCTGTAGATATGATCATCAAAGCTGATAAAATGGATATTTTAAGGGAAGAGTAATTGGGGGAAAAAAGCTGATAATTGGAGACGGAATGAAATCACTGAACTAACTGTAAAAAGGATAATGTTTCTGTATATGTATGTGTTTGATGGGAAGTGGATGGTTGAACAAATAATATTTATACTTTATAGTCCGCTGTGATTTCAGTTTAACATTTGAGTTCTTGCTATCTGTGCCTTTTGGTTAAGCAGAATTGTTCCTAGAGAATCATCTAAAGTTTTTCTTCTTTCTCAGCCAGTTAATATATTGACACATTCTAGCTCTATCAACAAAGAAAGAAATCACTGTTTCTTCTTCTTTTTTTTTCATTCAAATTCCTTTTTTTAAAGTGGGTGCTGCTCTAAATAGCTAAAGACTAATTAAAAACAACTGGTGATTCATTCATTTCCTTTGCCAGAGTCACATCTCAGCCCAAGGGCTCAGGATGGCAGCAGAATGAGATTAATTCTGGAATCACAGACTGTTTGCTTGAGAACCAGTAGGTTTCACTGCTCATCACTTTTGGGTGAGGGCTCCTGCTGACTGCATGTATGAAAAGACAGATGAAAATTTGACTTTCTAATTGGGAATTGCATCTTTTGAGCAAAACTAAGGACAGTATAGGTAAGGTAGATTAGGTTGAAATGAACCCCACTCTGACAAAGCTCTTAAAATATACACATACACATCTGCTAGATAATAAAGCCAGTATTTACCCTCAAGAATGAGGTAAATCACCAAACATCTGCAGTGTCCTAGTATTCCAGCAATAGCCGTGGAGTATGATAATTAAGGCTATGAACTCTGAGTTTAAATCATGGCTGCATCATCAATTAGCTGTGTAACTGTGAAAATTTATTTGATCTCTCCAAGTTTCAGTTTCCTCTAATGTCATATAGGGTTAAAAATCATAGCAAATATTTATCGAGTATATGCTACACACTGTAAATGAGCATTTACTCATTTGCTTATATATTTTATTTTGAGAGTACATAGAATTATTTAGAACAATAAAGTGTATGTATATATCTTTTCGATTTTTGCTTTAACAAATTGGAAGAAGGGTCAAAAGAAAATATTCAGACTTAAGCACAAAAAGGGATAGGAAACAGAAAAAGAGAGTAAAAGATAAATGGGACAGAGTGAATGGGTTTATCACATGTAGCTGAGTCTTAGGAGACAAGAGAGAATGGGAAAAAGTTTATTATTTGCCACACCCTGCTTAAGCACTTTACAGATACATTATTTAATCCTCATGAAAACTCTATGAGGTAGGTGCTGTTCTTGCCACACTCATGTTGCAGATGAGGCAACCAAGCACTGATAAATCAGGTAACTTGCCCAGGGCCTAATAGCTCATAAGCAGTGGAGCTGGGGTGTAAACCCAAGCAGTCTGGCTTGAAAGTCCGCATTCTAAAACAATCCTATTCTGAGGACTTTACATATATGAACTCATTTAATGCTCACCAAAAAGCCCTATGAGGCAAGGACTATCATTACCAAAAGAAATTTGCCCAAGATTCCACAGCTAATCCCAGGCAAGCCTATCTCTAAAACCCACAGTCACAATCATTATGCTATATTTACTCTTAGTAACAGTACCTGTATCGCAGAGTTGTTGTGGAAATTAAATGGGATACAGTATTTAAAAAGCTTAGCTCACTCAGATGGTATTATTACTGTTACTACTGCTATTGTTATTATTATTACTAGCTATCTTCTAGTAATGGCTTGTAGCTTCCTAGGAGCACAAGTAACAATTGCAGTGATGTGGGATTAGCAGGAATGTGTAGGACACTACCTGAAATATGACACTCTTGCTCTCTTGCTGTCTCTTCCAAGAAAAGAGTCTTTGCCTGAGAATTCTTGTATCCCTGTTCATTCACCGCCGTCACCCAACTGCAATTCAGCAGCTGGCTAGATAATAGCAAAATTGTAGGAAAAGAGAAAGGGCCATAAATCTTTTGCTGGGAGTTTTAAAATTGGATTGCTTCTGATGGCTCTTAGAAATCCTTGGCATTCCTTGTCTTGTAGCTGCATCACTCCAGTCTCTGCCTCCATCTTCATACAGCCTTCTTCTCCCTGTGTCCTCTCCTATTATAAGGACACTAATCATTGGATTTAGAGCGCACCTTAATCTAGTATGATGTCTTCTTCATTACATCTGCAAAGATGCTATTTCCAAATAGGGCCACTTTCTAAGGTTGTGGGTGGACATAAATTTTTGGAGGATACTTTTTAATAGACTACAAAGGGCACTGGAACCCACATTCTGGAACCAGGGCAGGAGAAGAGGGTCTATTAGATTTTCTTTATCTCTTAAATTAGTCCTTTGTCTTCTTACTTTATGCTCAAGCCTGGAAACTCAGGTCTAGAGCCTCTTTGGTTCAGAGACCCTCATGTCTATGGTATCGTGATGAAAGCATTTGGGTATATGGTAGGGGTAAAGAATGGATGGTGGTGGATGCAGAGTCACAAACTGCATGGGTCTGGGAAGGAAACCGAGAGAGTCTAATCATTTTCCATCTAGATTTTCAACCGATCCTTCAGTTTCAGCCCCAAACCTAACCTCTGCCATTTGCTGTATCTTGGGCCTTCAAGTTGAAGCCTTTCCATAGTTCTGATTAAAACTATTTATTATCTTCCCTTCCTGCAGTCATTTGGGTTTTGCCCTAATCTACTAAGTCTGTTGCCACTTCTCTCTCCTTCTCTCTTCATGGTCAGGTAGATGTTCAAATAGTATTAAAAAATACAAGAGAGGTTGAGTTTCATGTGGACTCATGAGAATCACAGGAGATATTGTCTGAAAGCACTTGGCATAGTAATTGTCATATAGTAAGAAATCAAAAGATATTACTTAAATCTGAATTTCTTGTGAAAAGGGTATCTTTTGCAGAGCAAACTATCATGCCCTAATTTATCTTTTACATAAATCCAGAGGTTCATATGATGAATTTGCATCAAGCAGGCTAATACTAAAATTCCTCCTTTCATTTATAAATATTCATTTATAGAAAAAAAATGTTTTAAGAACTATTTTTGAGTAACAGAGACAAATCAATTTTATAATTTAATTTGTTTTTAAAAGAAATGCTTGTTTTTGATGTGACATTTGACCAATGATTGGAAAAATATATTGTCTTGAAATTTTCAAATGCAAATACAGCATTAAAAAGTTTTTCAGTGTATTTAAGATTCTTATGAAATCAACCAAATTTATATTTCAAGTTTATGTGGTTATATGTGTACTAATATTTTGAAGTCAATAACATTTTAATTAAAAATTTTTATTTTAAAATGAGTTAAAATCTGAGAAGATATTATTTAATGAAGAAATGTTACTAATAACAATTAATGTAGTCATTTGAAATTTTTAATCAAATTCTCAACTTTGTGATAATGTATTGGTATCTTATTAATGAAAAAAATTGCTTTATATAAAGTTATAAATCAATTTGGTCTTTAATTAGGAACACTGGTTATTTGGATGCTTCTCTTTCCTCTTTTATACATTCAGATTTAACATTCCTATTCACAATATTTCTTTAAAGAAAAGTTTTAGAAGAAATATTTGACTTTTGGAGTATAACTCATTTCACTCCATCTGATTAGGTCAGATAATACTCTTATTTACTCATATGATATAAATCACTGAAACAAATTTGAGCTATGATGAGTTCATCAACTCTATATATTGGGGCTTTGTGTTTCATATGACCACAGCAAGAAGGGACTACCAGTTGGAAGGCAATAGTTCCATGCTGGTGTGTGACAACCTTGCACATATTCACATACACCATGTAAACAAGATTAAACTGCAGCTGATGTGGCAGAATGTTTGATTTTCCCAGAACATGAGAGGCTTGTGAGATGTTGCTACATCGCCATCTCCCACTCACCCCCTGTCTATCAGGGAGAGTGTCATGAAACAGTTTCTCTTCACCTCCTGGGTTCTGATGAGTCTCAGGCTTTCTGCCTTGCTCCCACCCCTTACTTAGGGCACAGCTACAGCCATGTGACATTGGGTTCTCAGCAGTAGGGCATCCCATCATTTGTGTGACAGTCATAAGGTCTCCTATGTTTTGGTGTTGCCACTCCCAAGGGCCACTGAAAGCTGACACCTTTCCATACTATTCCTTTTGCTATGTAAATAATAAACTGAATCCTAAAAAGAGCTTGTTGTTTCTTTTCTGGCCAAATCTGTTAGTCACATCTCTGCTTGACAATAATAAAATAGCTAATAACAAAATTTGCATATATGTGTGAGTGTGTGTGTGTGTGTGTGTGTATAAAATGTATATAGACACACATATACACATATCTTAAATACATTAGAAAAAGATAAAGTATTCAATGTATCATTTTGGAATAACTATTTAGAAAAAAAATCTGCATCTCTATTTCATTTCTTACAATGTCCCAAGTCCCTGTTCCCAATACAGATAAATAAAATATTTAGTTAAAAAAAAAGGAAATAAAACCACAAAAATGTCAGTGGGAAATAGGTAAATTTTTGAAAATACTTTTAGAGATGAGATCTTTAGAATGATATAAGGTACAGACTCTACAGAGCAAAAAGATTATGATAAAGCTGATGACAAAAAAAAGTTGAAGCATTTATGTGAGAAAAATATACTATAAACTATTCAAAAGAAAAAGGCAAACTGGAAAATATATTCTTAATACATGTTACAGACAAAAGACCAATTTTCATCATATGCAAATAATTTGTAGAAATCAGTAATAAAAAGATAAGAGGAACAGACATTTTATAGTAACTTCTCACCAATGATCAATAAACATTTGTCATTCATAATTGAAGAAATGAACATTATAATAGCAAGAAAATATTTTTCATCTATCAGATTGACAAAGATTAAAAATTACTGAAATTCCAGTGCTGGTGAGAGTGTAGGGAAACAAGCACTTTTGTACAGTAGCTGGGAGTATGACTTGTTAGAGGACAGCATTTGACAATCATTAAAGAATTAACATGCATCAATAATTTGATTTAGAAATTTCTCTTCTAGGATATACTTGCATGAGTGCACAAAAATGTGTAGAAAGGATGTTCATCACAGCACTGTAATAGCAAGACGACTGGAAATAACTTTAATGTCTACAAATAAGGTATGGGTTAAATAAACTATGGTGGTCTGATATAAATAGAAAACTATCCAAAACATTAAGAGTAATGTAACTCTAACAGTACTTATATGGAAAGCTGTTCAAGATTTATATTAAAGTAAAACTATAAATTGGCAGAATAGTATGTATCTTATGATCTTATTTGCCGCAATTACATACTGCATATGCATAGCAAATTTCTGAATGATTTTGAACAAAACTTAATAATGGTTACTGTTATAGAGTGGAACTGGGGATAGAATGCCTGGGGAAAAAAAGAAAGATTTTGAACCTTTTTTTTTGCTATAAGTTTATTTTTAAAAAGCTGTTTAACAAGTTATAAAAACTTATACTACATAAATACTGTCTAAATTTCTAAATTTGTACAAATTCCTAAAGATTTTTCCTAAATCATAATTTTCAAATTTAAATTTGTTTTTCTGTGGGCCAAAGCATTAATAAAGGCCTACCTCATTCTATACATTATTGCCAAAAAAAAAAAAAAAAAAGGAGTTAAAAACATGGCCCATGTCTTAGGTAGCTTACAATCTTCCTAGTAAAGCATTAAAAAATAAATAGTTTTTATCTGCACTAACTCTAAGGACAAAATTATTTCGGAAATAAAAGACATCTGTGTTGTAAGAGTTAGAGTAGAAAAGGCCTCATTCTAGCAGTAAGATTTGAACTGAATTTTGAATGTGAGACAATTTAGAGGAGAAGGAAGCAGTAAAGTCGCTTCAGCAATATACTGGCATTTGCACAGGCATGAAAGCAAATGCACTTGGCATTGTGGGAGAAGTGCTTAAATAGATGTCTCTCTGTGAAATGAGTGTATGTTATAGGCAGTATGAGGAAATAAAATTTGTGCAAGTAGAGTGGAGTTGGACTGTGGAGGGCTCCTGTTTCTCAGAAAGAGAAGCTTGGCCTTGATATTCTAGGCAATGCAGATTCTTGAGAGGATGAATAGTAATGCAATAATAATAATTATAAATATTAATAGCCACATACAAGATAGGCTGAAGTAGGGTCAACTGTGCTGGGGTAGTAGTAGTAGATAAGAAAAAAAAGTGAGAGTAGAGAAAACGATGAAAAGAGAAGGATTTAGGGATACTATAGATATAGTATAGGGGACGCAGGGGAGAAAAGAACCAAAGGTAGTTCTTATTTTTGTAGCCTACAAGCCTGGAAGAATTGATAAAACTGCTCTGGGCAACACTGAAAATTAGTTGATTGAAGCTAATGAGAACCACATTTCTCCACTCTTTATGTACCTCCTGGGTTTAATCTTCTGTTCCATTCAAATACAGGAAGATTTTATATACATTAAGAATTTTCCCTCAGCTGTTTCTTCTGTCATTTTTTCTCAATTATATTTGTAAAGACCCAACCCATAATTCCCCCAATCTCAATGCTATTTCTCTTTTTAACTCCTCTAAGTTTTCCTCTAATTGAATTTTTATATCTTCTTTTTCTATCTCTCAATATTATTTCAACTCTGTTAAGTCTCATACTCCTAATTATTACTAAATACATGAAGCCATTAGGAAATTATCTTTGCCCAGCATCACATGGCATAGAAGATAATCATCAGGCACCATGAGATCTATAATTAAATTGATGATGACGGTAATAGTCAAAGACATCTCCATGTCTTTAGTCTTGTTTTGCTGAGATTTTCCTTAATATTTTGCTATCTCTTATTCTTAGGGAAACCACATGAGTAGACATGTTTAAGAGTGATTTTACACACTTTGTAAAAGTATTATAAGCTGTATCACAGAGGCATACCTTATTCCTATAAAAGCTAAAACACAAAACCCTCTGAAGTTCTTTCAGTGAAAATTTTGGAAGGAAAATCTCTAGGAGAAGCCAAGTAAATGACCCTAATTCTTTCACCTCTATTTTCATCTTCCCTTGGGAAGATTTGTGCTGTCCCATTTGAATTATGCTGGATACCTAACTCTGGTCCCAATGTGAACAATATATCCTTCCTTGGTTCTCCTTAGGACAGAAGAAATAGATGGTCATTTTGAAAATTTTACTAAATATTAAGATAGAACAAAAAATTAAATAGCCAAAAAAAAAAAATCAAACACAAACAGGTATGTTTTTGATAATGAGATCATTATAACCACACAGTAAAGTTCAAAGAGTAGATCAATTTTGCAAGCATTTCATCTCCCTGCCTCAATAACACAAGGCATCTCATAAGCTGTTTATGTCATTCTTGGACCAGTGTTTAGGATCCTAATTTAAATGTCTCAGACTAACTAGGGTTTTCTCATGCAGTTCAGGTTTTTAGGCTGAGATATATACCTGCCTTCTTCATAGTGGATTATTGGAATTATTACAATTCACAGTGAGTTATCCAAACCTTTCTTGCTGAAGTTAACAGATCTGCCAACTTCTTGAGTGTTCTGTGAGGAAGTGATCTAAAGGTTATCGTCATCATTACAAAATGATTTTAATCATATAACACACATGTAGTAACAACAGAGTAGTTCTCTCATAGAAACACACAGAAAATAAAGAAGGAAAAAACATCAGCAATTCTGAAACAAAATTATGACCTTCTGCACTCCGAGCTAGAAGAGTTTGATAATTTTTCATTTTCTTCTATAAAAAAGAAAATGAAAAGATAAATTAAAATTAAAATGAAGGTGAGCTAGATTTTGAAAAAGTGATGTTTCATCAATTTACCTAACCAGATATAGTTAAACATTTTTAATGCTTATGTTAACAATAAAGCTAAGGGCAAAAGGAAGAAAAATATTTCTCAACATTTTAAATCAAGCAAATAACGTTCCTATGCTTAGATTTTTTTTTTTTCAAATGCCAGGATTTTAGAGTCAAACATTGCTTATCAATTGTTTATTCACAGGGCTTACTGATTTTAAATTAAATTCAATAAATATTCAGTGGGGTAGAAGACACTATGCTATAAGATAGGTGAAAAATAAATAAGGCATTCAAGTACTTCATAATTTAGTAGGAGGCAGACAGAAGAATTATTAGAACCATTATCTAAAAATGAATTTATTAAGGTTTGAAGGAAACTGCAGTAGTTATTTGCATATTTACTGTTTATTAAATCTCTTTTCAGAAATTAATTTTTTCTAAACATGTTAATAATTCTCTTTTATACTTTGCTATGTTGCCCTGGTAAATTTAACTTTATATAGCACCTTCATTTCATTTAGCATTATTAGGAGTATGTGTAATAAAGAGAAAAAAGCACTAGGTGAGTGCTAATGATCTCTTTATAAATAAAAAATTTTGTCATAATTAGACAGCTGATTTGCTTTCTTCTTTTGAAATTCAATAATTGAGAATTTTTCAAATCAGTCATATTTGAATTAAAAATGAGTTAAAAAAGTAAAATGCCAGCAAATCAACAAGCAATAGTTGTACTGTGAAGCCTTTATTATGAGAGACATATCAAATAACCAAATTTCAAGTCATAACATTTCAGCAAAATACGTAATGTGTGGTTTCCAATAATAAAATATTATGTAAGAAATAACAAAACATTTTTATCAAAGTAGTGAGTCTGTCATTACTTCAACTTGCAAAGGATGAAGACTGTCAGTAATAAATCCTGTTTGCAAGAGCATTTTGGGTTCTAATAGTTAGAGAGCAATAAAGAGGTGAAGGGAGAAGTTATGAAATGAATGAATATATATGTTTTCTGAGATGCCACTTTAGAGAAAACACTTTGGAAGATCCTAAGGAAATAAAAAAACTTAAATTGAGATTGTTAAGGCTAAGAAAGCCCCTTGTGGAGTCATAATTATAATTATTGAAGACAGCTATTAAAAAAATCATAATGGCCTCAAACGCATTCTGAAAGCAGAAATGGGATTCTGTGGGCTCCTGTTTTCGGGAGAGAAACTGCCTGAGTTATTTTACCTAGGAATCCATTGCTTAACTTGTTACTCTCTCCCAAGGGCAGTTCTAAAAGTTGAGATACTCTTTTTAACCCATCTCACTTCTTTCAACCACCTATTTTCACTTTCCAAATATGTAGCATGGAATCAACCATAAAACTATTTTACCCTTCATGGAGTGCTCTCTGTATACAGCTCAGTGCTGAATAGGAATACAATGTCCCTGACTTCAAGGACTTTATAATCTACTTAGGGAGGCAAGACATACATGCATAAAAGACTCAGTATAAAGCAAGTCAAAGCAGAGTTTATAGAAACTGACATTGTCAAACAGATGGTCTTTAATTGGGCCTTTAAAGATGGTGGAATGGACACCGTTGGCTCCATAACCAATATTCATTGCTTGCTTTTTCATTATTAACAGCATCCAGATTTTAATTTGGATAATATCTTTTACCATAAGCTTAAGTACTTTGGGGAAAGCTGATCCCGCCTCAAGCTTCAGGAGAAGCTGTGGTTCATTTAATCCAATCATTGCCACATTTCATTTACCCTCATCACATCATTTGCAGGGGCTGGGGTTGGGGGATAGGAAGAGGAGAATATGATCCAACTAAGGTAAATTTTAGGACTCTCATTTAGAATGTTGGGAAGACTCTCTCCTTTAACGACAAGGTCCATGTGAAATATGGAACCATTAGAGCTATTTTCCTTGATGTAAGTCAGTCTGAGGGCCAAACAGAGGAAGATACTGCTAAGAGAACTAAAAAGAAGAGGTAGAACACCTGAATTAAGCCAATCCAAAACCTGTTTTACCACTAAACCAGTATATTTTCTTGTTTAACCTAGTTTAAGTTGGCTTTTGTTTCATATAGTTGGAAGCCTTCTGATTTCAAACAAATAAAGAGACTAGGGTGTTCCAGGCATAAGTAATACTGAAAAGAGGCAAATAAGTCAAGAACCTCTTGAAGACAAAGAGTAGAGGGTTTATAGAATGCAATAGTAAGGGCAAGTGTAAAAAAAATAGTTGATATAAATGTAGAAAACTTTTACCCAAGCTAAGGTTTTTGGACTTGAATTGTAGGCAAGGTCAATTAATGAGATTTGATTGAGAAATTTAAGAAAAACAAATATTTATTGAGCATTTAGAATGTACCAAGCATTATACATGTATTACCTCACTTAATTGTTGAACTCTTAAATGAGCTGCTGTCTTTTCCCGTTTGATGATAAGGAGCATGCTTAGTAACATGCTTTGTAAATGGCAAAGTTGAGATTAGAATCTTTGCACTATGACCTTAGAGCTGGCACTCTTAGCTATTGCTTTAGTCTGCCTTTTACATGTCATAATCAAAGTGGTGTTTTTAAAAAGGCTATTCTGACAGCAGTGTACAGAATGATTTGAAAGAGTAGAAGAAACTGAAGCAAGAGAAAATAGTCTTGACACAAAATTTTAGAACCCAAAAGAACATAGTGATAATCTTGTCCCATCTTATTTATTTTATAGAGAAATTTTGGCCTCAAAGATTGTGATACATGACATAACTAATTAGTGGTACACTGACTTAAAGTCCAGTGATTTTTCTCCTACCTTATGCCTAGAATATTGCAATTATTTGAGTGGGATGTGATAATAATTTAGGTTGAAGTGGTGGCAGTAAGGATGATTTAAGGGCTATCTCTGAGATATAAGAAATAATTCATATTATGTAGGGGTTGATTAGATGTTAAGAAAAATATAAGGAATAATCACAGGTGTTTTTGACATTTCTACTCCAGAAGATTTGGGAGAAAAATGATGACTTCAATGGCAGAAAAATGGAAGTCGGAAAAGTAACTAGCTTTTTGTTGTTGGGGAAGGCAATAGTGGGTTAATTGTTTTAGACATATTAAGTTTGAAGTGGTATCAGTATCTTCAAGTATAAATGCTAAATGGACAGCTAAGAATGAAGGACTGAAACTGGAGAGTCAATTTTAATTGTTAGTTTCATTGAGGTAGTAGTTGAAACTCATTAAACATCAAGTTTCATTGAGGTAGTAGTTGAAACTCATTAAACATCAATCTACCATGGGTCCCCTCAGTTACTTTGAAAAATCTTTTGCAGTGCTTCTACTGAACCTGGATAAAAATACTCCTATCAATGGTGGAGAAAAGATAAGCAATACATGTTTAAGGTTGTACCTTATCATGGATAATCAATTCAATATACAATTGTATATTTGAAATTCTATTTATAGAATAATTAATTCCTATATGTATATATTTTAACAGTGGGGTGGCCAAAGTCCTTGTACTTCACTTTTGGTACTGCTTCCATTTTATCAAAGATTCTCACCGGGAGTTCTAGAGTAAAATCTAGATATATCCCAATTATCCTTATAATATAAATTCTTTTTGAGTCTATTTCTCTCCTTTTTTGTGGCCGCACAAAAGTAAGACTTATCATCTTCATGACACCGTTTCCTTCCCTATGCTCTAATGTGATTTTCATCTGTGAATCCAAAACATCATTTGCTCATTTACATTTTAAAGTGTATTTCTTATCATGAAAAGATCACTTGAAAAGATTTCAAATATAAGCGAAAACTAAAAAATAGTCAGTATTCTTTTTCTGTTGATGTAGTAAATGTTATGGCTATTTCCCCAACACATGTTTCATTCTTCCACCATTATTAGGCAACCATGAGGTTTGGGTGGGCTAAGCCTACAAGGAAATTCCTTTGTGACAATATGGTTTCAGGTTAGCCAGACCTAAGTCACTACAGCATGGCCTGCCCTGACTACAGGGATGAATGAGAGTGATCCAATCAGTGCACAGTTTAGGACTTCAGTTGACTAGATATGGGAACTGACTAGCTCAGATATGGAAAGGCCCTGATTGTTTTGGTCAGTCATATTATGTCAGTGAAATGATCACTGTTAAAATAAAGTTAACACCATGGACAGTGAAGTACAGATCCAGAATGAAACTGAGACCCTGATAAAAACATAGCTAGACAGCTGGATCGACCAATTCTGATACCTTATCTAATCCTGGATTTTTTAGTTAAATAAGCCAATAAATTTATTGTTTGTCAGTTTGCATCGAAATTTGTTACAGATCACTGAAAGTATCCTAAGTAGCATTCTTTATTGGTAAACTAACTGTTATTAAGGGAGAAAAGTCTTGGAATAGACTTTATCTTTACACCTCTGTACTCAGTTTTTCTTTCTTGACTAAACTACTCATTGCAATTGCACAAAGCTTATTTATCCATTGCTTATATATGGGGAATGTGTCTGTTATCATTCTCACAGACCTACTTACAAATGAGCTCATTTTCTCAAGGGTGTTATGATCTTGAAACGTCTCCTGGGATTTCCAAACCTTGGTGTTGTTTCTCAAAGGAAAATGATGTTGAATCTGCCAATATTTCCTCACCTTTCAATTGGTTTTCAAAAGTTCTCATTCCTTAGTTCATTGACTGTTGCATTTTAAAAAATATTAAAATATCTTCCAAGAAGAAAAGGATACATTTTAAAAGAAATACACAGATAAAAGCAATGGGAAAATTTTTCATGTTTGCTCCTTGGAACATAGATGCCTAAATGGTCTTCATCAGTGCTGTCTAGTAGAAATTTCTTCTAAGACGGAAACATTCTATTATTGGTGCTATGCAAAACTGTAGCCACTGACCACATATAGCTGTTGAAAACTTGAAATGTGAAGTGTTAAGTGATGAACTAAAATTTTAATGTTATTTAATATAATAATAAATATAACTTTAAAATTAAATAGCTACATGTGGGGAGTATGGCTATGGCTAGTGGCTACCATATTGGACAACACAGCTCTAGATCAACCTTAGACTGTTAGAGTTAAATAGAACAATTTGCAAAGATTGCTGTTTTCAAACAAGTATATTTTTCTTATCTTATATTTGGAATGCAGTTCAAGGTAGATTTAATAAAATTTTATTCATTTTAATAAAATTAAGATTAATGGATTCTTCTGTGGACTCCTTTCTCTCACATGTCACAACTGATTAGTCACCAAGTCCTATTTCATCCTACATCTTAAAACTGTCTTAAAAATATCATCTCCTTTCTAATTTCGCTATCACTATCTGACCCTTATTATTTTAATAGTCTCCCAATTTTTCTCTTTATGACCACTCTTGCTTCTCTCCATTTAACTTCCTACCTGTTCATTGTACTCTTTCCTAAAAATAATCTCATTTCACTTCCCAGCTTTAGAATACACTTCAGACTCAAAATGTGGTCCATAGCTCAGTAGTATAGGAGGCATCACTTGGAGTTCATTAGACATGCAAAATTTCAGGCTCCCCCCTAAACTAACTGAACCAGAATCTGCATTGCAATGAAATCTACAAAAGTGTTTTTCACGGACATTCAAGTTTGAGAAGCACTGTTGCAGGATGAAGTCCAAACTCCTTAGTATATCTTCTAGTTTCTGGTCCAAGTCGGTTTCCAGTTTCATCTCCAGTAACTACTTCCCAATCTCTTAAAACCCACACTTCAAGTCATACAAAATAATTTGTAATTCCATGTATTCATCATTCTCCCTTGGCCTAAATAACTTTTTATTTCAAAACCCATTCAAAAATTTTTACTATGGTTTCTCATAAGAGTTAGCTATATCTTTTTTGTACTCCCACATAATTTTATAGATACCTCTCTTATAGCATGTACCACAATGGATTGTAAGTATTTGTATGTCTCTCATACTAGACTGAACTTTCTGAGGTAGACATTATTTCTATACAGTTATGTTATTCTCAATAGTTCTTAATACATGCTTGCTGTTTGAATGATACATTTCAGAGTGAGTATTAGATAATGGTAATATTTCACAGAATCATTACATTTGAAAAGTAGAAAGAATCTTACTTATCACTGTATAGAGGATTTTTACTTTACAAGAAAACTGTAACCCCCAAAGTTGAATGAATTTTTTCAAAATTATTGCCATGGTAATTTTTTTTTTTTGGGGGGGGCAGACAAACACACGTTTATTTGCGTACTTGCTCTGTTCCAGACATTGTGCTAAATATTATACATAGGGCATCTCATTTAACTGCATGGTGACATTTTATCTGTATAAACTAGGCACCCCACAAAATTTCCAGACAATATATTATTTTTCTTTCTGGTATTTAGATAAACTAAATTTCCTTTGACTAGGTAAGATAAAGACTCAAATAAACTTGTATTATTCTTGATGTATTTTGCTAATCTTTTCTTCACCTTTCCCTTGAAGGCAATGACAGGGCTCTTTTCTATCTCCTTTTCAGTTTAGTCTTATATGACACTAATCAGAAAGATAGTGAAGTAATTAGTGATGAGTGCCATCACTACACAGCTGATAGTAAGCTTTGCATCTCCTTTCATCAGATCTAGGATGTAGTTTCTTGAATTTCACTGTCTGACAGAATAAAGAACATGGGCGAAAGCAACTGGATCAGGCACCATCTAGATAAGATTAAAGTGACTCTTGTAGGAAGAGGGAGACAGTTGAAGTGTATGGCATCCAGTTCATGTTGCAGAAGATAAACCTACCCTTTGAAAGCCACAATTTTGTAGGAAATCTTGTATTGTAAGCTATTTCTAAGTGATTAGATTTTGGCCAAGACTTTTACACTTGTTTCCTACATGCTTTAAAATAAACAACTATTATCTTTTATTCCAGGTGAGAAGCTTGCTATGACTATATTCTTGCACTGTATTTCAGGCTATGTACATGACTTCTATATATCAATTATTATGCATGTCTTACAAATCCTAGGCAGTTCGATCTATTTTAGCTATGAATCTTCATTAGAAGATGGGCTTGATATTAGTATTAGTTTTTTCTGGATTCCAGTTGGGGTCAAAATCTTGTCTGGGGGGAGAATATAAGGTAATTAATTTACTCTTCTCTAATGTAGAATTCATTAACTCTATTTCAACCGAATTTATTAAGTGTCTAACATGTAGTATGGTAATTACAAGATGGTTATAACATGGAGCTTTACTCTATGAACATACTGTTCAAGTTTATATATTTTCTATACCCATTACATATTGTGCATCTGAGCCTAATTTATACTACCTAAATATAACATGACCAAAACATTTGAGGTGGAGAGTGGGATACTTTTGAGAATGAAAATAGTTGCAATTAATAATTATACCTGGTCGACAGATTAGACGACTGTCCTGGGCAATGTGGGATAGTGAGTGTCAGGCAAACTGGAACATAACTAAACATTAGTTTCTGTTATAATTTCTTTTGTGTTTTAAGTATGATAATTATTAGGGAGCCAGTTAGGTTAAATATATCTATTTTATGATGGCTATTATATGCCAGATACTACAGTAGAGGTGTACACAGATTTAATCAGGGAAATAATTTATAGGGAATCATTTTTAGCAATTGTGTATAGTGGCATGAATACTGGACAGGGAACCAGGAGACTTACACTGAAAATTTGCCTTGAAATTCAATCTCTTATTTTGGTCAAAAAAATACCTCTCAGGTATTCTTCATAGGTGGTAAAAAATGTGAAAGCAGCCAACTAACATAGTTATCTATCAAATAAATAATTTTTGATAAAGGGTTATCTGAGTTTGTTGATTTCCTCATTTAGTGAAAGGCAGCCATAGCAGAAGTTAAAAGCTTATTCTCTTTCTAAAAACTTTTATTATGAAGGTTTTTTTTACTATCTTCCATAGCCAATTTTGCCTGTTCACACTCCCATCTACATTATTTTGAAGCAATTCTCAGATATCATATAATTTCATCTATGGTATTTCTGTATTTATCATTAAGGATTCCTTGTTTTAACATCGCTAAAATATCATTAACCTAAGAAAACAATAATTTCCTATTATCATCAAGTACCTATTGTTTATATTTCCAATTCTTGTAAAAATGTTTTCCCCTATCTTTTTTCTTTAAAAATTTAGGTCCAAGTGAGGTCCACAAATCCTGTACTTCAAGGTTGATGTTATTTAAGTTTCATTTAAAGTATAGATTTCTCCTTCCATCTCTTTATTTTTCCTTGCAATCCCAGTTGGAAAAAGTGAGATTTGTCCCATAGAATCTTCTGTACGGTGTTCCATAGATTGCAATCCCATGGTACAGTTTAATATATTCCTCTGTCCCCAGTGTTTCCTGTAAATTGGTAGGTGGATCTAGATGTTCATATCAGTTTTTATTTATTTATGTATTTTTAGTAAGACAGCTTCACAGGTTGTTGTGTTCTTCCATCAGGAAGCACATATGCCTGGCTGATTGCCTTTTATGATATTAGCAGGAGTTGCTATTTAAAGCCTAGGTCCATTTGTTGATTAGAAGTTTTTAATTTATTTCTGATCTCATAAATTCACTTGATTTTTTTTCATTCCATAGTGGTCGGAGTTGTAATTAAGATGAAGATGTAATTAAGAAAATAGTAACATCAGTTGTGCCTACATGTCCAAACCTCTACAATTGTTCTATTTCACTTTAAAGATGTGCTCATTGATTGGTAGGAATAAAAACAGAAATAACTTTATAATGCTATAAATGAAAAATGAGTAGAATATGATTTTCTCAGATCCTTTTAACATAAATGACTGGGTTTTATAACATGATAATTAAGAAATAACTTTGTGTATTTCTAAATACATGAAAAGTAATTAATAAAGCTTATCTACACTAGCATTCACTAAATTTTTCATTACTTCTTGGCTTCGAACCCCAGTAATTCAACCTTATTAATCTCTAGCTTCTTTTCTAGGAACAAACAATGCATTCTTTCTGTGATGCTGTACTCTTTTGTTATCACTAACAGAATACTTTCACTTTAATTTAAAATGACAGTATGGTCCTATAACCATGGCAAAGCACTTTGAGTTACTTTTCCAATAACACTGATTAACTTTTGATAAACTTGTCTTATTCTTCTACCCAGTTCCTGGTCAAGAAATAACATGTGTCATTTGGCAACTGGAAAAGATTAACAGTCAGCTGTGGACACTGCATTGGCTGAGTCATCCAAGGATTTAAACCATGACCTTGGCCTCATTATCATACTGTCATAATTTATCGGAAAAAAAAATCCAGAAAAATAAGTTCTGAAGATAGAAGTCAAAAATTCTATTTGCGTCTCCAAGCCTAAATCATGCACATCTGTGTCCTTTTAGTAATTCTATTAGCAGGTGTTTGGCTATGAATGAGGAACTAAAGGCAGGATATTCTCCTGAAAATCCAAGCTGATCATGTCAGTTCTCTGGCTGAAGAAACCCCCTCCACTGCCTATAGTCTAGTGACTCTAGGATGAGTTCAATTTCTTTAGTATAGCATATTAGTTTATCTTTTGCTACAACTCTCTGCCTCTCTCTTTTCACACTCTTAACAAGAGTAATTTTTCTCATTATTTATGACTGCTCATGTAACTGTGCAGCACACATTTATTGAGTGCCTATAATATATAAGACAGTATGATAGGCCTTGGGGAAACTGGAGTAAAAGGAATATTCTTTGCCCTTTAAGAATTCATGGTCTAGCTGAGGAGACAAAGAAATAAATGACTATAGCACTGTGTGACAAGTGCTTTTCGTGAGCAAGCTCTGTGTAGTGCTAACAGAGCTTAGTGCAAATACAGAGGAGGAGCAAGGAAGGGATGAGCATTGGTGGAGAAAACAGGGGAGGTAACTGGTCTGAAGGTTATAGGACAGGGAGTAGAAAAGGTGATCCAAGCTGATGGAATAGAAAGTCACAAAGATGAGAAATTACCCATTCAGTAAAGTGCAAGTTGGTTTTCCTGGCTGAAGAGCGAGATGGGTTGGTAGGCTAGGTTAGAGATAAGGCTAGAGGCAGGCAGGAGTTGAATCCTAAATGAACCTAAATGTACCTTGACGAAGAATTTAGATAGTTGTTCTCTGTACCTGTTTCCCTCTTTAGAGAATGATTTCCCCCTTTCTCTCACCCAAATGAAACCAATAATGATGACAAATCCTCTCCCCAGAAATTTATTCAACAGTATTTGTTGGAATACCAATTATGTGCCATGTAGTTTTAGATACTTGGGATACGTTAGTAAAAATCGTTCTCTGTCCATCTGTTTATATTCTGGTAGGGGGGAAGATGATGATTAATGATAAACATAAGTGGCAAGTGCTATGGAAAAAGGAAAGGTTGGGTAAGGTAAAAAAGATTGGAGTGACTTGGCAGTGGGTGGGGCAGGCTGGAGTATTAAATAGGATGAATAACTGAGTAAAAATTTGAAGAGGGAGTGAGACAAATAAATATCGTAGTGAAGAGTGTTCTAGGCAGGGGGAACAGCAGAGGAAAGTCTAAAAGAAATCAGTAGATGAGGTCAGAGAGATCATGAGCGACTTGTAGGCTATTTAAGGAGTTTAACTCTGAGTAAAATGGAGAGCGATCACAGGATTTTGACTATTGAAGTGATATGATATGATTGTTTTGAGAGGCTTGCTCTTTATGCTTTATTGAGAAAAGATTGTAGAGCTGCAGAGAGGTCTGTGATGAGAAACTGTAGAAATGCCAGCCATCTATGTACACTTGTGTGCAGAAGAGCTGTACCAAGCATTGTGAAGCTGCCAGGTGTCTTAGCAGAGTAATGAGTCCTCATAAATTCCACTGATGTAACTATTTTAGTTTATGATATTAGTTTAGATATGCCTCCTATAACTTACTTTTCAGGTTATAAGTAAGTAGCCTTTACATGTAAGAAATGAAAATCCCCAGGCTCACAGGTTTCACAAACTGGTCTTTTTATGGGAACTGAAGGACTTGCATTTTAAATTAGTCTGGACCTGTCAAGAAGACCTTGAGAATTCAATGATGAAGATGGCCAGTTATTTAAAAAGCTAAATAAGAACAGTGCAGTTTTAACTCAACTTCCAATGTGTTCCTGTAGTAGAGGGACATCCTAAGTAAAACATAATGTTATATAAGATACAGTGAGATGTGATAAAAGTTTACGTAAAATAGTTAACTAGAACAAACAAAACACCTCTAGGATCCATAACGTAGTAAGATAAGAAAACACATATTTTGAAGGTATTTTACTTTCTTTAGTTCCGAGTATAGCAATCTTATATTAAATTGGGCATGCTACTTTAAAAAGTAACCCATTTAAAATTCTATGTGACATATATTCTATCTATACTATATGTAAACCTTTATTTTGAAAAGGTGTGGAAGATGATTTTAAGATATTTTCACCCCTAAGGATTCTCTTTAATAGGAAAAACACATGTAGTTTCAGTAAAGAAATGTAAAAAGGAAATGCAGTAACAGCGAGCTCACTCATTTCTGCTTCAATCCCAGGTCAGGTGTCCCAGTGATACTGGCTCGCTCACACTGTATTTCATATGCTGGCACTGTTTCTAGCCAGGTGAAAGGCAGTGGGGGTGCTGGGAGACCACCGCAGGCATCCAGCATGCTCTGTGACTGGTAGAAAACTGCAGGGTGTGATTCTCTACTGTAAAGGAAGTGAAACTGTCCAAACTGGACAATCACCTTTAAGTTCACATTTTATTTACTCAAAATAACTATACTATTTCAACCCCAGGGTTTCAGCTTCTGGATAGTGTGTGTATTCTGGCTTGTTTTTGCTTGGGTTGATATTTGGCTGAGGGGCAAAAGTGGTATTACTTCTTTAAATCTGTAATAGTTGAAGAAGGTAGAATGTTCCACCTATCCTTTTTATTTTTAGTTCTGCTCTCCTCCCTTTTAAAGCTCTTAGTATATTTTAGTGGCACTCAAGGTTTCCTAGGCTAAAGTGATAGGTATGTGTATTTACTGGTACTAGTCATTGCATATGAGTGGAAAGGAAAGTGCGAATATTAGAAAAATCAACTTTCAAAATTAGCTTAAAAAAATTCAGTCTCCCTAGAAGTGTTCTTTTTGCTTGTTTACCACTTCCCAGTTTCTTCTCCATTATCTATTTTGCAATGCACATGGTATATAGTTCTCAACCCTCAGTATGCATTAGTCATTTGGAATATTAAAAAAAAGATACTCATGACAAGAGTCTTAATCCCAGAGGTCTATTTTGGGTTGGATACAGGTAGTATTTAAAAAATCAACCCAGGAAATTTTAATGTGCAGTTAGATTTGAAAATCACCATGGTTTCAAACTGGAGTAAAATTAGGTTCTAGATGTAGTGCCTCCATTTACTACTCAGTTCACCTTAGTCCCCAATTTCCCACAGGATGAGGCTGGATTAGAGGTTTATAAAAATTCTCTCTTTCCAAAACAAAATTAAATAAATCGGGATTCATATGCTCTCATCTAGCTTGCTCAGTTTTCAGATGAAAACTGAATTATTTGCAGTATGAGAGTTTGGTTTGAAGCAGTTGAGTAATAATAAAATAAAATAAAAAAACACTTAAATACATTTCCTTCTTTCCAATTACAAGGCATGGAAGAGAAGAAACAAATTTAAGCTTAAAAATCATGAGACTTCTAGGGCTGTTTTGTCTGTCCCTAGATCTCTTAATGTCAGATGGACCTTGGGGAACAGAGGGAGGAGGGAGCTTACTACTCACCAAGAAGGTAAATATAACACAAATCCCAATGGTATTACACTCCTCATCAGACCATAATCTGGCCTGGTGCTAAACAGGCGAGTGTGGAAGGCGAGGTAGCGGTGTACACACACACACACATGCACACACGACTCTGCCATCCCCTGCACCTGCGGGAGTGCTCAGAAGAGGGAGGGGGTCATCCCTGGTGACCCGCTCCCTGCCGGGTCCACCTGGGACCCATCTCGGCCCCTTCCAGGCCGCTTCTTGCCCCGCCTCCAGCCGCAGGGTGGTCTGGGCGGTGCTCAGCCCCACGGAGAACAGAAGGCGGCACGAGCCACCGCCTTTCTCCAGGAGCTGGTTTCCCAGCCACCCTCGACCCTTTTCACTGAACCCATCTGTTTCGAAACCACAATCTAACCGGATCCCCTAGCTTCTTTGCCTCCTCCCTCTAGACTAGGTCTGCCAAATAAGCAGACCGAGGCCTTGGCCCAGGCTGATCCTCACCCTCCGGTGGGTGTTCCTCAGGGCTGTACTCTCCCAGCCTCCCGTCTGCTCCTCATCCTCACGCCTCTCCCTGACAAACCTAACTCCTCAATCTTACCTGCCCCACTGCCCCTCCTCGAATTTTTTTTTTTGCCACCAGCCTTGTTTCCCACAACTTCCTCATTCCCCCCCCCCCCGCCCCGCGCTCCAGGTCCCAGACATCAGCCCCCTCTTCCTCTCCTCAAGTAATCCCTTGCGCCCCCCAACGCTGACATCCCAGGGGACACCTCCCTTCCGGGACCCCACCCACGACGCCTTGGGAGCCTCTCCACGCGACCACTTTTCCCTCCCGGCCCGACCCCCGGGCGCACGCCTCCCCCACGGTTCCCTCACCCCCCCACGCCCCGGGCACCACACAGCATCCCCCCGCCTGTCGCTCCACCGCCGCCTGGTCCCCACCCCTTAACCTCCGGACCCGACCCATGGGGTGCCCGCGTGCACCCGGCTCGCACTGTCCCCGCGCACCCTGCTCCGACTCCTCCGCCCTTCACCCCCCCCCCCCGCCCACAGATCGCCCCAGGGGAGGGGCGCCCGCTTGGCCGGGGCCGGGGGGAGGTGACGCGGCCCCCGCGGGAGGAGCCCGGGAGGGAAGGGCGGGGAGGCGCGGGCAGCGACCTCGGGCGGCGGCGGCGGCGCAGGGAGAGCGCGGGCCTTCGGCGCGGACTCCACGGACCTCCGGGGCGGCGGCGGCGGCTCGGGGACCCCGGGCGGGCGCGTGATGAGGACGGATCAGCGCCGGGTCCCGCGACGCGCAGGAGCTCGCGGGGACCCAGGGGCGGGCGGCCGCGGGGCCCTGGCCCCGGGACGCTGCGCCGCCGGCCCTCGTCGCCCCGCCTTCGCTTCCGCGTCTCCGCTCTAGGCCGGAGGGGTCCCCGCGTCCCCTCCTCGCCGTCTCCGGAGGGGTGTCCCCCACCCGCGGCGCCCGCTGGCGCGCCGGTCGGCGGGACGGCTGAGCCGCCCGCTTCTCAGGAAATCATCCCCCCTTTCTCCTCCCCCTCTGCTTGCGCCGCGGCGCCCCTCGGGCCGGCGGGGCCGGGCGTCCGGGCTCCCCCGTCCCTCCGAGGCGGCGCGCGCGCCCCCGGGCCCCGCCGGACACACTCGCGCCCGCGCCCTCCATTCACCCGCCCCAGCCGTCCCCGCCGCCTTACTCCAGCGTCCCCCCCCCCCGCCGCTCCGCGCGCCCCGGCCCGGCCCCCGCGCTCCTCTCCCCCAAACCGCTCGCTCGCCCGCCCGCCCTTCGCCCCTGGAGGCTGAAGGCAGTTCCCGGAGCGCGCTCCTCCGCCCTCCCCCTCCTTTTTATTCCCCTTGGGGGAGGGGGCTGTCGCCTCGGACTGAGGGCCACTGATTTGTATGTGTTGGTCCCAGCGCCGGAGGCTGCCCCAGCCGCCCGCGCGGTGCCGCCGCCGCCAGCGGAGTCGCGTCCGCGCTTCCCGAGGGTGCGCGGGCTCCCCCAAACATGTCGGCGCCTGCCGGGCCGCGGGGCCGCCCGGCGCCCGCCCAGCCGCCGCCGCCGCCCGACATGCCCGACCTCAGCCACCTCACGGAGGAGGAGAGGAGGATCATCCTGGCCGTCATGGATCGGCAGAAGAAAGAAGAGGAGAAGGAGCAGTCGGTGCTCAAGTAAGGACCCGGCTCCACCTCCCCGCCTCCCTGCCTGCCCTCCGCCCCCTCGGCGGCGGCCCCGGGGTCGGGGCCCTCCTGCCCGCCCGCCGGCCCGCGGCGCCCGGGCCCCCGGGGCCGCTCTCCGGGCGTCCGAGCGCGGGGGGGTGTGTGTGTGTCGGGGCGAGCGGGCGGGCGCCGGGGCCGCTCGGGGTGAGGGCGCCGAGCTCAGGGCGTCGTCATCTCCCCGGGCGTCCTCCGCGTTTCCCCGCGGGCCAGTTCGGCTTCCGCACCCCGGCGGGGCTGGGGCCGAACCCGGGCGCGGCGCGCGCCTTCTCCTTCGCCGCCGCCCCCGCGCGGAGGCCGTGACTGGGGCCGTGAATCCAATATGGCCGTGCACAGGTGCTCCCGGGCTGGGACCCGGGCGAGGGCGCGCGGGCCGGCCACGCGGGCGCCGCCGCGGCCCCGCGTCCGTGCCTCCCGCGGCGGCTCTGCCCCCCCACGCGGAGAGGAGCCGCGGTGCCCGCCGTCGCCACGGGCAGGAGGGCGGCAGGGCGGGCGAGGGGCCTCAGCGCCGCGGTGTCTCCGGTGGGTGTGCGGCCGCCGCCATCTTCCGGCCCCTCCCCCGCGGCGGGGGCTCGCACCCTGCACTCTGCGCTCTTCCTGTCTGCAACTGGTAGATCTGTCTAACCCTGGAGAGACTCTGAGGGCTCTCCGGTTCCCTCCATGTGCTGCCGTTTGGGATGCTTCCCCCCCGTGAGGTTCCCCTGGCCGCGTCCCCAGTGTAGGCAGCCGCGCTTCGGCCGAGGTGGCGGGGCGGAGGGAGGCGGCCCCGGCGGCGGGTCCGCGGCGCTGTCCCTTCAGCACCAGGGAACTGTCCAGGCGGGCCGCTCTCCGCTTCACAACGCCTCTGGTCTGGCAGTGATTTGTTCCTCCAGGTTTGTGCTTGGGCTTCTGCGTTACTGTGTGAAGGAGATCGTGCGGAAGGTGTCTCACTTTTTTCTGTTCTTCCAACGCAACTTTTTCCTGTTCACTTGAATTTTTCAGTAAGAGATCTACGTGTACGGTTGGTATGCCGGAGTGGAAGGGTTCTTCTGCGCCTTGTTCCACAGAAACACCGTAGAAAGTGTAGATCCTCAGTGAGGAACCAACACACTGACCTCTAAGCATGTACATTTTAAGAACAGGTTGTTAAATTCAGTATTCTTTAATGCACTTATAAACTCTTCTCTGTCTACACATACACATCTCCATAATTTAACAAAAACGACTACTTCGAATTATTTATGACAAACATATCAATTATTTGCACACGTTAGAGAAAAATACTGTTTATCAAAAACCATTGAAGGTCTAAGCAAATGTACTCCTGACATATTAACTGAAATAAAGAAGTGCTTCTTCAAAGATAATTTTTGGGTTTGAACACTTGTTTGGGAACGTAATTGATTAGTAGGCTTGGAAAATTAAAAACAAGATTAAGAGATGTAAGTGGCTTACTTCAGCTAATGGAAGAATAAAGCATTTTAAAAAGCTTTTTGAACACATTTGTAACTTTGCTTGACTTTATTATCTATGCTAACAATGCCAAGCTTTTGATGGCTTAGAGTTTGATATTTGTATATATTAATTTATATTTTTTACTGTAATTGTTATAAAACTAGTGTTGCCAAAATCATGCTCAAATAAAATAGTTTTATTTCTTTGACCTACATATTTAAATGTAGAATGTTTTTTATTTACTTATGCTATACTAAATCATAGTATTTATTGGCACTGTAGTTCCAAAACTGTTTATTGTTCTAATATATAGAAATTTAAATGAACTTTTGAGTGCTGAATTAAGAATTACTCAAAGCAAACAATATGTTAGGAAAATGTGAAAGGGTTATTCAGGTAGGTACATGTGAATATATAATAGTTTTATATAAATCTACATACCATACAAATACATATGTTTGTGAATTCATTCTTTGCACAGTTTATGTAAAATCAGTTCTCTCAATACGTTGTACTATAGCCTATGAAGTTACACTGATGAAAAAATCTTCGCATTTATTTTAAATATCTATTTGTATTTCTACCTTAGTCTTGGAAGGGGTTGTACTTCAAAGTGGCCTACGTGGTTTCAAAACTATTTTTGTATTCATTTCAATAAGAAGTTACTTGGCATAACATATTTGAAAATTTAATTTTAAATGTTCTTTAAAAATACTTTTTGCTTTTGTAATAAGATAAGAGTAGGCAAGGGAAATGAAAAGAATATCCTTTATAACAGAATTATAATAACAAGAGAAATCATTTTCAAGAATTTGACAACTTATTAAGTAATATATTTTCCATATTGGATATTAAGTTTCAAATGCTATATATAAGAAAAAACAATAGTCTTCAGTGGTTACTATTTCCCAATAACTTTTAAGGGGCAATTGCCTGGTTATGACTATTCCATACTTTATTTCTCTTTAGTGATGTCTATTTAATTGCATTGTTAACATCTTTTGAAAGGTCATGGGCAGCGAGAAATAAACTGAAATTTGAATTCAATTCATGTCTGCTGCCTTTTAACAACTATGTTAACACAGAGTTTGATGTGTGAAAAATTGGGACTACTGGAGGAAAATATTTTTGCATGATCTGTGAGTTTCAATATTCATGTTAAGTATTCATACTGAGCGGGGCGTGCATATCTAAGAGCATCACAACATATTTGGAGTACAGGAAGAAAACATTAACACATATTTACACTTCTATTTGTATTTGAAAAAGAAATTAAGTTTTACTGACAATATATAGCTTGACAATATTAAGATGCATATAATTTTTAAACAAATATGCATATGTTAAGAGGTTCATGCCTGAGAGATTTTTAATGAGAGAGGTGATCAATAAAACAGATTGAGACTACTGCAGTAACCTTTCTCCTTAGAAATATTTAAAATAGCCTGAATAATTAAAAACTATATTTAATTGTTAACAATTTCTTCAAAGCCTAACTGAACATCCACATACTCAGGAAGTCTTCTTTCACCATTAAATAATACCATTTTACATGTGAATGAGATACTAGAATTTCGGAAGCACTTTTATATCTCAGTAGATCCCTCAATAGTTCAATAATTTTTTTTCCTTACATAAATTCCTTTAAAATTTTTATTTGAGATAACAGTAAATTTTATAATGTTCTTTTACTGACTGATGTCTTTAAGCCTTATCTTTCAATGTAATGTAAACTTCTTGAGGGCAAGAATAAAAATGTAGCCTTCTTTGGAGTTTGTGTTGTGCAGCATCTTTAATACTTGCACATTATATGTACCTAATAAGTAAAGCTGATTGGACTTGTGGTAATGTTAATGAGGTAGTTTACCCACTTTGTTGTGAAAATGAATAATTTTTTGAAAGAGAAGCATAATTTAAAAGTTTCTCTTTTCCAGTGAGGCGCTTTAGTTTTTTTGGTGTGGGCCTATGAAAAAAATATGAGGAAAGCAAACCCACTGAATCAGTGGCAAAGTATTCATTCAGTAAATATTTATTAAATTTCTACTATGTACATATATCATAGTCTTTCAGATATGACATTTTTATAACAAATTAGAAATTATGTATTTCTTGACATGTAAATTATCTTTTCAATCTCAGTTTGCATTTTCTGTTAATGTCAAAGGGATAGTTTGCCCACCAAATACAGGAAGATAGTAAAAATTTCTCTGATAGATCAAGGTAATAATTTAACTTGCATTTAAAAAATAGGTGAGCAGTTCTAATTTTTAAAATGGATTTAATTTAAAAATACTTTCCAAAGTCAATTTGTAAACTTTTTTATTTAATAGGTAATGTATACATATAGTACAAAATTTCTTAGCTATTTCCTTAGCCAGAGGAAACTACTGTTGTCAGTTTATTGTATAGTCTTCCAGTAATATTCTATGCATAAGAGTAGATATGTGTGAATATTAAATATTTTGTGTCTTTATGTGTGTATGTGTGTACACATGCATAGTTGATGTATGTGTATAAACATTACAAAAACAAATGTGGCCTGAAGTTTACTTTTTAGGAGATAATTTTCACACCCATTAATATATAGCTTCCTCATTCATTTTAATGGCTACACAATATCCCATTTTAAGAATGTTCTGTAATTTTTTTAAGGTAGTACCATATTTTAGAGTAAGTTGATTCTAATTATTTTGCCATTAGGAAAAATACTGTATTAAATATCTCTGTAAATATATCATTTCCCACATGTGTGAATATATTTCTGAGATAAATTTTTAGAAATGGAATGATTTGGTCAAAAGGTCAGTACATTTTAAATTTTAATAAATGTTGCCAAATTTTCTTTCACAGAGGAAGTGGGCATAAGTGACTTATACTAGGGAGACTTTCCCACATCCTTGCCAACGTAGTGTATGGTAATCTTTGTCAATATTTTGGTGAAAAATATGCCATTGTAGATTTGATTGCAGTTTTAATATCAGTGAGGTTGAGAGTCTTTTACATTTGTGTAGAACCTTTTGTATTTCATTTTCCATTGGTCATTTTTAGTGGTTTGTAGAAGTTCTTTAATATCTTTTGTTTTATAAACTTGTTTGTATCCTTTTTTACTGGTCAGGATTAAAAAAAATGTATTTGAATTTATTTTTGTTTTATGGCTTGGGGTTTGTGATACAATGATCCTTCTCATTCCAATATTAAAAAAACCTACTGTTTTGTTGTGATAGTTAAATGAGAATTTAAGAATGTGGCATGTCAGATAAATGATGCAATTTAATTATGAAGACTTTCAAATGAAAATTATTATTGTACATGTAAATACCCAGCGCCATTGCCAAATATTGAAAACCTGTTTTTAAGGATTCAGAATGCATTCTAAAATTTTGATTGGCATTTTATGAGAAAGTACCTAATAAATTCTTTATATATATATTCTGTATCTTAAAGTAACTAGGACAGTTAAATAATATCTTGTCGACAATATATATTGATAAAGAACCGATTATACTGTATGATGAAGAAGGAAGTAGTAGAGGCAAGTATGATGGACTAGATGGATTTTGATCTGAAACCTTACTTTACTAATTAATAACAGTAAGGTTTGGCTTATGTTATTAAACCCTCTGAGCTCATGTTTTCTCATCTGTATTATCTGAGTGATAATGCCTACCTCGAAGGATTGTTGCAATCAACATAGACTATTTAAGTGTCCTGGTGTAAATAGTTGTGCAATTAATAGTTGTTATTAACTGATTATAGGTAGCAGTCTCTTGACTACTATTTTCATAGCATTCCTGAGTGAAATCTTCCCCACCTTCTTCTTCTTCTTCTTCTTTTTTTAAATCAGGAGACTCTTTTCTGTGTTTATTAGGATGTCAAAATATGCCTGGAAGACTTTTAAGTAACTTCATTATTTGTCTAGAAGGCCAAGAGTGAAGAGAGGGAAGGTGATGAATTGGAAGAAGTTTCTTTAGCAAAAACCGTTCTTTGAGAATCTGATAAGTAAGATGTAGCAGTGAAAATAATACTGACATCAGGTTATTGGCAAGATATTGAGAGTTGTAGGTGAATGTGAGGGAACTAATTTGTTGAAATTACTCTGTGATTGACCTTATATTTGCTTGGGATAAATTTTTGCTTTATTAATAAATCAAAATATCTATTTACTTATTTGTCTTATTCATATTATATCTGAGAACTCAGAGGATCTTACCAGGTTAATCTACTTTGGAAGCATGGTTTTTAGAGCTTAGAATGATCATTTCCTTTCCATTGCCCCTCAAATACACAAAATGTTTGTATGACTGTTTTTTTTTCATCTTTCTGGCCTTAGATTCAAATTTACCTCCTTTGAGAGCTCTGTTCTGACCACGCTTTTTAAAGTAGGTTCTCTCCTTTAATCTTTATCGCACTTTTCATATTTTCTTAGTTATGCTTATAAAATTTACAATGATTTCTTTATTAGTTTATTGTCTGTGTATCCTGCTAGATTATAAACTACCAGAGAGCAGGCAGCATGACTTCTTGTTCACCATGTCAGCCTCAGTTCCTTATTTAACATGTCTTACACATAGTTGTACTAAAAAATATTAGGTGAATGAATGAAACCTGGGGAATGCTATGTTCATTTAGATAATATTTGCTTTCACAGTGAAATTCAGTAATCCAAAAGAAAAAGTAGTGCTTTTATTTTTTAATCAAATGTAATTTTTAAACATATGTCCAGTTTTGCTTTTCACTGGAAGCAGACTTAGAGTATTTGTGTAGGATTGAAACTCAACTTTGTTTTGGACTAAGAGCATATTTTTTTTTGATTAGCAACCTGAAGAATATTGTACTGTATCATTTTTTAGCTAAAGAACTATTACAAATTAAGGATTATTTTGCTTTTAAAATTATTACTTTACTTTCAGAACATGTACAAATTTCCAGTCTGTTTAATAGAGCTGAATGGTAAAGAATGTACAGAACACTTTGGATAGAAATATTAATTTCCTCTAGGGGCAGACAATGTAACCATAATCATTTGAACACATAAAAATGTAAAGTGTTTGTCATGAATAAAGACTGTAAAGATGTTTTTAGTATATGATAACCATAGTAAAAAAACCTAGTGAGTAGTTTGTTAGTTTGTTGTCTCTTTGGTATTGTTTGAGGGTATCAGACAGTTTATCCTTTTAATATCTAGAAATTTTACTCTTTCATAATAAAGATACTACAGACTAAATATTTTTATATTCTCTTGTCACCCATAGAATTGCAGATATCTCTGGGTCTTAAAACATTTTTAACCATTCTCAGCTAGCTCTCAAGCAACTCACTAGAAAAACATAATAAACCACATTTAATATATTACATGGCAAGAGCTAGGATACCACTGTGTACAGTGTATCATGAATATATTCATACAAAAGGATCCAGTCTTGGGGAGATGACATCTTGTCTGAGTTTCAGATAGTGAGTAGCTGGGAAGTGGAAGATACTCTAAGCAAAAATGCTAAAACTCCTGTCTTTCTCCCCTCAAAACTTACCTTTTATTTGTAAGAGTCAGTGCATGCTCAACAAACTCGTTTGAAGAAGTTCAAAAGATCTGGAGTATAGGGTTAATTGGAGATGAATCAGTGGAAGAGACTAGAGAGATGTCAAGGGTCAGAGCTTAAAAGACCTTATATGCTGTTCTTTTGATTTATATTTAATCCTGAAAGCAGTAGGAAGTCATAGAGGCATTTTAAGCAGTGGTGCAATATCCGCAGACTTTTGTTGAAAAAAGGAACACTCTTACAGTATAATGGACTGATGAGAATATGTAATGCCAGAGAAAAGGGAAGTAGTTGGTAGACTCTTACAGTAATCCAAGTGATAAATGATGAAGATATGAAATAAGGCAGTCATGTGGAAGTGGAGAGACTGGGAAGATTTTGAAAAATTTAGGAGCCAAATTGTAAGATTTTTATAACTGTGTAAAGGGCGAAGTAAGCTTTTATGATGCCCAACTTGCTCAACTGACTACTATACATAATAAATATGTCTTTGTCTGCTCATCTCACTGGTGGTCAGCTCTCTGAACTCTAGTCTTAGGACCAGTGTTCTCTTGGGAGAGCAGTTGGAAAGCAGCTTTAAAAAAATTGTTTTAGTTATTCTAAAGCTCTTATAAGATGAACATGAGTATTAGAGTGACTAAAACTTGGGATATAGTGGGGGTAGGATGGGAAATAATAGAGCAGTAGAAAAAAGGGCAAATATTGGGAAGAAAGAAGAGAAGGCAAAGAAAAGGGGAGAATGACTTATACACAATGGACTTCTACTCAGCCATAAAAAAGATGAAATATTGCCATTTGTGACAACATGGATGGATCCTGAGAATATCATGCTAAGGGAAATAAGTCAGGTGGAAAAGGACGAGAACCATATGATTTCACTAATGTGGGATATACAACAATAAGCAGAAAATGAACAAACAAATTTATAGATGCAGACTGCAGACAACAGAATGATGGTCACCAAATGGGGAGGGGGTGTGATGAGGATGAAGAGGGTAAATGGTGTCAAATAGAAGGAGACTAGACTTTGGGTGATGAGCACACAATAGAGAATACAGATGTTGTATTATAAAGTTGTACACCGAGATTTATGTAATGGTATTAACCCATATTACCCCAATAAATTTAATTGATAAAAAGAAAAAAATGAAAAAGGGGAAAATGAGATCAGAGTTATTTGAATCTATTCATAATTTGAAGGAATTCTACTTAATAGCTTCTAAATTTTTTCATATTGGATATATTAATACCATATAATCTTTTCAAATCTCCAGGTATCTCTTCCTTTTATTGAATGTTCCTTCCATTGACAATTTAGCGTCAGTGAATTTCTCATTATCTGGTTTTGTTTCATTCTTTGGGTTTTTTAAATGATTACACAATCTTTGTTTTATATATTAGATTTAACTAGGGCAAATATATATTTTTTGTATACTTGCATCACCTATAAAGAAATTTTGGAAATGTGAGTATATTTTAGGATACTATAGAGAAGAAATTAGCCATGGAAATGACATGTTGCAGTTGAAGATTCTGTTCCTTTTATATTACCTTACTGAATTATTGCAGGATTTCAGAAAATGTTTGTACTATGAAAGAGAGATTAATTTTGTTCTAATGAGGTCTAGAAATAGGATTAGAGGTAGGGTTATAGAAAGGTAAAAGTTTAAGAATACGTTTAAACCCTAGTGATGTAATATTGTTTTCTTTTTACATTTCTTTTTAGAACTGTTACCAAAAATATGTGGGCAACTACATAATATAAATTAGGCTAAAAATGAACAACTTTTTATAGTTTATATATTATGCACATGTATTTTATATTATGTATACATGTCAAAAGTTCTAATTTGTATTTTGTATATAGCATAGTGCTAGCTAAATGCTTTTTAAAGGCATTTAGAATTCATGCCTTTTATATAGTTTATATATTAGAAAATGTAATATTTTTATGTAACATAAACAAAATTTGGTAGGTTCTGCTAAACAGAGGGGCTGGGTAAATGCTCCTTTAAACAAAGAAGGAAGATAGAATTGTCTATGTGCCATTTAGCATTTCTTCCAATCAAACTTATGTTCATCTGGAATGGAAAAATAACCTAGCAGCTTTGTGCATCCTGCAACTAGCCTTCCTAAATGATAAAACTGGGAGAAAAGGGATACACTAAACAATACAGCTACAGAGCAGAATAATGACAGTGGCGTTTATTGGTATTTGATGCTTTGGTATTGGTCATTTGACAGATGGAGATAATGCTCACATCCATTTTTTTTGTTGTTGGCATATGAGGTGTCTAATATAATTTTTGTAATGGTTTGCTTCTCAGGAACGTATATGAAATATTTGTTTCATTACATATCATATCACACATAATACCTTTTGACCAAAAGCTTAAGGAATTAATTAATACTTTTATTAGCACAATTTTTTTCTGTCAAAAATGAATTTTCTGTTCACCAAGGATTAATATACCTCCTTCATAAAGTTGTTGCTATCCAGCAGTTGCCTTTTCTAGGTTCCCTAATATCTATGTAGGTTTATGTGATTGAGTTCTGGTGGTGACTACTCTCTCCCCATTAGACTTTACATGAATGAGATGCACTTCTGTGTTAAGTCATAGTGATTTTAGGGGTGTATCTATTACTGTGGCTAATATTATCTTAACTAATAAAAATCCACTTATGATTATTCGATGTTATTTATTTAACTTTGGAGAGCCCTGGGTTACTTTAGTACTGCCATGGTACTGAATTTTATTACCATAGGCTGATCTCCCTTCAATGATTGTCTGGTCTGAGTTAACCTAATTCTTAACTGAGCCATAGGATTCTTGAATACAGAATTTGTTAGGAAGGGTGTTTCATCTGCTTGGTGGTAACTGGACTGTGCTCCACGTGGGGATTTATTTTTGAATGTGCAAGAAGGTGCATGTACTATATCTTAACAGAGATACTTTCTCTGGAAGCAGAGAACAGCACACAGACATGATAAGACAGAATTTGCCATACTAAGAATTCATTTTAGAATATATTAAATCCTTGTCTTAAAAGTTCTGCAGGTTGAAGGCTAATGGTTAAATTTCATCTCCAAACTAAAAGGAAGGTTTACAGAAATTGGAGGTGAATTTTATAAGACCGAAGGGAGATGTGGTTGAATGTTGTTGAACTTTATCACTGCATGTTACGTATTTTTTCATTCACTGCCCCCCTACATCTACTCCACTTCCTTCCAGGATCCAGACTTGATGTGGTTCAGTAAAAATTTGCTGGAATTATGAATGTGCATGGACCATGACTTTAGGTATTCATAACTCACTTCTTTCAGTATTATGCTAGTAGTCTTTTAATGAATCTCTATGTCATGTTCTTTAATTCTTTCATTATGCACATGCCCCTACTCTTTACCTGATGAGCTGGTTTGTGCCCAGCTTCACTGCTCTTAAGAGATATATCTCTTTGGTACATTTCTTTTAGTCAAGTGTCTCTTCTCTCAATTTCCAGTGCATTTAGTATATAATTATTTTATAAAGTTTCTGATATTCAACAGTAGTTACTAATCTCTATGTTCTCCTTACTACAACTGATTTCTTTGAAGTCATGGACCAAGTTTTAATCATCATTTTATGTCCAGGGTAGTACCAGGCACATACTTGTCAGACAATAAACATTTGTTTGATAAAACCTGGTGGTGGGAGTCATTCTGATTTCTTTCTCTCAGCCTTCGAATATAATCAGTTACCAAATCCTGTTATTATCTTTCCAATATCTTTGAAATCTATCTCCTATCCATCTTCATTGTCACTACATTGTTTCATGCCTTTATTATATTTTTCTTGATTATTTCTAAACAGTATCTTCACCGTCAGGCTCACCTAATCCAACGTTCATAATAGTACCACACTCTAATAACACACAATCTTATTTTAAAATCCTTAATATTCTTTCATGCCTTCCCATTGCATTTACTGTACACTCCAAACTAAGTATGTTAAAGAAGTCCCTTTTTAATGTTTTATCAGTCTTTGTATCCTGATAGTCTTTCACAGGCACTGCATGTTTTCATTATATCAAACTATTCGAAGTTAATTCCACAATTTAAAAAAAATCTTCCATCTGTAGTTTCGCATGTACTGTTCTCTTTGCCTAGAAAGCCCTACCTACTTATTTTTTTCAGGCTAAGTCCCACTAGTTCTTAACTGAGGTTCATCTCAGGTTTCCAACCTATTGAAAACTGGGTCAGGTGACTCTCTTTTGTGCTCTCATAATTCTTACTGCATACCTCTATTATAACTCTTACTACATTCATACTTAATAGCCAACATTTATTGAATGGTTACTGTGCTATTAATATGCTACATTATGTATGCATTATCTGATTATATATATCTTATGAGATAGTTGCTACTAAGTTTTACAGATAAAATAAGGAAGACTCATGTTACATTCTGTTTTCAGTAGGGAGCCAGGATTTAAACCTCAGCAGTCGTACTCTAGAATTTGCACTCTTAATAACTAGACTTTATTACATTAGAGTTGTTGACGTACTTTTTCATCTTTTCTAATAGATTGTAGAGAAAGGACTGTGTTCCCAGTGGGTGGTCCATTGTAAGTGGACATAAATGTGTTTTGAATGAATGATTAAGTCTTTGAGATTTAGTGGTCACATTTGCGAGAATTTTCATTGTTCTCTTGGACATGAGAGCTATTGGTTATGGTGTATGGAATTATTAAGCTAAAAAGCAGCGAGCACAAATGAAATCAGTGAGAACAAAATATATTTAATAAATATTTTTTTCATTATAAAACTTTTTATCTAATAAACACTTGTTCAAGGATCTGAGAGATTAAGCCACCTTTTCTGGTGGTACACTTTTTTTTTTTTTTTTTTTTTTTACCTATCGTGTAGAATACTTTTCTATTTGAAACAGTGGTGTTTACCATTTTAGAAACCACCACCAACAAAAAATTCCTTGGGCGATAATGATGGTGGTATTTCGGGATCAGAAGCTAAATTGATATTCAGAGAATGTGTGGAATTGGATCATCTTGTAGGTATGCTTAAAAAACCCCCACAATTTTAAAATAAAGAGAACTTGACATATTTAATGGCCAGCTAGTGCAGAGGGTATGCACATTTGAGGATAAAGCGTCTTTGTTAAGACAAGGTCAGTGTCTAGAATATGAGGTAATGAAGTTGATTTCTAGATGATAAAGAATATAAAGAATATTAGCATAAATAACATTAACATATGAGCAGTGATAACTCTTCAAGTATATTAGTAAGAACAAAGTAACATGGTTATAAAGTTGAGCCAAAGAAATGAACCAGAAGGGGTATGTAATAAACTGTTTCATCTGAGGTAATCTATGGGTAAGATTACCTTAAATCAAAGAGCTTTTGCTCTGCCTATATCTCATGTTTAATTTCTTTAACATTTTTTCTCTTTACTTTCTAGTAATGTTTTTAGTTTATTCCAGTCTATTTTTCTTGATATAATAATGAAAACTTACAGTATCATTAAAGACAGATTGTGGTTCCATGGGTTGTCTTAGCTGAAATCTGAGAAGGAATATGCGGAACTGGAAGAAAGAGGTAGAAATTCAGACGTATGAGACTAGTATTCAGTTTTTATTTTAGTTTATTCATCATAAAATTTTCTTTGTATTTGAATATAGCTCTAGACTAACAGGAATTGAAGGAAGGAACTAACATTTCTTCAGTATCTACTATCTGCTGAGGCATCACAAAGCTTCTAAGTACCAGAACACAGACCTGTATCTAGATCTTCCTAACTCCAAACCCATTTTCTTCTCATTGTATTGTCGTTTAGTCTTATGGAAAACAGGAGCCTAGTGCTTAAGTGTCTGGATGGATTCTTGAGTCAGACAGCTTTGAATCCCAGCTCTGTTTTTGGTAGCTCTGTTTTTGTATACATCAGTTTGTTTATCTGTAAAATGGAGATAATAGCACCTACTTTAGAAGCCGTTATAAGGATTGTTTACATTTGTAAAGACCTTAGAATTCCTAGCATATAATAAATCCCATATAAATGTTAAATAAATTAGCTAGAAGAGGAAAGCATTACTGTTGAGAATACCAATCCAGTTTCATCATCAATAAATACTTTTATGAACTCCCTCCCACAATTTTTTAATACCCGTTGAAAGGACATTGTTACTTTCTTTAGTAAAGACCTAGATCTTCCAGGTTACAAATAGTATTTCTTATATCAGTTTTCTCCTACTAACAAACTTAGTGGCTTAAAACAATACAAACTTATTATCTTACAGCCCTGTAGGTTAGAATTCCAGCATGGGTCTCAGAATAGGCTGGATTTCTTACTGGAAGCTAGAGGGAAGAATGTCTCCTTGATCTTTTGGGTTGATGAAAGAATTTAGTTCTTTGAGGTTATAGGACTGAGATCCTTATTTCTTTTTTTTGCTATCAGCTGAATGCTGTTCTAACCTCCTAGACGCCTCTCTCTGAGGCTTGCACTTCGCCTTTACATCCTGGAACCAGCACTGGGGTCTTGAATCCTCATGATGCCATCTTTCTGAAACTACTTCTGTCGTTGATCTCTTTCTGCTTAGAGCTGGGGAGGATTTTTTTCTTTTAAGGACTCATGTGATTAGACTGGGGCTACCCAAACATGCCAGAATAATCTTTCCACCTTAATCACATCTTTAAAATCCCTTTTGCCATTTAAGGATACATATTTACACATTATTGGATTAGAATGTGAACATCTTTGGGGGGGGCATTATTCTCCTTACTTGTGAGTGCTGGTAAATATAAGTTTGGATACATGTCTTTTTAATGAAGTAGACATTGTACTACTCTTATCTTTTAAAAATGCACTTAGTATTCAGAGACACAAATTCCAGAGTGATATCTCTGAACTAAATTATACATTGCACTTTTCTATTGTTTTATAATACTCTATTGCCTTCAAATTACTTCCAGTTGGTCACTGCCACTTTTTTATTTATTTAACAGTTAACGCCTAAATTAAAATGTTGTTCTGATGGGGGTTAGGTTGAGGGCTGTGGACCAGTAGTGTGAATTGTTCTGAGCTGTGTACATAAAGAGCACAGAAGTGCTCTTCCTAACTAGTCATTTTAGTTAATAATTGTATTTATTTTTATAGAGGGAGTAATAAATAATTTTGCCATATGACTAACATAAAGGAGAGGTATTGAAATCTTTCCAAATACCGTATTTTTTTTGATCTAATGGTCATTTTTAAAGACCCAGCATAAACTTTATACTTCAATAATAGTAAATGGAGATTTGGATTTAATCTTTTGACAAGAATATGGTTTCTCTTCATATGTTTGGTTGAAGAGCAACTTCTTACTCTGTTATAAGCAACTTCTTACTCTGTTATAAGTATAACTTCTTATACTATTTTTCTTTCTTACTATTGTTAGTCAAGAAGTCTGACTTAACAAAAAGATATAGTATGTTTTATGACTTACTGTATCATGTCAGTATTATGTCAGTGTTTAAAATACCTTTCTTTAAACAGGTATATAAAACACTAAAAGTAGCTGTGAAATAAAGTAGAAAAAGAAAATAATCCAAGATTGTTGTTCAAAACTACTAATATAAATTCCTGTTGCAGTATGTAGTTTTATGTGTTAAGATAGACTAGATATGTGAGTAAAGCCAGGAGACAGAAACTACAATAGTTTGAACAGGGAGATTTTAATAAAGGATTATTGACCTATTGCAGGGAGCAGCCACCTCTTTTAGGGCTGAGGCGGAGTACACAAGCAAGGAACAAATTTGGAAGAGGCCCTCCCCTGCGTGGCTAGGGCTGAGATTCAGTCGTTGTTGGAAGGTGTGACTATGGCTCATTGAGTTGTCACAGGGTAGGGCAAGCAAGCAGGAAGCCATTTGTGGGGGTGACAGTGGGGCTGGCTGAGAAGCTGGCTAGAGAGCTCAGTAAACTCCCTGGGAAGCCACCGAGTGGGGTGTCATCGAGACTGGTGTGGACACTGCCTTGCCGGGGTGCTGCTGAGACTGCTGGACAGACGCCCGCCGCGGCGCTGGTGAAACGCGCTGGGGTGAGCGCTACCGGGTGTCCTGGAAGCGCCTGGCAGCCAAGCATCTCAGGAAAACAACAAAGCACCCAGAGCCTGAAAGAGTAGCCCCTGCTTCCTTTAATGTCGCTCTGGCTCCCTCTACCGACAAAGTTTAGCATTATGCCAACTGGTAAATGAAAAATGCTTAGAGTGTCATGAAAAAGCAGGACAAAGAAGGGTGGATTTGGAGCTGAGAGGCACTAAATTTATGATTTTACTGTAGGCCGTGCTATTCCTAAACGCCAGGAGCATAAAACAGCATAGGTTTGTTACTTTTTCATGCTGTGCTTTCTCTGGGTCCCTGGGATCTCTACTCCTTGTCATCTCATTCTGGAACACAGACTGATGGAGAAGATACCTGGATCATTGAGAGCAGATGAAAAAGGAGACTGGTGAATCGCAAGCTGTCTGTTAAAGTTTCCTCTCAGAAACACGTATACAACTTCTGCTCACATTTCATTGCCCAAAGCAAGTTACACCATCATGCCTGACATAGGGATAAAGGGACACTATGTAAATGAAAGTGCCTGTGAGATAGAAATTGCTATATGAGTTTAAGTTATCACAATCACAATGGTCATTACATGTCTACTTCCACTAATTATCACTAGCCATTAAAAATATTATTTAAAGGAAAGAATTGAAAACTAGATTTTGCTGCTGTAGGCTTACTTAAATAGATCAATATTGGGGTCTTTATTGATTTCTTATCATTTGAATTTTTATTTAATTTTATTGATTTAAATAGTACTGTTGCTAGAAAGAGCTTTACACATGAAAAATCTGATCATGTAACTCTTTTGCTTAAAATATCAGTGTCTTCCCATTACTAGCTGCACACAACCTTTAATTGAAGTCCCTCCTCTGGCCCATGCAACACACAAAATTCTGAGTAATTCTTTTCTCATTTCTCCCAGGGATGGGTACTCACTAGTACCATTCTAGATGCATAAGAGATAAATTGTTTTATTAAATATAAGAGATAAATTAATTTATTGTATACAATGGATGCTTTAGGGCTTTAAAGCTTATTAATTCTCTTCCAGATCTTTGGTTGACAAAGGCTGATAAAAGTATACAAATTTTAGCATAACAAACAAGATCTGTCATGATCTGTCTCCTATTCATTTACTATTCGTAGTCTTGTTTTGTCCTCCGCCACTATATATTTTAGCTAAATAGTTACATTCCTTTACTTAGTGCTTCCTAACCCTTTTCATGTCATGCCACACATGGAAGTGGTAATAGACATGTATGTCATGTTGGGGTAAACTGGAAAAGATTTGGGGGCATCTATATGGGAGTTTGTGAAAAAAATGAATCACATTTTCTGTTATAATTATAAGCAAAACAAATACAAGATATTATGGAAGGTTGTTAATGTTGTATTGTAAAAACATTTAAATAATCTTTCCAACATTTCAAATGAGAAACTTACCTGGCATTCCTTTTTAATCAAGTTTATTTTTAAAACAGAAATGCTTATTTTAAAAACAGATTTAAGAAGTAATATTTATTTTTAAAACAGATATGCTCAATTCCTGATCAAGACTGTTTATTGATGATCTCTTTAAATTCTCGTCAGTCACCGTTTTTAAGAACTCTATACAAGCAGTTGGTAATAAATTGAAGGAAAGAACTTATTTCTTTTTTAAAGGAAAAGGTAGATGGAAACTTTTATGCTATTGGCCAGAATTTTGAAAATTCATGCTTTTTAAATTTTACTTAAATGGTGGTAACATTCTTTAACTACTTTTCTCTTTCTTTCATTGACAGATATAATATTGGATTTTTTCTGATAATATGAGTGAATTTCAAATGCAATTGTACTTTTAAAAATATCCATTATTTAAAAATAATGTTGATATTCTTTTTGAAGCGTATGTAATAGGTCTCAGATTATAATAGTGTCTATCATTGACGAATCATTTTAATCTCATTTTAGTGAAATTTATTGCTTTGAATCTATAAACTTTGTTATACTTATTAATATACTTTCATATGATTTCTGGAAATATTTGATTAAGTTCATTCAAGTATTTGAAACTCTGGTTAATAAACCATTTTTGAAGCCAGTTACTAACCTTCAATAGAACTGTAAAGCAAGAATTTATTGAACTTATTTCAAAAGTAATTGGTATTGTAGCAGCTTGGGATTGATTAGATTCTTCATTGTGAAAACATTATTTAATGTGAAATTTTATTTACAGGCAAGATTTTTACATCAAGAGCACCTTAAGGATAAAATACTATTACTTGAATTTTAGGTTTTTCAGAATGAACCTTTATACTTTATCATTAAAAATTTTTTGAGTATTCCTATTTTGTTTCAAAACCTTAATTTACTGATTTGAATATTTTATTTTATTTTTTGGTACTTCTTCACACAACCAATGGTTTTCTTAGTCATTTCTCTTCAGGGGCTGTAATGTCAGTTATTAACTAGATTACTAACTAACTGTACATTCAATAATCTGCAATAAAAACTTTACTTAGTACTGTTCTTGATTAGGGTTGTTTCTATATACTCTCATATGATGTTGATACATTTACTAATAATATTGTTCAAAGTTCCACTCATTATCTCTTTGATTTCTTTTTTCTTTTGGTTTATTGCTTTAAAATATAGTTGACAGTTTCCATGCAGACTGATAAATAAGCAGTTCTATAATTGTGCTTTGTTTATTATTTTTCACTTGCAGACACTTTAAAAAGTCAAATCTTTTGCTTTTTGGTAAGGTACTGGCATTGTTTATTCAGCCCCTTTGCTTTGTGATAACTTTTTCATGCAAATAAAAATTTTAGTTTAAGGAAGAGAAGAGTTATCAGGGTACAGAAATCCAAATTTGAGATCCTTATTATATTCCTTATTATATTGCTTAATTAGTGATTTAAACTTTTACTTCAATAATTAAAGTCTTGAAACATTTACAATTACATTCATGCTTGATTAAAAATATTTTTAAAAAAGTCTGCAATTCTCTTTACTAAGTTTACTTAATTATGTTAAATTATATTTGTATTTTTTAAATTCAAGTAATTTGTGAATAAGTCTCTTGCTAATTGTTAGCATAGAAAATTAATAAGAGGAAAAAAATGGAAGAAAGGAAGAAGGAAAGAAGGACAAACAATAAAATTGACAAAATAATTTATGTTCTAAGAGGGACATCTGAGATAATGATGCCAATGAAGATAGAGATAGCAATCACACCCAACTTTATGTTAGAAAAATGTGAAAGTAAGAGCAAATTAAATTAAAAATAAATATTTAACATATGTATAGAAAACAAAAAACTTTATTGATAATAAGCCCATGTGGCAAAAGTAATAATTAGACTACCTGAGATGATCCAGTGACGCCAGGAGAGATGCTAACATGGTGCTGCTCTTACAAAGGCATGTATGCTCTGTACTCTCTAAAACAATTTAGAAGAAATAGGCATCCTCTAAAACATGTCTGAGTTTGCTTGTAAAATTTTCCAGTATAGCCTACAGTATAGAAAATCAAACATAATGATTGTTTTTGGTTTAGGTATTTCTTCATTCTTTTAAATGACTGTGTTTTGAGTGTCTGCTGTATACTAGCCGTTGTACTCATTTAGGAAATAGAGAGGAATAGGGCATAATCTCTACCCTTGAGGTACTCACAGTCTAGTGGGCAAGAGCTATGTAAAGAAATAATTAAAAGATGATAAATGCTTTTTAATAGTTACATACCAGTTGTTAAATTGAAAAAGAGAAAGGGGCACACATATGAATGTGGAGGGCTTAGGGAGGAAGCTTTAAAACCAAAGATAACATTCATACTGGCTTTGCAGGAAAAGTTATAATTCAGTATGTGGAGGAGAAGGGCTTTCTCGGGGAATGGCCAGTATTCTTGTACTGGTAGATGCATGGAAGGTGGGAGGAAGGGATGGAGTGGAGGAAGCTAATTGGTGGGGGTCAGTTGTAAAGGGCCTTGTATATGGGACTGGTATTGAACTGATTTGTACCAGTATAGAGATTCGAGTTATAAAAAAATTAAATCACTTTCATGCAGATTGGTAAATTAATTATATTGAGCAAATAAGTTACCTAATGATGTCATCCATTGCAATCTGTAGGGGTGAATTATGAGTCCTAGTAAATTTGCTGGTATGGATTAAGGTGGTCCTTGAGAGACACATAGTAGCTAGAATGTCAGTGTTTGCCTATAGAGTGTGTCCTGTTGTTGGAGGCAATGGAGCAGGCTGCAGTTAAGGTATTTTTGTGGCACAATTTTTTGGGAGGTGTCCTGAGGCACAGGGGTTTAATGCTCTGTGGGAAACACTGACATCCATGTATATGTTTATGTGACAGTGATAAGCGGGCAGTGTGTCCATCTGCCTTATAGCTGCAACAAAGTACTGTTGGGTACCAGGGACTAATGTCTGTGATTTTATGAGGAAGATGTTGGGAAAAGCTTGGTATGGTTTTAAATACCAAATCATGCCCCCTTTAAAGATATTAAGTCAACACTTGTCTAAATCTCAACAAATGATTTAGAAATTATTAAAATGACTATATGAATAATTTATTCTACAACTCATTACACAATAAGCAGATATCTATATCTATAGTTTCTTTGAAAAAAGATATTTATATTTAATGTTGATTAATATGTAATATGTTAATAAGTAAATAAATTCTGTTGATTTCTAGTGTCAAAATTTAACTAGTGTGAGAATTGTCACCAGAGTATTTTCACTGGTACTGCCACTGTTTTTTATTTTGGGATCTTGTGTCTCTATACTGAATTTGTCCTCTGTATTATTGCAGAAGACCTTCTTAAAAATAAAATTTAAAGTATTTATTTCCTAGTTTAAAAAACTTGTTAGGCTTCCTGTTGTTTCGGATAAAATTCAACCTACTTAGTTTTGCTTACAAGATTCTTCACAGTCTCTCCTCAGTTTATCTTTCCAGCTTCATCTTCTACCTCATCCTTTCATAAATCTTTTCTTTTAGCTATAATAGGATTTTCACTGTTTCTGGAGTATTGAAATAGGGAAGGGGACCTTCTCATAAGGGGGATATGTATGGAATAAATAATTCAGAAAATAATGTTTCATAAAAACTATTTTGAAATATTTGAGATTGGGACTATGTCCGTGTGCTTTCATTTAAAAGCTTATGCTAAAATCACCTTTTGAAGAGACTCATGTACAATTTAAGGACATAACACTCTCATTACTCATTTTCTTCAAATTCAGTAGGAAATCTTATGGAATTGTTTTGGAACACATGCCTCCAATCTGCCACCAGATTTGCAGCAGGAATTTATATAACCATGCCATAGCTCAGACTGTCTTACAATTTACCATATGTTTCAATATTTTCAGTGTTTTCAAACACTCTCCTCTTTCCCACCCTTTCCAGTTCACATTTCTCAGCTTTATCCGGGCTTTTTCTTCACAGTTCTCATTCATTTCTGTGATTCATGAATAATATCTCGTAGAGCCTTTCAGTTTAGAGTTCTATTTTGGTTCTCTTTCTTGGACCCTTTTCTGGACTGTTATAAATAGTGCTTAATCCTCACTTTTGAACTCTTGATTCTTGGCCTAGACTCAGCACTCAAATCTTAGTACTTGTTTTTATGGCTTTGCTACTTGCCTTTGCCTCTGTTTAAAGCTACTAGAGTCAGAAAATTTTGGCTTAATAGAGTCAGACTGGCTCCTGTAACAATACGAGATAGTAGTTCTACTACAAGTTTCCCTCTTCTGAATCCTGTTTCTGTCTTGTTAGAATTTAAGGGAATTTCTATAGTCTAATTAGTTAAGATAGCTTCATAGGTAGTTGGATCTTTACGACTGCAAATATTGCTTTTTCTGTTTCTTTTCCTCTTAATCTTGTGTATCTGTAGGTAGTTTCAAGGAGGCAAGGCAGCGCAGTGTGCATAAGCAGTATAAAGGAAAAGTTTTGACAGTAGTCAACTGTGGGTCATATCCTAGTTTACCAGTTATTAGTGGTGTGACCTTGAGCAAGTCACTTAATCTCTTGGACTCTGTTGAGGACAATAATGCTGTTTCACTGGGTTGTAGTGAGATGCAAATCTAATGTATCTGGCACACAGAAAATATACAATAAATATTAATAGGAGAAAATAGGTACCATGCGTTTTAGGTTACTTTTTCTGCTACTAGTCTTGGGCTTGCCATCCATATCTGAAGTTAGATTCATGTGTTTATGCAAAGCTCAGTCTTGAGGTTAGATGTTGAGACTAGGGTGAGAGGAAGTGAGAAGAACACAGGTGAAATTCATCTGGGTATTTGTCCTTGAACATTTTCTTCACTATATAGGATTTTTGAGATTGTTGATAATAGCACATTTTCCTCTTGAGGCAGAAATGTGGGTTTTTTGTCCTTTTTTTTTTTTTTTTTTTAACAAAAACAACATGCTGGAATAGTTAATTATAATCTCAGTTTTTTTCTCTGCTCTTGCCCTTAGTAACCTGACAAATATAATTATATTTTAAAAGTCTTCTCATGACTAAAAAGTAATAGTTTTTGAAAATTGTTTTGTTTTTAAAGTTCTACCAACTGCTTATCCAAATCTAAGCCCTGCCATGGACTTAGGTACTTTGACAAGTGTATATTTCAAGTCTGTTCATAACTTTTCAAGTTGATCCAAATAGTAATACTCCTAAATTTATATTGTCTTACCATCTTAGATACTGAAATCACCATCTTCCAGATACTTTGACCCAGAGCTTTAATTTTATTATCTAGAAATAAAAAATTCAAAGACTATTCATTTATCTCAAATTTTATTATAAAACTTAATAATAACAATAATACACATTTTTTAAAAAAGATAAAATTCTGTAAACTCTCACCACCTACCTACACAACTTTTGTTTTTACCTATTCCCTTGCAGTTTTTCTTTATATGGATTATATTTTATATACATGCAGTGATGCTATGTGTACAATTTTATGTTCTGCTTAGTACTTTGTTATAAATGATTTTTACTTAAAAGGATATCATAAATGTTTTTCCTGTGGATATATTTCTTACTCATCTTCCTTACCACCTGCCATAATATTCAATCAAATAGGTTCTCTTCAATTCTAGTTTCTAATACTTGCAGAGCATTTCATTTTAATTACAACTCAAAAAAATATTAAACATTCCACTATTTATTTTTGCTGTATGTTTTGCCTTTGTCTCTGCCCTGATGTCAAGCCAAATTTGGGGCACAGCCTTATTTTCTAGATTCTAAAATCTTACTGATATTAGGCAGCAGTGTTCATAACATTTCTCTGGAGATTTAGGGATAATGATAAAGAGGTTTCTTTGCAGTAGATAATTCAAAATTGAATTAGACTTTTCCATTCTTAAAAAGTCTCTGAGCAGTGTAAACTTATGGGCATATTATTAGCAGCACTTTCTTTTTGCTTTCCCTTTTCTCCTTCATTTTTTCTCCACTCTTCAATTTCTGTTACTTTTTATATATATCAAGTTAGTTGTGTTTTTGTTTTTTGTTTTTTGTTTTTTTTTTCAATCTGCTTCCTTGGAGTTCCCCTTTCCCTCTGAAGTAGTTTGTTAAGGTATTTTCCTAAATGTACAGTTTTTTTTTCCTATAGAAAAAACCTCCGATATTAGTTGGTAAAATATTTTTTTTCTTTATTCTGTTGCATAGGGCTACAGTAAAATAGTAAACTTGATGGAACTTGTGATTCTTCCTAGTTTTCCCATTTAATACATTCTCCCCCTTTGCAAATGACTTCTTTGGTTATCTGCTGCTGTCCTACTCTTTAACATTATCTCCTCAATCTGTAACACATTAGAAAAAAAAATCAGTCATTTATGTTTTTCCAAGTGGCAAATGATAATAAAATAGCTTTAAAATTTCAAATGGGCAATAATAAAGTTATAACCTGAAGCAGACATCTATTTACAGATTAAACCAATTATTGATTAGTTATATTTATGTGGAGATTGAAGACAGGAATTGTGTGTGACTTTGTATCACTTTGTTCCTTATTTGAGGTTATTATAGTACTTGACACATAGAAGGTGCTTAGTAATGAATTAATGAAGGAATTAAAGACACCGTGTTTAAAGAGTTTCCAGGTACTGATAGGAGATATGAAGTGGGTACAATGCCAGGGAATTTTAAAACAGTATTAGAAATAGTCTAAAAGCTGATTCTCAAGGTAAACCTGAATTAATCATTTTGATGTAGCCAGAAATGAAGATGTGGTGTGTGTGTGTGTGTGTGTGTGTGTGTGTGTGTGTGTGTGTGTGTTTGAGAGAGAGAGAGAGAGAGAGAGAGAGAGAGAGAGAGGGAGGGAGGAAGCACATGAGAGATGGTTTACCCTTCACCAGAGGAGAAAGAGTGGATGTCTGGAATCTTCCGTGACAAGTCTATGTTACTGTATTTTCTGCCAATCATGCAGGCTCCACCTTCAATTTTGGATTGAGCATCAACTCATTTGCTACGTATTAATTGCCTAGGAAAGATGTTGTTGAATTTGATCCAGTCACTTCTCTGGAAGAAGAGGGAAGACAGGTGACAAGAAAGTATGTGGGGAAACTTGCATAGCAGGGTCTTGCGCAAAGACTGAAAGGGACTTGCGCATGTGTGTGTATTCACAGCTGTAATTATAATAAAAATTGGATTTTAATAAAGAGTTATAGTTTCGGAGGAAATTATTGTTTTTGTACTTGAGTTACTGTTAATTAAATTGAAAATGTTCCAACATTTTTTGCCCTGTCATTATAATAAAATATGTTGCAGATACTCTTGGTGTACGTAAGCAGTAGGTCAAGAAGAAAGAATAACAGAAATGAAGAGAAGATATAGAAATGGGGTGGTTGAAGGAGAATGAGAAAGAGTGGACAAAAGAAACACAAAAATGGAGAAATAGAAAAAGAAGAGGCCCCCACATGTCACTGAGAGTTGTATAAATGGAAAAACAGAGAGCCACTCTAAATATTTCAAATAAAAGGAATTTAATATAGGGAGTTACCAAAGGTATTGGTACGGCTAGAGAAACAAAAAGAGGATGATTTATTTATCAAAAGATCAGCAACTGCAGGAAACCACTACTATCACTCCTAGGGCTAGGAGAGAAAAAATGAAAATGGTATTAAACAGTGCCCATAAGTATTATGTTGCTAAGATTGTTGGAGTATCACTTCTGCCCTTGGACCTGCTGCTGCTATGCAGAAAGCCCAGGAGCCTGCACATAGAAAGCCTATAGTTTTGTTAATGGTACTGGACTCACCCCAGAGGATGCTGGAGCCTGCAGTCATCCACTGCTACCCCTACAAGAACTGCCCTGCTGTTGGAGTAGCCAGCATTTACATGTAGTTATCTGGTGGTGCTGTTGTTGCTGGAGCCAGAACTCATGACTAAACTTTGGCCATGGTTCCTAGAATATTGCTGCTGACTCTGCAGGAACTAGAAACAGAAAGAAGAAAATAAAATGGTTTATCTTTTCCTGCCATCTGACTTTTACCAGTGTTTTTCAGTGGCATAACGTAATTAGAAACCAGCTCTCAAGGGAGTGTGAGAAATGTAGTCTATAGGCTTCTAGCCCCTTAAGTGAGAGCATGGTAGGGCAGAAATGAATCTGAGAGCCAACACACAACCAGCACAGAGAGGTTATAATGTACTAATTCTTTAATCATAATAGAAGCATTTTTGCAACTTTCTGAGTAATGTCTAGACCCTTCATTTTTTTTTCTAGTTAACAGAAAGATTGAATTATAGGGGCTGATAGAAAACCTTTGAAAATGAGATCTCTGTTGGAACTTTCAATTGGGTATTTTAGTTTCAAGTAACAACAACAACAAAAAAGACCCTGATTAACTTAAGAAAATAAATAAATTTTTATAAAGGTATTGCATAGAAAAGTAGAATGACTAGTCTCTGGAATAGACAGAAATTGGGATAGTTCTGGATAGTTAGTTCACCAGAACTGATGAATGGCCTTTTTACGGTTATACCTGGCTATTTGTATGGATCAGCTTCACCATTTTCTTCTTAAGATTCACATTACCAATAGAGAGGCAGATCTGGCCAACCTTTGATTAGTAGCCAATTCTTCGTCAGAGGAGGACATGGCATCATGATTGACAGCCATATCAAGACTGGTTTGTCAAAGGAATTTTGAGATATTGGAAAAGCATAGATATTAGGCAGGCAAAATCAAACAAATTTCTATTAACTGAGCCTTATTTTGAATTAGCAAAGGTAGCTCATAGCCAAAAGTTCTTGAGCATTTAATATGTAATAGGCACTCTGATCTCTTTTAATAACATATTCGAGGAAGTTGTCATTATTATCCTCATTTTACAGATGAGAGGAATTGAGAGGTGCACTTCTGGTGATGGTGGATTAGGCAATTTGGACTAACTCTCCCACTGAGAACAACTAGAAAAGCTGGATCATATATAAAAAATCATCTGTTTGAAGGTACCAAAGAGCTAACACATCAGTGAAGACTCTGGGAACAAGATCCTGGAGAAGAAGAATACCCAAAGAGGTGAGCTGGGCATGTGAGGCTTTTGTTTCTTTAGGAGAAACTTCTGTTTCCAGTTGAGGTGGCTGAGAGGCTGAGAAGCTGAAAAGAGCTCTTGGTATACTCATGGGGTGGAGGTAAGGGAACAACAGTTTGAATTCAGGGTCCACTAATAAGAGAGATTTCTTGCTAAATCCTCTGGCTTTGGGGTTTGGACCTTGAAGGGCTATGCTTTAGAAATAAGGGTGAATAAAAATAGAATGGTCCACTTATAAAATAAAATCCAGTCTAGAATCATCTTCATCATTGATTATTAGATTATGGATGTCCAGGATTTTTAATCATTCTACTCAACTGTTTTAAAAAAAGTCAACTCCTTCTGGAGGAAGGTAACATCATCCTAGCCCTCAAATAATTTTTACGGTTTTTACATAATATATATTATGTGCACACAAAAATAACCAGCCATACAGGAGACAAGATCATATGACTGAAAGTAAGAGGAACAAAGACCATAGTAACAGACTCACAACGGATTCTGGTAATGGAATTCTGAGCTACTCAATAGTACAAGTAGACAAAAATTAGTAATAATATAGAATGTGAACAGATGGTTAATATGCTACACCTATGACATACATAGAGCACTGCACAACTGCAGAATATATATTTTCATGCACGTGGAACCCCAAAATTGACCATATCCTGAATAATTATTCAATTGTCAACAGAAATCAGATAATAGAGATATACATAGTATGTTCTCTGAACATAGTGCTGAAAATTGGTGACAAAAAGATAGAGAATTCCCATGAAACCAAGAAATCCACTTCCAAATCATCCAAAGATTAAAGAAGAAAGTAGAAGGAAAATTTAGAAATATGTTTACCTGAATGATAATGAAAACACACCTTTTCAAAATTTGTATGATGCAGCTAAGGTTCTTTGAAGGTAATTAATTGATAGCTTTAAGGACATATAAAAGAAGAATGGGTGAAAATTAATAATCTAAGCATTTATCTCAAAAAAGTAAAAATAAAATCCCAGCATATTAAGCCCCAAGAAATCAGAAGTACACATATAATAAAGGCAAGGGAGAAATCAATGAAAAGAAAACAAGAAAAGATTAATGTAAAGTGGCAAACACCTGATATCGCTGATGGAAAAATAAAGTGGAAGCTCAACTACCAACATCAGGAATGAAAAAGAGGACATCGCTGTAGAACCCATAGACATTAGAAGTGATTAAAGGATATTATGATCAATCTTATGGCTGTACAGTTAAAAATTAATTGGTGTGGACAAATGCCTAGAAAAATACAACTTACTAAAATTGCTACAAGAAGAATTAGAAAACTTGAACTATCTTGTAACTCTTAATGAAATTGAATCTGTAGTTTAAAAACTTTCTCAGAAAGAAAGCTTTAAGACCAGATGGCTTATTAGACACATAAAAAACATAATTCTTACTTTAAACTTAGAGAATAGAAAAAAATGAGAAAAAATTAAAGTTCTTTTTTTTGGGTCAGGAAAACTGACTCCAAAACCTGACCTTACTATAAAGGAAATTTACAGGCTAAATTTTGCTCAGAAATGTAGGTGCAAAATTGTAAAAAATAAAATAAAAAAAAATAATAGAACATGATTGTATTGTGTATATTCCAGGACTATAGTGATTTAGCATTTGAAAAATCAGTGTAATTCACAACATTAGAATAAAGGAGAGAAAAACTGATAATGTAACTAGATGTAGAAAATATATTTGATAAAATTTATTATCTATTTTTGATAAAAAAAGTCATGGCAAATTAGGAATTCATAGGAACATTGTTAATCTGATAAAAATATTATAAAGACTCTAAGTGGATATCATACTTATGACAAAGGATGGCCACTCTTTTGAGTGTAAGTGAGTATCATACTTATGACAAAGAAAAAGTTACTCACTTCTGTTGAGTCCTAGGCAAGTAAAATAGAGTAAAGAAAAGAAACCTTGTGTGGGCATTGGGAAAGAAGATACAACTTACATTATTTGCAAATGTTGGTATGGAGAGAATTAAAAAAAGAAAATGTACATACACTTTTAGAATTAATATGGATTTTAGCAATGTTTCTGGATACAGTTAATATAATGTTTATATAATGATTTACATCAAGTAACGAAGTAAATCTAAGGAAAGATATGTAAGGCCTTCCTACCAAAAACTATTGAAATGTTATTTAGATAAATAGAGTACAATAATGTTGATAGATTGGAATGCTCAATGTTATTAAATATTGTCCCCAAATCGATCTATAGATTCAGTGCAATCCCAATGAAAATTCCAGAAGTTTATTTTAATTTTTAAGTAAACTGATAGGCTAATTTTAAAATTTATATGGAAATATAAAGACTAAGAATAGTCAAAGGCTATTTTAGAAGAACAAAAGTGAAAGCAATTGCTTTAGCAAATGTTAAGAATTATTATAATTCTACCATAATTAAGACTTTGAGTTAATGGTGCAAAGGTAGACAAATAGATCAGTAATAGAATAAAAAATCCAAAAAACAAGCTCGTAAATATCTGGACACTTGGATTTATGACAGAAGAGTACAGTGGAGCAGTAGGGAGAGATTGTCTTTTCAATAAATGGTGCAGGGCCAATTGTGATATTCTGGTGGAAAAAATTTATATTTTTCTCCTACCATATGCTATACCCATATGTCAATCCCACATCTAAATATGGAAGCAAAATAATAAAATTTTAGAAGCTAATTCAGGAAAATATCTTCATGACTTTGGGATGGGGAAAGAATTCTTAAATAGAAAAGGAGCACTAATCATAGAGCAAATTATTGGTAAATTGAATTACATTGAAAAGAACTGTTCATCAGAAAGTACCACTTAGAGTACAATGCAAGTCAGAGTTGAACATATTTGAAAATTTGGATGAAAATTATGACATGACTAGAAATAGATACAGTATCTTTTAAATGTTGATATAATAGGCATTGTATCATACTTTCTCTACTGAGTTATGTTTTTTTTTTGTACAGTTAGTCAAATGGGATCTTATAAAGTTTTTTTTTTTTTTTTTGCTGGTAAAGGATCTAATTTACTTAAATATTATATAAATAATATGTTTAGTCCAAATTAACTCTGCATTTTTTTACATTCTACTTATTGTAATTAAATAATCTGTATGTGTCCGTGTATTTGCTAGACTGAATTATTTAAGATATTTGCTTAGTTTATTTATTACATAGTTTGAACATTATTTTGATGGATAAATGAATAGTAGTGATTTAGGTTGGCAATGATACCACTAGTGGCAAGCTATTAACATGATTATTATAATGTTACAAAGAGAAATTTAGAGCCATTTCTGGTTAGCCACCTCAATTTACTCACATACTGGACAGTCAGTTTTTATACTTTAATGTAGAAAATAGTGAAGTTTACAAATACTCTCCAGAGAATTATATGATGGTAAATGAATAGAAGTGAGCATTGTACTAGGAGTCAGGTCATCTGTACTATCGTCCAAGAATAAAGTAAAAACGAGATAGCAATAGTCCTACCTCTTCCATCACTTAGTTCCATGGCTTTTAAGCTTTATACTGTCATTTGTAAAATTCAAGAGTCTGGACTAGATTATCTGTATGGCTTTTCTCACTTTAAATGCCTATACTATTATTAGAAAAATATTTAAAATTTACTCACTTGTTGAATTATAAAGCAAATGAATTTTACTTTAGATTTATTATGAGAATAAATATTGAAATAGTAAGATTTTGAATAGTACATGTTCAAATTTCTGCTAATTATTCTAACATTCTGTGTTCTATGATTATGACTTTAACATTGTATCTGCTGCAGAAGATACATTTAAGAGCAATACTTACTGTCATTTAAAATTATTTAGATACTCCCAGAAAAAAACTAATCACACTTTGAACAGCAGAATATTTCCTATAATGTTGATTGGCTTTATTGGATTCGAGTAAACAATTTAGATTTTAGAAGCAGACAAAGTTGATTTACAGTATTCTTCCATCTATTAGTTTGTCCTTATTTAAGTTATTTATTCCGAGGGACTGTAATTTAAGGTAATTAACCTTATAGGGCATTGAGAATTGAGTAAGAAGACATATAAAGTGCCTAATATAGTGCAAAGCCATAGTATTTGCAGTTAATTATTTTCCCTTCTGTTCTCTTTTGAACAATACTCTATAAGGCTCTCTACATAAAGCCAAGAGAAATAGTTAGAAATGATACACTGTTCAATGTTCAGTAATTAGCTATGGTAAATTTAGGCATAAATATGTATAGTAAAGTGCAATAATAAGCAGCTATAACTATTAAGCACTTCTAGTGTTAATTTTCAGTTATTCCTCATTAAATTTTGGTGAAATGCTCAGCCATGTGTAGCTGAAATAGTTTTTCTGTGGTCCCAGTAAGATCATCTTTCATTTTTTGACTCTTCATTGTCCACAAATATGATCTGTTTCTTTTAAATTTACTTCCTACTCATATGTCACAGTTTTGATTCCCTAGGTCTGAAATGTGGTCCTAGGGGTGAAAAAAATGTTTTCTAGGATGTTCTGATTTTTAGGAGCAACATCTTATAGTCAAGGCAAATGATTTTGAGTGGTTTGCATTGCCTCTTGCTATGTTGACAGATGTTACTGATACTGTGTTATTGTTTATTTGAGTTTGAAGTGATGGATGAATGAGCCTCTATTAATAGTTGGTGTAGAACAACAAGAGGCCAGGCCATTTTAAAAGAATTTGAGAAAACACGAATTTAGTACAACCTGAAGTGGAATCTGCTAGGATGTGTTAAAACTGATGATGTTAAAAAAATATGTACAGAGTAGAAAAAGGCTAAGTGGATAAATTTACAAAGCTTGTGGAAATACAAGATGTTTAAGGTCCATGGTTATTCACTGTGTTGCTTATGAGTAGGTACTTTGCAGAAAATAATTGAATCATAATGGGTTATTGAGTCAGTAGTGTTGACAGTGTACTTAATTCTTTCTTGAGGATATAATCATCAGTTCTGTGCATTTTTGTCAAAAACAGAAACTGAATATCATGACTTGCTCTATCTCATAGAAGTTTGATGGCTTAGAAGTGGTAAAATTACAGTTTTTTGAGCTAAGGGTTGACATTGGAACGGTCTCTGCAGGAGAAAAACACCCTTAACCACTGTTATTGAACACAGTATGGCTTTGGAAATTTGTTTTGGCTACAGAATTTATGAAGTTTTTGAATTCATCCTATAATTAAAAGGCAAAACTGTGATTATCTCTGGAACTTATTATACTGCGATAAAGTTATTTCTATGACTTTATCACAAGTAATTTCAGCTGCTTTATAATGCTTTCTATGCTGTCCAGGTTAAAACAAGTAGTAGCATATTCTCTATTCCCACACAAATTTTCAGTAGGTGTATTTTCCCAGCTCCAAAATGATTCCAACAGCATTTTTCAGACTTTGGTGCAGGTGCAAAAAATGTAAATATTTAAAAATTTACCTGTGCAGTTGAAGAGCTACCATTCAACCTTAATTTGCAAGGTAATAACATGCTAAAAGGCAAACACTAAAAGAAGAATCTAATTCAATTCTATAAGTGTCCTTTATGTGATGAATATGGTCAATACTAGTACTTGATATTATCTGAGTGAAAAGACCTTTCTAAGGTGAAATATGTAAAAGTCATATTACAGATCAGTATTAACAGAAGAACAGCTGCAATTGATTTGAATGATTTGGAGTACTAACTTTGAATCCCAACTGAGTAAAATGTTTCCCTCTAAAAGAATTTCATTATATTTTTATTAATAGACCTATTTTATTGTACTCAGTTATTTGAATTTTGTCAATAAGAATTTTGTGGAAATTTGTTTCATCTCATGTTATATTAGTAGTACATATTATCTTTAATTTTGCCTTTTAACCCACAAACCCTAAAATATTTACAGAAAAAGTTTGCCAATCTTTAATTTAGACCAATAAATACTGGTAGATACTAATCTGAAATCCATGTATTGTATTGGTATTTTTCTTGTGAGTAATCAAGAGGAATTTGTTTCTTTTTAGCTTTAAATGTCCAGTTCACCATTGCCTCTTTCTGGCTAGAAGAATTTTTTGAGTAACCTTTGAATATATATTGCTTACAACTCTAGAATGTAATCATATATGGTTGGTCTCAGCATTATCACATTTTTTTTTTTGTTCTTTGCAAAGTGTGGACCTGCCAACAACAACTGTAAGCTTGCAGACAGAACAACTATCTTTATCATCAGCTCTGAATGTCAGAGCTCCTTTTACCCAGTGCAGTTTTTTCCAAGCATTGTGAGTTACCTCTAGTAGTTAGGCCAGTAGGAGTAAGAGTAGGTGTGGAAGGATGTAGTATAAATGCTTCCTCTTTCCTTACTGGGCAGCCTATTAGTTCACCCTAATTATTTCAAATAGTCTAGCAATGAGCTGCACTGCTAGAAAAGCTTTATCTACACCCATATTTAAAATTTTTGACTGATATTAGAAACTTCCAAGAGTCTTGTTCATAAATGTGATCATTCATTCCATAAATGGCACATTAAGCTCAAATATATGTCCAAGATTTTAATATTATGGTGTTTAACCCCGTCATTGAGGTGATCACAGCCAGAACTGCTTTGAGTACCTGCAGAGCTTTGCCAGTGTAAACGTTAGTTTTTGGCTAAGCTCCAGGAGCCAGTGGTGAACCTTGGCCATCTGGTTGGCTTCCGCACTTTTAGTTTCTGCCAAACAGTGAGGCAACAATTTGGTGCATTTTGATTACTGATAGGCTTAGCAGTGGGTTATGAGTTAGGCTTTCGGGTAGTTAAATGTGACAGAATGAGTGGGGCTTTAACAATCTTCTGAATACAATAAGCTTAGAGTGAAGGAGAAAATGTAAAAAGGTGTAAGAACTAAAGTTCAGAAAGGAATAACATTTGTAGAGCAGCAGACATTGTGCTAGGCACTTTACATGTCTCATTTTATTAAATTACAGTAAAAAATCTAGGAGTGAGATATCATGCATATTTTATAGATGAAACTCAGATCAAGTATTTCAAAGTAGTAAGCAATAGATTAAAAGCCCAGGACATCTGTTTTCAGTACTTGACCCTTATGATACAATTGACACAAATAGATAACTATAGCAAAAGGAGAAAAAGCCAATAGTAAAATAGTGATTTAGGACATCTCTGACTTCAGCTGCATCATATTGTGTTTTATGAAGAAGCCCAATTGTGTATGATCTAAACCTCCTTTCTGGGAATGGCACTGCAGACAATATCCTGATCTGTTTTGGTTGTTAAGCTCTAGGGAGAAGCTTTCTTGCCTTTGCAGTAGAAACACACAAGAGCAGTTCTGTGAGCATGGGATTGAAGAGAGACTTTACATAACAAAAAAGTTGAGTAAAATTTAGTTTTATATATTTTTGTAGATGTGCTGTATGGTAGAGAAGGCTTGAAAGAGTCTTCATGAACCTAAGAAAAAGTAATAAGGAAGAAGAAAGTATTAGTACAGTATATAACTTATGAAATAATCTCAAGATATATGCTTGGTCAGTCTTTGAGTAATGTCTGTTTTTGAATCGTAAAGTTTAGGAAAGATAAGACTGTCTACCAAAGGAAAGCTTGAAATATTGTCAGTAGGCTGTAAAACAAAAAGCAAACTAACAATTGATAAATTAACCTCCACTGTTTGCATCTTTGTTAGACACGGGGAATATAAAAATGAACAAGATATGGTTTTTGTCTTAATCCCTATAAGTCACAGTTTTCTCATCCATAAAATTAGTTTATTATACTTAACCTTAAATGATTTTTAGTGTGTGAGTTTTAAATAAGAGAATATATTTAAATTCCTATAAAGCACTTACTTGGTCACATAATAAGGACTCAATACCGTAGTCTAGTAAAGGATATCGATAAATGAACAGTGATTATAATTATGAGATATGTATAATGGTATGAGTATAACTCCTCAGAACAGATGGAAATGAATCTTGAAGGTTGAACAGAACTGAGAAACTTTGATTTTTGGAAGTGAAAACTTAGAACAGTTCAAAAGATGTTTCACTGAAGTCCTGCTTTATTTAGGGATATTCTTGAAGATGTGAAAGTTTGGTAAGTCCTGATATTTTTAGCAAAGAGTAGCTGTCCAAGTTCTCTGCTCTACTAGTACAATGATATAAGATTTTGGGATTTGAATTTCAAGCCTGGTTTTAAAGTGTCCGACCTTGATTAAATTACTTAATTACTTAATTTCTTTTTCCCCAACCTTGTCATGTAAAATAGGAATAACAGTACTTATTTCATAGGGTAGTACTTAACATGCCTGAAATGGTAAGCATTCAGTAAAAGGAAATGAAAAATATCATTTTTAATAATGTAGTACTTAGTAGTTGCGGAGTATTTCCTTATTACTGCTTGATTATAAGTCTTTGTCATGGTCTTTTTCTTCAACCTTTCAACTAATGGGGAAATGCAAGGCTTAGTCTCCTGTGGCATATTTTTTCTATCAAATGGTAGGGATGTGAGATGTTTAGCAATACAGAAGTAACCCTGTGAATCTCTGATTGGGTATGTGATATATTTTGGTTACTTGTGGAAAAGGTAACTTTATAGAAGTTTATGGCCAATGTGGTCAATTTCTGTGTTATAGAGAACATGTAGGATTTGGTTAATTGTAATTCCCTAGAGCAAGGAAATTAATACTATTATTTTACAGATGATGAAACAGATTTAAATGAGTTGGGTGATATCCAAAGTCATACTGGGAGAGCCAGAACTTGATCTAGGTTTTTAAAGGTGATATCTGCCTCTGCTTCATAGGAAATTTTATTAGCTCAGCCAGTGTGTTATGTTTAGATAAAGTTACCTATAATAATCAGAGAATATTTTCCATGTTATCATATTTTCTTTATGTTGACAAGCCACTACCAGGCAGCTGGACATATTCTCAGTATTTCTTTGTTTCCTTTATCCACCAGATATACATATTTCTGTAAGAAAAGGTTGTTATTGATAAGGATTAAGTTCCTAGGATGAACAACAATAAAAAAGGCAAACAACCTAACCTAACAAATAATGTGAATTTTTAAAGTCAAGTTTCCTATTCTTTCATTCATAGCAACATTATAGTATTTCAGCTATAATTTAGCTTTTGTGGGGACTTAAAGATACTTGTATAAGACTATACATTCTATGTTATAAACAACCAATTTAAGGAAGATAATTTCTGGAATATAATCCATTTGGAAGTTGGAGACAGTCTGCACAGATTCAGAGTTTGGGTTAGTGGTAAGGAAATACAAATCAAGGTAGAAATGTTACCTTAAAGGATTAAATAAGTAATACATGTAGAATATCTAACACAGTGATTACCTCAGTAATTACTAGTAGCTTCTCAAAAAACAAAGCTTTCTCTATCTTTTCTTTTCACCCATATTTCTGATCATTAATGATTATAAGCAATACTTAGTGTAATCTTCACTCTTTCTCCTGACTAGGATAGAACTACTTCAATGTTAGACAGCTAGTGTGTTTTCAAAATCTTTCAAAGCTATTCTTAACTGCTAGTGTCAAATGTGCATTCATTTTGAGTAGACTATTGATTCTGAGAGTTTAATATCCTTATTTGTCTTTATTGGCAATCCCAGTCAGGGAAAATGTCCAAGTATGTTACTTCTGATTTTCTTATTCTTTCCCACCTTTAGGCAAAACAAAAAGAGTAGACATAGTTGTATTTTGGTGTTAGACATTATGATATCTTAAAACTTCATGGTTTACATATCATTTAATCACTTATTGTGTCCCAGGCACTATTCTAGAAATATGAAACACAGCAGTGAATGAAACCATCAAATAAAACACATCAACAGTTTCCCTGGTATGTCAATTGTTATTTCCCTGTACAATGGCTGTGACAACCTTCTGGCTCCATATATTTCTGCTTTTTTCCAACACTCTTACAGTATAGTAGTTTAGGCCTAAGAGTCCATAATTTCAGAAGTATACATAAATCAATTTATATATTATATTTAGGCCTTGTAAGAAATACTGAAAGTGGGTAATCTGTGCTCTAATTCTAACTCTCCCTTAACTAAAAGTGAAGTTTTTGAGAGGTTATATAAACCCTTCCAATAATGTATAAAATCAAAATGTAAGATTGTATTGTTGCTATAGTTCCTTCAGCTCAAAAAAATTTTTGTGATTCTAAAGTTTTAAAAAAGGTATAAAAAAGTAGCTTCTTTGTAGAATGTGTTGCCGTCCTAATGATACTGTCAACTCACTGAGGATCCAGAATTCAAACCTCATTCTTTATAAGTTAAAACTATTTCATCTATATCAACTACACTGAATCAGAACCAAGGAAACCGGGTAAGAAGGCTACTGATAATGCAAAATTTTTTCATTTTTGCCATTTCTATACCTTAGCATTTTCACTTAAAAATTTCCCATCCTGATTGTAGGTAAGGATTTACCTTAAAATATGATCATGCAACATTCTCCTTTATGATGAATACCCAACAATGTCAATATTGGTTAAATGAATATGGTAAAAGTATATAGAACAAAAGATAATTTTTTGTAGGGAAGCAAATTTAAAATGATCCATGTTTGTTAGCTTTTGAACTTAAAAAAATCTCTCGTTGCTTGTCACTATTGCATATTTTTGAGGGTGGTGGGGAGTGTAAATACAAATTAAAATATAAACTATATCCCCTAGGAGAGTAAGTTAAAAAATAAACTATATCACATAGAGGATATTCTATAAGTACATATTAAATTATTGATTCATTAGAATGTCAAGAACTGAAAAGTCTGAGATTTTACTCACAAATTAGCCTGCCACAGTTTCATGGATGAGATTCTAGATCAGAGTTGAAGGACTGAAGGACAGCTACAGCAGTAGGCAGAGTATCATCGTACATGCCAATTGTTTGAACTCCTAGTAAATATAACCGCACTTTTTATGTTAAGTAGGAATTATTTAGCATCTTGCCTTGAATTGCTGGCTAACAAATAAACAACAAAAAACCTGCAATAACCTATGAAAACAAACCAACAACGAAAATTACTATCTGTATCTTTAAATTCTTAAATGTGTTTGGAATTTGTTTGACAAAGTTAGGTTGGTTCTAAAATTTAGCTCAGTGACTCAGTTGCAGCTGTTCCAAATAATTGGTCATGAGCTTTTTATACTATCTGGCTTATTTTAACAGAGTACAGCTTCCTGCCGCTTTTTCCACTATGTGATCAAGAATCTGAGTATATACATATTAAGGGATTATCTCAGTTGTTCATTTTTAAGAATAACAATGTAGGTATTAGTCTTTATGAGGAATTTTCATATATATTTTTTTGATACTTTTATCAATAATAGGAATTTCAAGTGATCATGTATTTTTAAAATAAGAAACCCATGCTCATTGTATCAACTTAGAATATTTAGGCAAATAAAAGAAATATTTTTTTTTACTTAGAGATAGCTACTTAAACATTTGGTATATGATGACCGAATTACTATGTCTTGACATCTGATTTATTAATTTGTAATTAAAATTACCTAAACTGATTATCATACATAAACTGATTACCATTTCTGATCCATTGAGAACCACTTTCCTTTAAAACAAAACAAAACAAAACAAAACACTTCCTTATTCATATCAGCAGCAATAAACAACAACAGTAATAAAACGAAAGTTGTGCTCCTAAAATATCTTGACTTCATAAATACTAGCTACTTGATAACCATAAAAATGAGATAGTGCCTGCCTGATTGGATTACTCAAGATCTTTATATAGTAAGTGTTTTTCCCTGGCTTGTTTTTATGTCCTCAAATCACAGTCTGTACTGTTGTACTTGCAGTGTCTAAGTCTTTTGCATAGTTTGGTGTTACTTCTGTTTAGAGGAGGAATGTAACTTTTGGAACACATGCACTAAAGTTAATCTCTCCTTTTAACTCTCATCTCATTATTTGAAATATGACTGTAGGGGGAAATGCACTGATTTTTAATGAACACACCAGATTCTATACTTTTGAATAAATATTTTCTCTTTTAAGTAGTCACCTTGGGAGACTGTGGGTTTATTTCAACTACCCTGTCGTTGCTGTTCACATTTGGAGGTATTAAGCATTGTAAGAATGAGAGCGAGAGCGAGAGAGATAGATAGGGAGAGAGAGAGAGAGAGAGAGAGAGAGCGCGCGCGAGAGAGAGCGAGAGCGCGAGAGCACGTTCAGGAGCAACTGGGAGAAAAGGAGGTAGAAGTGGGGGAGGGAGGGAGGTAAAGGAGAGCGGGGGAGAGAAAGAGGGAGAGAAACGGAGAGTAATTGTTATGTGATATAGTTCTATCTTCAGATTTCCAGCCACACTTTTAGAGAAGCCTCATCCTGGGGGCTCTGGCCGGGTCCTGTTTGGTTGGCTAGGTGATGTTTGGGCTCTCATTTGAGACTTGACAGACAATATGGTCTAAAAACCTGTATGTGTATAGAAGTTCATTGTCTCTCATTGTAGTTTTGATTTGTATTTCCGTAATGACTGATGACGTTGAGCATCTTTTCTTGTGCTCATTAGCCATTTAATGTCTATTCAAATCCTTTGCCCAATTTTAATTTTAGTTATTTTTTTTTATTTTTGAGTTTTAAGAATTGTATATTTTGCATACATGTATCCACTTATTGGATACATGATTTGCAAATATTTTCTTTCATTCTGTGGATTGTTTTAACTTTCTTGTTGGTGTACATTGATGTACAAAAGTTTTTAATTTTGATGTAGTCCAATGAATTTTTTTCCTTTTGTTGCTTGTTCTTTAGTATCATATCTATGAAATGTTGCCTAACCTGAGGTCATGAAGATTTACTTCTGTTTTTTATTTTTCTACAAGTTGTATTGTTTTCTCTCTGACATTTAGGTCTTTGATTTATTTTGAGTTAATTTTATATTAACTAACTTCATTCTCTTGCATATGGATATATAGTTTTCTCAGCAGCGTTTGTTGAAAAGACTTATATTGAATTGTCTTGACATCTTGTTGAAAATCAATTCATTATTGATAGAAGGGTTTATTTTTGCAATTTTAGTTCTATTCTATTGATCTCTATGTCTCTCCATATGCTGGTACTGCCCTTTTTTGATTATTGTAGCTTTATAGTAACTTTTGAAATCGAGAAGTGAACAAACTTGTTTGTCTTTTTCAACATTATTTTGGCTATCAGTCCTTTGAATTTCCATTTAAATTTTAGTTTCAGCCTGTCATTATCTGCAAAAAAGTCAACCAATTGCATTCAATCAGTAGACCAATTAAGGGAGTCTTGCCATCTTAGCAATATTAAGTCTTCTGATCTGGAATGTGGGGTGTCTTTCCATTTATTTAGTTCTTCTTTAATTCCTTTCAACAATAATTTACAGTTTTCAATGTACAAGTCTTAACACTTCCTTTGTTAAATATATACAAAAATATTTTATTTTTGTTTCTATTTTTAAATGCAGTTTTAAATTTATTTTTTTGAAATGTTCATTGATAGCATATAGAAATACTATTGATTTTTGTATTTTGGTTTTGAATCTTGCAATTACTTCTAATCAGTTAAGACTCTTCTTAAATACCATCTTTTCTTGGAATTTTTCATTGACCCTTTTGGACTGAATGAGGTGCCTTCTGTGTTGCCATAAATCTCTAGCCCTCATTATGTAATGTACTTCTATGCTATTTTGTTATTGTAGGTTTATTTCTAAAACTTTATCTAAATTACTAGATTGACTCTGTTTTGATGTTATAACACACTTGTATGCCAAGTTTACTGAGAAGGTATATCCCAGGTATTTTTGAAGTATTGAAGTTTGTGAATGATTTACTTACTACTTAATAATAGCTAACATTAAAACTCTATAAATCTAACTCTGACAACAAAATTTTATTTTTCTATATTTCAATGGCACTCATTCACTCATCTTTCTTAAAATATCTATAAAGTGGAGTTTTGGGGGAAAAGACCAATTTTGGAAAAATAAGAGTTCAGGATTTAAAAAAATTACCATGAGTGTTATTTCCTGTTCTTTATTACTTATATATTCCTGATAAAGTGGCATTATTTTTAGTTCCTTAAATCAGTTCACAAAACTCACATGTATATCAAATGTTTTTATGAATAGTTTTTTCCTACTTTATTAATTCTCTGATATTTTACTTCTGTGGATATATTTTTCAGGAAAAATTTGGGCAGGAGATGCAAATGTGTTTAGAGATGAGAAAGGTTAAGAATCTTCCACCAGACTATGAGTTCCTTAAAGGGCAAGGAATAGTGTTTTATTTATTGTTAGCACAGTACTTCACACAAAATAGTTACCAACAAATTCATTATTGGGTGAATGTTTTTATTTGTAAATCTTAAAGATACCTTGTTCAAAAATAACATTTATTGAGTACGTACTAAGGGCCAGATACTATTCGAGACCCTGGTTTTTAATAGTGATTAGAAATTTCATGGAGCTTACCTTCTAGTAGGAAGACCTTAAACTTTCAAATTAAGCTCATAATATTTATTGATACAAGTTATTGCTTTTTACTGGTTTTCTAATATTAATTACTCAAAATAGATATTTTGAGTCATTTTTGATTGCTCTTAGATGTCCTAGTGACTAATCGGTTTACTTTTAATTTTTCCTTTTTTTTTTATCTATCTATATCTATTCTCATCCATTTTTTTTATTCATTCTTATCTGTCATTAGTGTAACATTTAAAGAATACAGACCTAATAGCTATAAATTCCACTAAAGCAGCTCTCATGTGTCTACATGCTCTAACATAATGCCTGACGCATATTAGGTATTCAGTACATAGGTATTGAATGAATAAATGAATGTCTTGTATCTTCTTAAAAATAATGTGAATCCCTATTTTTAACAGAATACATTTTAAATTTCTTAATACAATGTTCAATATGTCTAATCAATTTACCTTTCCAACCTCATCTGCATTTTTCCCCTTTTCCTACCTTACCCACCTTAGTCTGCTTGAGTTTTCCTCAAGATAGTGCAATAGGACATTAATGGAAACAGGTTATTAATTTGAAGATTTGGCTAAGATTCTAAGGCAACAGATATTACCAACTAGTAGAGTTATATTTAGCTCTTTTATCTTCTGGGTATATAGAATAAAACTGCTTTCCTGTGTGAGTGAGTGTGTGTGTGTGTGTGTCCTGAAGCAACAAATAAAAATCCATCTGACCCGTGTGTTTACATTTTCATATATTTTGTGATTTATAGATGTAAGATTTTACATTAGTACTTTTTATTTGAGTTAAAAAACCCCAACTTAAATTAGCTTAAGGAAAAAGAATTACAGGTTTATATAACTGGGAAATCCAGTAGCTGATTGGAACCAGGGGCTCACAGTGTCTTTAGGACTCTGTTTTCTTGGTTCTGCTTCCTTTAATTTGTTGGCTTCAAAATTTTTTCTATCTGCTCTGCAACTGACAAAAATAGACTACTTGCATTTTTAAACCACATTGTCCAAATTTATCAATCTTATGAATTTATAACACCAATAACAAAAGCAATAGTAATAGCAATAGTAATGGTATTAATAGGTAATATTAAAATTTATTTAATGCTTTTTGTATGCCAGTTACTATGCTAAATTCTATATGTGTTTTACTGTATTTAATTTTCTTAATAGTTCCATGAGGAAATTATTATTAGCAGCTATATTTTAAAGATGAGGAAATTAAGAGACAGACTAATTACGTAACTTGCTTCGTCATTCAGCTAGTTAGTGATAAAGCCAACAGTTTAAATTCAGGCAGATGCTGTGTGCTTACCACTACATTATACTGTCTACCCAGTATCAACCCAGGGAAGAACTCTTATTATCTTTGCTTCAGTCACATGCCCATTCTCTGACTAATTACTATTTGCAACAAATAATGGTGCCATGTTTACTCAGAGCTGAGTTATCTACCTGGCCCCACTGGCAGCCTTATTAGAGCCACAATGGCATGGGGGTGGGTGATTCCCCAAAGAAAGTGATCTTAGACATATAAAAAACCCACATATGTCCACTAAACAAAGATTATGTTGACTGTGTTGCTTAGCAACAGAGGGTTCCATATTAAACATTGAAAAGCTTAGCTGCAACTGTCAGGGTCTAACAGTATCTTTAGTTGTGATTATAGACAACTTAAATGTGTTTCTTTTGTAGGTGAGACCATTTGCTAGTACTACATTGTTTGAGTGGTTATTTATGAAAATCTTAGACTAATAAACTTTTTAAAACAAAATGCTTCAGACAGTTAAGATGCTTTAAAGTTATCTATATTTTAAAAGATTTTTTTTATTTAAAATGAGAGCCTTATATTGGGACAAAGGAAAATGAAGGAAATAAAATAATGACAAAAGATTTTTCAAAACATTTTTTAGGCTTTTTTTAAAACCTAAATTTAGTCTGGATATGACTAAGCTTGTTTTAAAGCAAATGACTAGGACAACCTCAATGATTAAGGCAGAATTAATTTTTAGACATTTGTATTATTTTCACTGGTGTGTCAATATTGTGTTCATTTCAACTTTCTGCATGTTTCCCATAATTTTTTTCTATTGGCCATTGACTTCAGTAAGCTGTTTGATTTTTTATCCTATCAAAAACTCTGTTATCTGCCTGCTGAATGTAGGCTTCATTCTTTTGTGAGGTGAACTGTTTACCTGTATGGAACTATTTAAGAGACAGTACTTATTGGATGATATTCAAGGAAAATTTGGATATTATATTTGCCCTAAACTTGCCCATTTTATTAAATAAAAAGATATTTAGACACAAAGTATTTCTAACAACCATAATAATTTTGATGTGGAGTGCTCGTTACTCCTTGCAACAGTGAATCTTAAGACAATACTTCCCTGTACCAGTCTTCCCTTGTGTACTCTCCACTAAGACTTTGTCACATAAAAACAGGTATCTTATTGTTCAAAGCCTTATCCTGAACTCCTTGCTTTAGTTTATCATGGTTGACTTGTTATTTCTAGAGATGTATTTTATTATTTATTTCTTTATTCGTGTGATATGTTACTACTGTGATACTCTCTGTCTACAATGTTTGCATTCACTGCAATTTCATTCTTTCTAAGATGTTTTTGATTGCCCTGTAAAAATATGCATCTAGGTCCAACGTGTTCCTGCGACTCCCTGGTTCTTGGCTAGAGCTTCAGTTAATTGTGACTGGCTGGTTACCAGGAAGTCCTTACTTTGGAAAATAAATGAACTCAGTTGACCTACAGGACTCTTTCAGTGAAATGCATATGTAGTGTACGATAAATGTGTACTTAGTGCTTAGGCTCTGCAGAAGACACAAAGGAGATAGGAGATATTTTTAGCCCCTGCTCTGAAGTACCTTTTAATTTAGACTTTTAGCTATTACATTGAATGCTTCTGATAAATCACAGTGTCAGCATTGTAGCTGTCAGATTTTACTTACAAGGAAGGATCCCCCGGAGAGCCACAAGAATCCTTCCATTTTAACTCTCTAAAGGTTTTAATTTATGTGACAGTGGACTTATCCAGAATATGTAAACAACTCATGCAAATCAATAAAATGACAAACCACCCAGTTAAAAAATGCATAAGGCACTTGTGAAAGTACTAAATAAAAGCAGTTATACAAATGGCTAATGCACATGAAAAGTGCTCAACATCATTAGTCACAATGTGAAAACGGAGTCTAACCACAACAAAACTATACTATGTACCCACCAGGGTGGCCCAAATAATAATGAAAAAAAAAAATGACCATACCTAGAGTTATAAGGATGTGGAATAACTGCAATTCCAATATGCTGTTTTTGGGAGTTTAAATTAATTCACCCACTTTGAAAAATGGGCAGTACCAGATAAAACTGAGCATACGATACCCCAGTGACCCAGCATTCCATTTGTAGGAATATACCCAATGGAAATGAGTTCATGTACAAACTAAAAGAAAAGTCAAGAATTTCCTTAGCTGCATCATTTGTAATGTCCCTTTATTAGTTTTCCATTGCTGCTATTATAAGTTACCACTTACCTAGTGGCTTAAAACAACACAAATTTATGTTCTTATAGAGGGAAGTTCACAGTGATGAACACCACATTAAGAAAAAGGAAAGAACTTAAATAAACAATTGAACTTTACACATTAAGGAACTAGAAAAAGAACAAACTAAGCCCAGAGTTAAAAGAAAGGAAATAAAGATTAAAGCCTAAATAAATCACTTAGGAAGTAAAAAGACAATAGAAAAGATCAATGAAACTAAGAGCTGTTTTTTTAAGAAAATAATATAGACAAATGTTTGGCTAGACTCATCAAGAGGAAAAGAGAAAGGACTCACATAAATGAAATTATAAATGAAAGAGAAGATGTTACAACTGATACTACAGAAATACAAAGGATCATAAAAAACCACTATGAACAGTTATATGCCAACAAATTGGACAACATAGAAGAAATGGATAAATTCCAAGAAACATACATACTACCAAGACTGAATCAAGAAGTAGAAAATCTGAACAGACTAATTACTACTAGATTGACTTAGTAATCAAAAATCTTCCAACAAACAAAAGTCCATGACCAGATGGCTTTACTGGAGAACTCTACAAACACTTGAAAGAAGTGTTGGTATCAATCCATCTCAAATTCTTACAAGAATTGAAGAGGAGTGAATACTCCCAAAACCATTTGACAAGGCCAGCATTATCCTATATCAAAAACAGAAAAGGACACTACATAGATGCAAAAATCTTTAACAGACTATTAGCACACTGAATTCAGCAGTACGATCATAAGCTACTTAACAACAGGGATATGTTCTGAGAAATGTGTCGTTAGGGGATTTTGTCATTTTATGAGCATCATAAAGTGCACTTTCATAAACCTAGATGGTGTAGTCTACTACACACTCAGGCTATATGTTATAGCCCATTGCTCCTAGGCTACAAACCTGTGCAACATGTTACCGTTGTGAATACTTTGGGCAATTATTATACAATGGTATTTGTGTATTTAAACATATCTAAACAGAAAAGGTACAAAAAATATGGTAGCAAAGATAGAAAATAGCACATCTATATTGGGCACTTACTGTGAATGAAACTTGCAGGACTGGAAGTTGCTCTGGGTGAGTCAGTGAGTGGTGAGTGAATGTAAAGGCCTGGGACATCAGTGTACTTTACTGTAGACTTTATGTACACTTAGGCTACACTAAATTTATAAAATAACTTCAATTAAATCATGCACAGGAGAAAACGATGCCATCAAGAGACGTGGTAAAGATGTTTGATGAAATGTATGAGGCTGCTGCCGGTGTAACATGGCATACTGTTTTATAGCAAACTTAAAAAAATTTATAAGTAGAAAATACAGTTTAAAATAATGATAAAAAGTATAGTATAGTAAATTAATAAATGAGTAACATTTATTTATTATTAACTATTATGTACTGTCCATAATTGTATATACTATACTTTTAAACAAATGGCAGTGCAGTAGGTTTGTTTACCCCAGCATCACCACAAAGGTGTGAGTAATGGATTGTGGTATGACATTACAGAGACTACACTGATAGGAATTTTTAGCTCCATTATAATCTTATCGGACCACTATCACATATGTGATTTATCATTCACCAAAATGTTGTTATGCAGTGTATGACTGTACATTAAAAGGATTATATACCTAGACAAAGTGGGATTTATTAAAGGGATGCAATGATGGTCCAACATCTGCAAATCAATCACTGTGATACATCACATTAACAAAATGGAGGGTTAACAATAAATGTGACACATCGCATTAAATAAATTCAGAAAAAGACTTTGATGAAATTCAGTAGCCATTTATCATAAAAACTCAACAATCTAGGTATAGAGGGAACATATCTCAAAATAATAAAGATCATATGTGACAAGCTCACAGCTAACACCTTTTCCTTAAGATCAGGAACAAGAGAAGGATCCCAGCCCTCACACTTTCATTCAGTATAAGACTGGAAGTAGTAGCCAGAACAGTTAGGCAAGAAAGAGAAATAAAAGGCATCCATATAAGAAATGAGGAAGTAAAACTGTCTCTATTTGAAGATGACGTGATATTATACACAGAAAACCCTAAAGATCTACCAAAAAACTGTTCGAAATAATAAAGGAATTCAGTCAGGTTGTAGGATACATAATCAATATACAAAAATCACTTGTGTTTCTATACACTCTTAATAGACCATTAGAGATTAAGAAGACAATTTCATTTATAGTTGCATCAAGAATAATTAAATACCTAGGGGTAAATTTAACCAAGCTTGGTGAAAGATCTGTTTATTAAAAACTAAAAGACATTGATGAAAGAAATTGAAGAAGACACAAATAAATGGAAAGTTATTCTGTGCTTATTGATTGGAGGAATTATATTGATAAAATATCTATACTATCCAAAGCCATGCATAAAGTCAGTACAATCCCTATAAAATTCCAATGGCATTTTTCACAGGAGTAGAAGAAACAGTCCTAAAATTTATGAAACCACAAAAATGGCCAAAACAATCTTGAGAAAGAACAAAACTGTAGGTATCACACTTCTTGGTTTTAAACTATATCACTAAGCTATAGTAATCAAAACAGTATGTTATTGGAAGACAAACAGGCACATAGATCAACACAGGAGCCAAGAATATACAATGAGGAAAAGATTGTATGTTTAATAAATGATGTTGGGAAAACTGGACAGCCACATGCAAAAGAATGAAACTGGTTCCCTATCTTACACCATATACAAAAATCAACTCAAAATGGATTAAAGGTGTGAGCATAAAAGCTTAAACCATAAAACTCTTAGAAGAAATATAGGATGTAAGCAACTTGATATTGGTCTTGGAAATGATTCTTTGGATATGACACCAAAAGCACAAGCAACAAAAGCAAAAGTAAATGGATTGGGACTACATCAAACTAAAAAGCTTCAGCCCAGCTAAAGAAAGTATCAACAAAATGAAAAGACAATCTACAGAATAGGAGAAAAATATTTTCAAACCATATATTGGATAAGGTGTTAGCATCCAAACTATATAAAGAACTCATATAACGGAATAACAAAAATACAAACAGTTTGATTAAAAAATGGGCAGAGGAACTAAATAGACATTTTCCCAAAGAAGACATACAAATGGCCAACAGGTCAATGAAAAGGTGCTTAACATCTTTAATCATCAAGGAAATGCAAATCAATACCACAATGAGATATCACCTTATAGCCTGTTAGAATAACTATCATCAAAATAACAAGGAGATAACGTGTTGACCTGGATATGCAGAAAAGGGAAACCTCATGTGTTATTGGTGGGAATATAACTATGTTTAGCCACTATGGAAAACAGTTTGAAGGTTCCTCAAGAAACTGAAATAGAACTACCATATGATCTAGCAATTCCAATTCTTTGAATTATGCTAAGTGAGATAATTCAGACAAAGAAAGAAAAATACTGTATAATATCACTTATATGTGCAATGTAAAAAAAACTGAACTTGTAGAAACAGTAGAATGGTGGTTACCTGGGGTTGGGGTGTAGGGTAATTGGGGAGACATTAAAGTGTAAAAACTAGAAGGTGAATAAGTTCCGGAGATTTAATACTCAGCATAGTGATTATCATCAACAATATTTCGTACTTCAAAGTTGCCAAGAGACTAGATCATAAATGGTCTCGACAAAAAAGAAATGATAATTATGTCATGTGGTAGAGGTGTTAGCTAATGCTAAGGTTGTAATTAGACTGCAATATAGAAATGTACCAAATCAACATGTTGGATACCTTAAACTTTCCCAATGTTATATGTCAGTTATATTGCAATAAAAACCAAACCAAAACAAGTGGAGAAAAAATGGGAGGTGGTGGTGGTGGTTTTTGGTAACCTGTGTCTCCTACCACAGGTTACTTTTCCTATTTCTCTTACAAACTGTGTTGCAGTGAATATGTTTGTAACAATCTTAGATTGTAGGGTATTTGCACCTTTTACTTCTTTAAATTTGTCTTAATCTTCTGAGATTTATCTTTTAATTGAACTTATTTTAATATCTTTTTTCTTTTACAAAACATTTTGGTGAAAGTTTTTTTTAATGTCCTACTTAAATAAGTCAATTGGCTGGGAACAATTTCTAAATTTAAAAATTGTTAAGTAAATTATGAGTGTTATATACATTTTATTTAGTGAAACTTTAATTATCTAAATTGGTAGTCTTCTTTATTCTGTTAAGTTGTTTGTTACCAAAATTTAACTGTGAATAATACTTTGCCAATCAATTTGGGTGTTCATCAATTAATATGACAGCTAATATTCACATAGGCCTATTAAAAAATTTGTTTTTGTGGTATATTTGCCTATTGATTAAATCTGGAATGAATAAATTTTGATGAATTATTAGGTGGTGGCTTAGTTCTGCTCATATATGTAAACATCTGGCTAATTCTGATAAATTTAAATCTTACCTCAATTTGAACTTTCTCTTAATTTTTTACATAATTACTGATTCTTTTTTCCCTAAAAAATAAAAAAGAAAAAGAAAAACTATTAGTAATTTTTCAAAGATATAGCTTAAGCATTGCCAATTAATATGTAGTAATTGTATAACTAATTTATTAAACTGCCTTGGAAACAATTTTTTATTAAAGAATAATAAAAAGTTAGCTTCTTGTAGTATGAATTTTAATGTATTTTTCAACTAAAACAACGTATTTCAATAGCATAGTTGTATGTATGATGTATTAAAGAAATTAGGAAACCATATGAGATAATGTGGCAGAAATTAAATTTGATTCTAAATTCTGGCAATTAAAAATTATTAAATAGATAAGGAACATATGTTTATTTACTCAGAGCATTTTAATAAAAATAGGTCAAAATTATTGGTAGGAAGCAGTGCTAATTAATAGAACATAAGAAATAAAAATCACATTTTTTAAAAACTACAGTGAGTTTTAATTGCATATAAAGTTCTAGTTCTCTCATAGCCTGAGAGAACACACATAATAACACAGCGCTGTGCCTTTCTGCTCTCATGCATGAAGCAGCCAAACGCCATCAGCTTTTTTTCCTTTCTGGCATAGTACATCTTTTCTCTTGGCCTTGTTTCATATTGTGTGCCTATGTCTGCTTTCCCTTCTGACTCTGGCTCCATTTAGCCTCCTGCTTCAGCTTCTACTTGTTTTCCTGGCTCTGCCTGTGTTTATCTTTTGTTCTCTGCTTCCTTTGTCAACCCAGTAGGCCCCACACCTCCTACCTCTCTGCCTACTTAGTGTTCACTTCCTTTTTTCTGCTCAGTACTTATACTTACCTTCTGGCCCTAATAAACCTCCTTCCTTTGATTTATTCTCCTCTGCACTCCTTTACACATAGAATTACAATGATTTGAAACTTACAGGTGACCTAACTATCACATCTGTATGTATAAAAGGTGATTATAAAGGCACCTGATATCATTTGGCTATTTTTAAGTCTTAACCTGTTCTCCTAAACTTTAGAAATATTCTGTAAGTCATGAGGAACTCAGAAGATGTGGATTTGGCCTGAGATTATAGGCATGAGCTATCTGTAGTCACTGTAGAAGAGTATTTTTCATATTGGGTGATGAAATCAATTTAGTGTGAGTACAACTAACTATTAAAAACAAATATATAAATTGAAAAGAATGGATGATATCATTGTATGTTGTGCTTAGTAAGTATTGTTTCATAGAATTTTATTATATTTATTTATATAATTGTGTATACTATATGTAAAATATATTTCTTACTGTGGGTCAAGTTAAAAATGTCATTATGTAAAAAATTTATTTTTAGTCTTGGCCACTTTCAGATGATACTTATTCAAAGAGTTTACTCCATACAGCTCTGATCATCTCTAGGAGCATAGATATAAAATTTTGAGAGTGAGTCTGAATTAAATCAGATTTATAGTAGATGTTCTTGCATCCTATCACAGTCTTTGCATGAACCCCAGAACAACATTACCCTCTCTGAGGTACCTAGCTGAGAATTTAATTTTCTGAAGCCACTGTGAATTCCAAAGCATTTGGAGGTCTATTGTAGCTCCTTTGGTCCTATGCTACATTTGGATATGACTAGGCTGAGAGGAATGCATGCAAAAATGCATAGATATTGAAGTCCTTGCTTATCTTCCTATTCATAATCTTACAAACTTTGAATTCATTGAGTTTTTTTTTGTTTGTTTATATTATTTGTCACTTACTTGAATAGAGAGTTTTCTTTGACATTATGATAGAACATGGTTTTCGGCAGTAAGTCTGATTCTCAAAATTTTCCAAACCAAGAGCATCTCTTGAGTAGATTAAGGTACAGAAATCTGAAGTTTCAACTACTAAATACTTGTTCTAAAACTTGAGATAGAGCTTCTCTTTTTAAAGTCCTGGCATTAACTATAGTTAGTTCTTTATGGTCTTCTTCTGTACAGAAGTGGGATGTCTAACTAGAATCTTTATTTTTTACAAAAATTATCTTTACCATCTAGGTATCTGGCAGTTAAAGTGTATTGGTTAATAACATTATATAAGTTTCAGGTATACAACTTTATAATCTAGCATCTGTGTACTCCATTGTGTGCTCACAACTTAAAATCTAATTTCCTTCTGTCACCATGTATTTGACCCCCTTTATGTCCTTGCCCCATTTCCTTTCTACTCTGGTAACCACCATACTGCTGTCTATGTCTGAGAGTTTGTTTGTTTTGCTTTATTTCTTTTATTGCTTTTTGTTTTATATTCCAGATGAGTGTAATCATATGGTTATTGTCATTTTCCATTAGATTTATTTGTTAGCACGATACTCTCAGGATCCATCTGTGTTTTCGCAAATGGGGAAAGCTATTTTATCTTTTTTGTGACTGAGTAGTATTCCATTGTATGTATGTACCACATCTTTATCTGGCTTTTGGTTGAAGGACACTTAGGTCATTTCCATGCCTTAGCTATTGTGAATAATGCGGTAATGAACATAGGGTTATATATATCTTCATGAATAAGTGTTTTTAAATCCTAAATAAAATACTACCAAATCAAATACAGCAACACATTAAAAAGATAATACATCATGATCAAGTGGGGTTTATTTCAGGAATGCAAGGATGATTCAATATATGCAAATCAATCAATGTGATATACCACATTAACAAAAAACAAAAGATAAAATCATATGATTATATCAATAGAAGTGGAAAAAGCATTTGACAAGATAAAACATCTATTTATGATTAAATGCTCAATAAAATGGGTATAGAAGGAAAGTACCTCAACTTAATAAAGGCCAAGATATAACAGATCCTTAGCTAATATCATACTCAGTGGTGAAAACTGAAAGCTTTTTCCCTAAGATCAAGACCAAGATAAGGGTGCCCACTATTGGCCACTATTATTTAACATAGTACTGGAAGTCCTACGCAGGGGAATCAGGCAAAAGAAAGAAATATAAGGTATCCAAATTGGGACTGAAGAAGTAAAGTTATCACTATTTACAGATTTCATTACATATAGAAAACCCTAAAGTCTCCATCAAAAGACAATTAGAAACAATTAACAAATATAGGAAAGTTGGAAGATACAAAATCAATATAAAAAATTTCATTTTTTGTATATACTTATAATGAATTATTAGAAAAAGAAATTAAGAAAGCAATCTCATTTACAATAGCTATCCCATTTATAATTGCTAAAATACCTAGGAATAAACTTAATGGAAGTTAAGGACCTATATTGAAAACTATAAGATATTGTTGAAAGAAATTGAAGAGGGTAAAAAAGAATTGATATTCCTTATTCCTGGATTGTAAGAATTAACATTGTTGAAACAGTAGATACTGTTTTAATGCCCATGATTACAAACGAGGAAACTCAGGCTCAGAGCGAGAAGGGAATTGTTTGAGGTATCATGGGTAGTGGTGAAATCAGGATATAAACCTAGTGTGTCTGACTCCAGAGCTTGTATTCTTAAATCATGGTGATTATGGCAATTCGCTTCTCAAATTTCCAAAATTGATCTCTCTAATAAAACATCATCTAAATGTGTTATTACCTTAGTATACATAAATGTATCTCTTTACTCCTGTAAAATAGATTTACTTCTATAAAACATATTTAATAAAATATATTCTTGAGAGTTGCCAAAGTCCCATAAAATTAACTGTCATTTCATTGTTTTGGGTAATGTTATTGAGGTTATTGTTTAATATTTGGTTCACTGCTCTTTATATGAAGACCCTTGTGACAAATTCTTAACAGAGATTGGAAACTTAATTTTACTGAAAAACTGGTTTATTTTGAGAACCATGTATGTCATTACACTTCTCTCTTTCATATCTAAGTACTAATTAGATGTTCTTTTATTTATGTTTACATCGTATGTTCTTTCTGGATAATAGCTGCATTAATAAAACTCTTGATCATTATATTACAGGCACTGTGCTTAGCACTATTCATGGATTATTTCACTTAATTCTCACAACAACCTCAGATATTATCCTTTTTTTTAAAGATGGTAAAATTCCTAATCTCAGAGGTGTTAAGTACTTGACCCAGTGACCTGGAAATGGCAGAGACTAGATTAGAATTTAGGTCTTTTTGACTTAATATTGTGGTTTTGGCAATACTATACTACTTACCATGTATTACTTTTATTCCTTGCAACCACCTCACAAAGACAAAATTATTATCAGCATTTGAAAGTTAAACTAAGTTAAAAATTTTCACACAGCTAGAAAGTGTTGCAGGCAGGCTTCTTTTTAAGAAATAAGTGACTCCAATGCCTACATGTTTTCTATTAAATTTAATTAGAAACCACTTCGAAGTACTTATATTTTAATCCAGTTCAACAGCTTTTTGAAATAGATGGAGGCATAAATAAATGTATACATGTAACTCAGACAAATAAGGTAATATGTAAGGAAACATTTTCATATGTTCTCAAAGAATACCTGTTTGATTAATTGCAAGAGTAATATTGTTGAGATTGTGTGTATGTGTGCATGTGTGTGTGGTATAGAATAGCATAAAAAGTGGTCATGAGGTAGCAGACGTTCAGTCTTTTTTCTTTAAGCTGCCTTCTTCTAAGTGTAGGCATCATGAGATTTATTATGATTTTTAAATTAAAAATTTAAAATATTATTATGGCCCTTTGTTGGTCTTCATACAGCTAAGATCACAAACCCAGGATAATATCAGTACATCTGTTCTTACTTTAAATTAGCTTAGAATGGGTTTAGAAGGGAGCTCAAACTGAATTTTATGCTGTTAACAAGATGACGATGAATTAGAGGTCACTGGTAAATTAAAGGGAGACAATTTACTGCTTAGCTGTATCTGTGAGACTTAGTCATGTGGTAGCAAGAGTCTTGCTGTTTTTTTAACTGTTAGTAGAACAGAATTACAGAATGAGTAGCTACTAGACAGATTTGCTCATGTGTCATAATGTCTTCATTTCTTTGAATTTATTTTAAGCAGAGATGGAAGTACTCTGTGTGTGTGTGTGTTCCTGAACTGGTCAATATTTAACAAAAACAGAAGACCTGCTGACCACTAAGCTAACCAAACAGAGACTTCAGTGATCACACATGACAAAGAATACGGACCTTATAGAATTAGTTCAGAAAAGTCATTAGACAAATAACAATAGCAAAAACAAACCCTGTGGATGGGTGAGCATCTGATTTTTCAAAACTGCCACAATATATTATTTAAAATGTCCAGTATTCATAAAATTGAGACATGGAAAGAAACAAGGAAGTATGGCTTACACAAAGGAGAAAAAGCAATCAATGAAATAGTCCCAAGGAAATTTAAAATCTAGAATGAACACTGGAATAGCAGACATATTAATTATACATATGTTTGTATTATATATACTATATATAACATACTAGATTATTATATCTATATCTAGTATTATATAATATATATTATGTATAAAATACTATATATTATACATATATAATATAATACTTGATTAATTTAAATTTTCTATATCTAAGGTTTCCCGCCGTCACTCAAATAAAGTTCTATTATAACCAGAATCAGCAGCAGAAAACAGGATATCACCAATGCACTTGAAACAGAAATAATTATGGTACTCTTTTCTTAAACCAATATTTTGCGTTCTTTTCGTCCTTATATCTTTTTTAAAAAGACATTATAGGTAGTTATAAAAGATCCAGGCAAGATCAACTGATGAGAGAATGGGGCTAAAATTGGAGGTCAGATTTTAAAAATTCAGTCTGAAAAATGAGGCTTAAAGAAGATAGAACTAAAATACAAATAACCAGTAAATGCATGAATTAATAAGAACAAGGGACTTCTCTTCAAGTTTAATGACATAAATTGAGAATAGGTACCTTATAACAGAAGGTTTAAAAGTAACAAATAATAGGCACTGACTTTCCTGTCGTGGCCATATCTCAATGCATGCCAATTTTTAGTTGGATTCTCCCCCTTTATAGGTAGATCTTGGGGCTTCAAGTAAGAATAAGTTTCTCATCACAAAACACATGTACTCTTTCTTTGAAATATAATGAAAAACGTAAAAATAGGAATTTTAGGTCACTAATACCTTGTAGGAGATGTTAATGATTTGGGGTGCAGGGTACATCCTTACATTTTGAGACTCTCATTGTTACCCAACTCAAGGGGTATGCTAGTCAAGAACTAGATGTATGTAGTTGTCTTTAAGTAGTTTTATTTACTTGCAGCAAGTAAAGGAGACAGGATTCACATCCAAAGTTCTCCTAAGGGAGGCTTAGCCGTTGCTTATATAATACACTATCTGGTTAATTACTCATTGATTTCTTCTTTGCAGTTGACTATACCTATCCCATTGAGCTCCTGTCAGGCTCATCCTGTTTACAGCTGCATCTGCAAAGCATTGTGTTACATTTTAACATTTAGAAAGAAAAGCATTTAGTAAGAACCTCTCAGATCTTGAGATCCTTGTCCTATCTAACAGTGTTATGAAGGATAACTGAGTTCCAAAGACTCACTCAAGGATATCATTGTTAAAGATAGTATTTTAGACTAAGTGAAAATGGGCTTGACCCAACATGATAATTCATCTGTTTTATTTAAATATTCACCTCAATTTTGCTGCCTTCCCCCTCTGAATGTAGGCATCATTATATTTATTATTATGTTTTGACTGGATGGAGATTTCCTTTTTGCAGAAGTTGATTTTGACAATTTTTGCTAGAGTATTTATTTCTTTTATGAAGGAGATAATTCTTAGAGGTTCTTACTCTGCTATTTTTGTCAATGTCACCTCTATTATAATATCTTAAGTATCTATAGTACATTAACAGAGCAAATAAATTGATATTGATACACTACTTTTACTAAATTGCTGACTTTATTAAGATTTCAGATGCACTTTTTTAGGTATAATTCTATTGAATTTAAAAAATCACTTTATTTATTGTTAACTACCACTTCAGTTAGGATACAGAATGGTCTTATTACTGCAAAGACACTTTTTTATACTACCTATTTATAGTCACACACTTTCCCTACCCTAACCTCTGATAACTACCAATCTGTTCTCCATCACTATAATTTTATCATTTTGAGAATGTTATTTAAATAGAATCAATTATACATTTAAACTTTTAATATTGGCTTTTTTTCACTCAGCACAATGCCCTTGAGACCTACCTGTCCACGTAATTGCTTGTGTCAATGATTTCTTTCTTCTATTGCTGAGTAGTAGTCCACTGTATGGATATACTTGCAGCTTATTTATCCACTCACCTTTAAAAGGATGTTTTGGTTATTTTCAGCTTTTAGCTATTACAGATAGAGCTACTATGAACAACCATGTAGCTTTTTTATTTTGTATGTGTGTGTGTATGTGTGTATACGTAAGTTTTTATTTCTTTAGGAAAAATACCCAAAGTGTAATTGATGAGTCAAATGGTAAATGTATATTGAACTTTTAAAAATTGCCTAATGGAATTTTATGTTCCCATCAGTAATGTATGAAAGATCCCCGTCAACACTTGGTATTGTCAGTATGTTTTTAAAGCCATTTTATAAGCTATCTAGTGAAAATCATGGCTTTAATTTGCATTTCTGTAATTGAAATAATTTCATATGATTATTTGCCCTCGATATGGCCTCTGTGGAAAAGAATTTGTTTTCATCTTTTGCCCGTTTTCTAATTAGTTTTTCTTACCATTGATTTTAGAAAATTTTTATATCTTCTGACAAGTCCTGGTTGAATATATAATTGCAAATATTTTCTCACAGTTTATGACCTGTCTCAACAAGGTATTCCACAGACCAAAAATTTTATATCATTAAAGTCCAATTTATTGATTTTTCTTTCATTGATCGTGTTTTTGGTGTTATATCTTAGAGATCTTTGCCTAACCCCAGTTCATGAAAAACTTCACCTGTGTTTTTCTAAAAGTTGTATAGTTTTACATATTACATTTAGGTTTTTTTTCTTTTTTTTTTTAACCCCAGTGTTCCGTTTATTATTTTTGTTTTTCTTTTCCTGGTTGATTTCTCCTTTCCTGCTCTCTTGTGAGTTACTTGAACATATTTTAGTGTATATTTTTTTCTAAAGTTTTTCAGCCTATTTCATATATTTTTTATAGATGTATAGAAATATGTATGCAACTTTTCTCAATCAACATTTTATCACTTTAAGTGAACATAATTGAGTATTCCATTTTATTTTATCTATAGTTTTTTTGAGTATATCTTTTAAGTAGTATTTTAAGTGGACTCTATAGGAATATTTGTAACCTATATATGTAACTTATCTCTAGGAATTTATGTAACTTACCTCAGTCAATCAACATTTTATTACTTTAAAGAGAATATAGAAAACTTACCTTTGGGTCCCTTTACCCTCCCTCTTTATGATATAGTTGTCTTAAATATTTCTTTACATACATTGAGAAACACATTAGTGTTACAATTTTTTTCTTTCACCCATCAAATATAATATAAATAACTCAAGAACATTTACTTGTATACTTACTCTTTCTATTGTTCTTTCTTCTTTTCTGATGTTCCAACTTTTCTTCTGTTGTTATTTTCTTACCTTACTGTCTCTAGAACTTTCTGTAGTCATTCTTTTAGAACAAGTCTGCTGGTGACAAATTGTCTTAGTTTTTCTCTATATGGAATATCTTTTATTTCACCTTTACTCCTGAAGGATATTTTCACTAGTATAGAATTCTTGATTGATAATTCTCTCCTTTCATCATTTCAAAAATTTTGTGACTTTTACTTTATGTCTCCATGGTTTCTGATGAGAAATCTGCTGTCATTCAAACTGTTGTTCCAATGTTCAAACCATTATAACCCCTGTGTAATGAATCTTTTCCCTCTGGATGCTTTCAAGATTTTCTAGATTTTTTTTCTTCATGTTTAGTTTTCAGAAAATTGATTGTGATTTGTCTTAACCTGGATTTCTTTTTGGTTTATCCTGTTAGTGGCTTACTTAGTTTCTTCAATCTGTAGGTTTATGGCTTTTTTCCCAATTTGAGAAGTTTTTGGTTATATATATTTTTAACACTTTTTCAATCCCTTTCAATCCAGAAAATACTCTTTTTTCTTTACTTTGATGAATGAATGCTAGTTTTTTTCTAACATCCTAATGTTTTACACCCTCACCCCTTGCCAGGTCTCTGTTTCTTCATTTTTTTAGTTTACTTTTTCCTGTTGTTCATATTTTTAAATTTTTAATGAATTATCTTTAAGATTTCTGTTTTTCCCTCTGTTGTCTCCATTCTGCTATTGAGAGCATCCACTGAGTTTTAAACTTTTGGTTATTATATTTTTGAGTTCTAAGTTTTGCATTTGGTTCCTCTTTTTTTTTAAATTAAGTTTATTGGGGTAACATTGGTTAATACAATTATATAATTTTCAGGTGTATGTTATAATTTGACATCTATATATTCTCTTGTGTATTTACCACCCAAAGTCCAGTTTCCTCAGTTACCATATATTTGATCCCCTTTACCCACTTCACCCTCCTCTACCCCCCTATATTTGACCCTTTACCCCATATACCTCTCCCCTCCTCCCCCACCCATTACCCTCTGGTAAGTCTCTGTTTGTTTGACCTGCTCATTTGTTGCTTTTAGGTTTATATCCTACATATAAGTGATATCATGTGATTTTTCATCTTTTTCTGTTTGGCTTATTTTGCTTAGCATGAGTATCTCCTGGTCCATCTATGTTGTTGAAAATGGCAGTATTTCATCTCTTATGGCTGAATAATATTTCATTGTATACATGTACCACAGCTTCTTTAGCCAGTCATCTATCATAGGACACTTCGGTTGCTTCTATGTCCTGGCCACTGTGAATAATAATGCTATGAACATTGGTGTGCAAATATCTTTTGGGGGGTAGAGGGATTGCTGGATCATATGGTAGATCAATTCTTAGTTTTTTACGGAACCTCCATACTGTTTTCCATAGTGGCTGTACCAATTTGCAGTCCCACCATCGGTGTATGAAGATTCCTTTTTCTCTGCATCCTCTCCAACACTTGTCATTACTTGTCCTGTTGATTATAGCTATTCTAACAGGTGTGAGATGGCATCTCATTGTGGTTTTGATTTGTATTTCCCTAATAGCTAGCGATGTTGAGCATCTTTTCATTTATTTGTTGGCCATTTGTACGTCCTCTAGGGATAAGTGTCTGTTCAGGTCCTTTGGCCATTTTTTGATTGGATTTTTGTTGTTGTTGTTGTTATTGAGTTGTATGAGTTCTTCGTATATTTTGGATATTAAGCCCTTATTGGAAGCGTTGCTTGCAAATATGATTTCCCATTTGGATGGTTGTCTCTTTACCTTGTTGATGGTTTCTTTTGCTGAGCAGAAGCTTTTTAGTTTGATGTAGTCCCATTCATTTATTTTTGCTTTTACTTCCTTTGCCTTTGAGGTCAAATTTATAAAATCCTCTTTAACTCCAAGGTCCTCGAGTTTAGTTTCTATGTTTTCTTCTATGTATTTTATTGTTTCAGGTTTTATATTCAGGTTCTTAATACATTTCGAGTTAATTTTGGTGTGTGGTGATAGACAACAGTCTGTAGTTTCACTCTTTAGCAGATGGCCTTCCAGTTTTCTCAGCACCATTTATTGAAGAAGCTTTTCTTTCTCCACTGTATGTTTTTTGTTGTTGTTGTTGTTATTGTTGAAAATTATTTGCTCACATAAACATGGGCTTACTTCTGGACTCTTGATTCTGTTCCACTGGTCCGTGTGTCCATTTTGCTGCCAAATACCATACTGTTTTGATTATTGTCACTTTGTAGGATAATTTGAAGTCAGGCAGAGTGATGCCTCCAGCCTCGTTCTTTTTTTATCAGGATAGCTTTGGCAATTTGGCATCTTTTGTGCTTCTGTACAAATCTGATTTTTTGTTCTGTTTCTTTAAAAAATGCTCATGGGGTTTTGATGGGGATTGCATTAAATCTGTATAATGCTTTAGGTAATACGGTCATTTTAACTATGTTGATTCTTTCAATCCAAGGACATGGAATATATTTCCATTTCTTTGTACCTTCTTTGATTTCTTTTAACAAGCTCTTGCAGTTTTCATTATATAGGTCCTTCACATGTTTCGTTAAATTTATTCCTAGGTGTTTTATCCTTTTTTTTTTTTGCAATTGCAAAGGGAATTATTTTTTCTATTGCTTTTTCACATACTTCATTATTAGATTATAGGAATGCTATGGATTTTTGAACATTGAGTTGGTATCCAGAGATTTTACTGTTTGCTTTTTGTTCCTAGTAGTGTTCATGTGGAGTCTTTAGGGTTATCTATATAGAGAATCATGTCATCTGTAAATAGTGACAGTTTGACTTCTTCATTTCCTCTTTGGTGCCTTTTATATCTTTCTCTTGTCTGATTGCACTTGCTAGGACCTCCAAAGTTCTATTGAATAACAGTGGCGATAGTGTACAGCCTTGCCTTGTTCCTGATCTTAGAGGGAAGGTTTTTAGTTTTTCACCATTACGTATAATGTTGGCTGATGGTTTGTCATAGATGGCCTTTACTATGTTAAGGTACTTTCCTTCTATACCGATTTTGTTAAGTGTTATGATCATAAGTGGATGCTATATCTTGTCAAAGGCTTTTTCTGCATCTATTGATATGATCATATAATTCTTATTTTTTAATTTGTTTATGTGGTGTATCAAATTAATTTATTTGTGTATGTTGAACCATCCCTGTGCCTCTGGGATGAAGCCCACTTGATTGTGGTGTATAATCTTTTGAATATGTTGCTGTATTTGGTTTGCTAGTATTCTATTTAGGATTTTTGCATCTGCGTTCATAAGAAATATTGGTCTGTAGTGTTTGTTTTGTGAGTTAACAGTATCAGGCTTTGGTATTAGAGTAATATTGGTCTCATAAAATGAGTTCGGGAGTATTGCCTCCTCTTTGGTTTTTTGGAAGAGTTTGAGGAGAATTGGTATTAAATCTTCTTTGAATGTTTGGTAGAATTCACTGGTGAAGCTGATCCTGGACTGTACTTTTTGGTTGTTTTTTAATGATTGTTTTAATTTCTATACTGCTGATCGGTCTATTAGATTTTCCAGATCTTCTTTATTCAGTCTAGGAACATTGTATTTTCTAAGTACTAGTCCATTTCTTCTAGGTTATTAAATTTGGTATTATATCCTTTTCATAGTATTCTTGCTATGATCTTTTGTATTTCTATGATGTCAGTCATAATTTCCCCTCTTTCATCCCTGATTTTATTTGTGTCCTTTTCTTTTTCTTTTTTAGTGAGTCTAGCCAGGGGATTTGTCAATTTTATTAACCTTTTCAAAGAACTAGCTCTTTGTTGTATTTATATTTTCTATTTTTTTTGTTTGTTTTCAATTTCACTTATTTCTGCTTATATCTTTCCTTATCTTTCCTTTTGCTGGCTTTAGGCCTCGTTTGTTCTTCCTTTTCTAGTTTTTTAAGATGAAGCATTAGGTTGTTTATAGAGCTCATCCTTGTTTTTGGAGAGGCCTGTGATGATAACAACTTTCATGATTGTTTTTGCCATGTTCCAAAAGTTTTGATGTGTTGTACTATCATTATCATTCGTTTCTATGTATCTCTTGATCTCTCTTTTTATTTGTTACCTGATCCAATTATTCTTCAGTGACATGTTTAATCTCCATATATTTGTGGTTCTTCCTGATTTCTATTTGCAGTTGATCTCTAGTTTCAAAGCATTATGGTCAGAGAATATGGTTGGTATGATTTCAACACTCTTTATTTGTTGAGACTATCTCTGTGTCCCAATATGAGGTCAGTCCTTGAGAATGGTCCATGTGCACTAGAGAAGAATGTATAAGTAGCTGTTTTGGAATGGAAGGCTCTGTATATGTCAGTTATGTTCAGTTGGTCTAACGTGTCATTTAAAGATATTATTTCTTGGACATGGTTCTTTAGTGTAATGGTTAGCATGTCTGCTTTACTCGCAGAAAGTTCTGGGTTCGTGCCCCCAGTGGGGAGTTATAGTTCGTGGTTTATCGTCATGCCACCCTGAACAAGCCCGATGTCTGATCTCAGAAGCTAAGCAGGGTCAGATGTGGTTAGTGCTTGGATGGGAGACCACCTAGGAAGACTGGGTGCTGTAGGCATAAATAATAATAAAATAATAATAATAATAATAATAATAATAATAGGATGTTATTTCTTTATTGATTTTCTGTTTGGATCATCTGTTTATATCCAACAGTGGGGTATTTAGGTCCCCTACTACGATAGTATTTTGATCTGTTTATTCCTTTAGTTCTGTTAGTAATTGCTTTACATATTTCGAGGCTCCCTTATTGGGAGCATAGATATTAATAAGTGTTAAGTCTTCTTGGTACATGATTCTCTTTATCATGTATCTTTCTTTACTTTTTTATTTTAAAGTCTACTTTGTCTGATATTAGTACCACTACTCCAGCTTTTCTCTGAATCCCATTTGCTTGAAATATCATTTTCCACCCTTTCACTTTGATTCTGTATTTGTCTTTGGAGCTGACATGTGTCTCCAGGAGGCAGCATATGGTTGGGTTTTGATTTCTGATTCATTCAGCAACAGTGTGCCTTTTATTTGAAGAGTTCAGTCCATTTACATTTAGGATGATTGTTGAAATATGAGGTCTTCTTATAGCCATTTTATCTTTTGCTTTCTGATAGCCTTGTGGTTCCATTGCTTCTTTGTCCTTGTGTTTATATTTTCCTTATTTTGGTTGACTTTGTGTATTTTGCCTCTGGTTCTTCTTGTTTTATGTTACATACTTCAGGTCTGAATCTTTAGCGTATGGTTACCATTACGAATATGAAAAGGATAGCTCTATATATATACAGTCATCCATTTTCTTTTGTGTGTGCCTTATTTTATTTGCCTTTGTGAATTTGGGTCTTTGACTCTTCCCCCTTTCAATCATTGTCATCTCTTTTTGTCTCTGTGTGCTGAACGTTCATTACTGTCTTGCTACAGAAATTCTCTTCCTATTATTTAAGCTTATAATGCCCTGCTCTTAGTAAAGACTGAACTCCTCTGCTTCTATATGTCTGATAGTCATTTTACTCCTAATTATTATTATTATTACTTTTTTCATTTTTTTTAGGTGAGTTTGTAATTCTTAATCTTTTCTCTATTTTCACCAAACCCCCAACACGCCTTCCATCTGGTGACCATCAGAATGTTCTCTGTATCTGTGAGTTTGTTTTTGTTTTGCTTGTTTATTTTGTTCTTTAGATTCCACATGTATGTTAAATCATATGGCATTTGTCTTTATCTGTCTGACTTACTCCACTCAGCACAATTCCTTCTAGGTCCATCCATGTTGTTGCAGATGGCAAGATTTCATCCTTTTTTTTTTTTTTTTTGCCTGACTAATATTGTGATATGTACCACCTCTTTATTCGTTTATCCATTGATAACACCAAGATTGCCTCCATATTTTGGCTATTGTAAATAATGCTGCAGTGAACATATGGATTCATATGTCCCTTCAAAGTAGTGTTTCTTCAGATAAATACTCAAAAGCAGTACTACTGGGTCCTTCATTGTCTCTTCTTATAACTTTTGTTTTAAAGCCTATTTGTCTGGTATAAAACTGCCTTCTTTGTTGCTTTTAAGATTCTCTCTTTGTCTTTTAACTATAACATTTTAATAATGATAAGTCTTGGAGTAGGCTTCTTTGGGATCATCTTGATTGGGCCTCTCTGAACTTGAATGCCTATTTCTTTCTCCAGGTTAGGAAAGTTTTTTGTCATTATTCCTTCAAGTAGATTTTCAATTCTTTGCTTTCTCTTCTCCTTCTGGTACTTCTATACAAATGTTGGTATACTTGATGTTGTCCCAAAGGCCCCTTGAACTAGCTTCATTTCTTTAGATTCTCCTCTTTTCTTGCTGTTCTGATTGCTTTTTTTTCTTCCAAATCACTGGTTTGGTCCTCTGCTTCATCTAATCTACCATTGATTTCTTCTATTCTTTACTTCAGTTATTGTATTCTTCATTTCTGACTGGTTCTTTTTTGTTTTCTATTTTTATGTTTTTTTTTTCCTATCTCTTTGCTGAAGGTCTCAGTGAGATAATTATTCATCCTTACCATCAGTGTTTTGAACTCAGTATCTGGTAGATTGCCTGTATCCATTTTGTTTAGTTCTTTTTCTGGAGCTTTGTTGTTTTCTTTTGTTTGGGACATGTTTCTTTGTCTCTTCATTTTGGCTGCCTCCCTGTGTTTATTTCTATGTATTGGATAGAGCTGCTGTGTCTCCTGGTTTTAGTAGGTGCCCTTTAGTAGTAGATATTCTTTGGGACCCAGTGGCACAGTCTCTGTGATCACCTAAGCTGGGTGGTCCACATGTGTTCCTTCTGTTGGTTGTGTGTACCCTCCTGTTGTAGTTGAGCCTTGGTTGCTGTTTGCACATCCATCAGAGGGATTGATACTCAGGCTGATTGGTTATGGGGACTGGCTATGACTATAGTGGAGGAGTTATTGTGCAGGAGCTGACCCTACAGAGCAGGATTTGCTTTAGTAGGTCTCTGGTGCCTGTCCAGTCAGCCCTTTGGGTGTGTCATTTGTGGAGGTGGTTTAGGGCTGCTTTTTTGTTTTCAGAGGCTGGCCATCAGATGTGTTGGTGGTCTGACTTCTTGGGAGGGGCTCTGTTGCAGGCCAAGGTCAGCTGCTGCCTGTGCCCTGCTCAGGGTCACTTGGTATGTGCTACAAAGTGATCTGAAGATGGGTGCCACTTACGCTGTGCTTGGAGGCTCCTGGCAGTTGGTAAGCTGCAGACGGAGGTTAGCAGCTGCTAGTGCTGGGCTTGGGGTTGCTCAGGAATAGGTATGAGGCACACTAAGGCCTGATGCTGTTTGTTTGTGATTTGGGAACCTTTGAGAGATTTTAGGAAAATCTGCAGCATAAGCCAAGACAGGCCATTTGTATGGAAAAGCCACTGGAAGGGGCTGAGGTAGGGTGGGGTCTCAGGGTGTCATCAAGGTGAAACAATTTGTGTTAGCCATGTTGATGGAGACTTGGGTATGGTGCCAGCCTGTATCTTCCTGCTGGATGTGGGGAGGACCAAACAAAGAAACAATGGCTCTGCCAGCACTTCTGTCTGGGAGAAAGTTGCCCCGCCACCCCTCTCCTTAAAGCCATACAATTTACTTCCTCCCATATGTCTTTGGCACCTTTCAAGCTGCTTGCTGCCCCAGCACTAGAGCTCAAAGTGAGTCCACCAGCAAGTAAGTCTGTACATGGGCCCTTTGAAAGGAGCGCCTGAGATCTAGCACCCTTCCATGTCACTCAACCACAATGTCTACTGGTTTTCACAGCTGGAAGATATGAGGATTTCTCTTCATGGCCTGGGCTGGGGAGCTTGGTGTTGGATTGTGACCCCTGACAACTCAGCGGGGAGCCTCTGCAGCTGAGATAGCCCTCCAGAATGCCCTCACTGCCACACATGGATGTGGGACCAGTCTCTGTTCAGCATTTTCTGCTCATCCTACCAGTGTCGAGTTGGCTTCTTTTGTATGTTCTTAGGTGTAGGACTTCTGTTCAACTAGACACCAGGAAATTAATAATGGTTGTTTTGTAGTTTAGTTGCAATTCAGATGTGGTTGTGGGAGGAGGCAAGCACAGCATGTACCTACTTTGCCATCTTAACCAGATGCCCCAGGTGTTCAGAGTCTTTATCTGTCTTACTACTATATTATTAGTGCCTAGAATTGTGCCTGATGTAGAAAGTGCTTAAAGTATTTGTTGAAGGACAGCCTTGCTTTGTAGTTAGAAGGTTTCATTATGCTCTGAAACAAATAAACAAAACCTCTTGGCTTATTAAATACCTAATTCCTTTCCTGAAAAACATTGTATATGTTAATAGCAGGGTGAACATGAAGGATAGCTAACGGAAGCAGGAAATATCAATTAGATAAAAGAGTCTGACAACACATAAGCTCAAGTTCTGTTGATATAAGCAAGAATATTGCCTTTAGGTATTGCATTTGAATCCTTTACTTTCCTTGACACCTCCACATTCTTCCCCCTGAAAAGGGCATAATGTTTTTCTGTACACCACTTATTTTTTATGTATGTGTATAACTGTGCATTGCTTAAAAATTAGAAAATACAGATAAGTATAAAAATTAAAACTATTCATATCTTTAAAATGATGATTCTAATAGTATCTACAGAGTTGAGAGAAGTAAACAAGTTTATTTTGTAAATTACTAGAACAATGCCTAGTGCACAGTGAATCACTATGTAGATGTTTGTGTACTAAAATAGAATAAAATCCCACAAGTGAAAGACATTCATTATTCATGTTACACACATACACATATACATCAGAGATTAGATTATTCCTTCAAGAATGTTCTCAGTGATAGTGAGGAAAAGGAATTGAGATAATGAACTTTGTTAAACAATGAAGAAACATAATCTTCTCAGTGTTATTTAGAGAGTAAATAGCATTAATCAGTATTCAAATATAATTGGGTTTTCTTTGTGTTTCTTATTGATTTGTAGGAGTTCTTTGAATAGTCTCAACCTTAATGCTTTTTTAATGTTGCAGTTATCTTCTACTGTGCTCTATGCTGTCCTTCATTAAACAAATATCCTGAATTTTAATATAGTCAGTTGCACAATTTTTTTACTTAATTGTGATTTTAAGAATTTTTTATTCACTCCAAGATGTCAATGAGATATTTAAATTTTTTAAAAATGTTAAGTAGTTTTATTTTTCACACTTAGTACTGTAATCCAATTTGATTTTTTTTTTTAATGGTGTGAAGCAGGGTTTGTCAAACTACAACCCACAGTCCAAATATGGCTCAAATATGGCTAAATTTTGTACAGCCTGTGAGCTAAGAATGGCTTTATATTTTTAAATGGTTTAAGAAAATTGAAGAATAATAATACTTTGTGCTATGTGACAATTATATGAAATTCAGTTTTTAGTGTTCATAAATAAAGCTTTACTGGAACTAAGCCATGTTCATTCATTTATGTATTATTGATGGCTGTTTTGTGCTACAGTAGTAGAGTGGAGTAGTTGCAACAGAGACGGTATGGCCTGCAAGGCATAAAATATTTATTATCTGGCCCCTTCACAAAACAATTTGTTGGTCCCTGATGTAAAGATATAATTTTATTTTTCTGCTTATGATGAGTTAGTTTCTGTTAGATCATCAACCAAAATACCCATTTTTTTTCTTCCATTGATTTGTGATACAATATATTCTTTGTTTGATTCACTATGGTTTTGTGAGTTTTAGCCATTTAAACTATGAGGGTCCTATTTGTGATCAGCATTAACTTTGTCTATTCTGGATATAATTGATTATTATTTTCTTATTTATAACCCTTTTCTCTTAGTCTTTGAGAAAAGTCCCTCTTACATCATACTGCAAGTCATCACATGATGTTTATTTAATGTAATAAATACACCTAGAGGTAGAGGTCTGAATTTGGCAACCTCTTATAGTCCCTTCCTTTTTGTTTTTTTTTTTTTACGAAAAAGAACTCTGGTTTAATTTTCATGACTGTAACAAGAGTGTGAATCAACATTTATTGAGAGACCATATGTGCCACTCTAAATTACACTATGTGTTTTAGCGATATTCCAAGCATATAGGAAAGGTTAGAGAACAGTAAAACATACACCATGTATTTTTATCTGTTACTTTATTTAAACCTAACTACCACTCTATGAGGTAGCTATTTTAGTCCCCATTTTTACAAATGGATTATAAAATGGTTAAATAACTTGCCAAGTAGAGAACACTGGAGCCAGTATTCAAACCTGTCTGCTTGACTCCAAAGCTCATACGCTTCCATATAAAAGCTGACAAAATTAAAATGGAAGATCATATTGTTTCTTTATGAATTTCCAATATGTCAGATCAAATTCCTCATCATCCTCATTTTTTTTGAGAGTATCTTTATTCCTTTTAAGTTTTTTTTTTTCTGAAAACCTCATTGTTTTGAGTTCTCTCATATGTTGTAACAGCAGGATCCTTTGTCAACCATCCTGTTCAGAATAAATAGCCTTTGCTATGCCAGCATGATTTATTGCTGCTACTTCCTTTCTTTATGTTTTGAGTAATTTTATCATAAAAAGATACAAAGTGTTTTAGACATGTGCAAATGCCTGAGTGACTAGAGCAGTTCACCTGGCTGCTTGGCCAATTGCCTGTGAACAGTGAGGGCTCCATTTGATAGCTGAAATGATAGGAGAAATTAGGTTTCTCAAACAAGGTCAGTTTACCGAATCTCATCACCATTTCTCCTTTCCCCTCTAACAAACCCCACAGAGAGATATCAAAGGGTCAAAAAGAAATATATGATTTACTTATGTTTTTAGAGTAAACTCTAAGTTATTGTGATGATGGCAGGAAGAACTTGTGTAGCAAGGTCCCTTGCTGAACAGGTGGTGCTAATTGTAAATCGCTTTTTTGGAGAACTTTGAAAATGGATTTTACATCTGTATGTATAAGATTCTTTAATCTTTAAACTGCCTATAAGCATAGAGTATACTGGATGCTTTCTTTTTTAAACCAGGTGCTATCTTAAAAATATTATATTTATTTAATTATGAGAAAATGTAATTTCATTAGAAAAAATTTGAAAAATAGAGGAAGAAAAAAATCACCAACAATCTTGTCACTCGAATAGAAATACTAAAAATATTTTGATGTATTTTATGCCTTTTTTATCTTTTGCATTAACAAAACAACTTAGAGCTAATCTTCCAAATAATATCTTAACATCTTTTCTGGATGCAAGGCTATATGATTTATAGTGATGACGCCAGAGAATTTCAAAATTTGTATGCTTCTAAAATCTACTCTGGAAAAATAGTTTTTGCAGTCTTCTTGATTTACTTAGCTTTGTAGTTGTAAGAAGTAATGACCCTATTTCTTTTGAGCAGTTAGATTTGTGAGAAATATATTTTTCTCTGTAAATTTCTAGAAATTAATGATAGTTTTTAAAAAAAGTTTGATGCTTTGGCAAATCACCATGGTTTTTGGATTGTCTTATATACAGACATTAAATGTATCATTTGAGGATTGATTATTTTTGGTTTCTCTGATAGCACAGGTAATTAAGTTGTTGTACTCTTATGTAAATTAGGTAGCTAGAAACTGTAGAGAGCTAAGAGAGCAGAGGAGGCATCTGAAAATGCAAAGGAGAAGGCTTGCAGAAATGACCAACTCAGCTGGTTATAGATTAACCACATCCTAGAGATCTTTAAATGGCCTTCTAGAAACTCTTGCCATACCTACAAGACAAGGGATGTGTAAATAGGTAGGACCAGTAGTCCAGGAATTCCTTCCCTGTTGCAGTCTCCACCCAAAACTCCCCTCCCCATCCTGAATCAGGAGATGCAAGTAGAACCTCAGACAAAGGAATAAAGTGCCCCTTGCATGGACAGTGCAGGGATATATAAGCTGTAATAAATCTAACTATGGGGAGCTCGTGCTTTGGTGCTGTTAAGCCCCATGTGCTCTGCTGGCTAATAAATTCTCCTTCCTCTAACAAAGTTGTCTGAGTGTTCAATTTTCTCCAGTGGGTATTGCTTCCTGCAACAAGCCATTTTCAGTCTTATTTTTTCTTCCATATAAATATGACTAAAATGCACACAGAGGTCTCAACTATGCATTCATTCCTCCTGATGTTTTTGAATGTTTACTATGTATCTAGCATTGTTCAAAATTCTTGGGTTCCAGGGATGAATAAGAATAATTTCATAAACCCCCTGTTCACCTATATAAAATTATTAGGACTTTACATGCCTCTTTTATTTGATTAATATTTTGGGTATATTATTTTACAATTTTACTTAAATTTTATTCATTTAAAAATATGTAACACAAAAGTTACCAAAAATACATAGTAAAAAGTTTCTTTTCCAAACCTTTTCTCCCATCCACCTAGGAGAAATGAAATGTAAATATTTTAAAGGCAGGGATGATTAAATTTTTAAATTTTAGTTTTGAAAAGGAAATTCAGTTTTGAAAAGGATATTTTTATTTATTGAGTACTATGTGCCAGGCACTTTCCAAATATCTTTTTTAATCCTCTTAGTATCCTTTAGTATTATAACAATTTTATAAATTACAAACAAGGGCCCAATGAAATAAAATCATATAAATCCTAAGTTACATAGCTAAGAAAAAAGAACTAAATTCTTCAGAGCCCATTTTTTTTATCAGCTATCTTGTAGAAAATAATGCTTTAGAATTCAAATTGAGTTTACATTGAGGTCATTGTTTTTTCCTCAGAAAATGGCTAAGAAGTAGATTTTTACCCCAATTGATAATGATAAACTTTAGTAACTAGTGAAGGAAATTTGGGAAAAGATATGAAGAAAACATTATAGTTTTTTAATGATACACTCAATATTTAGTTGCTCATATTAATATAAAAGAAATAATAATTTTATCTTAAATTTACACTTTATTATGGATTTATTGCCACAAATATGTTTCACTCAGGAAAAATTTGCATTCCCTGAACAAATACCATCTGGCAGGAAAGGAACATTTTTGGTGTGAAGGGCAAAACAATTTGGCATTGAAAAGTTGCCTCACACTATATAGTCCAGATTGATTATGTAACATTCATAGGTTAACTCTACTATGAAAATGTCTTCAGCATTCGTTGACAGTTTATTGACTAACAGTTTGACAAATATTCTCTTCCATTATTCATAAGTATAGTAGCTCATTCTCCTAGGTAAATGTTGTGACAGCTAGAGTATAGGAGACAGTTTCTAAAACACTAATCTATTTGCTGTTGAGTAAAATGCAAAAAATCAGTACATTTATAGAAGTACACAAATCTTAAAATATTTGGCATGATATAGGAAATTATGTGGTTGTTACTAAAATGTTTATATTTTCTCCATGAATATGTCTAGATATTTACTTAAATCTTGTGGCAGAAAGATGCATGGCCTTTTTCAGGAACAGAAAGAAAGCCAGAATGACTGAAGTTCAGGTTAAAGGGGGATGTTGAATAGATGTGGACAGGTGGTCGTAATAGCCTCAAGTACTGATGGCAGAGATACAGGCAGTGAGGAAGTGTTTGGTCTTCGTTCTGTCTTATTTCATTTATTTTTATATTTACTAGCGAGCAGAAATCTTTCACTAAGTGGACTGTTTTCTTTGCCTGTTTTCTCTTGTTTTGTAGTTCCAATATTGGAAATGTTAACTTGTTTTTTTTTTTAAGCATCTTTTCATAACATCCTTAGCCTCCTTTTTCTTTAGACACAGATTCCCCACTAAAAACAATAACATTGTCTGTGATCTAGCTGGGCTGCTTCTGTGGAGGGCACAGTTAGCACAGTTCTTTTCTCTTGGGCCAGTTAGAGTTCCCAAAGCAGAGTCTTCCAGACCTATGCTCTGGAGGGCATCTGCCTGGTTGCTAGTGCTCTGGGGGCCACAATGGGGGAAAAGCTAGAGTCTTAACATTCATTTAATAAGATTTCACTTAATTTTTCTGGGTCCAGTATATTGCCCCTGCCCTCATTTTTGCCTGGTATCTCCTAGTTTAATTGTTCCATTTAAGCCTCTTCAGAGAAGATGCTGTCCAATTTCTGCTGAGCTTAGGGAAAGGCATGAAAGTGAGTGAGGGAACCTGGGGCCTGACCTTGTTCTTAAAGAGACTTTCAACTTATTTTTAGTCCCACGTTTATTCCCTACTTCTAGAGATACCTGGTGCTGCCAATTCTTGAGCCTTCTGGGGTTCTGTGATGTGAACTTGCTTCTTTGCTTTCTTCATTGCTGGTTTAGGATTCAGCTTTTTCAGGACTGCTGAAGACAGTACTTGTCTGTCTGCTTTGTAACTTGCTAAAATTTGCTGCATTGTGATGCAGGACAGGAAAACTATTTCTGAGTGGGATGGGGTTGGTACTGACCAAGCCCTGTACCGAGAGAAGAGGGTCCTGAGGGTCCTTTGGCAGAGAGTGTAGAAAGTTTGCTAGAAAAGGGTAACACTCCACAGACAGAGTGTGGTGTTCTCTCAGAGGCAGAGAGTGAGAGGGACAGAGTAAAGGTAAAGGCTCTGAGAGGGACCCTGAGTGTTCAGGGAATTCAGTTTATATGTCATTCTTTAATTCCTATGATTTTAGCTTAAAAGACTTTGTTAACCCATTTCCTTTGATATGGATATACAGTAAGGAAGGGAAAGGGGTGAGAGTATGTAATGTGAAAAGGTAAGAAACAATATGTTGAGTGAAAGGCCTGCTGCAGTTCCCAGCCTTTAATCCATAGGCTCCCCAGGGTTTTAGCCATAGGGAATGACTCTTTTTCCTGTTTCCCCTTCACAGATGTGGGGAATGGGTTGTTAGCAATCCGAGCAGAAATCTTTCTTTGTTCTGCAGGTGTCCTTGTCTGGCTGCAGGGCTCATCAGTGTCTCGCCAGTGCCCTCTCCTGACAAAGCTTAACATTATGTCAGTTAGAAAGGTAGAAATGTTTTTGTATCATAAGCAGAGAAGTGAAAAGTGGATTTGGAGATGAGAAGTAATAAATTGACAACTGGCATAGTTAGTTATTAAGATTATCTTCCAGGTCTTTCCCTCGTTTTTTATTTTTTTTTCTCCGTTTTTTTTTTTTTTTTGTGAACTGTGTGTCTTATTTTGGAAGTGAGTTTAATAAATTTAATACATTAATTGTGAGTTTAATACATTTACATTTTTTATAATTACTGTTAAGATAGGACTTAATTCTTTAATCTCTATATTTTTAATTTACTGCTCATGCTTTTCTTCTCCATTGTTTACCAATCTTGGATAGATAAATTTTTTTTCCTGCTGCTTAAAAGTTATATTCTTTGTTGCTTTCATATCTTGGCTATTGTAGATAATGATGCAGTGAACACAAGGATGCATGTATGTTTTCACATTAGTGCTTTCGTTTTCTTCAGATGAATACCCAGAAGTGGAATTGCTGGATTGTATGGTAGTTACAGTTTTATTTTTCTGAGGAACCTTCATACTGTTTTCCATAGTGGCTGTACCAGTTTACATTCCTACCAATAGTGCATGAGGATTCCCTTTTTTTTCATAGCCTCACCAGCACTTACGTTGTATATCTAAAACTAATATAATATTTTGTGTAGCCGTACTTCAATAAAAGTTACATTCTAGTTTTGTTCTTAGAGTGCCCGTATCCTAAGACCAAAGTTATGTTCATTTATATCTCCTGACATTTTAATATATCAGTATCTGTATCATTTCTCTAATAAGACAAATATCTTAACATACTCTCATGTTTCTTTTGTGTAAAATTTATTTTTCCCTACTCATAATGTTGATTTTTTGTCTAGAATTTTAGTCATTTAAAAATATACTTTTGCTTTATTTTTTAAAATAAAGTTTTTACAAAATGGACAATAATAGATTTTCCTAAGATAGTTGGTCACCCTTATTCCATATGTACCTTGTCATATCTGTTTCTGATTTTCTTGTTGAGAACTTTTTTCTAAGTACTCACTGTTTTCAATAGAGGTTTTTGTGTAGCAACTCTTTTGTGATCTTGTACAACTGAGAATTACACCCTCCTATTTGAATGATAGTTTGGATATAAACATTCTGAGTTCAAAATTTATTGTTTTCAATGTTTTAAAACTAATGCTCTTTAGACTTTTTGTTTTCAAAAAGCCTGATGTAAGTCTGATCGTTTTTTCTTTGAAGATGACCTGTTCTTTCTCGCTATAATCATACAGATTTTTTTTTCCTGATTTTTATATCCTTTAAAATTTGTTAAATTTTTTCTGGTCTAGACTCTCCATGCCATCTGTTCTGAAATCTATAGATTCTATTAACCTGAAGTATTTCATCTTTGGTTCTGGTAAATTTGTCCTCATTATTTCTTCAAATGTTGTCTTTTCTCATGTAAACATTTTCTCTGTTCTTTTGTTGGTTAAATGTTTCACGTTTACTTTTAACCTCTAGAATCTTTTCTTTAATATTCCCTTTTTCTTTATTTTTTTCTGATAACTTCTGAGAGAATTCTTCAGTCTGAGCTTTAAATTAATTGATTTGATTAACTGACTTGTTCTTTAGCTGATATGTTTTTCTTTTCTAATGTGTCCATGTGATTTTTTTTTTTTTTGGCTAGTATTCCTAATATTTTTTTCCCTTGAGTTGTTTATCATGGTTATTTCAAAAAACACAATCTTTGTACATTTTTTGTGCAAATCTTTGTACAAATCAGTAAGGGCCAGCCAGGAGACAGAAACCATACCAGTAATTTGAACATAGAAAAAGTAATGTAAAGAATTAACTAAGGTTGCATGAAATTGGAAAGGCAAAAAAAATAATGGTATATTGTTATAAAAATAGCAATTGCTAGAAGTTGCTCCTACTTCTGGGACTGGGGAAATAAAGTGAAGAGGTTAGAATTATTGAAGTGTTGAAGCTTAGAGGATGGGCCCCAGGTGGCTGGGATCTCGGAAAAGGAACACTAATTAGCTGGTGCTGGTGCCTCAGCAAATATTAGAAAAACTGCAAAGGCAATTAAAGAGGACCAACTACTACCAGAGTAGAGAGATGTTACTAGCATATTGCTCACAAGAACAAGAAAACTGGAGGAAAGCAAATAAGGCACACATGAAAGAACAGGAAATAAGTTTCTTCTTTCTCCTCCAGCCTTACAGTCTTCTCACTAGTACCTCCTACTGGCAGAGTCACACATGGCTCTAGCTGGCCAAGCAGACATGGGGTGGGTAATGCCTCAGCATGAGTCAGAGAGTCAAGTGTAGAGTGTAGGTTTGGAGCTGAGAAATAATAACAATAATTGGCACATTGTTTCTGTTTCAAAACTCTGATCAGATGGTATGTGCTTTCCAGTTTGTTCTCTTTTTCAGTTTGGAGATCAGTGTAAATTCAGCCTACCACAGTCCTGATTTATTATCTTTTAAAAAAATATATGCTGGATTAACGTTGCTGTTGGATTAAAGATTTTTTGCATCTGTGTGTATGGGAGATATTAGTTAGCCTTTTTCTTTTTCTATTTCGGTATACGGTAATAATGCAGGCTTCACAAAATGAGGTGTAAAGTATTCTCTCTCTTTCTATTTTTTGAAAAATAAATGTGTTTTTGTGAAAGATAAGTATCTGTGAAAGATGTCTTATTTATTCCTTAAAGTTTTGATAGATTTTACTATTGAAACCATGTGGGCCTGGAGTTTTCTTTGTGGGAAGGTTTTTACTTTCCAAATTTTCATTTTGAAGTAATTTTTGATTTACAGAAATGTTGCAAAGATCGTACAGAAAGTTGCTGTATCCCATTTACCTAGCTTTCTACAATGTTAACAATTTATATAACATTATGTATTTATCAAAGCAAGTAAAATAGTACTAGTACAAGACTGTAGACTTCACTAATTTTTACTGTTTTTCCCATTAACACCCTTTTTCTGTTCCAGGAAACTAGGATACCGAGTTTCATTTAGTTGTCATGTCTCTGTAGTCTGAAGTTATGATTTTGGGGAAGAATTCTCTGGTGGTCTCACATCAAATCAGGTGGTTACCTTCAATAATATTGTTAAGATGGTATCCATCAGGTATCTCCACTGTGAAGTTACTATTTCTTCCCTTTCCATTCTTTATTGGTTAGAAGTGAGTCACTAATTCCAGTCCCCATTTAAGGGGAGAGGAGTTAAGCTCCACCACCTTTGAGAGAGGAATATCAAAGAATTTGCGGACATATGTTAAAAACAGTGATTAAAAAATATTTTGGGGAGATATTTTGAGGCTTTGCAAATATTCCCTTTCTCCTTTAAGTTTTGAACACTCTCTTACCTGAAGCAGTTATCACAGTGATATTCTAATGGTGATTTTTTATTTCTCTCATACCTTTTACATTTGTTATTTAGAAATTTTCTGTAAGGAAGATATGTACCTTCACCTATATTTATTTATTTATATCAATATGGATTCATGGGGGGAGGTTATAGTCAATTAATTTGTACTCAAATATTTAAGCTTTGGCCACTTGGAGCTCTTTCAGGGTTGTTTCTGTGTCTTTTTGATATGTTTCATATATATTATATGTATAGAGTGCTTCCTTGTTTTATAATATATATATATGTATACACACACACACACACACACACACACATACTTCCTTGCTTTCTAGTATTACAGGATAATCTAGATACATCTTATATTTTCCTTGCCTATTCTGAAAATCAGCCATTTCTGCAAGTAGTCTTAGTTTCTTTGATTGGAAAGTGGTATTTAGAAGCCAAGATCTGGTGCTAGGTGTGCTCACTGCTACTGGTGTGTCACTATTCTTAGGTCCTTTCAGTGGACAAAATGAGCAAATAAATGTGTATATATAACCTGTGTAGATAACACTTATCTATATTTCTATCTATCTACCTATTAATCATCTATCATTTCTACCTATAGTATATAAATATGCATGATTTCAGACTAATATCTTGACTTTAAATGTACAGAGTTTAAGACTTGCTAATCTGTGCAGTGTGAAAACATATTTGTCAATTAAAATACAGGGTTTATGCATAGTTCCTTTTTGTCTTTAGCATTACAATTATCTATTTAAAAGTATCCTTTCCCAATGTTACTTAGGGTAGGAACTTTTTTTTGACATCCTTGTCACTGATGTTATGATATATATTTTGCAGAGTTGGATTGTCATATTCTGCATTCCATTCTAGGATTCCTCTGCCCTTCTGGTTGATTTTTTAAAAATTTGTATACATTAAGATTTACTCTTTATGATGCGAAGTTTTGTGGGTTTTGACAAATATATATAGTCATGTGTCCAGCGACATAGCATCACACAGAACAGTTCTAACACCCTGAAAATTCCCTTGTGTGATCTTTTTATTCAACTTCTCCCTGACCTTAAGGGGAAAGCTTTTAGTTTCTCATAATTAAGTATGATGTTAGCTGTAGGTATTTTGTTTATCAAATTGAGGAAATTTTCTCAGTTCCTGGTGTGTTGAGAGTCTTTATCATGAATGATTGTTGGATTTTATCAAATGCCTTTACTGCACTTGTTGACATAGTCATGTGATTTTTCTTCTTTAGCCTGATGTGATGGATTATAGGAACTGTTTTTCAAATATTGAATTGGCATAGCTGGGATAAATCCAAATTGGTCATGGTATATAATTGTTTTTATACATCGTTCGATTTGATGTGCCAATATGTTGTCGAATATGTTTGGACTTGTGTTCATGAGAGATATTGGTCAGTAATTTTCATTTTTTTCAGTGTTTTTGTTTGGTTTTCATATTAGAGTGATGCTGCTCAAAGAGAATGAGTTAGAACATGTTCCCTTGGCTGTCTTTTCTGGGAGAGTAAAGAGGATTGGTATCATTTCCTCTTTAAGTGTTTCTTACAATTCACAAATGGAACCATCTTGACGTTGGTGACTTCTGGTTTATAAGGTTATTAACTATTGATTCAATTTCTTTAATAGAATAGACTTATTCAGATTATCAATTTCTTCTTGTTTGAACTTTTGTAGGTTATGTCTGTTAAGGAAATTGTCCCATTTCATCAAAATTATTAAATTTCTGGGCATAGAGTTAATATTTATTATCTTCTTAATGCCAGAGAATCAGTAGTAATGGACTGCCTCTCATATCTGATAGTAGTAATTTCTGTTTTCTCTGTTTTTTTAACTAGCTTAGTTAGGGGTTTATCATTTTATTTGTCTTTACAAAGAAAGAATGTTTTTTTTGTCTTAATTTCACGTTTTAAATTTTATTGATTTTTTTCTCTCAGAAATTTTATTAACATTTAATAACAATAAATCATTCAACCTTTTCAAGACTTTATAAAGTTTTTGTTTTAAAGATGAAATTTATTTTAAAAGTTAGCCAATCAGACATGATAAACTTTTATAATGAATTCATAAATTTTTTTATTGTCTATTTTTTTCTTGAGATGACAGTAGCATTACTATGATAGTATTGTTTTCTTTCTTATTCAAATAAATTGTTTACCAGATTAATGGTTATTAGCAAATCTCAATTTTTATTACTCTGCCAAGACGATATAGATACATGATACTTTAAAACTTATTTTTAATTTCCTGTGACTATTTTATAGTAAAAAATTACTTGGTATCAAGTATTCTTATGCTCAAATTCTTGTTTTTTTGTTTGTTTGTTTTTTGTTTTTGTTTTTAGAGGAAGGAGAATTTATTGCTGGTGGAGCGCATGGGCCTTAATAGCACCAAAGCATGAGTTTATATACCTCTGCAGTGTCCAAGTAGGGGTGCATGATTCCTTTGTCTGAGGTTCTACGTGCACCTCCTGACTCAGGATGGGGAGGGGGAGTTTTGGGTGGAGACTACAACAGGGAAGGAATTCCTGGACTACTGGTCCTATCTATTTACACATCCCTTGTCTTGTAGGCGTGGCAAGAGTTTCTAGAAGGCCATTTAAAGATCTCTAGGATGTGGTTAATCTATAACCAGCTGAGTTGGTCATCTGCAAGCCCTTTCCTTTGCATTTTTCAGATGCCTCCTGTCTTCTCTTATTCCCCACTTTGAGACTATAAGCATTCTGTTTTTATGCTGGAATCTTACATTCTCTAATTAAACCATCCTGGGGGATCTCCTGATAGTGGTGGGTAAAGTATATGTGGGCTGCAGCTTGTTGTTGTACTATGGCTTCTATACCTTTTAAGCTTTTTATTAGCTGGGGCGACAGATGTGGCCATATCAGGCAGATTCTTAGGAGTAATAAAAAACTGCTCTTATTAAGATTTTAAACCCACCAAAAGCTGAAAACCATCCTCCAAAAGGCTACTGGAGTTCCATCCGAGCAATACTTGCACGGGTACATGTGCCAGCTTTGTCATCTTTTTGACAAGGTCCTCAACTGCCTGGCCCTGATCATCTATCTGTAGGCAATAGTTGGTGAGATTGAATTTTCTACATATGCCTTCTTTTGCTGAATAGATAGTCCAGTGCTAACCTGTTTTGGTAGATGGCATTTCTCATCTGAGTTTGTTGATGTGCAAGGAGCTCAGGGCTTTCCTAGTCTCATTGGTAATGATTTCTGAGACTGCTTGCAGTTGGGTAATCTGGTTTAACATGTAAATGGAGGAATAGTCTCCCCAAGATCCATCTTCTGCCCAAGTGACAAGCCCATAGTATTGGATTATGCCCTCTGGGGCCTACTCATCTTCCTTCTTGTCTCTTATTTGGAGTTCTCTTTTTATCCGTTGTAAGGGTTATGGTCCCAGGTAACCAAGCAGTTCCCCTTTTTTCAGAGGTAAGAGGAAAAAGGATGAGTTTACCTTGCCAATTACACAGCTCCCTTCCCAATTTCTGGGGAGGTGGATGTAGGCCTTTTTGCTACAAATCCAGTAAAGCCCACGTGGGGTGATCAAGTCTTGGACCCCTTCTAGGATAGGATGATTTCAGTGTCTTTGCAGGTAGACCTGGAAACCCCCTAACTAATTTTCCTGCCTAACTCCTTTCTAAGAGCCCTGGATCCCCTTATTATTAATATGGCTGCTGAGGGAACGGGACGTCTCTTCTTCCATATCTGCTTCCTATTGAGAATGGCTGTAGTCCCTGCCTACTGGGGTTTCATGGCGCTCTTTCTCTTTCTGCCTTAATCAGGGTGGAGTCTTGGGTTTCCTGTTGAAATGCCACCTCAGTCCCTAGACAAGGAAAAGAAGATTCGAACTGGTTATTTAAATTATATACCTATTAATTGCTATTATTGATTTGCCTATTAAGCAAGTAAAGGGAAACAGGCTTGGTTAATATATTTCTTAAAGAGTAAAAAGACCTTTGGCCTAAAGTCCCCTCCCCTCTCAGACTCTAAGGGCCCTGTCTGGCCTAACACCATTTCTGCCAACAATGGGCCGATGACCCTTATCAATAAATAGCCAGAGGATCGAGTCACCAATTTCCGGCAATTGTCAGGATTTGAGACAGAGGGCCTCCCCGCCTCCACCCCAAAGAAAGGAGGGAAGAAAACTTAAGTAGGTTTACTACAACTATCAAGAACTCTGCAAGAGATGTCCCTTATCATTTTCCCCCTCTTGCTTGGTCTCATGTCTATGAGATCAGCTTAAGATGAAATTGATCCCTTTGTTGCTATAAAAAAATTCTTTCCTTGGTTTGGTTTTGTCTTAGGTATCCAGCTGATAAGGGACCTACAGGTGGGAGTACTTTGGATGCAAAAACAAGCAATAACTCCTACAAAGATAAGCAAAATGAAAATAAGAAAAGCTTCCTTTAGCCCAGGGAGACTGACTGAGCAGCCAGGAAGTGAGCGGGGAGAGATCAAGACCGAAAATTCCTGTCATCTGTTCAATATTGGACACAACATCATGCATTTGTTTTACTTTTTCTTCAATGAGTTGTCAGGGAGGTTAAAACAACAGAGATCTTTAAATTCTTTACATCTATGGTATGTCTGAGTAATAGATTGTCTATAGCGGCCCTGTTTTCAAGGATAGCTTCTCTGACCTGTCCTAATTCTTCTCCCATGACATGGATGGCCTGAGAGGTTGCGTTGAAGGCTTTTTCCATGGAACAGGCTATTCTATTGACTTCTATATTTAGGGCAATAGTCATAGCTGGTACAATAAATAAAACAGAGCAGTATATTCATCTGGACTAAGTAAGTGTGTGTCACTATTACAGTGGGAGTCAAGGGTGAATTCCCTGTGGACCCTAGTTGGATACTTTTCAGGCATAAATACAATTAGTCTTTTCAAAGAACATAATAATAAACAGTTTTTCCACAAATAAATCATCCAGCAGGTAAATTTAACTTGTGCATTTGCATAATTTACAGAAGCTACAGTTCAAGTTCATATCCGAGATGTTAAGACATTAGTTAGCAGATTTAGTAAATGTCACACATTTTTCTGCTGGTGTTATAGTAGAAATTTTAAAGAAAGCACAGCCTTGTCTTTCCTGAGTTTTGGATGGGGCCCTTTCTGTTTGCATTGTGGGCTGGCTTTCAACAGACTGTGAGGAGGTAGTTCCCCTGCTAGTAGGAAACCCTGACATAGAGGCTGGTTGACTACAAGTGGTTTAGGCTTAAGTTCCCCACAAACGTGTTTTGTGTGGTAGGCAAGGGGGCTGCCTCCCTTTATGCATGTGTCACAGTTTTCTAGACAAAGCACTCTTCTTCACAGGACCCTGGTCCTGATGTGTGGCCGAGAACTTCATTGCTAGTCCTGGTCTCACAATGAGAAGAGTAAATTACATTAGGCTGACTATTTATGCCTGTCACTGTGAAGTTAGCATTGGAGAGAGGCCCATGGGATGGGTCAGGACAGAGTAGGTAGCCCTAGTATCTAGTAAAAATTCAGTTTTTTCCTTCCTACCATGTCGAGGGTGACCTGAGGCTCCACTGATGTGACTGTGGTGGATTTCTCTAGGACTAGAGCTTGTAAGCACTTGAGTCTCCATTATTGGAAGAGAGAGCAGCCCCTTCATGGGAGGCTTGCTATGTGGGCTAAGGGCTTAGGTGGTCTACCCCTCCCTGGATTCCCACTCGCCTTTCTGGTGCCCTTCCTTTTGCAATATGTGCTTTGATTATGCCTCAGTCCCGACAATGCCACTTATGACCAATCAAGATCCTGGTCCTTCAAGCCTGCAAGGTTTTTATTGCCTAGGGTCCCCTTGAGATGGTCCCTGTATTATGGCAGCTAAAATTTGTGCCCTTTTTGTTCTCTGCTTTCTTCTCTGTCCAGTCCCAGTTATTGGACACGTTAAAGACCTCTGGCACCAAGGCAACCTGTGGGGTTGGGGTCTAGGTTCCAAATTTTGGAGCTTCCTTTGAATACTGGGCACAGACTGAGTTATGAAATGTATAGCCAGGAGTGTCTGGCCCTCAGACTTTGGGCTAATGTTAATATATTCTCTAAAAGCCTCAGAAAACTGGTTAAGGCAACATAAAATACAGAAATTACTTTGATTAAGTAAGGAATCCTTGTTTTCTACTCAGAAAACATTCCGTAACATTAATAGCAGACCAATAGTCTAAGAAACTTTTAAAACACAACTTTAATTTTGCATTAGCTTACTTTTGGCATTTAAATTTCCAATCTTGTTTAGCTTAATCACATAAAATTTCCTCTGAGGATTTCTTTTTACAGACCTTCTGCCACTTTCCTCATTTCCTCGTTCAGTTTGCTGCTTTTCACTCATTGAGACATAACCAACTTTAAAACAAACACCTTTCTTCCTTTCTTTGGGGAGGGGAGGCCCTCTCCCTCAAATCCTGACAATTGCCTGAAACTGGTGACTCAGATCCTCTGGCTATTTATTGATAAGGGTCATCGGCCCATTGTTAGCAGACATGGTGTTCTGCTAATAATAATAATAATGTTAATAATAAGGGGGTTCATGGCTCTTAGAAAAGAGTTAGGCAGGAAAATTAGTTAGAGGGTTTCCAGGTCTGCCTGCAAAGACACTGAGATCATCCTATCCTAGAAGGGGTCCTTCAAAATAAATACCCATACTTTATACCTTATGTTACCAAAAACACACTGTCCTCTGCATCATAATTAGAGCTCTTAACAACCATATTCCATATAACACCGACAAATACAGTTCAGAGGTAATGTGCATACTCATATTTCCCTGTCATCAGTATTTGTAACTTCCCTGTGGGTGCATATCTAGTTTCCTCAGGGAGCGATGAAATGGATGGGGTCCCCAGGGAACTTGGGCCCCCTCAGAGACTGTGGGTGAAGGGGAAGAAGAAAACTCCTGATTATTTTGAGATCTGCACTTATCACATCTAATAAGTCTGGGTCTTGGTAAAGGAGCATAGAAACTTGTACACAGAGGACGTCTTCCTATTTTCCAGTTTCGTGATGTGCAGTGCTATTTCTTATCTGGAGTACCGTTTACAGGCCATACTTTTTGATCCCCCTCCCATCGTCCTCCCATTGTTAGTTTGTTTGGAAGTAGGAGGGTGGCCTATAGGTCCTCGCTGCTGCTGTATTTCACTGACAGCTGGGCTGTGGGGCTGTGGTTCCTGCCTTCCCTGTGGGGCACAAGCTGGGAAGTGCTCCTGCTGCTGGTGAGGAAGGAGGAAAGAAGAATCTCTTCCTAACTGGGAATCGAACCTGGGCCACCGGCGGTGAGAGCACTGAATCCGAACCACTAGACCACCAGGGAGCACAATCCCAGCCCTGTCTGAATATGAAGGTATGTAACTTACCCCAAAAGGATTGCATGTGTGCCCTGTGGTGTGGTGCTGGTGCTGCCTGGAAAGGTGGAAGTTGGGAAGGCGGATGGCAGCACAGGTCTGGGAGTTCTCTCCAGAGTGTTAGTGAGTGCCCCTTTGATTTTTTTTTTTTCCCAAAGGCCTTCTATTGTGTAGATTCCTAGAATAGGGGCTCCTGTTCTCCCTACTTCGTGGAAGGCCCTGAACTTTGTCTCCCCTCCCCACTGCCTGGGAAGACCCTGACCTGTGTCTTCTAACTGAAGACTAGGAGCTCCCTCTCCTGATATCCAATGCCAAAAGATGGCCATTTTATCTCACAAATGGTGCGGAGTTTCTGTGGGGTGAGTTTAACTCCATAGTCTCCTGACTAACCCTTTCTTGAAGTTTTTGACCATCATGGCTATGGGAGTAGGCTTTCTCTGTGTACCTGCATGCCTCCCATGACAGACAACAATCATGCCACATGGAGTGTTGGGGGATAAGGCTGGGGAAACTTTGGAGGAGACGTCACTTGCTTCACCCGTCTCCGGCTGCTCCCCTTGTGGGGAATTTTTAGGCTCCTCTTGGTGGATTGGTATAAACCCCAGACCTGGATCACTGGAGTAGACTCCTAAAGATCCAGTGACACCATCCTAAGCTGTATGAGGTTCGTCACAGAACCATAGATAGGGACTCTACCCTTGCTTTGTGGGGAGGTCATGTCTCAGTCACTCAGCACTCACTCTCTTTCATACAACCTCCCACCATCCCTTAACCTCTCCTCTGGAGAGTCATTCCTCTTAACCTGTGGAGGACGTTTGGTTACTCTCTGGGTGGGGATTGCAACTTCCTTTTGCCCAGTGTTAACCAAACACATTCCACTCTCCGCCTTGTGTACCTGTGAGGTCACAATTTCCCCTAATAAATGTAGGGTACTCAGGTGACCTCGGGAGATGATTAGTCTACCCTTCTGCCTCATGGGGCGGGGCCTGAGCTAGTTACCTGTGCCTGGTTTGTCCTTACTGTGTCCCTGACACGTCCTAGCTTTCTCATTCATCTGTTGTCTGATCCTTGCAAGGACCAGCAGATGGGGTTTCCTTTTCTGTCCTGTGAGGTGTCCACATGGGGTAATCCCTGGTGTGCACTCAGCCAGCGAGTCTGTAGGGCCGGTAGGGGTTTCCCCAGTGAGGTACCCGAAGTCTGCCAAATGTGGGCACCATTCCTCCACGTTTCCCGGCCAACACACCAGAAATCTCTTGTAGGAAGCGACACCCACTGGAGGAAATTGGGTACTCAGACAGCTTTGGTAGAGGAAGGAGAATTTATTGCCAGTGGAGCGCATGGAACTTAGCACCACCAAAGCACAAGCTCTCTTAGACTCAAATTCTAAAAGTAATCTTTAGTCTGAACTAAACTTGGTACTCCAAGATTAAAAAAATAATTAATGATTTTACATAATAAATGTAATTTTAATCATTAAGTTCTTCACCATTGCAATATGTACTTTTATTGAACCCTTGGGCATCTTGAATCATCTGGAGTTGTGGGATCTCCTGTCTGGGTTTCTATTTTTTTTTATTCTTTGTTTTTAGCTTGCTGGAAAGCTATGGCTGATGCTGCCAAGAGCAGGATCTTCTCCTTCCTTCATCTTCACTTTCTTCTACTTCAGTTTTTTCTTCTGGTTCAGGGATTCTTTTTTCTTTTTCTCTTTGTTCTTTGGAGGTTTATGTTCTCCAAGCATATTTTTAGGACAGGTATAACTTAAGTGTCCACTTTCTCCGCAATCATAACACTCAGATTTATCAAAGCAGCTTTGTCTTCAGATAAACTCAGCTGCTCTTACATTGCCAATAGCAATGCTTGGCTTCTATCACTCTACCAAATAACTGTTGTTTATTGCTCTGGTACAGTTTTAGTCAGAGTCCTTATCCAAAAATAAAATAAACGCAACCCCCTTTATCCTTCCTGGTGTCTTTATCTTTCCCTCTAGTAACCTTTATAACTTTGCCATACTTGGAAAATATACTGTGCTTTACCCGGGGCCAATTCACCATTCATTTCTTCATGTGGGGGCCAGGGGTCAGAAGAAAACAAACCCTCTGCTAGGTTGGGGCTCAGCTCTGACTAGCTGTCGCGGTGGCTTGGGCCTCACAGGTACTGGGAGAGGTCAGGTGTCGCAGATTTAGCTGATTTAGCTGCATCTCAAAAATTTTGATAGATTATTTTTCATTTCCAATTCGTTTAAAATATTTAAAATGTCTCTTGAGATTTCTTGATCTGTATGTTATTTAGAAGCACGTTTAATCTCACGCTAGTTTTGGAACTGCAGTTTGATTACTGATTTCTAGTTTAATTTCACTGGGAACTCAGAACATACTCTGTATGATTTGTATTCTTTTAAACCTGTTAAAGAGTGTGTTGTGGTCTATATTGGTGAATGTTCCATGTGAGTTTGAGAATAATGTATATTCTGCTGTTATTAGATGAAGTGTTACCGAATGTCAATTAGATCCATTTATTGATGATGCAGTTTAGTTCAACGATATCCTTACTGATTTTCTGCTTGCTGCGTATGTTATTGACTGAGGCGTGAAATCTTTAACTGTAACAGTGGATTCGTCTATTCTTTGTGGCTGGTTACCAGTTTTTGCCTTTCGTATTTTGACATTCGGTTGTTAGACACATAACACATTAAGGATTATTCTGTGTTCTTGGACAGTTGATCCCTGCATCTTTATGGAGTGCCCCTCTATCTTTGATAATTTTTCTTGTTCTGAAATTGACTTCTGAAGTTAATGTGGGTACTCCAGCTTTCTCTCTACTAGTGTTAACAGTATGTCTTTCTCTATCCCTTCACTTTTAATTTATCTGTGTCGTTACATTTAAGGTGGGTTTTTTTATAGGCAACACATTGTCGGCTCTTAGTTTTTGCAGTCTACCTTGACAGTATCTATCTTTTAATTGGTATACTTCGATCATTCACATTTAAAGTGATTATTAATATAATTGGATTAATAGCTACCATATTTGTAACTATTCTATTCTTTTATTTATTTTTTATTTTTGTCCTATACAATTTCACTCTCTTCTCTGGTTTAAATTCAACATTTTATATGATTTGATTCCATATTCTCATCTCTCATAGCATTTGAATTATAATTCCTATAAAATGTTTAAAATGTTTTATAATGATTGTTGAAAGGTTTGCAAGGTACATTTACAAGTATTCAAATTCTGCTTTCAATAACGCTGAGCCATTTTAGAGATAGTGCAAATACCTTATAACAGGGTATTCCCAATTCTTCCCTCCTATTCCTTAAAAATTAGTCGTTTATTTTACTTATCCATAAACTATAATCACCAAATACAGTGTTACTATTATTTTGAATAAACTTGTCTGTTAGACCAATTAAGAACAAGAAAAATGAAAGATTTTACTCTTTTATTCATTTTCTAATGCTTTTCTTATTTTATGCAGATGTGTTTTCAACTTTCATAATTTTCTTACCCCTTTTTTAACATTCCTAACAAGACATGTCTGTGGATGATTAATTCCCTCAAGTTTTGTTTTTCTGAGAAAGTATGAATTTCCTTTAATTTTACTGGATACAGAATTCTAGGTTGGTGTTTTTTTTTTTTCTTTCAACACTTTAAATATTTTACTCCACTTTCTTGTTTGCATGGTCTCTGAGAAGTCTAGTAAGGTATTTGTTTCTCTGTAGGTAAGGTATTTGTTTTCATTCTGGCATTTTTCAAAAAAAATTTTTTTGTCTTTTGTTTTCTGCAGTTTACATAGTATTTGCCTAGTTGTATTACTGTTATTACTATTATTAATTTAATGTTAATCCTTCTTAGTGTTCCTTGTTCTTGTAGGAGTGGTAGTTTTATGTCAATCTTAATTTTGGAAAATTTTCAGTCATTATTACTTCAAAGAGTTCTTCTGTTTCTTCCTCACTTGTCATTCTCTTATTCACATTACATGTATGTCATACCTTTTGTAACTGTCCCACAGTTCCTGGACATTCTGTTCCATCTTTTTCTTTCTTTCTTCCCTTCATCTTTTAGTTTTGAGAGTTTTTATTGACATATCTTCAAGGTCACTGATTATTTCCTTGACTGAATGCAGTCTACTGATGAGTCTATCGAGGATGTTTTTCATTTCCATTACAGTGTTATTTATTAGCTTTTCCTTTCATTCTTTCTTAAACTTTCCATCTCTTTGCTCACACTACTCATCTACTCTTGCATGTAATCCACTTTTCCCATTAGAACCCTAAACATATTAACTCTAATTACATTTATTAATCAGATGACTCTAAAATCTCTGCTATATCTGAAACTGGTTCTGATGAGTGCTTTTTCTGTTCCACTGTCTTTTTTCTTGTCTTGTAGAATACATTGCATTTTTTGGTTGAAATATATACAAGATTTATCAAGTAAAAGAAAAGTAGATAGATAGCACTTTTGTGTCAGGTTTTATATTTATCTGGCTAGGAATTAGGCTGTTTTTACTATTTGGTGTAGCTGTTGTGTCAGAGAATAGAATTTCTTCTATTACCTATTATAATATATATATTATATATATTATATTATATATTTTATATATTATATATTATATATATTATATTATATATTTTCTAATTTAAAAATTATGGTGGAATACAGAAACATCTTAGCCATTTTTCAGTGTACAGATCAGTGATATTAAATACATTTATAATGTGCTACCATTACTACCATCTATATCAAGAATGTTTTTAATGTTGTTAAGACTGCAACTGCAGTCATTTCCCTGATGATTAGTGAGATTGAACATGTTTTCATGTGCTTACTGGCCATTTGTATGTCTTCCTTTGAATTGTTTTTTATTGTTTTTGTTTAGTTATAGTCCTTTATATATTCATTGCTAATTAGATAAATGATTTGTGAACATTTTCCCCCACTCTGTGGCTTGCTGTTGTACTTCACTGATATTGTCTTTTGCTGAACAAAATTTAAAAACTTTGTGAAGTTCAGTTTGTCTATTTTTTCTCTTTTATAGCCTTTGCTTCTGATGTTATATCCAAGTAATCATCGCCAAATCCAAGGTTTTGCACTTTTTGTCTTATATTATCTTCTACGAATTTTATAGTTTTATGTCTTAACATTTGCACACAGTATTAAGTGAGGGTGCAACTTAATTTTTTGCATGTGGATATTCAGTTTTCTCATTTGTTGAAAAGACTGTCTTTCCCCCATGTAATGGTCTTGCAATCTTTGTCAAAAAACATTTGACTTTATATGTGCAGGTTTATTTCTGAGCTCTATTTTAGTCCAGTAATCCGTATCTGTCTTTATGACAGTACCGCACTGATTAATGTAGCTTTTAGTAAGTTTGGAATCAGGAAGTGTCAGTCCTCCAGCTTTATTCTTTCTCTTTAGGATTACATTGGCTGATCAGGGGAGATTCCGTATGAATTTAGAATAGGTTTTTGTATTTCCACATAAAACATGGGTTTTGATGAGTTGAATTGAATCTGTAGATCACTTTGGATAATATTTGAATATTTATCTGTAGTTTTTTTGAGTCTTTGTCTGTCTTTACGGTAATGGTGGCCTCAAAAAAATGCATTAAGAAGTGTTCTTTCCTCTTGAATTTTTGGGAAAGTTGAAAGGATTGGTATTAGTTCATCTTTAAACGTTTGGTAGAATTTACCAGTGAAGGCGCTGGGTCTAGGCTTTTCTTTGATAGAGATTTTTGATTAGTGATTCAATATTCTTAAGAAGTTATAGGTCTAATGAGATTTTCTATTACTTTGTGATTTCTTGCGGGGGGGGGGTTGTGTTTCTGGGAATTTGTCCATTTAATCTAGGTTGTCCAACTTGTTGGCATACAATTTTTCATAATACTCACATTCCTTTATATTTCTGTAGAATAATAGTAAAGTCCCCCCTTTGATTTATGATATTAGTCAGTCATTTAAGTCTTCTCTTTTCTTTAGCCCATCTAGCTAAATGTTTGTGAATTCAGCAAATCTTTTCAAGGAACCAGCTTTTAGTTTTATTAATTTTTTCTATTGTTTTCTGTCCTCTATTTCATTTACTTCTTTATTATTTTCTTTCTTCTGGTGGCTTGGGGTTAACTTTTTTTTACCCTAGTTTCTTATTTTGTGAAGGTAGGTTATTGATTTTAAACCTTCTTTGTTTTTTAATGTGTTTATAGCTATAAATTTCTTGCTTGGCACTTCTTTGGCTAAATTCCATAAGTTATGGCAGATTTTTTTTTCACTTGTTTCTGAGTATTTTCTAATTTCCCTGGTATTTTCTTCTTTGATCCATTGTTTTTTTTAAAGACTGTGCTATTTAATTTCTACAAATTTGTGAATTATCTATTTTTCCTTCTGTTAATTTTTCCACTTCATCTTGTAGTCAGAAAAAATATTTTATATGATTTCTATATTTAAAAATCCATAGAGACTTAATTTATGCCATAACATTTTGTCAGTACTGGAAAATGTCCTATGTGAACTTGAGAAAAATGTTTATTCTGTTCTTGTTGGATAGAGCATGCTGCATGTTTGTTAGGTTTAATTGGTTTATTATGTCTTGGTGTCAGTGATTTCATTTTGGAGTTTGTTGATCTTTTTGAATCTTTATATTTATTTTTAAATCAAATTTGGGAAGTTTTCAGCCATTATTTTTTGAAATTTTCCCTCTTTTTAGCTCTCTCTTCTTCTGGAATTCCCACATCAAGCCTATGTTGGTCTACTTGATGTTTCCCATAGGTCCCTTTGGCTCTGTCACTTTTTTTCAATCTTTTTTTTGGCCCTCAGATTCAGTAATTTTTCTTGTTCTGTCTTTATGTTTGCTGTTTTCTTCTCCCTTCTCAAAACTGCTTTTGAATCCCTCTAAAGATTTCTTGTCAATTATTGTACTTTCAGCTCCAAAATTTCTTTTTGGTTTCTTTTTAGGTTTTCTATCTCTTTATTAATATTTCCTTTTGGTTCATATATTGTTTTCTTGACTTTCTCCACAACTTCCTTTAGTTCTTTGAGCATGTTTAAGATGGTTGTTTTAGTCTTTATCTAATAGGTCTGCCATCAGGTTTTTTCAGGGACGGTTTTTGTTGATTTCTTTTTTTCCCTTTGAATGGGTCTTACTTTCCTGTTTCTCTGTATGCCTAGTGATTTTTTCTTGTTGTTGTTGGAAACTGGACGTTTGAATCTAATATAGTGATAACTCAGGAAATATAGATTCTCCCCCTTCATCTAGTTTTTTTGTTTTCTGTCGAAAGACAGGATCTTTTTAATTTACCCTGGAACCTTTAAGATGTATTCAGGTTGCTTCAGGAACAGGTGTACAACTACCTGCCATGGGGTTGGGGATGGGTAGCTGCTACCATGCTAAAAGCTCAAATTGATTGAAATTAACTGCGATGTATAATTCAAGCCTTCTCCTGAAGTTGAAAGCCTTAGTAGATTCCAGATTTCCAGAATAGTTTTGTCAGACAGATTCTGCCATTGCCGTCTAGATGGGGAGAATGATTTCTGTTGCTTTCTACTAAACTTTCCAGAATACTCTTTTTTGTTGTCTTTATTTTTGTCATTCAGTTTTGTGTTTCCCTAGAGACTCTTTACTAAATAGTGTCTGAAGCTTGCAGTTCTTTTAGTTGTGATCCCCTGTTATTATTTCAAAATTCTACTGATTTGGTGGTAAAGTGTTGATACAGGAGGAACATTCAATAGTCCTATAATTAGGTCTCAGTCTTTTGGTGAGCTGGAGTTGGGTGTTTCCCTTTCATTCATGTAGAAGGCTAGAGGGGGCTGTGGTTTTATATTTTCCTCCTTCCACATCAAAGGCTAGAGGGTAGTAACTGGGTTTTTACCGTCCTCAGTCTTGTTTGGTTTTGGTAAATCTCCAGTTGGTTAGGCTCTGGTAAAATATTTTCCCTTGACACTATATTTTTAGGAGAGTACAGAGCTCTGGGAGTGCTTCAGAATGGTTACTTTCCCTCCTTCTGCTCGGTGCAGGAGGAGATTTTTTTCTGATTTCAGTGAGCAACTGATAGGGCTCCTGGAGGTAAAATTTATGGAAGTGTGACTGAACCCCTTGGAATTTTAACCTCTTAATCTACACTAAAGCTTCAGCAATTGCTCAATTATAGTTATAAGTATTCCTACAGATACAGGCTCCAGGTGTAGGCTTCTGTTCCTGGGCCTGTACTCTTGGTAAACTGTGCTACTCTGTATCTGTTTGCCTGTTTCTCTAGTTTTGGGTCCTGCAGTTTGCTCTGTGACCTAAATTCTTGATGGCTTTAAGAAAAGTTGTTGATTTTCAGTTTGTTCAGCTTTTTTTCTTATAAGGATGGGAGTAATGGTTTCCATGCTCTTTATGTATCAAATTGAAACTAGACTGCTCTCATACACTTTTTGAATGCAGGAATGTAGTTCATTGTCAGTAATGTTACTGTGTTGTCAAGTACATAATTTTTCATATCAGTTATTTTCTCAACATGAATTTAATTATGGTCGGATACTTTGAGGTTGATTTTTATCTAAAATATTGGAAAGGAGAATAATCTTATACTTGTGATTCATTTAAAGACAGGATAAATATGTATATTGCCATATTATGATACATATTTTAATGGGAAGCTGATGCAAATTTATATATAGATTTTTTGCAAAACCCAGAAATTATTCCTGAATTGGTAATTAGAATTTTTATGTTTATTTTTTCAAGTAAAGATTTGAAATTGGAAACTGACTTGTAGATTAATATTAATTTATGGTAAAAGCTTTTGTCACTAAGCACAAGATGATTCCTTTTAGAAAATACTTATTATATGGCAAAGGGTAATCTTCAATTGTTCTCCATTTTGGTGAGCTGGTATGGTAACCTTTATTTGTCATTATCTGTATGGGACCCCTTTTGTTCTGAAATGTTAAGAGATTTTTGTCTTATTAGTAAAGAAATACAATGATAAGTTTTCTGGATAAAATCCAATGTCATGATAGTTTGCTTGTGTTTGTTAATATGATATTTGGTGTTAAACATAATTTTTAATTACTAATTCATTAGATAATTTTTATAGACTGAATGATGTGGTTTTAGTTCCAGGCTAAAACTATTGTACCTTTTGAAGTTTATGCAGAGAACACAGAATTTTTTTGGTTAACATAGAGATATATAATTATCAGTTATATTTATTTATTGGGAGACAAAGATGTATAAAGGTATACTTTCTCATTTATTGCTTATATCACAAAAATAAGAATATTCTGGAAAATAAAATCAGTTTTTTAAAAAGAGAATTTAATTTAAAGCATTAATATAATTTCCTAATGAAGGTCTTAAATTTTAGTGACCAATTTTAGTTACCAATTCTTAGTCTTTCTTTGGGAAAGTGAAAACTGATCAGATCATCATGGGTTTACCTCATAGGACCAATCCTAGGCAGACTGTGGGAAGCCAAAATTCAGAAGCATCACTATTCTTGTGTATAATCTTTCTCTTACCTTTTAAATATCCAGTGCTATTTCAGCAAAGCACGAGTTGATTATAGTTTAAATGCATTTTTCATGTGTTATATGAATAATTTACGTTAGCTTATGAATATTTTAAATTTAATATACATAGTTATTTCAGTAGCCATTTTTAGATAGAGTAGATACATAACCTCCCTTCCCCCAATCTCTTTAATTACTCCTTTAAACAGTAAATAAAGTCATTTGTGTGTCTTTTATAATACATTTATAAAACCTTATATTTTATTTAAAATATTATACCTTTACTTCAATTTATGTTAATGAAGAAATTTAAAAAATAAAGAGGAAATCTATTTATCTTCATTAAACAAAATGTAACTGTTTTTAATATGGTACCTCAAAATTATTTAAAAGTATCAATATTAATATCAGTAAAAACATATAGAAAATTTGAGGACTAAATTATGAAATCATTAGAACAGTAGTAGAGTTTTAATATTAGTCCTCTATTAAGAACAAATGATTCAACTTCCCTTTTTTTGTCAAATGAATTAAATGAATAACTCCAGTATATAGCAAAGCACTAAGCTTTTTATGTAACAAACGTAACTTTTCATTTTCTTATGACCACAAATATGTAGATAGAAATTTCTTCATAGTACAGTGCACTCAGTTGTGCAAACTTATCTTTTTAGGATCAAAGAAGAACACAAACCACAACCGACACAGTAAGTAAATGTATTGAGTGCAGTAGGCTTGACTTCTGTACCTTTGCCATATTCTGCTTTCTGCACCTTGGATGGTATTAGCTTATACTAATACTGGATAGGCTGCAGCTAGTGTGTCTTCTGCTTTCTGACTCTCTGGCTTGTAGGAGAGCTGCCTGCAGTTTCTTACTTCATCCACATACTGACTGGATGTAGTTATTGCTGCCTGCTTGTGGACTAGTTAAGTGTTCAAACTTAATTTTCCTACCTCTGCCTGGTTGATAATTGGAGCTCACATTTCCATTGGCTGTAGCTTTTGTGCCTGTGTATTTTTATTATTATGAATATGAAAACATTTGACCTACGTTGTTATTCATTTGGTTATTCAGTCACATTATTTGCTTATTTAAACAGGTGGTTTCCCTTTAGTGGGATCACTGAACTGGTAAATAACGTTCTTCAGCCCCAGCAAAAACAACAAAATGAAAAGGAGCCCCAGACGTAAGTAAGCTGATCTGTATAGACTAAATATTATCTCTGATAGTATAACATACTAATGAGTATGTATTAAAATACTGCCCTTGGAATATTATTCCTCAGAAATTAAAATTGTTAGGTTATGAGTTTTATACTTTCACTTTAATTATGCCCTGGAAATCTAAAAAGAAAACAATGATAATTTATAGGGTAATAAAAACAAAGAAGTAATTCTTCCCCCAATTTTAGTATAAATAATGTAAACTGTATTTATCCAGTAAAATATCTTTCTCCAATAATGAAATATACTCCAAAGTGTGTTTCTTCCAAAAATAATTTCAGAAGACATTAAGAGGTATTAATCTCCAAATTTAATCTTTGATTAAGTAATTTGGAAAAGTTCTTTAAGAAAGATTAAGCAGGTTTCTTTATTGTAATAGTTCTGACTATCTGAACATGCTCCAAGGTGTAAGAACATACATTTACTAAACTTGTTTGACTACTGAATCCTATTTTCACTGAACATTTCATTGGGTTAATTTAGGAAATGCAACAATTTATTCTCACATTGACCTGAAACATTAAAACAAGGTCCGTTCCATTTATTTTAGTTGTTAGCAGAGTAAAAAACATTTTTTAATAAGTTGTTCACACTTATATCTTTTTAATTTAAGCAAACAATATTATTTATGTTGTGAAGTGAAAGTAACTCTGAGAATGTGAGAAAGACTGCATGTGTTTAAATTCCAGTCTCCTCATAAAACTATCTTACTCAGAAATGCTCTTACCATCCAGACTCTGTGCTTTTTTTTTTTAAGTAGGAGCTATATCTGTGGAGAAGATGATTTAGTTATAGGAATGGGCAGATTGAAACGTGACATGAGAATGAGAATGACTTTTAGGAGCCCTAGATGAAACATTTAGAAAAGCATTTCGTTTTGCCTTCAAATACAAACTGAGAGATAAATGTATTTTTTCTTAAAGATAAGGGTAGTCTCCTTATCTATTTTTTATTACCTTGCATGCGTTTCATTTAAAATTTTGTCTGTTTCAGTTTCAACTGAAGTGAAATATGTTCTGATATACTACTCCTAATAGTTAATATGTAGTTCTAAAATTGGAACTGTTTTTATATTTAAGATAATTGAAGGCAAGACCTGTGTTTGACTTGTATTCTTTTATCTGTGCCATCTAACAGAGAGGCTAATCTATAATGATAACTCAGCTATTTCTTTACAATTGATTCGCATGTTTCATACTTTTATGATATAGTCATATTGTGTCACAAGGAATAGAAATAAATTTAATAATCTCTAATTAGCAAAAATTATATAAAAATAACACATGGCATCAGTGTTTTGTTGTTTTTTTTTTTTCCCAAGGCACTGAAACTTATAATAAAATAGTAAAATCAGTAGCAAAATATAATTAGATGAAACTTGGCCTCAATTTTAAATTACTTTAATTTTGTTTCTTGTTTGTGAGTTTTAGAGAATAATCAAGATTAAGTCTTATTATTTAGTAGATCATGATGGATATTAAATAAAATAGATATTTTATTAGTAACTTTAAAAGTGATCCCTAATTGTTGAAATGGTGACAGTTGATTGGTATAAACAAAGATGGAGGCAAAATACAAAAGAAATAGCTTTACTTTAATAATAAATACAATTCAATTTACTTTGATTTTTATGTAGGAAGATGGTAGGAGGAAAGACTAGTACTTTCAGATGTTCTAAAAATTAATTCTTGATTAATAGGTATTTTCATTAAAGTTTCTTGGACAACTTATTCATTCTTGCTGCTCTGTAATATATACAGAATTAAGAATTCAGAATTATTATATTCTCTCAGTAGTTACCTTCTTTATCTTCTTGTTATGCTGAAAATTTCTGGTAAGAGCTTTCCTTTTAACTTTCTGATCCACAGACCAGGATTACTTCTGAATCTTCTCTTTTAATTCATCTTATCTTCAATCAGAGTCTAAGACTTCTTTCTGAGTCACCTCACTCATTTCTCTCTTTGACTACTATTTGAGTGGAATAACTTCTCTGCTTACTTTCTATTTATTCATCCATTAAACTTTCTGAGAGCTAAATTTTATATATTCATTTTAATTTATAAATGTTGAAAAGAACTTATATTTTTTGTATTCTGTATAAACATTTTTATAGTAGAATAAAGTATTCTATCAGATAGTATTAAAAATCTAATATTTTCTGAGTACTTCCATTTTAATATAATTTGGATAATTCTTGCGAAATTGTAAGTATAAGTAGAACATGTATCTAACTTTGACTGTCTATAAATTTTGAGGCATAGAAAATCGAGCCATTTGTTTCAATTGTCAGTTCATTTAACACTTGTAGAAATTGTTTAATATAGAAATTAAATAGTATTATCTTTTGTCTTTTACTATATTTTGCATCAGCATCAAAATGAGGGAAAGTTGTCTATAAAGGCAATATAAGCTATATGTAAAATGTAAAACATATTCCTGGATAATTAAGGATGGACATACTTGGAAAAAATAATAAATATTTTGTAATGCAACTGTTATTTTAACAGTTATTTTATCCCCAATATCTACCATAATATCAAAGGTAAGAAAGTTTTATAATACAAATTAATCAATTGGATTAGTTTTTAATTTTCATGCAATAACAATTTCACTCATGTTGTGATTTGATAAATAATAAATATACTTTTAAATACTTTGAAAATCTAAAATTTAAATTATTGGAATCAGGTGACCATTTAATATAGTAATCTTTGATTATGTGGTTTTTTAACAGGAAAAACTGTTAAGGGGAAGAGTTTTAAAGCTAGGGAACATATGTGAAAGTCTTTAGGTAGCAAAGGGCTTGAGAGATGCGAAGAAGACCAGTTTAGCTGTGATATAGTGGACAAGAGGAAATGTGGCAGATGAGCCTCCAGAAATAGAAATCAGATAGAGTAGTGTTTTTATATACACCGAGTTTGGAGCTGAGTATTAGTATAAAGGAAAGATATTGAAAAATTTTAAACTTGATATGATTTAATTTGCATAACAGATCAATCTGGCTGCTCTATGAGTGAGTGAGAGTAGAGGTGGAGAGAGCAATGAGGAGGTTTTTGTAAAGATCTCTGCTAGAAATCATGATGACATGGACCAAGTTCATTACAGTGAAGATGGAGAGAATTATAATGGGATTATATTTGGAAGTCAAAGTGATATGATTTGTTAGTGGAGTAGGTTTGGAGGAAGTTAGTAAGATAGAGAAAAGAACCAAATATGGCTGCAAGATTTGTTTGGAAGAGCCAATTGGGTGGCTGTGGCATTAGTTATGATCAAGAAAGGGAAAGGGTGAACAGGTTAAGAGTAGAAATTAAAACTTAAGTTTTAAATGTTTTAAGTTTAAGATGTCTATAAATAAGCCAACTTTGAAAGGAGAGATATAGGTTGCCTGGAGATGTAACTTTTGGAGCTGTCAGTGTGGTATATCAGAGTGGAGAGAGAGAGAGAGAGAGAGAGAGAGAGAGAGAGAGAGAGAGAGAGAGAGAGAGAGAGATAAAGAGCAGATAAGAAGTTCCAGGTCCATGACAGATCCCTGAAGAATTCTCACACTGTGCAGGGTACTAGGAATCTAGAGGTAAAAGGACTATGGTACCTGCTATCAAATATTTTGAAATTCATGTGGGAAAAGATATATTGGTAAGCAATTAAAAACAATATTGTGAAGACTTAGGGTTTTCTCTTCGACATGTAGAGTATGGAAGTTGTCACTCCCATCCTCACAACAGGAAAAAATATGAACAAACTAATTATCAATAACTGTTCTTTAATTTTCTTAGATCCATCAGAAAATTGAGGTCATAGGGCAAATCAAAGCCCCAACAACTGGAGATAGAGGTGAATAAAGAGAATTATAGCTTATGGGGAACAGAAGACACTAGGGCTAGGATCTTGTAGGAAAATTTAAACTATAATTGATGAACTACTGAAGGTTGAGTGTGGCCTAACTTAGGAGTTAATAATTCCTGGGAGCCCAACCTTAGGGGAACCTCCAGTTTTGTGAGTGTTACCTTTAGGAACCCTACCAGGTTCCTGAAATGAGGATCAGGGAAAAATTCTCTCATATTTCCAGCAGGAAGAGGAGGAAAGTAACCATTTTGAAATACTCCCAGAGTTTTTCATTCTAAAGGGAAACTAATTTATTAGAGTCTAACCAGCCTTCCTATCTCACCAAAAGGAGAAAAAAAGCTGAGAAGCATTCGTGAAGGCAATAGCCTAACAGCACAGCCCACTAAAAGACTGAGTCTTATTTATAAGATATAGAATGCTTTTCTTTCAAGTGACATCCCAGGGAGCCAGACTGCTATCATCCTGTCAGTAAGCCAGCTGGAACACATAGCTATCAGGTTTGCAGCATTAGAGGAAGAGAGAGAATGGACATATCACACATACTTTTAACTCTATAATAAAGGAAGTGCCGTAGACCACTTTTTCTCACAGCTCATTGCCCAAAACATGTCACGAAGCTCTTAACTAACCACAGAGACATCTAGAAAGTCTTTTCATGTGCTCATGAAGAGAGGCAACTCTATATAATTAGTAGTCATAACATTTATTACAGTTATTCTCATTTATTGCAATGAGATGGAAATTTCAGGATGCTGAAAGATAAAGATTTCCCAAAAGAATACTACTATAGCAAGGATGACTCCAAAATTAGTATCTACTCCTGGTCCTGTTGTTTCTACTGAAACTGCTGTAATGACATGGGATTAAGGTCTAATTTTTACAAGACTGAAGATTAGAGTTAATAATATAAAGAAAATTCAAATATAGAAGTGTCCTCAGGAAGGAAGAAATTTCTATGTAGAGTTTCAGAGAACACCTATTACACTTTGTCATGGGGATTACAGGAAGGCTTTTGCATTGTCTTTGGTGACAGTGAAAGACTGTAGTAGATTAAAAACATGATAACTGAAAATATGTGAAAGCATACTAAGAAACCTTTAGTTGATCATCAGAGATGCCAAAGTGTAATAAAAATAAGATGGATAGTAAACAATAATTTTAAGAAGAAAAAGCGGAGATATTAGAAATCATCCTTCTGTTCTTGTGTGGAAGCTGCCTAATTATTTTGTCATCTGCTTGATCCAAGAGTCATTGGTTAGCTGTTTTTCTCCAAAGATCATTTGCTTTGAAGGATTCTTAATTCTCTCCTATTCAGTCTTCTGATAAAGCAGATTTCCAACAGTCCAAGGAAAATTGTTTGTGTCTTTTTAAGATCAACATTTTGAGGCTTTTGCTGAAGTATTAATTGTTAGCATGACTTATTACGGTCTTTTCCATTAAGACTCGGTCAGTTTTTCTCTCCCAGCTCTTCCAGACTAAATCTCTGGTCATAGGGAATTTTGGAAACACTGCTTGTACATGTTGATAAGACCTAGTGTATCACATGAGTCCTTTGCTGTATTTAATCATGTTAACTTGCAGTAGAACTGAGCCTAGTATCAGAGGTGAAGTTTCTAAATGTATGTGGAGCCTATTATTAACTCACAAGGGTTTTTTTTATTGTTTTGAAGGCTAATGACAATGGAAATTGAAGGATTCTTGAGAATATTGTTAATTTAATTTTACTTTAAAAATTCCACATTTTTTTTTACATCAAGGGTGTTATGGACAAAGATGTTTTCGTGTAAGCTCTGTGCTTCTTATTGGTGCTTCACAGATCAATGCAGTTGATGTGTTATGAAATGGTGATGGCAGTTTCTGAGTGTACGTGTGTTTCCAGGTCCAGCATAGATATTTTTCAATCTGAATAGTATAAAATTGACTGCATCTGTCATGTACTTTAGAACCACCTTAAATTCCTTTTGTCTCAAAGGAGGATAAATACAAATTTATTGTGAATTCAATGTGAATGATAGATTGCTTGTTCAGAATGTATTTAGAAAAATTGATAAAAGTAGCAAAGTGCTTATTGCCAAGTAAATATTTTTATTAAAACATAACATGTATATTGAAAAGTGCACAAATTGAAAATATATAACTCATTGAATTGCTAGACAGGGAACTTATCTGGAAACCAGTACCAGGAACATGAAGCAGAACACTACTGCCCTCTAGGATTTCTTCCTCATTTCTGCTTCCGGGGAGGACTACCTTTCTACCCCCGAGGGTGACTTTTATCCTGACCTCTCTCTAGCACTACAGATTATTTTTGCCTATTTATATTTAGACTTTATACAAATGGAACCATATAGTATGTATTCTACTGGGTCTGTATCATTTTGTTCAACATAATGTTTGTGAGATCCATCCACATGATTGCATGTAGTTGTAGTTCATTCTCATGGTTTTGTGGTACTCTAGTATCTGAATATACTACAATTTATTTATCTATTTTTTATTGCTGTATATTGAGGTTGTTTCCAATATTTGATTATTATGAATTGTGCTACTATATATATTTTGATGTCATTATTTTTTTCTTATTATTTTTGGAAGAGAATTTTGTAGTCATTTGTGAAAGTGAAATACTTCAGCTGATTTGTATTTTAGAACAAATATCAGTTGCAGTAGTCATTTAGGGAGCTATTTAGAAGTTTATCTGGTATGACCATCTATCCTTTTATCATAAAAGGACATTAATCCTTTCAGTTGATTAGTAAAATAGTAGCTTTCATACTTAAGGAAATTTTAACTTTCATCCATAAAAAGAAATATATTTTGTATTATAATCCAATATTCACATATCTACATATGATGTGTGTGTGTGTAAAATAAACAAGATTAGCATGATATGCTTACTTACACTTTTTTCAGTGCTCTGATCTGTTTTGTTTCATTAAAAAATTGTGAGTGTTAGCCAGCCAAACTGATTGTATGTCTTAGTACTGGGTTACACTCTGCAGTTTGAAAAGCACTCTAAAAACAGTATGTAACTACATTTAATGATAACATTCCATAACAGTATGTGACTAAAATCAGTGTTAAAATGATATTTATTTGAATACTTTAGTTTAATAATCAGGTCATATATTAAGTTTAGAGAATTTCACAGATTTGACTGTTAAAGGAAAAAACTTTATAATATCTGATCAACTTAAACCTTGGAATAATAATCATAGTTAAGAAAAACGAGAATATAGAAATACAGTTTTCCATTTAATTAATCAGATATACAATTTTAGTTTCTTTAATGATAAAAAATGTCCAACTGGATACTAAAACCTTGAATTTTATTATAAGTAATGTAGAACTTGGGGAACAATTGCTTCTCCTATAAGGAAAAGAGCCAAATCCAAGCCCAGACATAAAGAACATATAAACGAGAAGAGAGAATGGAGAAACAGAAACATTGAGCTAGGTTGCCTTCATATGTTATCCCAGTCATCATGGTAACTCTATGAAGTCTCTGTTGAAATCCCAGCTTGACAGATGTAGACACTGGTACTCAGGTTAAGTAACTTGCCAGCTGTTTCATGTAGGTAATGGGTAATGAAACCAGGACTTGAAACATGTCTAAAAATAAGTTTTCATTATTTCCCCACCATAGAAATACTGCATTTTTCTTGCTTATTTAAAATAACTCAATTTTAAATAAAACACACACATTAACTTCTTAGTATGTGCAAGACACTATGCCAGGCAAAATATGAATGGTCCTAGATAGACAATGTACATAATAATTATAATAAATTGTTCAGAGGAACAACATAGGAGTAAATGTTTGGCTCTGCTTGGTGGGGGTCAGATGGGGTTGATGAAAACTGAACGAGGTCTTTAATGCTGAGGAAGAATATACCAAGGGGAAAATAAGTAAATTGTATTGTAGTTTATAGAACAGCATATACAAAGCTGTGAAAGAGGATGATATGATTGAAGAACTCTAGTAGAACGTTATCGTCCTAGTGTAAATGTTAGAAGAAGAGCAGCCATGGATTAAGCTGTAGAACAAAGCAGGATTCGAATCATGAATGATTCTGTACACTAGTAATTCTGAGAACCATCTGGACCTTCTTAAGAAATCAGATTCTTGGGTTTCTATTCCAGAGATTTAAATCCATTAGGTTTGCTATAGATTCAGGGAATTAGCATTTTTTACATACAATTTTTAAAAAGTACATTCTCCTATATTTACTTATATTAGTTTTTATTTCGCTATCTTAGTTGCCAGCAAGATAAGTAGCAATTGTGTTGCTACATAATTGAATAGTTCAAGGTTTACAGTTTTTGACACCAATCTCTAAATTCAATTAAGTTCAAACAAATTATAAAAAAATGTAAGTAATGTAATCAGAGGGTTTTAAAAAATTGTTTATTTATACGGTGGGCACATGATGTTACCCAGGCAGTAGTGCATAAACATGTTTTACTCCCTGATGTCTTTCAAAGAGGTGCTTTATTTTAGTTAAGCAGAAAGAAGTTGAAAGTAGAATCTTTTTAATGATCTTAAAATGTTTCTCCTATTTACTATTATTTTTTTTTCAAGATTGAATTTTTAAAATATTTTTCTTTAAGAAACAAATTTCAGAGAAGCAATGAGACACTTTTTTGGCTTCAGAGAGGAATATACATATATACATATTGAGGATAATCATTTCCTAATGTCAGTAATAAGCTATGAATGTACTTCTTTTTAGTTATTTTAAATCTCATTTTGTGAATGGACTAGTCATTTCACTTCCAAATTGTATATCTAGTGCTTATAAACAGCCTTTTTTTTTTTTTTGAAGAAACACCCGAATTTCATTGCCTTTTGGATATGGGTTATGGTGGCATCATGAAACAGAAGCAAAGCCATTTGTATTAAATATGTATATTAAAGATAAAGGATTAATATTATATAAAGAACTTCATGTGAATTTTGATTAAAGCATATTTTAATGTTTTTCTTTTTTTTTTTGATGCAGTCGTTACAAATTGTTTTGGAGAAATATTGTTAGCCTAAAAGGAGTGAACCAAATATTGATTTGAGGTAGTTTTATAATATTTTTCATCTTTGTCTTACTGATTTCTATAACATCTGATGTCACAAACTAAGTTGGATATCAAATATGGGAAATGATCCTTAGCATGGAATTCAAGATATTTTCCCTCTAGTTGTCTTTCCAGCTTCTATTACTATATTTCTTTTGCCTTTTTTAACTCATGCATACTTTATGGCAAATGCAAATACTTTCAACTTACTGAATTCTCCATCTGCTTCATGCTTTGCATATGAAATACTTCACGTTGAATCATTCTTCATTTTCTGTCTATCACAATTTTGCACATCCTTCAAGCCCAAGATGTATAGAATATTTAAAAACTACGGCCTTCTTTTATGAAGTCGTGCCAACATCATTTACAATTAATGGCCCCTTGTGCTTAGTAGCATTTTTCTTATATATTTATTTAGTATATATGTTTCATTTCGCCTTGTATTATAGTTTATTTACATTCATCTTCTCTCTCTTTTTATACACACATATGTATACACACATATGTATGTGTGTATGTATGACCTATCTTATTGATGACAACAGGACTGGGTCATATTTAACATTACATTTTAGTTTTGTTACATCACTTATTAAATAGTATGTACATAATACACATTTGTTTATTCATCATTAATTCAAGCACTTGGTAAACATGTATTGAGAAGTTGGTTGTGGGCCATGCATTATGCCAGTCAGTGGGATACGATGGAGAAAGGAAACAGATAAAACAATCTTCATGGAGTATATTTTCTAATTAGAGAGCTAGGCATTAATCAGATAATCATATATATGGATAAAAGGTGCATCTATGGAAATGCAATATACTATAGTGCTTTGAAAATATTAAACAGAGGAATTTGGCATAGGGATGTTAAGGAATACCTTCTCAAAGAAGTGATATTGAAATGCACTGAGAATAATGAGGAGTTATGGAAGCGAAGAGTAGAAAGTAGTAGCATTATATTGGCTTCATGAAATTGTTGAGGAACTTTCTTTTACTTTTATTCTGAAACAACATATAGAGCATGAGAATATCTTATAGAGGTCCTTAATCTGTTTTTTTGATAATTTGTTGAATCCTATAGACTCTGTCTCAAAATAATGTTTTGAAGTACAGCGAAAACAAATACAAAATATAATATAATACAAGCAATAAAACATAATACATAAAATATAATAAAAGCAATTATAAAGGGAGCCAATTAAATTAAAATACAGGTCTATCCATGAACTGCTTAGGGTGAATTTCAAGTTAAAGGTTGAAAAATTTGAGTTAAAAAAATTGCCTATAAAGCCATGTAGATTGTTACTGATTTTTGAGGATTTGCAATAAATGGACTTACCATGTTTGTAGGAGGGAAAACTTAACATTATAAAGATGTCAATTCTCCTAAAACTAATGTATAAATGTAATGCAATTTCAGTAAAAATTCCACCAGGATTTTCAAGAGAACTAGATAAAAGGATTATATGGAAGAAAATGTTTTACAAATAGTAAAACAATTTTCAAGAATGAAAAGGAGGATCCATTTAGCCAGATATCAAAACAAGTTACAAAGCCAAAGTACCATATAGTCTGAATCAATGGTCTTTATTTTTTCTGAAATCATTCCTCTAATAAGAATTCATGGCTTTATTTTGAGTTCTGATAAAATCTATCTTATTATGAGAAGCCCTCAATTTCTTTAAGCTACAAAGCATTGCTTGGAGAAGACACATTATCATTAAAGGATCTCAAAAAAACATACCAATATATGCAGAGATTACTGTTGTACCGCCTTATCCATATTTTTGCTTTTGGCTGTGTCATTTACCTGCCATTGACTGTGGTCCGAAAATATTAAAATGGAAAATTCTAGAAAGAAATAATTTATAAATTTTAAGTTGTCTACCAATCTGACTGTGATGAAATCTCACACTGTCCCACCTGTCCTGCCCAGGATGTGAATCATCCCTTAGTCCAGTGTCCACACTCTACACGTTATCCAACCATTAGCCATTTTGTAGCCATCTCAGTTATCAGATTGACTGTTGTGGTACCATGGTGCTTATGTTCAGGTAACCCTTATTTACTTAATTATGGGCCCAAAGTGTAAGTGTAGTGATGTTGGCAATTCGAACATGTCAAAGAGAAGCCAGAAGTAATTTCTTTAAGTGAAAAGGTAGAAGTTCTAGACTTATTAAGGAAAAAAAATATGCTGAGTTTGCTAAGATCTACAATAAGAAGGAATCTTCTATATGTTAAATTATGAGGAAGGAAAAAGAAATTTGTGCTAGTTTTGCTGTTGCACTTTAAACTGCAAATGTTGGCCACAGTGTGTTTACGTGCTTATTAATGAAGATGGGAAAAGCATCAAATTTGTGGATGTAAGACATGAAAAATATGTTGTGCCAGAAAGTATTGGGCCTATATGAAGACTTCAGTGAGGAATACCCTGAAATGAGTGACACCAAGCCATTTACTGTAAGTAAGGAATGATTACACAGATTCAGCAATAGATTTGGATTGAAAAGTATAAAAATTACTGGAGAAGAGAGAGGCCACATTCTTATAACTTTTATTATAGTGTATTATTATAGTTGTTCTATTTTATTATTATTGTTAATCTCTTACAGTGTTTGGTTTATAAATTAGACTTTATCATAGTATGTATGTATAGGAAAAAAACATAGTATATATAAATTGGGTTTGGTACTATACACAGTTTTAGGCATCCACTGGGGTTCTTGGAATGTATCCTGCATGGGTAAAGAGATGAAATTTGTGAAAGGGAAGATAAATTTAGCATCAGTCTAGAAATTCCCAGGGGTATGACCTCATAATGGCTAGTGTTAGAAGTTGTAATAAACAAACCTTTTAAAGGTTATTTTTTACAAAGTAAGAGAATTGGTTAGTTTATGGAGATCATGAAAGCATACCTGTCAGATGAATGAAAAAACAATAGCAACAAAAGCTTATGCAGCTGGATATAAAATTGCCAGGAAGAGCAGGATTACCACTAACAGTTTGAAAAGTTTTGTTTTCTCAAAAGAACAGAGTGATGAAAATTTATTTTGGAAAACAGTGAGTGCTTTAGTGATAATGGAGACATTGATGTAGTAAATACACATTAAAAATTTGGATTATAAAATAGCTTTATGAAATGAGTGGAAAAAGCAATATTTCTAAATTAATATATTAATATGTGTCAAATATTTATTTGTAATTAAAGTTTTAAATTAGAGTATATCATTGCTTCTTTTATCTAAATCAAGATCTGCAAAATTGGTCTGTCGTTCAAATCCTGCCTACTGCCTGTGTCTGTAAATAAAGTTTTATTAGGACACAGTCAAGCTAATTTATTTTTGTGTGTTTTCTATGGCTGCTCTCACATCTCAGTGGCAGATTTGAGTAGTTGTGACTGAAACCCTATGCCCACAAGGCTTAAAATATCTACTCTCTGGACCTTTACAGATAAAGTTAGCTGATCTCTGATTTACATCACTGGAAAGTTATGTGTTCAAGCTTATATATTTAAAGTCTTTTAGACCTTTCATTGTCTTTGGAATTTGATTCTGACAGTGTTGTCCTGGAGTAGGAACAAACACAAAAACCAATGAAATGGACTACAGAGTCCATAAATAGACCTTTGCACATGTCGAAACGTAGTATATGATAGGTTGCCATTATAAATCACTGGAAGAAAGGATGGACTATTTAATGGTGCTGAGAAAGTGGAATCTCTATATGGACAAGATTGAAATTAAATTCTTGCATCACATATAAAAATAAACCAGATCGATTAAAAGCCTAAATGTGAGAGGCAAAATTATAAAGCTATTAGAAGAAACTGTAGAATTTTTTGTGACTGATGGGTAAGTAAGGATTTTTTTAGCCAGCTACCAAAACCACACACCAGGAAGGGAGAAACTGATGTATTTGACGACATCAAAATTAAAAATTCTCTGTTAAACAAAGGACACAGTGTACAAAATTAACAGTCAGTTGTCAGACTAGGATACTTGCTATACTTAACTTGTAAAGAATTAACGTGTAGGCTGTATAGGTGACTCCTGCAAATCAGCCAGAAAAATAGGAGAAGTCCTATAGAGTATTGGTAAAGGATAGAGTGAATAGGTAGTTCACAAGAGGGTGGTAGTCTAGTTGGCTGAATTTCATTAAGAGTCGGAAAAACATGAACTTAAAAACAACAAAAAAGGAAACATCAAGTCATATGTATCAAAGCTCCAAAAATTTAAAATGTTCAATAATATTACACATTGGCAAGGACAAGAGAAAACTGGAACCTTCATACCTTGCCTACTAGTGTGCTAACTAGGTTAAGCTCTATGGAAGAGCAATTTAGAAATATTTAATGAACTTGAGTATGTGTACTATATTCCTATAAATATACAGCAGAAAAATTGTATGTTTATAAATATGTCATTACAGAAATATATAGTAATAAATTATAAAGGGCCAACTTTAAAAAAGTAAATGTATGATAAACTATGATTTATGTAAACAGGGAACATTACACAGCCATTAAAATGCATGAATGAAATGCATAAGCTATAGGGCTTGAGAGCATGGATTCTAGAATTTGCTGCTGGCTTTAATCACTTGCCAGCTATGTGACTATGAGCAAAAATAACTTGCTTGTAGAATAGGAATAATAATAATAATACCTATCTACTTAACACGTAGTAAGCACCATACACATTAGCCACAGTTTATATAAAATGTAAAGTTGAATGACAAATATAAGAAGCAGAAATAAGTAAATGGCACAATGCCATATATGTAAATATACAAGACTGGTTACCTGAGGGAAGGGAAATCACACTGGGGAAGGGAAAAGAATTAAAATAGGAGTCAAGCATGGATCAGTGCTACCTAGCTTATGATCAGTTCTATTTTGGATACCTAAGAGAAAGAGAAAAAAGGTGTGCATTGTAATACTAGATGGAGGCTAGAGCATGTATAAAATGCAAAGACCCTGTAATGAGATGCGCCATGGTGAGCCTAAAGGGTGAAAGAAAGCCAAAATAGCTTAGCAGGAGAAGGTGAAAGTAAAAAATAAGGTTAAAGAGGTGAACGTGAGTGAGAGCATTCAAGGGTTTGTATATCTTCATAAGTTTTTTTTTTTCTTAAGAACAATCAGGAGTCAGTATTTTAAACAATCGGGTGATAATAATTTGTATTGTACAGAATAGATTGAAAGGGAGAAGTGTGGATGTGAGTAGCTTAGCTAGGGGAGTAGCTGAGTGTGGATGGTAACAAGGCCTGTGGTATTGACAGTGGATATGGAGACAGTGGAAGGATTCAAGACACGTGTAGGAAGTGAAATCAAGAAGACTTAGTGATAAATAAATTACGTGTTTGAAATTTATTGTGTTCCAGAATAATTCTAGATTTCAGGCCTGTATAATTGAACAGTGGCACTGTTTGTTGAAGTAGGGAACACTGGAGAACTGGTTTGTATAGGACAATTGTGAGTTCAATTTTGCACATAATTGAATTTCAGGTGGTATTGAGATTTCCAAATAGAGTTGTCAAGTAGACAATTGACTATTGAAGCTCAGAAGAGCAGTCAGAGACGGGGATTTACATTTAAAAGTGATTTATATACAAGTGGAAATTGAAGCCTTAGGTGTGGGTGAGACACCAAAAAAGATGCTATAGAATGAAAAGAGAAGAGGTCCTGAGTCATGACCTTCAAAGGAGAAAGAAATGAAAGACCATAGATACAGGAACAAAACCAGGAGAATGCTGTGAAAGCCAAGGGGACAGTGAACATAATTAAACATAATTTCAAAGGTTGTCGAGAACTCAGTAAAATGAAAAGTAAAGAATGTGTTCGTTAATTTTAAATACGGGGAGATCATTGATAAACTTTGTGAGAATTAAGAAGTAGATTAGAAACTAGATTCGATTGGTTGAAGAGTGACTGGGGAGAAGAAGAACAGATAGAATTTTGCTTATTTATTTAAGGGGAAGCAAGACATGCTCTTCTTAATGAAGAATGTAATTTAGCTCCCGAATCTGCCTATACACCACTTCTACATGTACTAGTTGCTCATTTTATAGGACTGGAAGGATGAATATACATCTCGCAAACTATTACCTTTTCTTATTACCTCAAATTATTGTAGTCAGGTCCTGTCTGGAGTGCAGCTTCCATATCTCCTTTCTTCCCATAACTGGGACCATTTGATCCCATACTGCAGCCTTAATAATGCTGCATTCTATGGGATTACTACAGTTCTTATGCAATGTAAGAGGTTTTCAATAGTTCTAATCTAGCACTTTGGGAAATATAATTACTTACTTTACTACTAATAGGACTTTCCTTCTTCCCATGTGTGAAATAGGACTTTCTCCCCTTGAGGCATTGTAGACAATAGCACAGTTCATTCAGCTAGACTCTGTGTTTTGTTCCTGTGTCCCTTGGTAACTTGACTAGTAAGGACTCCAGTCTCTCTGGAACCGAAACAAAGCAAAGCTTTTTCTAATTTTCCTCTTCCTGCCTTCTTTCTCTTTCTCCCAGTGAGGTTCAGCCATCTACTGAGAGGTATGCCAGAGATCATAACTGTATCAACAGCTCTACGGTAGAAGTGCACATATCTCACCCATAGAAGGATAATTCTAAATTATGGGAGAAGCTTAGATGCAGAGCTCAATCAGAGGCACACTTAAAAACAAACCTGCTCTGGTACACGTTTCATGGGCTTGAAACTCCTGTAGTGGTGCTTGTTTTATGTTAGCAAAGCTTCACTTAAACCTGGAGAGAGATCATCAAGGAAAAACTGAGAGATCATCAAGATAAAACTGGCATAGCTATTTGAATTTATTGCTATTAGGTATGAAAACAAAATATGCTTTGGTGAATAAGTAGGTATAAGGACTCACAGCTGTACTTTTAATTTACCTACTGAGTTAAGGTTAGCACTATGATACTAAATTTTTTAAAAAATCAGGGTTTTGTAAGTATAATTTACAGTAATATTTACCACTTTGAATTATACACAAGTGAATATTGAAAAATACAGTTATGTATCTACCACCATAATCAAAACAAAATATTTCTTTCACCCCAAAAAGTTCCTGTTGTCCATTTTTAGTTTTACACCCCTTACCATACTCCAGCCCCTAACAACCATTGACTTTTCTGTACTTGAAATTTTGCCTTTTCCAGAATGAAATCTTATCATATAAATATGGGCAAACTATGGCCCACAGGCCAAATCTGGCCTACTACCTGTTTTTGTATAACTGGTGAGTTAAAGGTTTTTATATTTTAAAATGGTTGAAAATTTTTCTAATGATAATATTCTGTGACTAAATGACAAATTCAAATTTGTCTTCATAAATATGTTTTACTGGAACACAGCCATGCTCATTCTTTTATGTTATCATCAATGTCTGCTTCCCGCTTTATATTTTTTACATCCTATTGAAGAAATATTTGCCTAACCTGTCTAAGAACCTGAGTGGAATTTCCTTCAGTGTTGTCTTCTAGAAGTTTTATAGTTTTAATCATTATATTAATTTCTATAACCTACTGATTATAGTTCTGTAGTATATTGAGTAACTATAAGATGTGAGGTCTGAGTTGAAGTAATTTCAAATTGCTTTTTTTACACACGAATTTCCCATTGCTTAAAAGACTATTCTTTCTCCATAGAATTACCTTGGAACCTTTAAAAAATTAATGACCCTTTAAATATTGGACTATTTCTGGACCCTATTTGTTTCAGTTAGTATATGTGTTTCTCCTTTGCCAATACCATATTGACTTAATTACTTTTATAACTTTTATAGTAAGTCTTGAAATCAGGTAGTATGAGTCCTTCGATTTTCTTTTTTTAAAAAATATTTTGCCTATTCTTTGCTTTTCCATATAAATTTTAGAGTTAGCTTGTCGATTTCTTCAAAAAATTGTGCTGAGATTTTGATTGAGATGATATCAAACCAATAGATCAATTTGGAAAGAATTGTTATCTTCACATTGTTGATTCTTCTCATTCAGGAATACAGTATATTTCTCCAGTTATTTAGATCTTTGTTTATTCCTTTTATCAGTGTTTTATAGTTTTTACCATAGAAAGCCTATATATATTTTGTTAGATATGTACCAGAGTCTTTTCCCTTTTTTGATGTTATTTCAGACTACTTATTTTTTTAATTTAAATGATTTCCAATTACAGTTAACATTCAATATTATATTAGTGTTAGATATACACTATAGTGGTTAAACATTTATTTAACTTATGAAATGATAGCCCTGATAAGTCCAGTATCCACTTGGCACCATACATAGTTATTATAATATTACCTACTATATTTCCTATACTATACTTTACATCCCCATGACTATTTTGTAATTGCCAATTTGTTTTCTTTAATCTCTTCACATTTTCCACCCAGCCCCACAACCTCCCTCCTATCCATCAACCATCAGTTTGTTCTCTGTATCTATGAGTTTGTTTCTCTTTCGCTTGTTTATTTTGTTTTTTAGATTCCACATATAGGTGAAATCCTATGGTATTTGTCTTTCTCTGTCTGACTCATTTCACCTAGCATACTGCCCTCTAGGTCCATTCATGTTGTCACTGTTGATAAGATCTCATTCTTTTTTTTTATGACTAATATTGTATATATGTACCACTTCTTTATCTAGTTTCTATTGATGGACACTTAGGTTACTGCCATTATCTTGGCTATTGTAAATAGTGCAAGACTACTTTAAAAATTTTGATTTCCAGTTGTTCATTGCTAGTATATTACAATTGTTTTTCATATATTCAGCTTGTATCTTCTGACCTTGCTAAACTCATTTATTTATGACAGGAGATATTTTGTAGTTTCTTTGGGACTTTATACAAAGACAATTATGCCATCTGCACACAGTTTTTAATTTTCCTTTCCAGTCCCTATACTTTTAATTTTTATTGCTTTTTTCTTGCTATAATACCCTGGCTAGGATTTCCAATTCAGTGTCAATTAGGAGCAGTGAGAGAGGACAGGAGGGCACCTTGCTTTGTTCCTGATTTTAGGGGGAAAGCATTTAATCTTTTAACAATACTAAGTGTTGTTAACTGTAGGTGTGCTTTGTAGATACCCTTATTGCATTAAGGAAGTGTCTGCCTTTTCCTAGCTTACTGAGTCAAGTGTGTTCTCAGCATATTTTGACATAATCATCATATGTTTCCTTCTTCTTAGTCTGTTTATATGGTGAATTACATTGGTTGAATTTAGAACATGAAACCAACTTTGTATTCCAAAGATAATGATCACCTGTTTGTGATGTATTATTCTTTAACATTTTTCTAGATTTGACCTGCTAATGTGTTGAAGATTTCTTCTCATGAGAAATATTGGTGTATAATTTAAAAAACATTTTATTTTTCATTTAGAGTTGACATGCAATATTATTTTATATTAGTTTCAGATGTATAGCATAGTGGTTAAACATTTATATAAGTTATGAAGTGATTCCCCCCATTAGTCTAGTACCCACCTGGAACTATATGTAGTTATTACAATATTATTACAATATTATTGACTGTATATTATGCTGTACTTCCCAACCCTGTGACCGTTTTATAACTATCAATTTGTACTTCTTAATCTCTTCACATTTTTAACTCACCCCACAACCTCTCTCCCATCTGGCAATCACCAATTTGTTCTCTGTGTTTGTTTATTTTGTTCCTTAGATTCAACATATAAGTGAAATCATTTGATATTTGTCCTACCCTCTAAGTCCATCCATGTTGTCACAAATGGTAGGATTTTATTTTTTTATGGCTGAGTAATTTCTATTGTGTATATATGTATCACAACTTCTACTGATGGGTACTTAGCTTGCTTCCTTATCTTGGCTATTACAAATAGTGCTTCAGTGAATGTAGGGGTGCACACATCTTTTACAAATTAGTGTTTTGCTTTTCTTTGGATAAATACCCAGAAGTGAATTGCTGGGTCATAAGGTAGTTCTATTTTTAATTTTTGAGAAACCTTCAAACTTTATTATAGTGGCTGTACTAGTTTGCAGTCCCACCAACAGTACATAAGGGTTCATTTTTCTCCACATCCTTGCTAAGACTTGTCCTTTGATTTATTGATGATAGCCATTCTGACAGGTATGAAGTGATATCTCATTGTAGCTTTAATTTGCATTTCCCTGATGATTAGGGACATTTAGCATCTTTTCATATGTCTATTGGCTATATAAATGTCCTTTTTGGAGAAATGACTATTCAGGTCCTTTGCCCCATTTTTAAGTTGGATTGTTTGCTTGTTTTTTTGGTTTTGACTTGTATGAGTACTCTATAAATTGTAGATGTTAGTTTCTTATCAGATGGATCATTGGCAAATACCTTCTCCCAATCAGTAGGTCGTCTTTTCATTTTGTTGATGGTTTTCTTTGCTGTGCAGAAACTTTTTAGTTTAATGTAGCCTTGTTTGTTTATTTTTTTGTTTCCCTTGCCTGAAGAGATGTATTAGAAAAAATATTACTAAGAATAATATCAGACAGTTTATTGACTATGTTTTCTTTTAGGAGTTTTATGGTTGTGGGTCTTATATTTGTCTTTAATCCATTTTGAGCTTATTCTTGTATATAGTGTAAGAAGGTGGCCCAATTTCTTTCTTTTCTTTTTTTTTTTGCATATATCTGTACAGTTTTCTCAACACCATTTATTGAATAGACTATCTTTACCCCATCGTATGTTCCTGCCTCTTTGTCTTATTAAATGACCATATAGGCTTGAATTTATTTCTGGGCTCTCTGTTCCATTGATTTATGTGTCTTACATGTCGTATCATGCTGTTTTGATTATGACAGCCTTGTGGTATAGTTTGATATTAGGTAGTGTGATACCTCCAACTTTGTTCTTTGGCTATAGCCAACTTTGCCATGGCTATTCGGGGTCTTTTATGGCTTCATATGAATTTTTGGGTTATTCTACTTCTATGAAAAATACTGTTGGTATTCTGATAGGAATTGCATTGAACCTATAGATTGCTTTGAGTAGTATGGATATTTTAATCCTATATGTTTCTATTTATTTATGTTTTCTTCAGTTTCTTTTTTCAGTAACTTATGATTTTCTGAGTCTAGGTCTTTGACATCAGAAGTTAAATTTATTCCCAGGTATTTTATTGTTTTTAATGCAATTGAAAATGGGATTGTTCCCTTCTCTTTCTGATAATTCATTATTGGTGTATAAAAAAAGCATCTAATTTTTTAATATAAATTTTGTATCTTGCCCCTTAACTAAATTCTTTGATCGGTTCTAACAGTTTTTTTTGGTGGAGTCTTTAGGATTCTCTATATACAGCATCATGTCATCTGCAAATCATGACAGTTTGATTTCTTCTTTTCCAGTTTTGATGTCTTTTACGTTTTCTCGTCTAACTCCTTTGGCTAGGACTTCCACACTATATTGAATAATAGTGATGAAAGTGGGCATCCTTGTCTTGTTTCTGATCTTAAGGAAAATGCTTTTAGCTTTTCCCTGTTGAGTATGATGTTAGCTGTGGATTTGTCATATATGCCTTTTATTATGGTGAGCTGTAGTCCCTCTATTCTCACTTTGCTGAGAGCTTTTATCATAAATTGATGCTAGATATTGTCAAACACTTTTTTTGCATCTATTGAAATAATCATATGTAGGCCAAGGTCACCTGCTGCCTGTGAATGGCCCAGGGCTCCCTAGTAGGAGCTACAGAGCTATCCATATTTGGTCACTGCCTGAGGTACACCTGGAGGTATGTTGGAGAGGCCATGTAGCCAATTAAGGTTGACTGTGCCAGGCCTGGGGAAACTCAACTAAGGCCCAGAGCACCTGCAGTTCTGAGGCTGCCTGCCTGCTCCCCATAATGCTCAGCATCTGAATGAGCCTTGTGGGGTGTCAGAGTTGGATGAGGCAAGGTCTCAGGGAGTCACCAGGGTGGGGCAAGTGGTGTTCCCCAGGTTGGTGCAGATTTAGATTTGTTGCAAGGGCTGAGCCTGTGGCCAGTTGCCGAAAATCTTAGCTCACACTGAGGCTAGCTACTGCCCACCTCAGACCTGCAGACCCCCAAGATTTTCTTAAGAAATATTGTGGCTAGGGCCAGGGCTGGTTACCTGCCACCTGGTGTCTTCCTTGGTGTGTGAGCAGAGAGGCCTGTTGATTGCTGTGATGGAACCTCCTGTTGAGTTTGTGGATTGGGGCTAGTCACCCAGCAACCACCTGAAATTGCCTCCAGGTAATTTTCAAGTTGGTAGGGGAGAATCTCTGTGAGTCACTAGGGTGGGGTGAGCAGATCTCACCAGGCCAATGCAGTTTCAGTTTTGGCCATGTGTGGGGGGAGTATTCAACTCAGGTAAGATGGTACTGGTCTGCAGGCTAGATAGGGAGAGTTCTCAAAAAGAGACAATGGCAGTTGTCCCTCCAGCCCTGAAGCCATACGCTCAGTCTTGCCCTGTATGTCTTTGGCACTTCTTGAGCTGCTGTCCCTTTGCTAGAGCCCAGGTGAGTGCTCGGGAATGAGTCTGTGTGCAGGCCCTTTAAGGGGAAGTGTGGCTTTACAGTTGCCTTCCATCTCACCTGGCTGTCTGGAACTCCCACTGATTATCACAGCCAGATTTAGCGTGGGCTCCTGTCCCTGCCTCTGGACCTCTGGGCTGGAGTTCCCTGGTGTGGAGCTAGGGTCCCTCACTCCTGGGGAGGGAATCCACAGCCTACATACCCATACCAGTGCTCAGCCACCACACATGGGTGCTCTTATCCAGCCTGTTTCACATCTCTACTCCTCCCACCAGTCTCGTTGTGGTCTCTTTGTACCCCCAGTTATAGGAATTCTGTTCAGCTAAATTGTTCTCAAGTTTGACTGTTTCATAATTTAGTTGCAGTTTTAATGCAGTCATGGGAGGGGGCATGCACAGCATTTATCTTCCCCACCATCTTTACCGGAATTTCATAATTTTTTTGTTATACTTTTGTATGGTTTTGGTATTTGAGTAATGCTGGCATTAGGAGATAGTTAGAAAATATTTCTTTCTCTTCTTTTCTCTAGAAAAGATTATGTAGAATTGGTATTGCTTGTTCCTTAAATGTTTGGTGGAATTTACCAATAATGCTGTCAAGAACTGAGATTTCTTAATTTATGAATTATTTTTAAAATAGATATAGGATTTGTCAGGCTATCTATTTCTTTGCCTTTGTGCTGGGGATGACAGAATTTATTTTCCTGATGATGATGATGATGATGATGATGATGGGAGATAATCTGGGGAATTGTGCCTGTGACCCAGGAGCCAATAATCATCTCTTTTACATTGGCGCATGTGCACCCCTCCCTGACAAAGGATTATTTTTTTTACAGCCATTCCTAGTCTTAGTCATGAGTGACCAGTGGAGGTCTATGGGAAAGTGCTTGTGAGTGAGTGTGAAGTTCCCTTGAGTCTGGGCCCCTAGCTATTTCAAGTTGTCTTGTTAGCCCACATTTGGCCTTTTATAGTTTGTTAGTTTTAACTGATTTCCTCTTAACCTGCCTGGATGGTGGTTACTTCTTTCTCCTGGGCTCTGTCAAATGTGAAGCAGTGTATCCTTGTTACTCTTTGGAGGAGCTTTCCTTTCTTTGGAGTTCAGATTATGTTTGCCTTATATCCTCAACTCTGTATTGGCTCAAGAAAAGTCATGATTTTGTGGATTATTTAACTTTTGGTCAGTTTTGAAATGGGAGAAACATTATTACCAGTTTAGTAAATCCTAAGCAGAATCAATTGTAGTTTTAAAATATTTTCACTTTTCACTATAAAAACAATGAACATGAAAGTTTTGTTATTTTTTTTTCTTTAACCAGAGTAAGTAATACCCTTTGCTAGGCATTTTTTTCTTGTTCTTTACTTTAATTTTTAAAATAAAGCAGCCACACTTTTATTTTCACAACCTTATTTAGTAGGCTCCTAATATTTCAGTGTTTTAAGAGCCAGCTATTGTCCAGCCTGTTGAACAGATTTAAACAGTTAGTGAGAGCACTCATCCAATGTATTCCCCTCTGTCTGGATTCTTAAGATCACTCCAGTTGAGATTCTGTCTCAGTGATTTGAATTTCAGGGGTTTTGGCCTCACTGAGTAAGTCAACTTCATTTTGAAGTAAACAGTTGAAAATAATATTATAAATATTTTAGGGTGTATGATTGAAAACATATTGCAAATGTTAGGTAGAGATATAATATAATTATGATCAAAGAAATATTTCCATAGTATATGTCATGTTAATTGGTTCTTAAATTAATGTATTTTAGAAGGTTGAATTGGTTATAACAGTTTTATGATGTACTGTACCATATAAGAAGTTATTCAATTGTCAGAAAATTAAATTTTTATTCTTTTATTCTCATCCTGTGGATTTTTTTTTATATAAAATTATATCTACAGATTGTGGTAGCTATTTTTTCGAGATCATCAGGAAACCAATTTTTTCTCATTTGTTTTCTTTGCAGAAAACTTCATCAGCAGTTCGAAATGTATAAGGAGCAGGTAAAGAAGATGGGAGAAGAATCACAGCAGCAGCAGGAACAGAAGGGTGATGCCCCAACCTGTGGTATTTGCCACAAAACAAAGTTTGCTGATGGATGTGGCCATAACTGTTCATATTGCCAAACAAAGTTTTGTGCTCGTTGTGGAGGTCGAGTGTCATTACGCTCAAACAAGGTACAGAAATGAAAATTACACATAATTCTTTTTTAGTTAAGCTTATTGTGATTAAAATGCAGAAGACAACTGAAATTAATATTCAGATTAAACAATGAACAAAAACCTTCATTTTAGATAAGAGAAAATTAAATTTTTTCTGTGAGTTAACAACATTTGTCTCATTATTTATATCCTTAAACTTATGATTTTGTTTAGAATTGGGACCTTTGACTCTCAAAGATAATGAAGAAAATGTAGAGATCAGTTGGTCTAATTCCTTCATTTTATAAATATGGACAACTCAGATCCAGAGAGACTAAAGTTTACTCTCAAAGTCACGTGACCGATTAATATCAGAGTTGTGGCACAATTTTTTCTATTTCTACATATAATTTTATAAACTTTAGGAATGCTCCTTTTTTTGGCTTGTTTCTTTTACTTTATAGCCTTTAAAGCTACATTACCTTTTATTTTGTCATAACATTAATGAAGTAAACATTAGTCTATGGAATTTAAAGGAGAAATTTTAAGGAGGTGTTTCACACTAATACTAGATTTTTATAGTTTATCTATCCACTTTAGAAAAAATGCTAATGCTACCTAAAGAATGCTGTGTTGAAATTAGCAAAAGCAATTTTTAAAAATGTTTGTCTCAATAAGTTCTTTAGAATTCTTTTCTCTCCTCACTAATGCCTTAACAAATCAGTTTTTTTTTAACTTGGAAACTGATATCTTTACTACATTACTTAGACATAATAGTGGGAATTGGTTCCCCTATGTGATTTCATGTCTCCATTTTCTTATTGCTCCTCCTTTCTCACTGTTTTGTCTATTTCTATTAATTTTTCTCCCAGATTACCTGATTATGATTTTTTCTCTTGACTAATTGCATTGGCTGGAAACCAGTACAGTCTGAATAGAAGCACAGGCATCCTTGTTTAGTTCTTGATTTTAAGGAGAGAGCATTTAGTCCGTCACCATTAAGAATTATGTTAGCTCTCAGCTTTTTATAAATGCTGTCTTTGAGAGTCCTCCCCGCCCGCCATAGGAGTGAATATTGGATTATGACAAGTGGGTTTTCTCCACTTATTGGGATTAGGCATGTGTTTTTCTTGTTCTTTCTTTGATAATATGGTGAACTACATTGATTGATTTTAAAATGTTAAACAAACTGTATTTTTTGAATAAATGCCATTTGGTTTTCATGGATTATCCCGTTTTTATATTGAAGGGTTTGATTTGATAAAATTTTGTTTGCAATTTTTGCTTTTATATTTGTAAGGGTTAGTATCTGTAGTTTTTTTTTGTAACATCTTTCTTTAATATTGATCTTACAGTAATGCTGGCCTAATAGAATGAACTGAGAAGTTTTTCCTTTGCTTAAATATTTAAAAGAGTTTACGTAGAATCAGTATTATTTATCCTTTAATGTTTGGCTAATTCTACTTGTGAAGATATCTAGGCATGCAGTTTTACTTCTTGGGAAAGTTTTTAAGTAGAGCTTTAATTTCTTTAACAGATATGGGACTATTCAGATTATCTATTTTTTTCTTAAATGAGATTTCATAGTTTGTCTTTCAAAGAATTGACCCAGTTCTTCATAAAATATTTTCTAACTTTCTTTTTCTTGTTTGATCCATGGATGATTAATAAATATATTATTTATTTTCCAAATACTGTGGGGTTTCTAAAGATCTTTTTGGTAATGATTTTTAGTTTATTTCTGTTGTAGTCTCAGAATATACTTTGTATATCTTAAATCCTTTGAAATGTATCGATACTTATTTTATGGGCCAGATGTGATTTATTTTGGTAAATCTTCTGTTTACACATGAAAAGAATGTATGTTCTGCTATTTTTGGACATAATTTTTAAAAATTTTCATTTCTTTTTGGACATAATTTTTTAAAATTTTCATTAGATGAAGTTGGTTAATAGAGCTGTTCAAGTTACTATAACCCTGTTGATTTTCTTCCAATTTATTCTATCAATTATTAAGAGAAGTATATTGAAGTATACAAGTATACTTGGATTTGTCTGTTTCCCCTTGAGGTTCTATCAGTTTATATTTAATATGATTTTAAGCTTTATTTTTAGGTGCTTAAACATTTAGAATTATTATGTCTTCTTAATTAATTGACCTCTTTATCATTATTAAGTGATTTTCTCTATTCCTGGTAATATTCTTTGCTCTGAAGTTCACTTTGTCCGATGTTAATGTGGCCACTCTAACTTTCTATTGAGCAGTACTAATATGGTTTATGTTTTTCTATTCTTTTACTTTAAGTTAATTTATTCCTTCATGATAAAATATTTTTCTTATAGGTAGTACATACTTGGATCTTGCTTTGTTATCCAGTCTGACAATATCTGTGTTTTAATGAATGTTTAGACAGTTTATGTCTGATTTTTGTTTATATCTATTTTAGTCTTCTTTTGGATTAACCAGGTATTTTTATCTCCTTTGTTGGATCATTAGCTATAATTTTATTTTTTTAAGCCTACAGCACTTGGTATTCCTACGTGGTCTTTCATTCAAGTACTAACCAGGCCTGACCCTGCTTAACTTTCGAGATCAGATGAGATCGAGCGTGTTGAGAGCTGTAACTTTTTATTTTGATATTTTACTGCCTGCTTTAGGATTTATAGTATACATCTTTAAACCATCATATTCAACCTTAACTGATATTGTACCATTTCATATATAGTATAGGAAAATTACAATAGTTTAATTCCATTTCTCTCCTTTTGGACTTTGTGTTATTGGTTTCTTATATTTTCCTTTTGCCTATTTTGTAAACCTCACAATATGTGGTTTTTCCTTTAGTTTAATTTTTTATCTTTTAAATAGTTTTAAATAATAAGATAAATAGTAGTTATTTGCTTTTATCATTACCATTTCTTGTGCTAGTCATTTACTTTTGTGGTTCTGTATTTCTATCTGGTATCATATTTTATCTGCCTAGATTTCCTTCAGTATTTTTTGTAGTGGCAATCTACTGGGTTGAATGCCTTCAACTTTTTATGATAAAAATTTTGCCTTTTTTTAAAAAAAAAATATTTTTGCTGGATATAGAATTCTAGGTTGACAAATATTTTCTTTCAATATTTTAAAGATATTGTTTCATGCCTCTCCTTTCACTGTTTTCCATGAAATATGATATCATTCTCATCCTTGGTTCTCTGTATCTAATGTGTATTTTTTCTCTGGCTCCTTTTAAGAATTTTTTTTGTCACTAGTTATATGTGTAATTTAATTATGATATTTCTTGGTATATATTTCTTTATGTTTCTTGAATTTGGAGTTTTTTGAGCTTTTTGGAACTATCAATTTATAGTTTTGGAAAATTTTGGCCATTATTTCCTCATAGGTTTTGTTGGCCCTTCCTCTCTCTACTTTCTTTCAGGGACTTCTATTAATCATATATTAGGCCGTTTGAAGTTGTCTTATAACTCACCTCTGTTCTTTTTAATAAGCTAATTTTATTTTGTGTTTTATTTGTATATATTCTATTGTATGTTTTCAAGTTTATTAATCTTCTGCAGTATCAGATCTGCCATTAATATCATTTGATGTATTTATTATTATTATTATTATTATTATTATTATTATTATTATTTATGCCTACAGCACTTGGTCTTCTTAGGTGGTCTTCCATCCAAGTACTAACCTAGCTTCCGAGATCAGACATTGTTCAGGGTGGCATGGCCGTAGAGTATGGACCGTGGCTCCGCTGGGGTGCAAACCCGGACCTTCTGTGTGTAAAGTAGACATGCTAACTTCTACACTATTCCCTGATGTATTTTTTTTAATCTTAGACATTATAGCTTTCTTGTCTTAATTTTAATTTTGACATTTTTATATCTTTCACAATCTACTCAACTTTTTGAACATAGAGAAAAAACACACTTTATAACTGCTTTGATGACCTTCTCTGCTAATTCTAACATCTTTTGTCAGTTTGGGGTTGGTTTTGATTGATAATTCTTTTATGATATGTGTTTTCCCGACTGTGCACACTTGATATTTTATGTTGAATGTCATAATACATTTCTTTGTTGGGTGCTGAATATTTTTGCATTCCATAATTCTAGTTTTGTGCTAGGATGTGGTTTTGTGGAAATAATTGGATACTTTGGCATCTTGCTTTTGTGATTTGTTAGATGAATATGGAGCAGTGCTCAGTTTGGCATTAATTATTCTCTTCTACTAAGGCAAGGGTCTCCTGAGTATTTAACCAGTACCTCATGGGTTATGAGGTTTTTAGTCTTGCATGTGGGAATATCAACTATTCTCCCTAATCCTGTTAGATGATTTCTTTCCTACTGTTGGGTATTTTCTCACATATATGCTCACTGACCATTATTTAGCTGAATACTTGAAGGGACCTTCTGCAGATCTCTGGTGTTCTCTTTCAGTGTAGCTTTCTCTGGTAACTTGTCCTGTGAAATCTAGTTGTGTTGACTTCAGAGTCCCACTTTTAATCCCTTCAACTCAGGATGTCTGCTAATCTGAATTTCAGCGCCTCAGTACTGCTTTGTTGTCTGAAAAGTCTTTCAAAGCAGTAAGCTGGGGGCAATTGTAGAGCTTTATCTTGTTTCCCATCTTTCCACTGTCATTGTCCTTTGTTGTGTGATATCTCATGTTTTAGAAACCATCTTACATGTATATTTTCTGTTTTTTTTTGTTTGTTTCTGGCAGGTAATCTTGTTCTTGGTACCTACCTCATTTAGGACAGAAGCAGTCTCTGACAGCTGATTATAGTTTGCTTGAAAATATATTTCTTGATTTCTAACATATGGTCCCTTTATGCTGAGCGAAGTTTTAGTCAATAAATTAAGTATGGTGAAAAACTGGAATAATCTTTGAAAATTCCTTCCATTGCAAGCTGCTATAAAAATCCATATATTGTGAATTAGCCTGATGGAGATGGGTTATGGAAGGAGTGCTCTCCAGTTTTCTCATATTTTTTTTCTTAGATCTAATGAGAGTGTCAGGGGAGTAAAACATAAAAAATAATCTAGAGTTTAGCTCAAGAATGATATCCTTGGATTACTTTTATTAGTTTTCTACATTTTTGTTCAGATTACAGACTGCTCATAGGAATGTCATAATTTACTTCGGAAAATATTCTTTTGAATGATATGGATAAAAGTTGTGTATATTCTAAATGAAAGAGTATTAAGTTCAATTTTTCTTTTCAAATTGGATCATCATACATATGCTTAGTTGGCCTATGTAATAGAAGCCTTTTGCTTGTAGTAATGTTGAATACATTTCTTTGATTTAGAGAAACCTTATTAAGCTCAGTAAGATTTGGCTAGACTATTCTTATGAAGTAGAATAAATGAGAATAGAAATATTTTATAGCTTTAAGTTTAATTATAAAGTTGAGTAAAATCTTAGTTATTTAATTTTTTTTAAAGAATCAAGATGAAATAATCTTTTGTTTTAATTTTGAGGCTTTTTCATGTGGAACCATCCTTAACATTTGATTAATTCTTTTGAGTACATTTAGAGTACATTGAAAATAAATGAAGTACAGGACATATAGAAATTCCAGCGTAAAAAGATTTTATGAAATATTGCTTTCATTTATTACCTTTTAGGATCATACCTCCTTAGTAAATAAAAGTTATATATTTAGTCAAATTTGAAAATCATGACTTTATAAGTGAGGAATTATTTCATAATCTTAGAATGGTGACTCTAGTAGGAAAGACATTAAGATTATTTATGAGGACTATTTTAAGCTTCATAGTGTGGGTAACATTAATTTTTTGTTTCTTTTACTTTTGGTGCAAAAAATAGATTGCTATCTGCTTAACAGTTCATCTGATTTTGACCATATAAATGTAAAATTTCCAAAATTGAATTGTTTAATTTATAAATGTAACATGACTTTTTAAATAATAAATTATAAAATTTGAAGCAGAATGAATTATAACATTATAACATTATATATAGTGATTATAAAAGAAAGTGAGTCTTGAAAAAGTCTGTTAAAATATATTGGTATATGTATTATATGGTAAGAATGGAATAATATAGACATGTCCTTGTGTAAAAATCATGAGTACTTAAGTGTCATTTGTATGAGTGGTTTTAATAATTCATATTTAAGTTGAACACTGAGAGGTAAAATAATGATTAGAGTATTTTGCAGTCCTTTAGGCAGTTCTTTTTTTTTTTTTTTTTTTAATTTTAAGTCACTGTGATTACATGTAAATCTGTAGCTAGTGTGCTAGTGCAATGTGCAGCATTTTCCATGCACTCAAGGTAAGCATATCACATATGAATTCTCTTTTAGACTTTAAAGATTTACACATACCAGTGTACTGGGAAAAATTTGACATTCTCCAGAAAGAGAGTGGCCAATATCGAGAAAATTAGGAGTACCAGGTTTTGTTCCTGCCTTGGTACTATTATTTGATGTGTCACTTTATATCTTAGTGCTTCGGTGTTAAAATCTGTAAAATGAAAGCATCAGTCTAACTGATTTTTAAGATTTCTTCTGGGTTTAACGTTTTATGATTTTAAAATTAATACTAGACTACTCATGCAATTCTTGAAGTACCTGAAAAGTATATTCACATAGTCAAATATTCTACTGCTTAAATAATTTTTAAAAAGTAATCGAGAAGCCTAGTTAATTCTCTTATGTTACTATATAACATGGAAGTGTTGAGGGTACCACTGTTTTAGAAAATTGTGTTTATAGGAATTTGAAGAATGAGTAAAGCAGGAAAACTTATTAGAATTATATAATTTACAGGCCCAACATTAAGGAAATGATTTTATTAGGTGGGATGGACCCTCAATTTCAAACCTGTTGTAGAATTTAAAAAGAAAAAAGAGAAAATTGTTTCCCCTCATGATGTTATTAGCCTTGCTAATTGCTCAGGATAAGGTAGTTACTATGAGAATCAGTCTAACTTGTAGAACTTTAGGACATTTTATACCTCCTGATGAATTTTAGCATTGGGGAAAGAGGAAAAATGATGTTACAAACTGAGCATGAAGGAATACATTTTTAACAGGTAAATTTGTGCTGAAGCCACATCAGCACAAGTTCTGAAGTGACACTAAGTTTGAATTCCATCGTTACCACTTAGCAGCTATGCGACTTGTACAAGATGCTTAATCTGTCTACCTCAGTTTCTTCATCTGTAAATAGAAATAATAATAATACCTATCACAAAGATTATTGGTGAAGATAAAATAAATATTTGTGAAACACTTGGACATGTACTTGGTGCACACTGAATGCTATAGAAGTGTTTAGTTATTAGATTTATGCATTAGATTTCTTCTTACCTACTATCTATGTCAGGTATTGTGTGAGATGCTCTCATGTATGTTTTCTTCAGGTAGATAATCATATTTGTATCATGAGTTAGTGCATTTCTTATTGCATATATAAACTGAGTCTCCCATAATGACTATATGTAAAATATATAAAATGATTTTAATTTTTAATCTTTAAATTGAACCATTTAATTTTTTATATTTATTTATTTTTTTACACAGACTAAATGTAAAACTGAGGGAAATATCCAGATGATTTAGGTTGAAATTCGCTTTTAAAGAAAGTGAATTTATAATCCAAATTATCCATGTTTAAAATAAAAATATTCCTCCACAGTGAGTTATTATTTATATCTACATGAGATTTAAATCAGTCTTTGTCTTAAAGTCCTTGATAATATTTTATATTTATACATTACCTTTGATTTTCAAACAACTCAATTCCAATTTGATGATAATGAGATTAATAGCACTTTTATAAATACAATGAAACTTCTAACTTAATTGTATTACTAAAATCTGATAAGAAGAGTATCCAGTCCTTTTGTTTTGAAATTCTTTTCTTTTGAAGCCTTGCCAGTTCAGAGAGAACCATTTTGATTTGAGTCATAATCCTCATTCTTCCTTTTTCCCTTAACAATTTCCTTGTGAGATTTTATTCACCATTATACCTTCAAATACCTAACATATGATGATGATTTACAGATATGATTTCACTAGTTGGATTATTTTGGAGCTCCAGATCCACCTGTATTGCTGCCTACTGAAAATCTCTGCTTGAATATGTTAATTGGCATCTCAAATTTACCTCATCTTTACCCGAATTCAATATTTTCCTTAAATTTGCTTCTAATGTTTCTCTCCGTCCTTTCCCCCACTGAGAAATTGTCACTCTTATCCTCCCAGTTGACCAAGCCAGATTCTGGAAGCATTTCTCTACTTCTTCCACTTCTGTCGAGTCTTAAGGGGCCTTATTTCTTATTATCTCCTAAATCAGTCTGTGTTCACAGCACTCTCACATTTGTTTCTTACCCAGCACATTGCAACAATTCCTAGTTCTTCACCCTGCTCACCCAGACTTGTCTCCTTCCAGTCAGTTTGCACATTGTAGCATAGTGAACACTGAATAAATGGTGGGTAATAATTTATGCCTTATTTATAAATCATCTGGTTGGTTTTCTGTTTATCTTTTTCTTCCATTGAGAGATAAAGATAAAATGGCAGTAATATTTCATGTATATTTTATAGCTAAGTTTTTCATGTATATGTTATAGCTAAAATTATTAAGAGGGATTAACTATTAGCAAATTAATTAATCATGACTTTGATTTTTTTCTTTTAATTAAAAAAAATTCTGCAACGTGAGTTATCTTGGGAAAGTGTTATGCTTCTGAGATTTTGCCAGATAGCAATATAGTTAACCATGAAGACTTTAGTTCTAACATATCTTTTATATTCCAAACCACTTGTGTTCCAAATATGTCAGTCCTGTTTGTGTTTTTTGCATATGCCATCTTCTTTGCATAAAATGTTCTCCCTCACTGATCTTGCTGACCTTCTTTTCATTACTCTTTAAAGCTTACCTCTCAGAAACATCTTAATCCCTTCTCCAGTTCCTGTTATTTCCTTTTATTTGCATTTCCACAGTGCTTTGTTGTTCCTTTGCTTTCAGAACATCTCTTTGTTCTGCAGTGATTTACTTCTCTCTCATTACATTTCGTTCCTCGAGGGCAGAAACTGTCTTACTCATTTTTTTTACATCTGAGACATCTAGTATAGTGCTTGATACATGTATAATAGAGCTTTGAAAATGATTTTTGTTGGACTAAATGATTAACAATAAATAGTTGTCCTTGAGTGTACAATAGCTTCTATATGATGTTTAGTTTTAACATTTATAACAAAGCAGTCAAGAACACATTTTAGCGCAAAGTCTATAGTCCTATGTGTTCAATGCAATATCCTATGTTTTAATAGGCTAGAATATCAGATACAGAACTATATGCCAGATACTGTGCTGAGAGCTTTTCATGCTATATTATTTAAGTCTCAAAAAATATTAAGTGCCTATTGTGCAGATACAGAAGTAAAGGCTTAGAGAGCTTAAGGAAATTGTACAAGATATATAGCTAGGCGTATTGTTTTAAAAGGTGGAATTTTAAGATAGGTATTTCTGATTGCTGAGTTTTTCCTCTTAGTCTCAAGTGTTATATTGCCTTTCATATTTTAGAAAAAGTGATACCTCAAAACACATGATTTTGATTTTTAATTTATATAAGTTCTTATAATATATCAGGTCATTCTTATTATATTATCACTTTTACTACATTGTTATTTTATATTTAAGTAAAGAGAAATACAGCAATTAAGTTTAATTTTATTATATCAAAATGTGTTCTCTTGACCAAATCGTGTTTATTATCATTTTATTTTTCATATTTATAATATTCATTTTATTTTCCACATTTATAATATTGGGAAATTAACCCCAAATTATCAGTTTTAGTAATTTTTTTATTTTTTAACCTATCGGAATTCTACCAAACTTTTAAATATTTTATCTTTAATGACTTTTTCTAATTAATTTTTTCTTTTTAGTTATAAAGTTTAGATTTAAGTTAACAGCACATAGATGACTTTTAGAAGCAATATGCATAATTTCTATTAAATTACATTTTTGTCTGCTTTTATGCTGAAATTAAAGATAAACAGTGATGCTATGTTTTACCATCTTTGTACATAAAAACTTTTTTCCTTAACATATTTCAGTTTCTTTTATTTATTTGAATTTAGTGTTTAATTAAGATTTTATTTGTGGAAAGAACATTCTCCTTTTCCTTATGTTTGTGTATTTAATTGCATTTGTGGAAATTTCTCTAATTAACTTAACATAGTCTAGCATGTTCTTACTGAAATGTATGGAAAAAGTTTTCCCCTTAAAGTGTTAGATTTCAGTCAAAATGTAATTAGATGTTTCAGAATTTTTATTTCACTAACAAACTTTTAAAAACTTTTATTTGCTTTAAGAATGGAATTAATTCTTTTTTTTTTGTTTTGTCTTTTCTGTCCTTTCTGACTTGCTTTCGTGGATATTCACACCAGGAGGACAAAGTGGTTAGAGTCTTTTTTTCTGTCTAATATTATTTTTTTCTTATTGTTGTTATTGCTAATTTAGTTTTATAGCTGTATTTAATTTATGTATTTCTAAGTGTTTTGTTACAGTTGTAGTGCATGATAATTGCTATACTTTAAGATATATTTTAAGCATGCTATCTGATTTTACTGAAAAACATAGATGAGAAAATGATTACTTTGATTCTTGAAGTTTTACTGTTTAGAATTTAGTTGTTTTTTTTTTTTAAAGGAGTATTGTGACAAGAATTTCTTTTATAATGTTTTCCTAAACTCATCAATGTACTCATCAGAGATTTTAAAAGAAGCTTCTGAATTAGTATAAAGATTTAGTCTTTGTAATAATGAGTCACGATAATATTGAACATGGATTTTCTGAAGTATATATTTATAGTAGATTATAATTATTTAACATAGTTCTATTTTTATTAATATATTTTGGAAATTGGCATGTCTTTCATTTTATATTAAATATTACATATAATTTAAAAATACTTAGGTATAAAGGATACCTAAGTTTTAATATTCCATTAATATCAACTCTGATTTGGATTTGGATCTGCTCTGGATCCTGGTGACTTCCTGCAAACATAGATAAATGCTTACTATTCTTATTTTTTTTGATGCGTCAAATTAAAATTTGAGCCCTTTTCAGATTTTCCAAATACCAGTTGGCATAAAACCCAAAGAGGACAGGACATCATTTAGCTGAGATCTAATAGTGCCTCCTTTTCTTGTCATTTGGAGCTTTTTTATTCTCCGCAGTCTTCACTTACTAGGTTGGGATAATGCAGGTGGTAGTAAATATTGATGTGGTTTTAGAATGAAATCTTTGAGTAAAAGAAAAGATACTGCTACTACCTTCAGGGTTGGCAGGTTTTTTTTTTTTTTATTTTTTAACCTATCGGAATTCTACCAAACTTTCAAGCCAGTTTTGAAGATCTACAGGTCAATTTCAGTATACATGTCTCAAAGTGAGCACCATCCTCAATCCAGAGCAGATTCTTGAAGAGTTCTGCCAGCGTTCTGCCAGCCGGCCTATTAACTGATTCTCAAGTACTGCAATTTATTCAAAGACTTTAGAATCTCTAGAGCTACCTTTGTATACAGAGTTAATGCAGGATACATAATAATTTGATTATTTTCTGCAGTATTTACAATGAATTCTGACAACTATCCCAGATATTAGACACTTAATGATAACTCAGCTATGGTTTTCATATACTGATGAGATTTTGTGATGTGATAGTCTATATTTTAAGCTAAGGATCGACTAACAGATAAAGGTATACTAATTTTATGTGGATTTGGAACAAATAAAATAAAATAAAATAAAATTCAACAGGTCTTTTTATGACACTCTTTATGCAGTACTGTTCAATAGTACTTTCAGCAATGATGAAAATGTTTTCTATCTTCACCATCCAATTCAGTAGGCTAAAGTCATATGTGGCTATTGAACACCGAAATGTGGCTTGCGTGACTGAGGAATTGAATTTTTAATTTTTTAAAATTTAAATTTAAATAACCATTTGGGGGTGGTGTCTAATGAAACCTCAAACTTGGATAGCAAACATTCTATCTATGCCTATTTAACCCTTAAGGCAGTGCATGCACTTATACATGCCCAGAATGTTGAGTAGTAGAGAGAGAAGACTGTTCCAGACCCTGTTCAAGGGCTGTTCTAACAGATATTTTTCAACTTCTCTCTTGCAATCTCCAGGAGAGGGACTTGAAACATAAAATGTTTTAGCTTTCTTTGCAATTGGAAATGGTTTTGTGATAGTTCTAGCAAATGAGATGTTAGAAAATGTCTGAGGGCTTCTCAAAGTCACGATAAAAAAGAAAGATGTAGCTGGACCTACTTTTTAATGCAAAAATGATGTCTTAAGCTTTCCAGGCCATTTGTAAAGATGAGAAAAAAGTCAAGAGTATTGGAGTCATTAGTCATGACATTGTTGAGCAACCGATCTAACACCGTCGGACACCTTTGAGAAAAATACCCACCCCAGTTTGTTTCTGCTACCAGTAGATAGATTCTCTATTATGTATAGCCAAAAGCAAACCTAATGGAAACATTAGAGGAGATGCAGTGTGCACTACGAAAACCTTACAAACATCTAGAAACATCTATATTTCTGTTCTTCAAAAATATAAAAGTGGAGTAAAGAAGTCCATTTTGATCATTGCCCACATACGCATCTATCTACTCTTGCCTCTATTAATGTCTGAAGAATTAGGGTCACTTAACACATCTGCTCATATGTTATATATAAATTACCTTAAATAGCAAATAGTAAATTAATCTGAATTTGTTGAACTTTTTAGAATGTGTGGAATAAATAAGTAAATTAAACTTCCACGGTAAATTATTTGCCATAGGATAGAACATATATCTAACTGTTCTTCTTTTAATATTTACTGACCTACTCATGTCTAGTGAAAGCATAGAAAAATTATGGTTTGGGGAACAAAATGATGCTCATTTCACTGTCTAGAGACAATATTATCTGTTTATATAAAGACTAATAAAGATCTTAAATTATTTCTCTTTCCCTTTTTATAATAGCTATTAGTTCTCTTATCAAGTATCTCTTGACGGAATAATAAAAATTTCTCTCACTGATAGGTGATTATTTTTATTGTAAAAAATAATGTTACTAATGGTAATGTTATTGAAATGAAGGGGTGTGGAAGGATAATAAATGTTTTGTAGTATTTTTGACATTTCAGAAACATAAAGATTGTCTGTTGGGTTACAGCTTCAGCTATGATCTTCAGAGCAATGTGTTCTTTGTTGTCACTTTAATCTGATGCGTTTTCTGACTTCAGCACATTATTCAGACTTCTGTACCCTAAGTGTTTATCTGCCCTCTATATATTCTCATATGGAGTTGCAATTTAGCATATATTTAAAAGTATTTTTTAAGTTAAAGTATCCTTGTCTCATTTCATCTGGGCAATAGCAGTGTGGAGCTGCATTCCTGTAAATGCTGTCTTAACAGTAGTAGCTTAATTTATTTGCTTTTGCATTTTTATTTAGTCATACAATAACATGTCTATGACCTTAATAAAATTGTTCTAGAAACTGAATATAATAGCACTGTAAGGACCAACTCTTATAATAAAATCACAAGTTTAAGTACTACTACCACCATCCTGCCTCTTGTTGTAAGCCTGACACATACCAGAATCCTTTGTTTGATAGGAGAACTATACAAGCATCCAGAGTTTTTCATCAGCAATATAGAAGTATTTTGGACTATATTATTTAAACAGCATACCATTCAACAAGAATATAGAAGGCAGAAAGAAGTTTGAGTAAATTAAAAGGCAGGAGTTGCTGAATGTTTGAATATATTGTACATTCTAAGTTTAGTGAAAATTTTTCATTTTAAAACCATTCACCTGATTATTTGCATATTTGGAGTAAACGTGCAAGGATGTATTATTCCCCTTTTGATTCGGTTTGGTTTCTCCTAGGCTTTGTCCTGATCAGGATAGCCAGGAGAGAACTCATTATAGGCTAGGTTTGTTTTTATATAAGTCCTCATCCCTGGCTGAATAAACATGTATTATTTTCATGATCCTTCTCTCCATTTTCTTCTTCTTTTATAGAAATATCTACTCTCCTCTCAATCCCCTCTACTCAAATGGTACTTTTAGTTCCCTTAACTCACACATTTATTTTCAAATGTTGTTTCTAATGTATATACAAATGGAGATATGGGGTTTCTCTTTTTAAAGATAAAGACAGATTCTATAGCACATCTGAAAGCTGTTTTTTCTTTGCTAAGTGTCAAGTAGAAGGAAACCCATGATGGAAGTAGGGTATAAGAAATCCTATTAGAATCGATATATTTGATTTTGATGCGTTCACATAATGGGTCTTTATAACTAAAGGTGTTCACTGCAAGTGACTGGTTCATAAATTTCCTTTAATCAGTTATTACCTATTCTTTTAGTAAAGGGATACTTTAGTTCTAATTTTATATTTTTTCTTATCATAGTAAGGACTTGAATTTTTTGTGTTATATACTATTCTTTGCTCATTTGTCTTAGTGGGTTTTTTTTTTTTATTTAATATGAGTCCTTAATATGTTAAAGGATATAATTTTTATGACACATACTGCAAATATCTGTTTTTTATTTTGCTTATTAATATGTAGAAATGTTTAACTGCCTTGTAGTCAAATTTATCAGTCTTTATAGCATCTAGATTTTATATTACATGTAGTAAAATCTTTACTCCAAGATTCCAAAAACACAGTCTCTGACATTCCGTCATGGCTTTTTTTAAGGTAGGGTGGGGTGGGGTGGAGGTGACATTCAATATTTTAAATATTTAGGATTTTGACTTATTCAGAATTTATGGAACATACCTTAGTACCCTATTTATAGGAAGTTCAAGAACAGGCAAAACTGTCTATGACATATGAGTCAGAAGGGTGATTGCCCCTGGGGAGATGGGGGTGAACTATTGATAGGGAAAGAGCATGGGTGAACTTCTTGGGTGATGAGAATAATGCATAACTTGAGGGTGATGATTGCATGGAAATATACATATTTTTCAAAACTAATCAAACTGCGATATTGTTCATTTTATTATGTTACAATTAAAAATTTTTTTTAAAAAAAGGAAATAAAGAATAGCTAAGAAATATTTGAAAAGAAAAGAAAAGCAGTGTAAAGGAGCTAGCTCCAGTGGTATAACAATGGAGGAAGGAAGGGGTAGAGATTTGATGTAATCCACCCTATGGGGAGGAGGACTTTATTGCCAAATGGTTTAGAATTGCTTTAATATGGAGATAATAAGCAAGCCAATTTTTAGGTGTGTGTGTGTGTGTGTGTGTGTGTGTGTGTGTGTGTGTATGTAATGTTCTTTACAGACAATATGCCCTGCCGTAGTTCATGTAGGCAAGGTGGCCCCCTCTTACCACCACTCCCTAATATGCCACTGACCAGTTCTACAAGATACTAGTAACATAAAAAGGTATAGTCGTTAAGCTATGTAGTACTTGCTACAGGCTCAAAAATAGAAAAATCAGCACACAGATTAAAGAAACCAGAAATGGACCATAATGCTTATGAGAATTCCATATGTGAAGAAAAATAGCTGTGCATATTAGTGGATAAAAATAATGGATCACTCAATAAATAGCATTATGATAAATGGGTAATGATATGAAATAAAGTTGGTTATAATAAATAAAACTATAAGCATTTGGGTTACAGGTTTTTTTGTAGGAATATATTTTTATTTCTCTTAAATACGTAGGAGTAGAATTGCTGAGACAATAAGTTAGTATATGTTTAATTTTTATTACAAAACATTTTCTAAAGTTCATGTGCAATTTACATTTCCATCAGTGATATACGAAAGTTCTGGTTGTTCCACAGCCTCACTAGCATTTGTGTTGTCGGTCTGTTCATGTAACTTATTCTGGAGAGTGTGAAGTGGTTGGTTTTTATTTTCATTTCCCTAGTGACTAGTGATGCTGGACATCATTATTGTCTCTTGCCCATTCGTATTACTTCTCTTGTGAAATATCTGCTTAAATGTTTGCCGATTTTATAATTTCATTTCGGTTTTATTATTGATTTGCAGTTCTCCTACCACATATTGTGATTAAAAGTATCAGATATATGTATTAAGAATATTTTCTCTCAGTCTGTTGCTTGCCTTTTCATTTCTTAATGGTGTATTTGGACAACAGAGATGTTTAATTTTGATGCAGTCCCATTTGTTAACTTTTATAGTTAATGCTTTCTGCAGCCTGAGGTATCATTGCCTATTCAAAGTTGCAAAGACAATCTCTTTGCAATATTTACTTGTTTATTTTCCATCTATATGTTAGAATCAATTTGTTTATTCCCAAATAAATCATATAGGCATTTTTTTTTTTACTAGGATCACATTTAATTATGGGTAAACTTAAGCACTGTCATTTTTATATTATGTTTTCATATTCAAAATTAGAATATGATTTTTGATTAATTCATCTTTCTTTATATTTTCCAGTAGTATTATTTATATTGTTTGCATATTTCTCAACCACATATTTTAAAATTATAAATGAAATATTCTGTTACTTTTCAACTTTTATATAGGAATATATTAATTTTTGTACATGAATATTGTACACTGCTACTTTTCTAAATTACATTGTTTATTAGAGTTTTTCAGTTGTTTCTTTTGTGTTTTAACAGTATGAAACAGTAAGGCCTGAACACATAATTTACTTCCTCCTTTCTCATTTATTTCTCTTGTTTAGTTGTGTTAGTGACAACCTTCAGAATAATATGAAACAAAAATATATTCACTTACATAATTAAAATAATCTATTAACTTGTCTTTTTGTTGTATTTTAAAAGACTTTATAGTATGTAATTGCTTTCAAGTTTTTCCCACTGCCCCTATGCAAACATGTTTTCCCTCTCTGTTGCAAATTTATCCTAATTTTGTTTAGAGGTTTCTTGATATACTAATTTTATACTTTATGATCTTTAAGAGTTATAAATCATCTAACTCTTTCTTGTCCTTTGGTGCTTTTTGGGCAGCTCTAAGGATAGTCACTGAGACATGTTAGTTACAGTAATTTGGCCACTTAATGGAGGAAGTGGTTAAAATAGGAATCGGATATGGAGATAAAAAGGCAGATGATTTTTTTTAACTCAATGTAAAATTCATATAGAGACCAAGGAGGACAACAAAAAAAGAAATCACAAAATATTTTTCTTATTAATGTTGTCTTTATTTATTTTCATCTATTGATATCATCATATGATTTTTCTCTTTTAATTTGTTGTGTGGTAAATCAAAATCTTGGATTTTCCTAAGCAGCTTTGCATCCTCAGGATAAAGCACACTTGGTTATGAAATAATACTCTAAAAATACATGTATATATTTCTGAACTTGATTTGCTCGTACTTTAAGGATTTTTCCATCTGTGTTCATGAAGGATATTGGTCTGTTATTTTCTGTTCTATATTCTTTTCTGATTTGGTTTTAAGGTTATGCTGACCTCATAAAATGAATGGTTTTATTCTTTCTTTATATTTCTGAAAGAATTTGTATTATTTCACCAGTGAAATCAACTGAGTCTAGAGTTCTCTGTGGGAGGCTCTAAAATTTTGTATTCATTTTTTCAAAAAGATTTATAAAATCATTCAAATTATTACTTGTGTGTTTCTGTAAATTTTGCTTTTGAGAGAACTTGTACATTTTATTTAAGTTGTTGAATTTATTTTCTATAAGCTGTTTATCATATCCACTTATTAATCATTAATTTTGAAATAATTTGTGTTTTGTCTGTCTCTGTTTCTTTCTGTCTCCACAAATCAGTCTTTGTAGGGGTGAATCAATTTTGGTTTAATTATTTTTTAAAATTTGATTTACTCTTTCTACAGTTGTTTTCTATTCTTCATTATTTTCTTCCTACTTACTTTGGATTTCCTTTTCTGGCATCTTAAAGTGGAAGCATACTGTATTGATTTTGTACTGTTCTAACACAGGCATTTGAAACTATAAATTTTCCACTAAGAACTGCTTTAGCACATAAATTTTGATATGTGTGCTTATATTTTATCATAAGCTTTAACTGTTTTGAAAGTTTCCCTTGTTTTTAAATTTGATCTATAGGTTATTTTAAAATGTGTTTCTTTAATTTCAAATATTTGTGCATTGTTTTAGGTATCCTATTGATGTCTAATTTAATGTCATTGCAGTTAGAGAACATACTGTGTTTGACTGATCCTTTGAAATTTTTTGAGACAAAATGTGGTCTTTCTTGGTGAACATTCCATGTGCAATGGATTGGAATGATTTCTAATGTTGTCAAATGTATTGTTTCATACATATCAATTAGATAAAGTTGGTTAATGACGTGTTTCAAGACTTCTAAATCTTTACTAATTTTTTCTGTCAACTTGTTTTATAAGTTGTTGAGAGAGTTGTTCAAATCTCCTGTGGATTTACTTACTTTTATCTGTAATAATTTCTTTGGCTTCATCTGTTTGAGAGCTTTATTATTAGGTCACTCACATTCACCATTGCTATGTTTTCTTGATGATTTGACCTTTTATTATTATGAAATGCTTTTCTTTATGTTTAGTAACATTCTTAAATTTGGTATCTGCTTTGTCTGAGATTACTATAGCCACAACAGCTTTCCGATGTTTAGTATTTTCATGGTAAATCTTTTGCCATCCTTTTTCTTTCAACCTGTTTTTGTCGTCATTGAAATTTTTAAGGAGAAAAGTAGACAAACCCACAATGAATATTAGGAGACTTTAATACTCCTGCTTCAGTAATTGATGAAACAAGTAAACAAGTACCCCATAGGTCTTATGTTAATAATGAATTTTTAGTAAATAACTTCAAGTTGGGTTTTGTTTTTAATATTCTTATGGCAATCTCTGGTTTTAAGTAGTATATTAACATTTAATGTAATTATTGACATGTTTAAGTCTACTACCATCTTTGATCTTCATTTCTATTTGTCCTTCCTGTTCTGTATGTAATGTATGTAAGGATCTTATCTTCCTATCCATTCAGCCACCCTATCTTTTGATTGGAGCATTTAATCTATTTATATTTAAAGTAATTGTTGACAGATGTGTAGTTATTGCCATTTATTATTCATATTTTTAATTTTTTCTTTTTCTTCTTAAATAAATCCCTTAAACATTTCTTGTAATACTGGTTTGTTGGTATGGAGGTGGAAAGATTTTAAATTTCAGTCATTTTGATTTAAGCTTCAATATTATTTAAAATTTAAAACATTATCTTACATATCAAATGAGCTTAGGTAAAACTGCATCAGTCCAGGTGAATCTTCCTCTATTAACATCAGTTTTCTAATTTTTGGTTCATTTAGTATTATGAGAAAGTAGAAATTAAAAGTGAACACCTTAGTTAGATATTGTGACAATCATGTCTTCATTATGTATTCCTCACTTCTCAGTGTGCATTTGAAGGGATTTCTTTATTTGTGTTCCAGGGACTAATTGTCTCCAGGTAGAAAATATAGCATTTTATTTGAGTCTAATAGAGTGCTTACTGGTTCAGAGTCTTTTTTTTTTTTTTAATATCACAGACTAGGTCTTTAGGTGTCATAACCATATATTTTAGGGTTTGTTTCCTAAATACTTTTGAGGGGTATTCTTATTATGTTGGATGGTAGAAGTAGATTAAAATGGCCATACATGGGAAAGGTGTACTCTGTGGAGCCTTCCAGTACTTCGTTGCAGCAGACTCTCTGTATTTAAACCATCTGAAGTCCCACCTGAGTGTAATCAACCTGGTAACTGACCAAATTGGATCTCTGAGAATAGCTCTGCATTGGCTCTGGCCATCGATGGAGTAATTGACTTGGGCTTTCAGCTAATAGGTAGCGATTCTTCTTCGGGGATTTATGTCTGGTATGTGGCATGTGTATTGGTAGCTGGCTTAGCTTTTCTTTAGAACTTATTTTTAGGCATTTAGCATAAAAGAATTTGCTAAGTTGTTTGTGTGTCTTTAAAAAATGCCAGCACGCTGTGCTGCTTGGGATTGAGGGTATGCTTATTTAGTTGAAGACAGACCAACTGAGGCTAGTTTCAACCTAGTGGTATAGTATTAAAATTTGTTGTGATGCTGAAAAGACAGGGAAATGGCAAATTAAAAGTTAGGTAATGTTCACTAGGAATGCGCTGAAAGTAGCCCGTACAAGATCCAGATGGAGTCCATGAAAATCCAAGAACCACTGACATGATTAAACATATTTGTTTATGGAGAAGATAGAATAAAGAGACAGCTAATAATTGCTACTGGGATTTGGTTACCATAGCATATAAGAACATTTATCATAGGGATCTTTTTTTGTTCTGTTCCTCTTAAAATATATATTTTTTATTGTGGTAAATTACACAAGCATAAAATTTACACTTAACCATTTTTAAATGTATAGTTAAGTTGTATTAAATATATTAATAATGTTTTGCAGCCATCATCATCATCAATCTCCATAACATTTTTGTCTTGTAAAACTGAAACTCTGTATCTATTAAATAGTAATTCCCTATTCCTATTCTATTTTCTTTCTCAGTGATTTAACTATTCTAAGTACTTCATGTAAGTAGAATCATATAGTATTTGTCTTTTGGTTACTGGCTTTTTTCACTTAGCCTAATGTTGTCAAGATTTATATATATTGTAGCATATGTCAGAATTTCCATCCTTTTCAAGGTTGCGTAATATTCCTTTGTATGTATACACCTCATTTTGCTTATCCATTCATCCATTGATAGACCTTTGGAGTGTGTCCATGTTGTAGCTATTATGAATAACACTGTCTTTTTGCCAGTGCTACCTTGTTTGACTACTGTAGCTTTTTAGTGCGTTTTAAAATCAGGAAATGTTAGTCCTCCAGTTTTATTTTCCCCAAGGTTGTCCTGGCTGTTCATAATCCCTTGAGGATACCACATGAATTTTAGGATGGGCTTTTGTAATTATGTGAAAAATGTTATTAAGATTTTTGTTAGGGATTGCATTTAACCTGTAGCTCTCTTTGGGTAGTATTGGGATATTTCTATTGTTTTCTTCTCTTGTAGTGTCTTTATCTGGCTTTGATGTCAAGGTAATGGTAGCCTTGAAAAATAAATTAGGAAGTGTTTTTTCCTCTTCAATTTATGGGAAAAATTTGACATCTTAATAATATTAAGTCTTCTAGTTAATGAACATGGGATGTGTTTCCATTTATTTATATCTTTAATTTCCTTTGGCAGTGTTTTGCAGTTTTTATTATACAAACCTTTCACCTCATTGGTTACATTTATTCTTAAGTATTATATTCTTTTTGATGCTAGTGTAAATGGAATTCATTTTGTAATTTTCTTTTCAAATTGTTCATTAATAGTGAATAGAAATGCACCTGATTTTTAAGTGTTGATTTGGTATCCTCCCACTTTGCTGAATTCATATATTAGTTAAAACAGTATTTTTGTGACATCTTTAGGGTTTGCTACGTGAAAGATCACATCATATGTGAACAGTGATAATTTTACCTTTTTCTCACTAATTTGGATGCTTTCCCTCTTTTTTGCCTAATTGCTCTGGATGGAACTTCTGGTTATCTGTTGAATTAAAGGCCTCCGTGCCTTTTTACACATTTACAAATCCAGCCTAGATACTGGACTAGCTTATCTTGTTCCTGGTAAAGCTTTGAGGAGAAGCTTTCAGTCTTTCACTGTGGGTTTTTCACATATGGCTTTATTATGTCAAGATAATTTTCTTCTATTTCTTGTTTGTCGAGTGTCTTTTTTTAATCAGGAAAAAGTGTTGAATTTTGTCAAATACTTTTTTTGGCATTTATTGAGATGATCATGTGATTTTTTCCCCCCTTCATTCTACTAATATGGTTTATTACATTGATTGATTTTCATATGTTGAACCATCCTTGCATTCTAGGAATAAACCCCACTGTATAGTCCTTTTAATATGCTGCCAAATTCAGTTTTTTATTTACACTAGACTGACTGAGTCAGAATATCTGAGGGTGATGTCCTGGAATGTTTATTTTTATATAGTTACTCAGAGGACTCTAATGTGTGCTTAGGATTAGACACCACTGATTTCTCTGATTTTAAGATAATTCATTTTTAAACTTTATGCTTTGCCTTTCAGTGTTAGCAACTTCAGAAATTTGTTTGCCAGAAAACCTAGATTTCTAAAGATAGAATATGTGTGAAGAATAAAATTATGTAAAGGTAGCTTGTGGGTTAAAAGATTTAAGCAACAAATGATTCATAAATATGAACCTTGTTTCTGGACTAAAGAGTTCTTTTGCCCTTTTTATCTTATTTCAGAATGTATGGGAAATGATTCAGTTAGATAGCCAGTGTTCTGTGTCATATTGGAAAGTTAACATTTTGTTAGTGTTCAGGGATATGAAGCTTTTTGTCCTTTGACATAATATTCACTACCACTAAGATTATGGGGCTGTGAAGGGAAAAGAGGGGATGGATGTTTGTTCTTTACATGCCAGCTTGGAACTCAAAATGTATAGTTTCACAAAGAAAAATTTGTAAGTGGTGATTAAATAAAATATTAGTGGGCATTACTGCGTAAGCCATGCTGATTTAATCTGCATGGCAGTCAGTTGGTGGGAAGGGAAGAAATTCCTCAAAAGGCAAGGCCTGGTTTATAGGGCTTATTGTAGAATATGATGTGACATACAGGCTGTCTCCATGACTCTACTCAGAAAATGAGCACTTTAGTTCAATATGAGATCACTATGGATTGGGGAATATTCTTAGTCTGGGGGTCAGGAGTGAAGGAGGCTTAATGTTATAAGTAGTAGCAGAGATAGCAGTTTAGGCATTGATCTTAAAATGTGTTTATTTCAGTCTCCTAATATAAATTTTAAAAACTTTTTAACTCATCACATTTTTAAGAGGACATCTAACATTTCATTATGTGTTTAAATGGTTACAAATGGTACAATGTCTAGCATACTATTAATACTGACATTTTAAAGTAAGGCTGTTATAGCTCCTTTAGAAGTTCATACAGTGGAATCTAAATAGTGTATTAGTTTGGTAACTTTCATTATCCTTAAAAATCAAAAAATGAACTCATTATTAGCAGTTGGGAATTTTCTTTTTTTGTTTTTCCTTGACAAGAAAAGAAAATTTTTAACTTTCCCCCATGGTAGTTTATCTTATGTGATACATTTTTCACTAGATATCTTTAAAAAATCACTTTATTATACTGTTTTAATAAAATATGTATATTGTTAAATATTTAAAAATTTTCCATGACTATAAGGCTTAAAGTTTTGAAAATTTTCTAATGGGTTGAGTTTAATTATAATTATTAAGTAATAGTAAACTATTCTCAAAAATTATTTAAATTATATATCAGCTGACCACTCATTTAGGTCATTATTAATTTTCAGTTGGTTCAAATAACATGAATACAAATTTTAATTAAAATTATTAAATATAAGAAATATAATTTTGCTAGAAATTCACATAGTGAGATGGATGAGGCTGGTTTTTATTTAAATTTTGTTCATAAATCCATATATGAATATTACTTATAGACTGAGAATTCAGCATGAATTCTTTTTCTATTTTCTTTGTTTTTTATAGATGCAAGTACTGAGGAAATTTGCTCATGATAATAACAAGATGTGAATAGAGATTTTGTTGTAACGATTCACCCAATTCTCTCATATTTGTCCAAGTTATGTGACAATATAGAAATCTATCATCAAAAATTATTTTAATTTGTATATTAGCTCACTTTTCATTGAGGTTTCCCTTCAGTTGTTCAAAGCAAAAAATTGAAAACAGCAGGCTTGCAAAATAGTTTGTTATTCAGTTAATGATCCAGTCTGTCAGTTTCTGGGAGTTACACCAAAAAGGCTTTACCAAACTTACCAAATGACTGTTTATTTTTATTAATTTTTTACTTAAAGTCACTTTGTTTAAACCAATAAACTAAAAAGGATTTTGAAAATGTTAATTTTAGTACTTCTAATTACACTTTATATTGATAAAATTATTTTGCCTTTTCACATGCTTTAAATTATTTTTATAAATATCTTAAAACTGCATATTTAGCTCTTTCAACTTATAGAAAATATGGAACAAATGAGCTAATAGGCGAAAGTAGTTCTTGTCATCAAACCAATTGGCTAAATGAAATTTTTGAATGTCTCACTATACTTTACAATTGAAATAAACATGCTAATACACAATCTTTGATAATTTCAATGTGATTTCTTAATGTGACAAGAGCTATGTAAGAGTGGACCACATTTACTCTCACGTTACATGAAAAAATTTAATGTTCTATATTAATATTATAGTAATAATAATTTCCATTCTAATGATAGCATCTGATACTCAAATAAAGACTCAACTTTTGGTAACAGTTTCTTAATATAAGTGTTCTCAACATAGAGTCTAAAATACAGATATTATGTAGAAGGCTGTTTTTATGTGTGATTATTTACTGAATCAACTCCATTCATTAAGATCTTTGTATACATTGCTATCAAAGCCTAAAACAACCTGAATATGGGAGTTCACAGTTCAAAGTCTCTTCACTGGTTAATTCTTGGGCAAATGTGTGCCATACTTTAATCAGTTATGCTGTTTTCAGTCTAAGTGGGAATGACTGAAAACATCTATGGATTTTTCAGTCTTTAAGTACTATCTTCTGTCTACCACCATTTTTTGCCACAATCTGCTGACAATTGCGTCTGCGACTTTATGGACTCTACAGAGTATAGTGGTATCTATTAAGGTTTAAGAAAATTACACTGGTGGTCATACCAGCTAACATCTTTTTAGCTATTCTCTGATGGAACAGAATAATACTTTTTTTTTGGTCATGTTAGCTTTTCTAGCTTTAGCAATGGGGAATATTAATTTGTAAAAGTTTTCCAAAGCCAGTCTTGATTATTGGTTTTAAGTTGCTAATACCTTCAGTTTTCTTTTTATAACATTAATAGCTTTCTTTAGGATTTAAATATTTTGCAAATAAATGACACTGTAAGAGAAATGGCTTCATACAGTTGTTTGATAATAATGTCTCAAGTGTAAAGTCTCTCAGGGTCTTTCTGGAACATTGCATTCTTTCACAATTTGGAGTCACTTTCCCAGATCCTTCTGGGAAATATATATCTGAGAGTATTTTCATGTATATTCTTATAACTCCCTTTTTAACTCTGCATGGATTTTAACACATTGCATGTTATAAATAACATTAGTTTATTGTTGTATAGTATATCATGAAGAGGCTTTATAAGGTACAAGCTACTTTGTTAGCAATTAAGATATTTTTATAGAGAACAATACCATTAAAAAATGACAGTCTCTACTGTTCTTACCCTGAAACAGTATTTTTCAGTATCATTGCAATGAGAATAAGGTTCTTGGTATGCCTGTTCTCTAAGTTTATTGAGACAGTACCTTGTTTAATCATGGGTATGTAACTGTAGCATCCCCTGTGTTCCAGAACACAAAAGAAAACTGCACATTGAATAAGCAAATATTGTTAGCTGTTGACACAGCTCTACTTACATTGATATCTAATCTCCAAGTGTCTGGTGTATTTTCTGTGTATATAACAGAAAATAGTCACATATTTCTGTCTTCTCAAGCTATTTGCCAGTTATCTATAATAAATACTTTACAATTTAGAAACTAATTGAGAGAATCATGATTACGTGGCAGAAAGAGATTGGCAGGTGAATTTGTTCATCTGCAGTTTCTGTTTCATTGAGGTGATGCTTTCATCTGATTGGAAATATTCTCTAAAACCTGTTAACCCTAGATTATTGACCTAAAAAAACTTACAAAATAGTTTATAATTTAACCAGGTATTAAGATCACTAACAACCTAACAACTGAAGTCTCCTTTGTATAATTTCCTGTAAATTGATCAGCATCTGTATTTCTGGTTTATTTGTCTTATGGTTTTGTCGATATCTCAGATTCTTCTGTTCACTTTTCTCTTACAAACATAGTGTAGTATATGCTCTAAGGAAATATTTGAGAAAGCACAGTTTTATTTTGTCAGATGGACTAATGCTTATCCACGAAGTATAAGCTTTGCTGAGAAATATATATATCTCCTGACACTGTGCATCCTTACATTCTGGGCTTACATACAGGGTGACTGATTATGGTATGACATGCTTTTTAGTTGTCTTGGATTTTGTTATTTTAGTTTTAGCTTATGTTCTCGTTCTACATACTTGTGAGTAGAATTGGCCTATGCTTTTCTTGTCTTTTGTTAAAATAGCGTTTACCTCATACAATGACCTGTATGGCTTTTATTCTTCTTAAAATTTAATTTTATGGAACAATTTATATAGGATATGAATTTTGGTCTATTAAAAGTTTGGCAGAATTATCTAGTAAAATGTAGTAATTGCTATAGATATCCTATTCAGATGTCTGCAGCTCATCTCAGATGACACATGCAAATAGATCCTGAATTTGCCAATAGATTCCTGCATTTCTCTGCCTAAGGGCATTTTTATGGCCAAGGGAATAGGTGTAACCTGAAAGAGAGAAAGAAGTGCCAATGGGCTAATATCTCCTTGCCTCTTAGTGGGGTGACTTTGAGGGGGTTTCAACAAGACTAAGCTCTATTTGTCCACAGAAATAATCTACTCTTTAGCAGGCTTTTTATTGGCTTTTCTCCCTTACACATTTCACTTCCTCACTCTTTCACCATACTTTTTGGGATCGTATATCAAATAAACTATTCTGTATTCAAATCTTTAGGCTCAGGATCTGATTGTGGAGAAACTCAAAATAAGACAAAAACAACCTTGGCCTGAGATTTCTGTGGAAGAGGCTTTTAATTTTTTAAAAAATTGATACATAATTCATATAACATTAAGTTCACCATTTAAAAATATACCCAAGTGAACAATAATCTACTTTCTTTTTCTATGTATTTACACATTCTGAACATCTTATATAAATGTATTTATATAATATGTGGCATTTTGTATCTGGCTTCTTTCACTTAGCTTTAAATTAGGTTCATCTGTTGTAGCAAGAATTAAGATTTCATTTCTTTTTATGGCTGAATAATATTCTGTTGTATGGATATATGACATGTTATTTGCTCAGCAGTTGAAGAACATTAGATTGGCTATTATGACTAATGCTGCTATGAACATATACTTACCAGTTGTTCTTTGAACATATGTTTTCAGTTATCTTTGGTATTAGCTAGTAATAGAATTGCTGAGTCATACAGTAATTCTATGTTTAAGTTTTTGAAGAACTGCCAAACTGTTTCCTGCAGTGCCTGCATCACTTTATATTTCTGTCATTCATATAGAAGAGTTACGATATCTCATATCGTTACTAACACTTGTTATTTTCCATTAAAAATTATATCCATGCCCCTGAGTGTGAAGTTCATTTGGGTTCTCTTCCTGCCACCACTGTCCACCACAGCTGTGGCTGAAATCAGATGTGAGCCAAAGAGTTTTGACAGTGAGTACCAAAATCACCTATCACATGAGAGTTAAGATGAACTTCATGTGAAAAATTTTATGTCCTTTTGTCACAAAAGACTGGGGTTTGAATTCTGGCTACATTACTTCTCAGCTGAAGACCTTGTCTATGTGACTTAATCTCTCTATGATCAATTTCTTCCTTTATACACTGAGAGGAATTAGAGTGGATTAAATGAGGTAGTAAAAACTACAATAATTAGAAGAATGCCTGTAACATACGGAGAACGCAAAAAATGCTATCTGTTGTTAGAAGCAGTATCAGCAGCAATGTTAGTACAGTGGTTGTGGTGATGGTGTTATTAGTAGAAATAGGGTTTGGGCTCAAGTCCAGAGTCTTACTTACAATCCAGTCTACTCTAGCGCTTTGCTATGCAAAGTGTGGTCTGCAGACCAGCAGGAACAGCATCACCTGAGAGGTTGCTAAACATTTAGATTCCTCAGTTCTCTTCCCCCAGAACTAGAAATTGGAATCTGTGTTTTAACCAGATGTTATGGTGACTCAATGAACATTACAAGTTAAGAAGCAAGCAGTGGAATAGGACATCATTTTGCCGCTCTCAATTTATTCAGCTCATCATAGTGGGCAGTTCCCACAATTTTGTTTTTAACCTTTAAAAGCAGTTTTATTGAGGGGTAATTAATTGTTATACAAAAAACTGCACATTTAATGTATACAATGTGTTGAGTTTGAACATATGCATATACCTGTGAAAACAACATCACCACATTCAAGGTGACAAACATATCACTTCTAAAACAAACAATAAATAAATGTGGTTTTTCTTGTCCTGCATAAAAGACCTAGTGAGATTCTAAAATCAATTATTTTACATCAAAAGTAGAACCAATAAAGGTATTGAATAAGTTTGGAAACCTGAGATAAGCTATACAAATTTTACTTTCAATTAGATATTTAAACAATTTTAGTGCACATAATAATCTTAAAATGTTTTATTTCTTTATTTTGAATTTTATTAAATGTTTTTACCAGAAAAATATATTTTATAATAATACTTGAATTTGGAAAGTTCTTAAAGGTTATTTTTTTCTTAAAGACAATTTCATGAAAGTCTATGGTATTTAGATTATATAAATTTGCTAAGCAAACAGATTTATAAATGAATTATACATCATAATATACTTATTGTTAATTGTTAATATATTAATTCACTCATTCGTTGGACACATCTTGGTGTTTTCTGGGCACTTGGAATATAGCAGTGAAGTAAAATAGACAAACATCTCTTACCTTCCTGGAGGATATATTCTAATTAGGAGATATAGACAATAATTGACATAAATAAATATCAGAAGGTATAAATGTCCTGGAGAAAATGAAAATCGAGATATTTAATTTTGGATGTTGTTGCTATTTTAGTTTGAGTGGCCTTGAGAAGTGACATTTGAACAACAACCTGAGATGAGGGTATTAGCTAGCACTGCAGATATTTTGAGTAAAAGCAGGCCAGACTGAGGTAAGAGCAGATACAAAGGTCCTGTGTTAGGGGCGTGGAAGCAGTGTGGTAGGAACAGAGAAAATGGGTGAGAATAGTGAGAGAAGATTTAAGTGAGACTGAAGAGTAACTTTCAGATCATCGTTAACGACTTTGACATTTATTCTGAGCAAAATGGGGAGTATTAAAAGGTTCTGACCAAAAAAGTGAAATGATGTGACTTAAAATTTTAAGACATCTTTAAAAGTTTATTTTGATTGTGTTGTTGTGATACATTAATGAAGAGAATGAGAAAAGGATGGAACCTAGGAGACCAGTCAGAAAGAATTGCAATATTTTTAGATAGATGATAATGGTGACTTAGACTAGGGTGGTTGTGGCAAAGGTGAAGAGATGTCATCTCTATAGGTATATTTTTAAAAGTGGAACCAAAAAGATTTTCTGGAGGAATGTCTGTGGGATATGGGAGAAAATGATTATTCCATGATTGACCCAACGCAAACTGGGAAGATGGAGAGTTGGTTGCCATTAACTGCTATGAGTAAGACTGGATGGAGCAATTTTGGGTGAAGGTTTAGAAATCAGTTTTGGTCATGTTAAGTTTGAGAAGAATCGAAATACAAATTTAATGAAACTTAGATAAAAGGCTGTCATTTTAATTTTGTGCTGTGTGGCGTTGTGATTGTTTATTTATTGAATAGTAAATCTCCCTTGGGTGGGCTGAGTTGGACTTGCTTTAAAGTAGGTCAGATTAGTGCATATGGTTAGTGATGTTATTGCCTTTTAGCAGTTACAGGAGCAAGAAGCACAGTTTGCAAAGGAAGTCCATATATAGTAGTCCATGGCTTCTGGAAATTTACTAGCAAGAAACCATAGAGGATCCTAAATAGTTTTTTCTCTTAACCTTAAAATTTAAAAGAATTACTTATGAGAATCTGAGAAACAGGTAAATGAAGCTTTCACTTCCCCAAGAGTGTTCTAGAGAGTTTTACACTTATAATTCTCTTCAATTTGGATAAACCATCATTTTCTTTACCATCTGTTAACTTTCATATAATTATTTTCTGGCCCCTTCTTTTTGTAAGATGATGTCTTCAGAAATTGTCATTTCCTGCTTTTCATTTTAAATGAAACCTTGTAGGTGACTATGCTTTCTATTTTTAGAAAAATTAACCTTGCTTTTCTCTCATTTTTAGAGCTAATTTTGCCCTATATTTATTGAAATGATTTTGTAGTTTTATAAGTTATATATCATAACTTTTAAGTTCTTTTAAATGAGGAAAAAGATTGTCAGTTGACAATATGTTTATATTTGCTCTTGAATATTTAGCCAATATGTAATGAAGAATAATTCTAAATAATATCACATTTTATAATGTAGAATAATAGTACTCTTTCAACTCACTTTTTAATTTTATTAAAGTTGCTGTATTTTTAACTGAAATTTAATTTATCTTCAGGGAAAAAGTAGGTTAACAATGTAGTACTAAATGCAAAGAAGCCAGTAGGTGCAGACTGAACAAAGTGCTGTAGCACAGACTAGTGGGAAAACATAATAACTACAGAAATGTTCACTTTCCTTAATCTTGCTTGATAGATAGACTTACTGTTTTGACTTTTCTTTTAAAATTACATAGAGAAATTTGAGCTTAAATTGCAATTCTGATTTAAAATAAGATTCAACAGTCAGATATTTATTATGAAGGCAATAATTACCTATTCTGATAATAATGTACAATTAAATTCTTCTCAATGACGGATTTACTTTGGTATCTATTCACTTCCATAGTTTTTTGATAAAATTTAATTTAGAAAGCGAATTTATGCAATACCACATTCTTTGATGAAAAAGAAAATAAAAACAATATAATGCAATATGTAGAGTAACTGGTTCCTTGACTCTTTTATACTTGCTCCTTCATTAAAAAAACCCTGGAAGTAAGCTATACAGTATTTTAAAATCTATACTTTATCAAAATTAAGTTATTAGTTCTCAGTTAGCTAATGTATATTTTTTGTTCATTTCTTTCGCACATACATTTGTTGTACGAAATTTAGGATTTGGTTTGTTAAGATATTAAGATCTATGCATCCATTTCTATTTGTACTATTGGTCTGTAATTCTACTTTTATATTATTCTTTGATAGGCTGAAAATGACCCCTCAAAAAATATTCACATCCTAATCCCTGTACCTGTAAATAACCTTGTATGGAAGAAAAATAAAGCATCTTTGCAATTATGATTTAATAAGGATCCTGAGATGTGGAGATTTTGTGGGTGGGCCCTAAAGGTAATCATTTGTAAGCTTACAAGAGTAAGGCAGAGGCAGATTTTACACACAGAGGAGAAGGCAATGTAAGATGTAGCAGGGAGAGATCTGAAGATACTATTCTTGAAGGCTGGGTTGATGCTGTTACAAGCCAGGGTACACTGGTGTCCATCAGAAGCAATCAGAGTTCGAATTGGGACGTCTGGTCTCCAGAACTGTGTGAAAATAATTTACTGTTGTTTTAAACTACCAGTTTGTGATGATTTGTTATAGCAACTGTAGGAAATGAATTCACTGCTCTCTTCTAATTTTGCCATTAAAATCTTTCTAGTCTCATAAACTGAGTTGGGGAACTTTCTTTTTTTCTCTCTCTATAATACTTGGAATAAGTTTGAAATTATCAGTTTCTTTAGTCTTAGGTAGGAGTGAAATGTAAAATCATCTAGACACCTCCATCCTGTTTTTGTTTGTTTGTTTGTTTGTTTTGTGAAAGGATTCAAAAAAAGTTTTCACTGTAGTTTTTTCCCTCCTTTCTCTCTTCCTTTCTCCTTTCCCCTGAGTGTATCTGTCACTGCATGAAGGCAGTTTTGTGATTGCCTTTATGCAGTGTTTGGGCTCTGTAATCCAGGATCAGGTCCTCAGTAGTGAGCTGTGATCTTGCCTCCATCTTGATATTTAGTGATATTGCAAATTTATATATTAGTGATATTTTAAATTAATGATCTTGCTAATTAATGTAGATTCACCAAGACCCTGGGTGGCTTTGTTCAGTATTTTATTAAGACTATGTCCCTTTTGTGTAAGCCCACAGTTACATAGAATCTGTACTTTGAGACAGCTTTACTACACATTTTGAACTCCTTTTGTTAGTGAAGAAAGCCCTGGGCATCAAGAAGTGAACCTGACGTCAGAGTCTCACTTTAAGTTGAGTACTTTTAGTTCAGTTATCCCAAAAGAGCTGTGCTCTCAACCAGGGGTGCTGTTTTTTGGCTGTGGGTAATGTGGGCTTGAGGCTTCAGCTCTGTTCATCTCCTTTAATTTTGTTTCTGTTTTAATTTAATGTATTTATTTCTATATTTATAAGCTAAAATTCTGGGTGCAGAAGCAGATATTTCTATACAAGCAAGGTCTGTTTCAGCAGAAAAATGTTAAAAGTTAAGGTTTATTTATATCATAGCAGGGAACAAACTAATATGGAGAGATAAAGATAGAGTTAAAGGAAAAAGAAAGAAGGGTAAAGGTTTAATTTTAGGCAGAGTGGTGGAGCTCACTATAATTGTTAATTCTCTATAATTTCTTTGAGGTTTTAAGTGTAAGTTAAATTGCATTTTTATTTGTAATTTTGTGTTTTGTTTTCGTAAATAGTAGTGCAGGTATCTAAAATTTTTAGTGATACTGACTGCATGATGATATGAGAAATGATAGAATTTTCAAATGAATTGTCTTTCATTTTCATTATCAGTTCCTGTCTTTTAATTAATGTTTGGCATCTAAAATTGCCAGAATGTAGGAGATGAACCCATCGTGTTATGAAGCTGTTGAAATTGCTACTCAGTTTTCTGTTTGTTATTTATTATAAGAGAAAAACAATTTATACTGAATGATCTAAGCATCTCAGTTCTCCACTTCAGTTGGTTGAAACTAGTAAGCTACCCTTTTTGGAGCATAATACTCCCAAAGTAAATGAATTCTTTAGTATTTAGGACGCTGTTATCTGTTTCTTTTCGAAGGAATTAGCTTATTACTAACATGCTATGAATAGAGTGTTGAAGTACAACCATGGTGATTTATAGGCATATATATTTCTAAGATTATTTTTTACCAAATTTATCATAAGGTACATTTGCTGGTTAACTTAATTGTTCATTTACTCTCCAAACTGGCTTTGTTCACTCGTTTCTAATATTTACCTCAGGCCCTCCTACTATTGATTTGTGCTACTTCTTTAGGTTACTGACCTCAGTCAATTTTGCTATGTTTAAAACTTGGCACTTTAAAAATTATTTATTTAAGTAACATCAGCTGATAAATGTTAACAACTGGCTCTCTATAAGAAAAAGCCCTGCTTTGTGGCATTTTCCAATTTCTGTAGTTTAAATACATCCACCGTGGCTGTTTTCAAGCAACTCACATTACTTCGTTGAATGAGGAATTGGGAAGTGTGTACAACTTGTTCTTAATGACAATGAAAACTGGCTCTGGATTAACAGTGAAACACATTTACATGTCAGTTTTAGTAATGCATTGTTCTTCACATGCAAAGATTGTGCTGATGGTTCACATTTAATAGACCAAGTACTTTAAAAATATTTTGAATTAAAGAAATACTATCAATTGTCAAAGATACACGTGAACGTCTCTGCAGCTCAACATAATAGAAGTTTTTTTTCACCTATGTTAAACCCACACTGGTATGGCTTATCAGTGCTCCCTTTCAAGTGCTTATCAGATTTCCAAGTTCCTTTTTTGGTGTGGCTCCCTTATCCCCTATTATTTTGAATGAAGAGCTTGGTGGTAGCATATGAGAGTTTTCCAATGGTCATGAAAATGGCCCACATTATTTCATTCATAATCGTCTAATCGTTGGCCAGAACATAGTCATGTGGCTATGGCCATCATTAGTGACAAGGGAAACTGGAAAGTGTTTTCTAATAGAAAAAGGAAATAAGTTTAACCCATTTCCCATTTAGAAAAAAAGTGCAGCTCACTGCCAGTGTTAATTTAATTCTATATAAACATGCTCTTTCAGGCTGAAGCAGACCTGACTGGTTTTCAGTGTGAAAATAAAATTTAAAAACTGTTCTTGGAGTTATTTCCAAACAGAACTTGTCTCTAATCCTAGTGTAACAGAAATGTATACATAAATCGGATTCATCAAATGAATCTTTAGCTAACAACTGTTTGAGAACGTTATCAACAGCACGTGTAGGAATGCTACATTTTCTAGGATTTGACATTTTCAGTGACTGAGAATTACTATATTTTGTAAATGGAAATAGCACTACTAGAAATAGAATGCTGTAAATAGAATGATGTCATTTGTTTCCAAAGACTATCGGTATACCAGAGCGATGGTAAAATAGTGATAAAAGCGAGATATTTCATGACAAACTTTGGGGATAAGGTGAGGACTGTAATCCACAAGTCATCTTGGGGTAAATGCTGCAGCCAGAAGCACTGTGGGTGAGTATTCTCTGCTCAAAGGGGAAATGGGTTAATAGCTAGACAGGATCTTCCACAGTTATCTAGTTAGATTGATCAATTTACACTCTTTTTTTCCTGTCAAATAAGCAGGCTAGCAATGATTAGAGGTAGAGTCTAGTAAAGTCTTTTTTTCTGTGCTGAGTTAGCTGTATCTTATGAGCTTGGCCTATGGTCTCATTAATGCCAATAATTAACCAATAATCCTATCCTTCTCTGAATTACTCTATTTATTATTTTTCTTTAGATGAAAGTGATAGTTTTCAGAGCTTTATATCCCTTTAAATTATTGTATATGCTTAACATAATTTCGGTTTTGCTTTCTTTGACTAGTTTAACTATTACATTTACCATTTTTATTGTTTTAAAGAGATATTTTTATTTTCCTTAGTTTTTTTCTCCCTTTCAACTCCACCAATGATGACTTTGAAATGGTACATATGGTATTAAGTGACAAATTTGAGTTACTAGTATTCCATCTCTCATATTGCTATATTATTTTGAAATATTTGTCATTTAGAACCGACTGTAATAATATCTTATCATTTTGAATCCTATGTGTAATCTCAGGGCTTAGGTATTTTGGATATTTGTGAGGACCAGAAAAAGCTAATAGGCTCTAACCATAGTAATTTATAGGCGTGTATATTTCTAAGATATTTTTATAGCATTAATCATAAGCTGGTTAACTTAATTGTTTAAAGTGTTCTATTAACAAAAGTCCTGCTTTTTTATTTCCAAATTAGTTAAATTTTGCTCCATTAACACAGAATTGACCTTTGATAGACATTCATCATTCCATAGCCTTTTAGTGAGAATCTATTTCACAGCATGTGTATGTATATGTATTTGTGAGACAGTATTATCAATTTATAAATTAAGTTGCTATGCATGTAACGGCTTCGAGCAAAAGTGTCAGTCTCTTGAACTACTTGAAGTGAGTTGATTTAGGCTTCCTGAGCTGTAAAGATTAATAACCTATTAATCCAAAAGTGGGAGGAGATAGAAAAAGAAGAAAAGTAACTAGGTGTTAAGATGTGAGGATATTAGAAGATAGGAGGGATCACAAGATCTAGTCAGAAAAAGAGCCACCAATGTGCATAGCCCAGAGAGTGTAGAAAGAGTATGAATACATAGAAATTCTTTAATAGGAGTCAAACATCATCCTTCATGCGTTATACTCATCTATCTTATATTACTATTTCACTGGGTGTTAATAGATGAGGAAAATGAAGCCCATGACATTTTCAAGTCTTTTTTTGATTTTGGACTACACAGAAATGATACTGTTTGTACAATGAATAAATTTAAATTCATAAATTTGCACAAATAGTACTATAGATTTACCTGGTTCACACTGAGGTAAATTGGCAAAGCTGATCATGACCTCCATTGGCCTTATCTAGCTACTCTGAGGAACACACTTGTAACTCATTCCACATATTGAATTGGCAAGTCCTGTCCTAACCAGTGGTTCTCTAACTTTATCAAGCATCAGAATCACCTGTAGAATTTTGCAAAAACAAACAAACAAAACAGAACAAACAAAAAAACCAAAACAAACGTCTGGGTCCCACCCCCAAATTTCTGATCTAGTTAGTCTGGAGAGGGGCCTAAGAATTTGCATGTATAATGAGTTCCCAGATGATACTGATGCTGCCATTTCAGGGATATTCTTTGAGAATCTCTGCTCTAGAAGAGTTAAGTAATCTGCTTATCTTGTGATACATAATGAAGCAGCAATGGGTTGTTTCTGCAGATGATCATGATTGGATAATTGTCTGTCTTTCAAACTTTCATTTCTGTTTCATTGTCAGTTACCGGGAAGGAAAGGATGTTATTCTTGAATATTGTGAGTGTGACTTGCTCTAGATAAATTCATATCACAGAATAATATAGCATATATTATCATTGTATCATGAATAGTAATTTATTTAAAACAAACAGAAATGTTGAAAATCAAACTTATTTTAACATTATTTTGTGGTCCTGTCTGTATTTAGCGTGCTTTCTTTCACTTTTAAAAGAGATCTGCAGTACCTACATTTGTCACAAGATGGCAATGAAAGACTGACGATTTTGTTTGAAATTTGATTTTTGAAACTACTGATGGGTTGGATATATTTATATTTCACGTCTATTCAAACCAAAAGAAATTTGAACTGAGGTTCTTTTTTTTTTAAATTGAGTGAGAATTTTGTATTTTTATATCTAAAATAGTTTCTTATTTAGTTATAAAAATAAAAGTCATGTATATTGACATTATTGATGACTAATGCTTTTGGAATTCTATAGAACATAAATCTTAAGGTAATAATGCTGAATATTTTATTATCATGTGTCCCCCTAAAGGACATCAGATAAATTCAAGTTAGCAAGCATTTAAAAGGTCTTACTGTGCTGTGATTTATTATGTCTTATTAGGCATAAGAGATACAGAACTTGCTCCCAATGAACTTTAAATTTAGTTGAGGATAAAAGAAATATATATAAAATTCAAAGAGAGAAAAAAATAATAAAAAATGATCAAATACGATGTTGTATGATATGGACTATACAAACAGTATGGACTGGAAGAATGTGCAATTAAGCAAAAAATTTTAATGGTATTTTACAAAATATTCTTGTATTGAAAACATGTTGAATTTTTCTTTTACTGATTATATTATTATAATTTACTTAAAACTGTAAGGAAATGTTCAGCAATTTGGAGAGTTGTGTAAGATTCAGTATTTGACATAAATAAAACATCAGAAACACTCAAAGTATGAACTTATCCTTTATTTCATGAATATGTGATTTTATTTTTTTTCTGGTTAGGAAAGATTTTTCAGAAGAGGGTGATTTTCTGGTCACAGAGAATATCACTAAGAATATTATAACTGTAATAATCTTATAAATATTCTTAGTTCCTGGAGTCTTAAAAACATATTTATTAAAAAATCAAATGTGGAATGGTGATTATCAGGGTATGGGGGAGAGAGAAAATGGGATTTCTGTTTAACAGGTATAGATTTTGAGTTTTGCAAGATGAACAGGTATTGGAGATCTTTTTTACAATAGTATGAATATATTTAACACTGTTGAACTGTGCACTTAAAAATGGTTAAAATGGTACATTTTATGTTGTGTCCTACTATGAATTATGAGCAATTAATAGGTTTTTATTGAGGATCAACAATGTTGCTAGCTTTCTTTTAGCCAGTAGGAGCTACTTAATAAAAGAAAGAAAAGCCCTCTCAGGAAGCTTATAATGTAACTGGTGATAGAAGATTAACCTAATATACTAATATTAGTAATCTACTGAAAGTCCAACATGTATAATTTATTGTGCTAGACATTTTAAGTAAGTTATTTCTAATCTTGGAAAATTAGTATTATTCCTATTTCCTCATTTCATCGTTTCAGAAACTAAGTTTTATAGATATGAATGTTTGGTACCTTATTGAAGGTTGAAAAGTTTCTAATCTTGGAGTTGGTGTTTAAACCCAAATCTGTCGAGCTTCAAAATTTTTTTCTGTATACTACACTGTGCCCTTAATTAATTAAAAAGTAATTAAAGAATATAAATAGACAACTAATAATTTAAGCACTCTATTTGATGTTTCTACTACCAGTAAATGTCATCTATTTTACTATAATTCTGACAAAATTAAAAGGGAAGACATGTAATTGATTAATGGTAGCTATGAATCTGGATTACATTTGCATTTTAACTTCAGAAAGGATAACAATATAATCTTTTTCCTTGGTTTGAATTGTCTCTTTTTTTTGGTTTATTTTTAACTTTTGAAAACACTAATTTTTTTTCCCTTATGTATTCGTGTGCAGGTTATGTGGGTATGTAATTTGTGCCGAAAACAACAAGAAATCCTCACTAAATCAGGAGCATGGTTTTATAATAGTGGATCTAATACACCACAGCAACCTGATCAAAAGGTTCTCCGAGGAATGCGGAATGAGGAGGCACCTCAGGAGAAGAAAGCAAAACTGCATGAGCAGGCCCAGTTCCAAGGACCCTCAGGTGACTTATCTGTACCTGCAGTGGAGAAAAGTCGATCTCATGGGCTTACAAGACAGGATTCTATTAAAAATGGGTCAGGAATGAAGCACCAAATTGCCAGTGACATAGCTTCAGACAGGTAAACATTCAATTTAATTTTTAGGTAAACTTTATTTTTAACCTTCATTCCATATAAATAAAAATACATGAAATGTTAAGGCAATGAGTTTTCTAAATGTAATGTCAATGTCCATATGTTTTATATAAATGCTGAAAATGATGTTTAAGACTTGAACAATCTTCGATTTAATGTGGGTGTGTTAGGTTATTAGATTTTCCAGAATAAAGACATGAAATAAAACAGAGAACTTAGACAGATGATTGTCATAGGAAAGATAAACTGGTATATGAATAATGGGAATGAAGAAGAGATGGTTTTAAGACACTTTAGAGAGGTTGAATTGATGGGCTGACTGGAAGTGGGAGCTAAGAGAATAAGGAAGGCTATTGACGTCTCTAAAGGTTTCACCCTGAGTTAATGGATGAGGTGGTTTCTAAATAGGTAAATACAGATGAAAAGGTTTTATGAGTTTGATGTATCCATGGGCTAACTTTGTTGTTACTATTTTGGCTCAATCTTATGGCCTTCTCAATGTTCAAAATGTTAGACTTTTAAAAATAGTGTTTATCCTTCTTATATATTTTACCTTTGGAAGGAGAATGAAAGATTTTCATGAGAAAGTTATTTTTCTATTCTGTATTTCTCTTTTTGAATTAATTTTTAAAAATAATTTTGTCTATACTATGTGTATTGTCCAGCAGTAGCTGGTAATATTTCTTTGTGAAAAACTATAAAGTCATGCACTTGTGAAAAAACAAATCTAAATTGGACTTACAGGATGGTGCGTTCGGAGCAGTCAGTTATAACAGGTAAGATAACTGGGAATCACTTTAGATGGTACCTAAAGCCATCACATAGATGTGTTGCTGATGTCTTGGGAAAATAATAAAATCATGGCTCCACCAGTTTTTTGAAGTGAAACAGACAATGTAATTCTATCTTTGGATGATTTCATGGCTGGAGTACTAGGAACAAATCTCAGTGCAGAATTTCAGGAACCCAAGAATTTTCAGGTGAGAAGACTGTGTTAAGATTGAGGACTAATTTAAGCATACAAAGGTTTGAGTGAAGATGGTTTATTTGAAAGGCAATCTCAGACACCACCTGTAGGGGAGTGGAAAATGATCCAGTTAAGATAAAGAACACAGTACAGAGCAGTTTACCTTTTTGGCAATTGTGTCTCAATCTTACTGGGACTTTTGGGAGACAGAGTATCATGACATCAGAGGAATTCTACATAATTGGCAGGGAAGCCGAGATATTTATCCATAATTTTCTGTTGTTATTGGTCTAGGACTATTCCTGGCAGTTGTTAACTTTCTGGAACTCATTGGCCAAAATGTTCTGTGGCCAGAAAAAGCAGTCAGGCAGAGCACTATAATTACAATAACAACAAATTGCAGTATAGGGATATGGTGAATGATGAGGTAGGGACAGTAGCATTGTCTGCTACACAAGGTCTTTAGAAATCAAGAAAGTCTATAAAATGGTAACTCTAATGGCCTAGGTATATGACCTTAAATGGAAAAAGTGATGTTAATCAATGGAGATGGGATTTTAAATGAATGAATGACTTAATAAAATAAAGTGTACATACACTCTTCAAAAATTAGTTGCATGAGATAGCCTCCTTTGGAAGTTAGAAAGATAGGTTTAGGAAGAATGAAAGGAAATACTGAAACACTGGGTCACATAATAGATTAAGAAGTTGTCAATGTTAAAAATAAATAAATAAATCCAACAAATTTTTGAGTGATTCACCAGTGTAGGGAACTAGAGATATAGCTCTAATCTTGGAAGATGGTGGAAATGAGAACAAATATATCTTCTCCAGTATTATCTGTTAATGGTTTTTTCATTGACAAAAGCTAAACCTGAATAAACAATATAATCTGATCCATTGTGAGAAATTGTGCAAGATGTAGTAGTTCCTTTCTTTTTTTCTTTGGCTGCCATTACTAGTTAATGCATACTTTAATTACTCGATGTATCCTGTAATTATATCCTTTCTTTCTGAATCTCACATAAATCACACTAATAGCTCTGCTCTTTTTGTTTAGTTAGGGAAGAAGTTAGAGTTTAATACAAAATTTTGTAGTTATGCCTGGAAAAGGGGATTGGTTATAATTTATATTAACTTTTATTTGGAAGATACTTTGTCTTTCAGACTAATTCAATTCTCTTTATCGCAAGAAAGAGCATCTGTTTATTATTTTTAAATGCAGATTCTATAGTCATTTATTAGGCATGTATCTATGAACCCTTTGAATTCTTTCTCCTAGAACAATGGGTCTACAAGCTATGTCCCTGGGGCCAAATCTGTCTTGCCCTGTGTTTTTGTAAATAAAGTTTTATTGGAACACAGCCACACTTTTTATCTACATATTGTCTGTGGATGCTCTCAGCTATAACTTCAGAGTTGAGTAGTTACAAGAGACTGTATGACCTATATAATCTAAAATATTCACTTTCTGACCCTTTACAGAAAAGTTTGCCAAGTCCTTATCTAGAGAATATGTAGTTCTCTTAGTGCTATTTAAATGTCTTCTTTCTTTGCTTATTTTCTTTTTTACTATTTAAATTATTTCAGTTAAGCCTGTTTTTTATCCCGTTCCTTCCCCTCCTCTTCCTCCACATCTCTGCCTTCCCTGAACCTCTATGTCTCTCTTTATTGCCAGAATGGGTCTTCTAGCAATATTTGAATTGGACATATAGCTCCTAGCAGGGAAAATAACTCCAATTTAAAGTATTATTTGTAATTTGTTTCTTCAATTCAGAAACAGTGGCCTTAAAAAGAGAAGCTTTGGTTTAATTAAATTCTAATTTGTATGGATCTAGAACTATGTTTGAGAAAAGGTGTGTTACACTTCGTTCTTTTAAGGAGCTTTAGTTTAATCTGTAACTACATACTACAGTAGTTTTGACCTGTTTTATAACTTTTTACTTCTCTCGCAGGTGCTTTACACATAGACCCTTAGAATTTGAGTGAATGAATACCAAGTTGGCCCTAGACCTTAGCTTTTAGTTGATGACTATTTATTTAATTCGTTTATTTATGAAAATGGCAAATGTTTATTATCAACTGAGACATAAAGTATTCTTTGAGATTTTCAAATATGTTTTTAATTTCAAAATGAGTTTTGAAATAATTGTTTTTTTAAAAATGTGCAGTGTCTCCCTTGAGTGTCTAAGTGATTTCTCAGCCTTAGATACATAACTGGCGATCTTATTAAAACATAGATTTGGATTTGGTAAGTATGAGGGGAGGACCCAAGAATCTGTATGTCTAACTAATTTCTGAGTGATGTCAGTACTGCTAGTGTGGAGCAGTAGCAAGTCACAAAGGTATCTAGAAATATATTAGGGAGGGAAAAACCACTGTCCTTTAATAGTTAGTGGCAGTGTTCCTCTGTAGCACTACCACTAAGAGGCATACGCAAACTTTATGATTCTTAGGGAAATTCCACATTCGAATACATTGTTTCGTCACATTTATTGAGTGGAGGACAAAGGTGGAAGCCACTTACCTGGTGGTAGGTTGACTACATTTATGTAGCTGCAAGCATCTGACTTTTTTATTATGACATCTAAAGTTGTTGTACCTGAGCATTTACTTAAATTTTTATTTTTTAAAAATAAATTACTTATTTATTTTCTCTTTATTATACAGTTATATAATTATATAATACATTTGTATACATATATATAATTATACATATGCATATACACACATATATATATATATAGATAGATATATATATATATAAAATTATGTATATAGTTAGGATATTTTACCTCTGGATTTAATTTTCAGGGTAGTGAGGGGAATGTTACAAAGTCTTTTTTTTAGACTTCCAGTTGTAAAATTCTTTGTTATGTTGTATTTTAAAGTCCTCTCCCATGGTATAACTTGAAAGCATTCTCTTTCATTACTTTTGTTCTGCCCTAGTATTGTGTTTAATTAATAAATAATTATCTTTATTCATATTATGACTTATTATAATTCAATTATTCAACAAATATTTATTGAATTTCAGAATCAATATTACTTGTTACCACATGGCTGAAATAATTTCATCATGATTCATATTTAAAACTAAATGTATTTGGCAGACATTTTGACTCTGATCTTATGTTACTATGGAGTATTTCTTACTCTTAATTTTCCCTACTTTCTTATTCTATTGTGAAACAAAATTTAACAACTGATAGGAAAAAGTAACAGAGTTACTTGTTTCTAATGGACTATGAAGTATCTTAAGAAGCATAGCTACAAAAAATATTTAATAGTCATTATAGATTGTTAAGTATTGGTTTCTACATTTTACTGCTTAAAAAATGACATTTAGTGAAAGTACTGAGAGATTTCATTATGATTTTGTATGGAATTTTAATTAGACAAGAGTGAAAAACTAAAGTCACATAACTCTTTGTATCTTACTGCATTTTGTTAGATGGCAAAAAATGCTACTAAGTGTAAACGATGACAAGAGATTAATAAAAAATATAAAACAACCACTGAATCTAAAATGTAAAGTTTTAATGCAAGTTAAGTGTAATAGATATTTAATAGTTTGGTAATCACCATCATTTATTATCTGATACATGTGACCTTCTAAGTATCTTTGTGATGCTTAAAGTCAAAGTAATAAAATATATGGTGAAGACTTCTTCCAGTATAGATGGAATAATAGGGCCTAGATTTACCTTTCTGCTTGAAACATCTGAAAAAACACAAAATATTTGAAGCAATGGTTTTAAAAAAATGGGACATAGGACAAGAAAGGAGAGTAACACCCAAGAAATGGGAAATAAATAAAACAAGCCCTGTGATTGCACGAGCATATTGGCTTAAGAGAGTTTCTGGGTTGTGGCAGAGCCCAGTGGTCTTCCTGAGTTGAGGAGATAGTTCTGAGGGCTTGTGCAGACCAAGGCGGCTAGACTTTGCAAGACAGTACCAGAAGGAGAGAGCTGAACAGCAAGATACCCTGGAGATCTGCAGAGGTTTCTCCTTGTGTGTGTTCAGAGGAGTGATGATTGGTACATGTGAAGAAACTGCTTGAATCCAGGAAAGAATCATCCAAAATGATTAGGGGGAACACTGGCCTGCATTCACACAGAAGCAAGAGTAGAGTTCCCAATAACCAGACTAGAAAAACTTCATGATTCCTAGAATGTTGAATAGAATATTTTGGAAAATCTTTCTTCAGCAATGGAGAATAATTAATGCTGAATTGAACATGCTCTGGAACAGAATAACAAATCATAAAAACAAGATCTGAAAGAATCAGACTGTTTTCAAGTAAATTAATTTCATCTCAAAGTTCAAGAAGATTTATAGGAATAAGAAAAGTATCCAGCACCCAACAATATAAAATTTGCAATATTTGGCATCCAGTCAATGATAATTAGGCATACAAAGCAGCAGGAAAACATAATCAACATGAGAAAGTAATCAGACACTGTATACTAACCTAGAAGTGATACAGATGTTAGAATGAGCAGGCAAGAATATTAAAATAGGTATTACAATTATATTCCATTTAATTTAAAAAGTTAAGTAAAGATATGTTAGCTATAAAAATAAACAATTGAACTTCTAGAGATGAGAATAATAATATCTGAAATGAAAAATACACTTGTTGAGGGGAATGGAAGATTAGGCATTGAAGAAGAAAAGATTAGTGAATTTGAAGACAAACCAGTAGAGATGATCCAAAATGAAATAAAGAATAAAAAATGAATGAAATAATTTAAAAAGTGAAAGAGTATTATGAACTGTAGGACAATATCAAATACTTAGTATACATGTAGTTGGGGTCCTTGAGGAGGAGAACTTGGAGAGTACTAAAAAAAACTTAAAGAAATAATGAGCAGAATTTTTTCAAATTTTATGAAAACTACAAAACCATGGCTCCAAGAAGCGCTATAAACTAAACATAGGAAACATGAAGAAAACTACACCAAAGAACTATCATAATCAAATCACTTGAAATCGGTGATAAAGAAGCAATCTTAAAATCAGCTGGAGAAGAACATGTTTACAAAGATAAAGAAGACAGCAGATTTCTTGTTGGAAACAATGCAAAAGAGAAAAGAATGGAGAAAACACCTTTCAAGTACTAAAAGACAAATAGAAAAATAAAAGCCATCAACCAGTATTTTATACCTAGTGAAAATATCTTTTAAAAATGAAGGAAATGCTGAAAACATTCACCACCAATACAACTACAATATGGGAAATATTAAACCAGAAGGAAAAATTATACCGCATAGAAATATGTATCTACACCAAGAAATGAAGAGCTATGAAAGAGATAAATACATGAGTAATTTAAAATTTTAAAAACATAATATGTAATGTTTTTTTCTTATTTCAAATATTTTAGAGGATAATTGGCTCTTTAAATAACAATGTATTATGGTGTTTATATCATATATATATAATAAAATACATGACAACAATGGCATAAAATGTGGGAGGGGAGAAATGAAAGAGTACACTATTGCAAAATTCTTTTACTGTACATGAAGTGGTACAGTTTTGTTTGAAGAAATGCTATGATATGTTAGAGGTGTGTATTATAAATTCTAACAAAACAAAGAGTTATAGCTAATCAAGAAAGGAGATAAAATGGAATATAAGATTTACTCAATTAAAAGAAGGCGTAAAAAAGGTGGGGAAGGGGACAAAGAACACATCAGACAAAAAGAAAACAAAGAATAAGATTGATTTTTAAAAAACCTAATCATATTGATAATCATGTTAAATCTAAATTATCTAAATAAACATGCAAGGTGCAGATTTTCAGACCGGTACTAAATACTCAACAAAATACTGTTTATAAGAAGCACACTTTAAATATAAAGACAAACATAGGTAAAAGTAAAAGAGTGAAAAAGATAAAGATACACCATGCTAATACTATTCATAAGCTGGTTATATATTCAGATCAAAGTAGATTTCAGAGCAAATGATACTACTAGGAATAAAAAATGATACTTCCTAAAGATAAAGTAGTTAGTTAATCAAGAGGACATAAAAATTTCAAATTATTATGTTATACTAAGACTTCAAAATATATGAAGCAAAACTGATAAAACTAAAAGGAGAAATAGACAAATCCACATTTTCAATGAAAGATTTTAGTATTCTGTCCATAACTGATATAATTGGTTGGCAGAAAATCAGCAAAGACATAATAGACTTTACCTAATTGATGTTTATAGAACAATTCACCAAACAAAAGCAGAATATTCATTCTTATTAGGGGTACACAGAACAGAGTACACAGTACCAAGATAGACCATATTCTGGCCATTAAAGAAGTCTCATTAAATTGAAAGAAATTCAAGTAATAAAAAATACTTTCTTTGATTAAAATGGAATTAAATTAAAAATCAGTACCAGAAAGACCTGGAAAATCTCAACATGTGGAAGCTAATTAACACACTTTTAAATAACATTCGGGTCAAAGAAGAAATCAAAAGAGAACCTAGAAAATATTTTTAACTTTCATTAAAATGAAGACACAATATATGAATTTGTCGGTTGCCACTAAAACAGTACTTAGGACACAATTTATAGCAGTAGACACCTGTATTTGAAAGTAAGAAAGGTCTCCAAACATTGATTTAAACTTTCATCTTAAGAAACCTAGGAAAGAAAAACAGATTAAACCCAAGTAAGCAGAATAAAGGGAATGATAATGATCAAAGCAGAAATCAATGAAATAGAAAATAGAAACAATTAAGCCAATAGCTGATTCTTTGAGATCACTAAAAATTTTAGGACAGACCAATCAAGAAGAGAAAGAAGATACAAATTACCTATATCACGAACAAGAGAGATAATATCACCATTGACTCTAGTGATATAGAACGCTAACAAGGAAATACTTTGATAAATGTTATGCCTGTAAAATCAACAAGCCAGATTAGCTGGACAAATTTCTTGAAAGACAAAAATTAGCAAAGCTTAGTCAAGAAGAAATAAATAACTTCAATAGCATTATATGTAGCAAAGAAAATGTATTTGTAATTAAAAACCTTCTTATAAATAAAACTACAGACTGAAGGCATCACTGGTAAATTCTAACAAACTTTTAAGAAAGAAATATTGCCGTTTCTATACAAACTCTTCTGGAAAATTAAAGAGATGGGAATATTTCTCAATTCCTTCTCTTAGCCAACATTATCCTGTTACTAAAACCAAAGATATTATAAGGAAAAAAAACTGTATATCAACATCCCTCATAATGCAAAAACTAAACAAATTTAGCATATTGAATCCATAAATATATAAAAATGAAAATATTGCCTGACCAAGTGTCCCAGGAATGTAGTTAAACATTTAAAAAATCATAATTCATCATTTTGCACAAATTAAAATAATCATATTATCATTTCAATACAGAAAAATCATTTGACAAACTCTGGCATCAAGTTTTAATAAAAACTCTCAATAAACTAGGAATAGAAAGGAATTTCTTTAACCTGATCAAAGACATCTATGATGATCTTGCAGCTGACATTACACAAAATGGTGAAACAATATTTTCCCCTTAGATCAAAAACAAAACAAGGATGCCCATTTTTATCACTTCTATTCAACATCATAGTGGAGATTCTATTCAATGAAATAAGACAAAAGTAAAAAATAAAATATTAAAATAAATAAAATAAATAAAAAATGCATCCAGATTGAAAAGGAATAAAACTCTATTCACAGAGAACACAATTGTTTATATAGAAAATTAAAGAAGTCTATAAATATCCTATCGGAACTAGTAAGCTTAGCAGGGTTGCAGGATATTAAATCAACATTAGATAACCATTTATATTTCTAAATTCAAGGAACAACTTGGAAGTGGAAATCTAAAAGAAATGATCATTTATGAGAGCATTAAAAATATGACATACATTTGTACTAGTATCAACAAATTGAAATACTTAGAAATAAATCTAACCTAATATGCATCAGTATGCTGCAAACAATGAAACGATGAAAAAATAGAAGTTGTGAATATATGTAAAGGTAAATTGTATTTATGGATTAAAAGATTAAGTATTGTTAAGATGTCATTGCTCCCCAGTTTGATCCATATATACAGGTAGATTCTAAAATTCATATAGAAATGTTTAGAATTACCAAAACAGCTTTTAAAAATAACAGAATTTAGAGGCCTAACACTACCTACCTATTCGAAGACATTATAAATCTACAATAATTAAGACAGTATGTTATTAGCATAAAGACAGACAAATAGATCAATGAAACAGAATGGAGAGTTTGTATGTACACCCACTCATGTATTGACAACTAATTTTTGACAAAAGTGCAAAGGCATTTCAATAGAGAAAGGATTGTTTTTTCAGCAAATGCTACTGGAACAACTGAATACCCATTTAAAAAAATGAAGTTTGTATCAAATCATCTGCATATATTCTTTTACTTGTACCATTTCTTCAAATTAAAGTAATTTGGTATCCTGCCCCAAAAATGAAATTTGAAGCTTACTTTTTTACTATATTAAAAAGAAACATAGATTGGTCATGATATAAATAAAAAAAGTGAAGGTATACAACTTATATAAGAAAATATGGAAGAAAATTTGTCTGACCTTGTTAGGCTAAAACCATAAAGCTTCTAGGAGGAACTAGAAGAGTCTGCTTTCCTGACTTTAGGGTAGGCAGTGATTTCTTAGACAAACACAGAAAGCACTAATCATCAAAGGAAGAAAATGACAAATTAGATACTATCAAAATAAACTTTTGTTCATCAAAAGATACTAAGAAATTATATAAGGAAGTTATATTTCAGGAAATTTCAAGAGAAAATATTTGCAATACATGTAGCTTAAAAATAATACAAAGAACACTTACATTTAAATAATAAAATAAATATAACCCTAAAAAGTGCAAAAAGTTAGAATAGACTATTCACTGGAGAAAATGCACAAACAGCTAATAAATAGAAAAAAAAATGTGTCTTTAGTCAGTTGAGAGATGCAAATCAAGACTACAGTGAAATATTTTGATATACCCACTAGGAAGGCTAGAATTTAAAACAACTAAAAACCTGACATCACTTAACTTTATTGAGGATTCAGAGCAATGAAACCTTTAATAATTTTTCTAGTGAGAATAAAACATGTCAAATTGTACAAGCATTTTGGAAAAATATTTGAAAGTTTCTTGTAAAATGAAATGTGCATTTCCCTGTGACCCACTCCTATGTCTACCTAAAAAAAATGAAATCATAGGTCTACAAAAATACTTATATAATACTGTTTATAACAGCTTTATTCTTAGTAGCCCCAAAATGAAACTTCCCGTATGTCCATCAGCCAGAAGAATGGATAAACAAAGTGGTATATTCAAATAAAAATATTATTCATCAATAAAATGAGAGAACTATTTGCATGCCCAGAGACATGAATAAGTCTAAAAACCATTGTGCTGAGTGAAAGAAGCCAGACACAAAAAAGTATTTGTTATATGATTTCGTTTATATGAAGTTCAAAAAGAGACAAAATAAATCTATCATGGAAGAAATCATAGCAGTGCTTTTGTTGAGGGAACTTTTTGGAGTGTTGGAGATGTTCTCTTTCTTGACAGGGTTATGGATTACTAGTTGTATATACTTATTGAATGTAAATTATATTTCAGTAAAATTAATATAGAATTATATACATAATTTCTACATTAAACATTTTTATACTTAAAATGTTTTTCTTATTTTGAGATATAATTGACATAAATTATATTAGTTTGTGTTCAACATAATGATTTGAAATACATATATAATATTATGATGTGGTTACCACAATAAGTTTAGTTATCCATCACCTCACATAGTTATTTTTTTTTCTTGTGATGAGGACTTTTAAGATCTACTCTCATGTTTGCTATGTTTTGAAACTGCTGGTTTCATTGAAACTTTATTGATACTAAAATGAATTTCTGATCCAATTTCAGAAATAATGAATTTTTCTTCATAATCGACCTCTCACCAATAGCTCTTTTCAGTAGATTCAGATATGTCTATGTTTATAGAATGCTGATAGTAGACCTAGGAAGTAGAAACCAGTGGTATTCAGAATTTACTAAGTGTGGATTACGTATGACTGACAGACTATGTAGCCCATTTCTGTGAGCTGTCCTGTGAAACTGTGATATAATCCTCATGAATCTTATTCAAAATGGTTATCTGAGATATGGGGTGACTGAAAAAAATATCGTGAAGATGAGAAGAAGAGGACAAAAAGATATAAGGGGAAATAATTTTTAAAAGGGAATTGAAGTACAGTTAAGAGTGATTAATCTTTAAAGAGCTAAGGAACTAGAAAAGAGAAAACTCAGTTGCCTTTGGAGGAAAAAAAGAATCTTAATAACCTAGAAGCAAGTGGCCTAATAACATGTGTTCCTAGGTACTTCTTCTTATACTTTTTAGAATATCAGATGAAAAGATAGCAAAGATGGTTATGTATTTTATGCCACTTCCACTTATTTATGCTCATTCGATAAATGTTTGGTGCCAATGATGAATGAGTGAAAACTGTAATACTAATTTCTTTGATGTGATTGATGTCATTTCTGTAGCATCTTTATCTTTTATTGGCAGAATGATCCATCAATAGACTTGAAGAGATATAATGACATGTTCTCACATAGCCAAAGCTTATGAGACTTTATTTTTAAGAATATGATATGAACTCTGAAAGACAAAGTATGTTTTGTTGTTTTTATAAAAGTTGCTTAATACATTATGATAATTCGTTTGTATAGAACTCAGATAGTGACTGTACTCTTGGAACAAATAACTTTAATTGTCTTAATGTCAATATTTGGGTGCAAAAGAGAATCTTTATTTCTATTTTCAACTGAATTAAACTTGAACCATTCTTGTTTTCTTTAAGTGACCTATAAATAGAATTGCAATATGTACCGTTTGCTCAGGACAGTTCCGGTTTATTATACTTGCTCTCCTGGCAGCCTGTATAGGTTGGCATTTGTCTTGGAATTTTTATATGACATAGCTTCTTAAGACTTGCATTAAAATAAGCTGGGGGGAGAGTTTGGTAAGTCTCAACTTTGTACTTACATCTCCTGACATGATTTCATTCTGTGTGGGACGTATGTGCAGGTAATCAAGTTCTCATATGAAACAACCAGCAATAATCCATATTTCCTTTAACTTTTCAGACACAAGATAGGTAACATTTCTCCTTTAAGGACAGAATGGATGGAAGGTACTTGCTGAGAAAACGACATGTGATGGAAAGGTCTCTGGTGGTAATGGGAGAAGTATTTGACATTGCTCCCTACTTGCCATTCAGTGTTTAGGCCAGTTTTGTCATGGCTCATTCTTTAGCATTTGAGTTGTAGGAAGCAAGGCTTGTGGGAGACTTTAGAAATTATGTATTAAATGTATGTGAAATATATATATATATATATGTATATATATATATACATATATATATATATAGAGGCTGAACAATCTTATCAAAAGTATAGAAAAAAACTGGATGTTTTTTTCTATGGTGGTATTATTGTCATTTGTCATTTACTGTATGGTGTAAACCTACAATTATTTAGGTATCTACTTTTTTGTGATTTAAAACTTTTACAATAAATATTTCATTAACAAGGTGCTAAACAATGAAAATGTGTTTTTACTGATCAATGTGTAACTTGCACAAATTTTAGTTTTATTTGCCATCCACTAGGGGGCTCATAATCACTGAACACAAGAATTTCTAAAAAATATCTGGTGAAGAAGCAATGACTTCTATTTTAAAAGTTAATAGAGTTATTTTAAGAAGACCCAAAGATGACAAAAATACTTTAGGATACAGAAGATGTATTTTACGTTACTCTGCAAAGCGTGTATTTTAAATTAAATGACAGTTCTTTAAAATTAATTTTAGTTGTATTCAGTTTCAAAGGACTTTTTTGTATGTGTGTGCTCAAAATGTAAATTATTGGCTCCATTAACAGATGAATGGTATTGCACCAGTAAGTGTAGATATGTTAAAAAATATTTTAAAAACAATGTTATCAATTATAAGACAAAGAAAAATTTCTCTACGGAGGGGAGGAATTAAACACATTTCATGATGCAAGAATGATGTGTATATTCTTCAGTGTATTCCTTCATAGCACTTTGATAGCTACTTGATAAATAGTGGTGCTCAGTGAATAGTTGTTGAAATACTGAATGAATGAAATGATAAAATAGCTTCAGATAAAAGGAGGCTGAATATAAGGATATTGGAGTGTCTGACAGAACTCCAGGAAAGGAATGAGGATAGGCCTTAGGAAGAACTGGAGTTTGGGACTCAAATATTATGAGTTCTATCTCAGTATCTTGTCTCTGTTTCTCAGCCTTGCTCTTTTGTTTGTCTCCCCAAGAATTTCTCTCTCCAAATGTTTTTCACTATTCATCTATTCTGTATGGTGGGGAAAAATAGCCATCAATAGAAATTTATTGAATAAATGGAGTTTTGTAGTAGCCTTCATATTGAAAATTAGTACATTATTGTCATATGTTGCACATAACGCTTGAGAACATGCATGATAAATAAAAGCTATATAGAGAAGTTCAGAAATCAAGAACAAAACTGCGATGAAAGTACTGTCAAGGTCAGGGATAACATATACTTGAACTGGTTATCTTCGAGTTGAGATGGATTATGAGTATCAATTCTACTATTTGATCTTAAAATATTTCACCATTTGACTGTATGATGGCACGTATATAAAATAATTCTAGGATGGGCTGTATGTATTTTGGATTGAATATCATGACTGAGCTTGCCAGTGGACCATTAAAAAATCACCCAGGTTAAAACGGATATAAATAGCATTTTGTTTCATGCCTCTTAAACTGGGTGCAGAGCATGAGTAACAACTTCTGAACTCATTCATGATATACAATTCTGAAGTAACCTTCTTTTTCTGACATTAAAGCTTACTAGACTTTGATATTCTAAAAAAGTTTTTTAGAGTATAGGAACACTATGAATTTTTGAACATTGGTTTTGTATCCAGAAACTTATTGTTTCTAGTAGTGTTCTTGTAGAGCCTTTAGGGTTTCCTATGTTGAGAATCATGTCATCCACAAATAATGACAGTTTGACTTCTTCATTTCCTATTGGGATGCCTTTTATATCTTTGTTTTTCCTGATTGCACCCGCTAGGACCTCCAATGTTATACTGAATAATAGTGGTGATAGCAGACAGCCTTGTTTTATTCCTGATCTTAGAGGGAAGGTTTTTAGTTTTTCATCATTATGTATAATGTTGTCTGAGGGTTTGTCATAGATGGCCTTTATTATGTTAAGGTACTTTCCTTCTGTACCAATTTTGTTAAGAGTTTTGATCATAAATGGATGCTGTATCTTGTCGAAGGCTTTTTCTGCATCTATTGATGTGATCATATGATTCTTATTTTTTCAATTTGTTTATGTGGTGTATCACATTAATTGATTTCTGTATGTTGAACCTTCCCTGTGCCCCTGGGATGAAGCCCACGTGATTGCGGTGTATAATCTTTTTAACACGTTGCTGTGTTCGTTTCACTAGTATCTTATTTAGGATTTTTGTATCTGTGTTCATAAGAGATATTGGTCTGTAGTTTTCTTTTTTTTTTTGTTATCCTTACCAGGTTTAATATCAGGGTAATATTGACCTCATCAAATGAGTTGGGAAGTATTCCCTCCTCTTCAATTTTTGAGAAGAATTTGGGGAGAATCGGTATTAAATCTTTGAATGTCTGATAGAATTTACTGGTGAAGCCATCTGGTCCTACCTAGGCTTTTACTTTTTGGTAGGTTTTTGATGATTGTTTCAATTTCCATACTGCTGATCGGTCTATTTAGATTTTCCATTATCTTTCTAAGTACTGGTCCATTTCTTCTAGGTTATTAAATTTGGAGTTACATACTTTTTTGTAGTATTCTTGTCTGATCCTTTGTATTTCTGTGTTGTCTGTCGTAAATTCTCCTCTTTCATCCCTGATTTTGTTTATTTGTATCCTTTCTTTTTTTTCTTTAGCGAGTCTAGCCAAGATCAAATTTAGGATTATTCATTGCAGTTAATTGCCATGTCTCCTTAATTGTCTCTAATCTTGGATGGTTTTTTGTGTCTTTGTTTTTCTTTAGCTGGAAATTTGTATCTTTTTTTTTTTTTTTAATCTATTATGTTTTTGGTGACATCTGTTAACTAAATTCAGTATATTTCAGATGTACAATTTAACAGTAAGGCATATATATATTGCATTCTGTGTTCCCCTCCCATAGTTAGATTTCTTTCTTTTGCCACATATTTGATCCCTTTTACCCTATCTACCTCCCTCCTCCTCGCTCTCCCCCACCCTCTGGACACTATGAGTCTCTGTTTGTATTCAATTTATCTTTTTTTATTTAATAACATATGTTGGAGATCTTTCTTTACCAGTGCATAAGGAGTGTGCTTTATCATTATTTTTAATGGATGTGTCAAAATTGTTTAGTACTGAATGATGGACACTAAGGTTATTGACAAAAATTTTTTTGCTATACACTGTTGTAGTAAATAATCTCATATATGTGTATATATATGTATATATATACTTATTATTTTGTATATATAAATATATAAATATATATATAATTTTGTATAAAATTATATACTTATAATTAATATAAGAGTAAAACTATAAGATAAGCTAAATTTTCAGAGGTAAAATCACTCAGTGCAGTTTAAATTTTTTGTGGACATTGTCAAATTGCTTACTATAGAGGATGTACCAGTTTATAATACTTCTATCAACAATTTTTAGGGTTCCTGTTTCCTAACTCTTTAGCCAACATGTTATAAAACATTTTATCTTTACCAGTCTGGTGAAAAACAGTACTTCAGTATACACTTAATTTTTCTCATATCATAAATGAATCCAGCTGAATATTTTTACCTATATTTAAGAACATTTATTTTCTTTTTTTTTGAACTCTTTGTTTATATATCTTGCCCATTTGTCTATTGAGTTGTTCGTCTTTATCTAAATGAATATTTAACATCTGTATATTATGGAATATAATGCTTTGTAGAATGGATAGTATATTAGCTTTTTACTGCTGTGTGACAGATTATTATAAACCTAATGGTTTAAAACAACATAAATTTATTATTTCAGTTTCCATGGGTCAAGATCATGCTGTAGGTTAGCTGGATCTTTGGTCTAGAGTCTCAGTAGGCTGAAATCAAGATGTTGGCTGGGGCTGCAATATCATTTGATGCTTAGCATCCTTTCCCAAGCTCAGTGAATGTTGGTAAAATTCAGTGCCTTGCAGTTGTGTGACTGAGAGCCTCAGCTCTTAGAGACCACTGGCTGTTCCCTGCCAGATGTTCCTCCCCACAGTATGACAATTCTTTTCTTCTTCAAAACCAACAGGAGAATGTTGGTGCTGCTTTGAATCTCTCTGGCTTCTGTCTCTGATCTCTATAAACTTTTTAAAAGGGTTAGCCTGCACCATCAGGCCCATCCCTTTTGATTAACTTAAAGTCAACTGAATAGGGACTTTAATCATCAACAAAATCACCTCACTTTTGTCATATAGTATAACCTAACCATAGGAGTTATAACCCATCATATTTACAAGTCCTGCTCACACTCAAGTTGTGTATCCCAGGAGGCAGGAATCATGGGGTCATTTTAGAATTTGGCTTATTTCAGATTGTAAATGCTTTTTACTGGTTTGTTGTTTTTTGACTTTGCTTATATTATTCTTTTTCCAGTGCATAAACATCAGCATTTTTTAAACTGTGGTAGAATATTTTCTCTTTTATGACCCCATTTTTTTTTAATGGAGATCTAATTCACTTCCAAAAAATTCACCCATTTTGAGTATACAATTGGTTTTAGTATATTTATGAATTGTTGCCATCACCTACTATTTCATTCCAGAACATTTCCTACATCCAAAAAGAAATTCTGTACCCATTAACAGTCACTTCCCAATTTCCCCTACCCTCAGCCCCCTAACAACCATTAATCTACTTTATATCTCTGTGCATTTGCCTACTCTGGACATTTCACAAAAATGGAATCATATAATATATGGTCATTTGTGTCTGGTTTCTTTCATTTAGTGTATGTTTTCAAGGTTCATCCTTGTTGTAGCATGTCAGTAATTTATTCATTTTTTATGGGTGAGTAATATTTTATTGTATGCACATACAGCATTTTGTTTATCCATGTATCATTTGCTGGACACTTGGGTTGTTTACACTTTTGTCTGTTATGAATAAGGCTGTTATGCAGTTTTTATGCAGGCGTACATTTTTAGTTCTTGTATGTATTTTTAATTTTAGCCATCCCAGTGTGAAGTTTTATCTTACTGTGGTTTTGATTTGCATTTCTCTAATAATTAATGATGTTGATCATCTTTTCTTGTGTTCATTGGTCATTTATATATCTGCAATGGAGAAATGTCTAGCTAATACTTCATTGTGTCATTTCCTCACTGAGATTAAAAACTATTCCTATAATTTCTTCTAATATTATTATGATTTTACTTTTACATTGTAAAACAGTGATCTGTCTGAAATTTGTTAGAGTGTAGTGTGAGGTGCAGATCTAAACTTCTTTTTTTACACATGATCACCTCTTGTCCCACTATATTTATCGAGTGATCAATCTTCCCACTGATTTGAGATACCATTTTTATCACATTGAATTATTGTGTGTTAGGGTATATTTATAGATGATGTTCTGTACTGTTCTGTGGGTCAGTCTGTTCAAAGCGTATATCTAGTTTCAAAAAACTCATTTCCATTACTTAAATTGAGCCTTTCAAACTATTGTTGAAAATAAGAAACTTGGCAACACACTCTTTAGCTGTACGTTTAATTTTGGCTATTTAAATGTATTACTTTAAATTCATAGTTATTTAACCACAACATACATCATGGTATACATTATGCAGTGAATAAGTTTTGAAGAAGTGGGATGGTCCTGGAAAGTGAGATTATGTTTTTAACAATAATACTTCTTCCAGTTATGTAGTTTGAATGTATTAGTGGCTATAATAAAAAGTGAGAAGAAAAATAGCAATGATGATAGAAAGGAAGAAGTCCTTTTTTTGTATAATAGATTGCTGGAAATGGCATTGACAATTTGAATGACAGGTAAGAGATCATTTTAACTTTTGAAATGATTAGAAAGAAAGCTGTATTTATCATTTTTGCCACTAGATGGCGAAGGTGCATCCTAAAAGCAAAATGAATGAATTCTGTGATTTTTTCCACTTGTTAGTTGCAGAGATGGTTATAGACCACGAAGTGGATTAAGTTGGCACTTGAGATTGTGAAAAACAGGACTTCTCATGTAACATTGCTTTTCATATTCAAATATGGTATTTATTCTCAAATGTTTGCCTCTAGTTCTAAGATCTCCATGTATCAGACTTGTCTTTATGAGTGGAAGTTGTACAATTTTACCTTTTGTTCCACAAACACTTCAAAATCAAAATGTTCTGAATCTAAGTGTCTATTCTCTTCTAAAGTTGCAGCTTCTTTGTCATTCCTTAATCCTGCTGATTGCACCATCAGTTATCATGCTGCTCAAACTAAGATACGTATTATTTTCTAATTGTCTTTCTCTTCATTTTAATATTTAATGAATATTTACTTTAATTTTTGGTTAACTCCATTCTATTATATCTCTTGTATTTCTCTTTTCCCCCCAATATTGATATTGTCATTGTACTGTTTAGGCATTAACTGTCTTTCTGGCTTCTTGCTTCTTGGCTTATTAGCTTTTCTTCGTATTCTACTTTGTCTCCAGAATTATGATTTTTAAGTATAGATATGATGACGTATTCATTTGCTCATTTTTGATGCCTTCTCATTTTGTACTTAGAGTTTGAATCCTAAGTTTTCTAACAGAAATGAGCATTTATTGATAGTTACCTATGGAAAATGTAGTGGTACCTACTACCTGCTAGGCTCTGTGAGAAGATATGTAAGGCATTTAATTTTAGTTTCCATATTGATGATGTAAGGTGAGGTTTAAGATATGCTTTTGTATACTGAATTGGTTTTTCAAGATTCCGAAGTTAGAGGAAGAGTTTCAATTGAAACATGTTTTTCCAATCCAAAATCCTATCATTCTACGTTTGAGGCTCACTATTATCACTGTTATCTCTCACCACTTTTTGCTTTCTCTAAACACAATCTAAAAATTCTTAAAATTGAAGGTATTTGCTCATGCTACTCCTCTTATCCAGAATTCTGTTCTAGCTATGCTTATGTTAATTTAACAAATATTTATTGAATATTTATTGCATGCCAGACAGTTTCAAGGTACACACAGTATAGCAGTGAACAAGAAACAAAATCCCTCAAGGAGATTGCTTTTTAGTTGGGGAGTACAAAGGAATAAGAACTAAGTAGTATGCTGGATAGCAACATAACTCGAAGCCTGTGCATTCAGCTGCTTAATTGCTTTACTATAAAAAATATACCAATTTATAGTTCTGTTAACAATTATTAGGGTTTCTGTTTAAGTCTGTAGTGAACACAATATTGTAAACTTTTGTTCTTTACCAGTGATACAGCGTTATATTTTTAATCTTTCTTATATCATAAATGAGCCAAACTGAGCATTTCTGTAGAACTCCAGGGGGCACCATTCACCTAGATGTCAGTGGCAACCTGTTTCTGGTACCTTCTAGGCCTTGGCAACTAATGTTAAAGACGAAAATAATACGGGGAGGAGTGAAAGGGATTTTGTGAGGAGATGGTTAACAGTTAGGGAAAGCCTTCATACTGAGTTAAAACTTGAGGGAGGTGAAGAAGTCATGTGGCTCTCTGAGGGGAGAGCGCTCCAGTCAGAGAAATAGCAAGACTCAAGATTGTTAAGTGAGGGTGTTCTTTGGTGTGTCTTCCACTACTTCTAATGGTAACTTTTTCTTCAAAGTCCAGATCAAATGTCCCAATTTACATGAAGCCTTCTCTTATTATTTTTTCCAGCAAGAATTATGTAGTTTGCTTATAAAGGGTATATGTACATAATTTTTTTAAATTTAGATTTATATATTTTAGCCCTTCAGGACACTGTTAATGTTATCATTCCCTCAATAAATTTTGAGCAGCTTGAGGTATACTGTCATTTATATTTTTGTGTACATACATACCTAGTTTAGATTCTAGAAATGGTAGGCACATATTAAATATTAACTGAATTGGAGAGAATTGGAATTAATTGAATCACTGAAATGACAAGTAGATAACCAGTTCTTTTTCATGTCTTATACAAGTTACCTTTGTCCTGTATTTACAAAAAATAAATTTATTAATGTAATCCAGTACTATATATATTTTTTTGCCTCTTAGACTAATGTTTTATAATGTCTTTGCAAAAATATGCTAACCTGTAGAACTAAACTATGGCTTAATTGTTACAGATAAGATTGATCTCTAGAATTCTTTTGTTTCTTGGACACCTGCAATGATGATGGGGTCATTTTAAGTCTTTTAACATATTTTTAAAAGAAATTCTTATGCCTGTTTGCTTTGACCTGTTATATTTTAGCTTCACTTTAAAGACTTTGACATAATATCTTGCTGTTTTCCATGTTCTTCAATCTATTTTTGAATAGATTGACCTACATCCCAGTTTGTCAGGGCCAGTCCTGGCTTATACCTGTTGTCCCAGCATAATTATTAAGAGCATGCATTTCACTCTCAAAAGTGTCCTGGCATGGAAAACATGTTCTCTCTATTCTTCTTGGGGGATTTCTATGTAATATTTACTAAAAATGCTGTACAGTACTTCTTAGACTTATGGAGAGTTCCCTATGGAACTATTTTGCAGCAAATATTACTTTAGTTACTTAGCTTATGATATCTGTTGAGTATATACTTTATTTATAGTGCTAGTTTATATGGAGAAATACAAAGAGAAGATAGCCTGTGACATAAGAATTTATAATCTTATAAGTAAGTAAAGACTAGTGATGTAGTTATATAGATGTAAATATTTGAAACTGGTAAAAACAAATATAACAATATCGCTTAGAGATATATAGAGCAAAATAAGCAGTTTGGGAGGCTTTGCTAGATTTGTTAAAACTTGATGGAGTTTTAATGAAGGAATTTTAAAGTCATAAGAAGATACAGCATGATATAAAAATAATAAGAAAGCAAGTTGTGTAGTGTAGATATTTCTAGATCCTCAGTGTCTCTTCTGCCACTCTATTTTATTTTGGTCTCAGATGTAGCATGTTTTGTTAATCATATTCATCAGTTTATGGCACTTCAGTGATCTATTTTTTCCATTTAGATATGTATCTTTGAATAATAAATCCTACATTGTGTATATATGTGTTTTAAATTGCAAAAATGATGTGCTTTAGATTTTACATTTTAAAGGATTTATTTATGTAGGAATATTAGTTCATTGCTCCAGATTGCTGCATTATACTTTGTAGTAGGCAGAACAGGCGTCACATCCTGATCCCTGAACCTGTGAATGTGTTACCCTACATGGCAAAAGGGTTTTGGCAGGAGTGATTAAAGTTATGGACCTTAAGGTTATCCTGGATTATCTTGATGAGTTCAGTCTAATCATATGAGTTCTTAAAAGTGGAGAACCTTTCCCAACTGGTTCAAGGAGATGTTATGGAAGGAGGAGAAGAGAGATTCAAAGTACCTGACAGACTCGGCTGGCTATTGTTGAGTTTGAAAATGGAGGAAGGGGCCATGAGTTAATTCAGCAGCCTCTAGAAGTTGGGCACCACCCTCAGTTTACAGCCAGCAGGAAAATGGTGGCTTGGTTCTACAACCACAAGGAAATGAATTCTGCTGACAACTTGAGTGAGCAAAGAAGGGGTTTCTCTCCTAGAGTCTCCAAAAAAGAATCAAAGGTACCTTGATTTTAGTCTGTCGAGGCTTCTACCAGACTTCTGGCCCGGAGAGCTGTTAAGACAATAAACTGGTGTTGTTTTAAACCACAAATTTATAGTAATTTGTTAAAGCAGGAATAGAAAACCAATACATACATTCTGGTATGTATCTACCAAGTTTTATATGACAGTCTGTTAGTATTGGACAGTCTAAGCCATGTGAAAGCCCTTCATTACTATAAACGGTGCATCAGTGAACATTCTTATAACATGTCTCCTTATGAGCCTATGCAAGACTTTCTCTGTAGTCTGTATATCTAGATACAGAATTCACGTGACTGCAGATATGTGCACTTTACTTCATTAGTTCTGTTCTCAAAAATGACTCTGTCTGTACTCCTACCTGCAGTGCTTGATGGTTTGCGATTCCTCATATCATTACTAATATTTATAGTTATTCAGACTTCTGCTGTTTGCCAGTCTGGTGGATATTAAGGGATATTTTTGTTGTAATTTGCAATTTCTGGTTACATTGAAGCCAAGCATACCTTTATATACTTGTTAGCTATTCGGATTGCCATTACTGTGAATTGTTTATATCATTTGCCTATTTGAAAAATATTAGCTCTCCATAATAATTTCTGCAGTATTTTTGTTGAATAGACATTCTTATTTGGATGTAGTAAAATTTATTACTTTTTTTACTTCATAGTTTATGAACTTTTAGTTACGATCAAGAGACCTCACTCAAAGACCCTGAGAATACTCTTTTGCACTTTCTACTGTTACCTTTTAGTTCTACCTTTCTCATGTGTCTTTAATCACTCTGGAGTTCACTTGTGGGTGTGGTGAAGTATGAATTCTAATTTCCTTTTCCCATATAGTGAGCCAGTGTTCCCAGCAGTAGCTATTAAACAATCCATTTGAACACCACTGGTTTTTGGTAGTACCTTTGTTTATAACATATTCTTTTATATAGTTGGGCCATTCTTCATTTCCTTATTTTGTCATATTGGTCTGTTTATCCTGTGACTATTTTTAAACATTTTTTGAAATTTTTTAATATAGATGATTATATCACTTGTAAAAAAAAAGACAGCTTTATTTTTCTACTTCTCAATTTGTAAGTTGTTTATTTCCAATTCTTATACTGTTTTACTCTCTAGTGCCTCTACTACCATGTTAAATAGAAGTGATCAAAGTGACATCTTTGCCTTTTTCCCAATATTAGGGTGAATGCTTTGAGTCTTTCACAATCAAATGTGATATTAGTTGTACATTTTTCATAGACATCCTTCATGAGGTTGAGGATAGTCTCTTTTATTATTGGTTTCCCAAGAATTTTTTTTATCATGTGTGGCTATGGACTTTTGTCAGTTGCTTTTTTTCCTGCCTGTATTGAGAGATGCTAATATGGTTTTTCTTCTTTAGTCTTTTTTATATAATGAATTACACTGATTGTTTTAAAATGTTTTCCCAACCTTGCATTTTTGGGATATCCCTTTACCTGCTTTGGTCATGAAGATATTATTCTATTTATATATTACTGGATTTGATTTACTAATACTTTGTTAGAGAATTTTTTATTTGTATTCATGAAACATACATACTGGTGTATAGCTTGATTCCTTCTAACATCATTGCTTTTGGTATCTGGGGAATGCTCGCCTCATAAGATGAGTTAGGAAGTGATCTCTCTTCAATTTTCTGCAAGATTTTATGTGGAGCTATTATTATTTCTTCTCTAAATGTTTTATAGAATTTGCCTCTGATGCCAGAGGCCTGGAGTTTTTATGTGTCCAGATTTTTTATAGCTATAAATTTAGTTCCTTTAATAAATATAGAACTGTTCAGGTCACTTATTTATTCTTGAGCATATGGTTATTTTTGCAGTCTAGTTTTAGAAGCCAGGGCAGCTGCATCCATTGAGGATCTCGCTAATCACATGAAAATCATTCTATCTTCTCCCTTTTAAAATGCTGGAGACAGAATAAGACATTTTGATTGAATACTCTTTCCGACTTAACCTTTTCCATGTTCCATACATGACCTTTATCTCAGAACTACATTTCATTCCAATTTCAATTCAACTTTATATCTTCCATTATCTTTAGCATAATTTCAGTGACGATTCCTCTATGTCTCCTGCTGGATTTGGTAACTTTTTACTTTTCATACAGAAACATCAAATCACAGTTATTTTCCTTTGCCTTATAGAAGTTTTGCCCTTGATCTACTGTCCACTCGATTTCTTCTTATTCCAAGTTTAAGAAAGTTGCTACTTCCTTTAGAGTATAACTTTACTATATTGATCACTTTTGAAGTACAGTAAGTAGTAAGTCCTCCTTGAATGTTGTTGATAGGTTCTAAAACTTTAAGGGAAATGACTTAAAACAAAACCTAATTGATATAAAGAACAGTTAAATTCCTGCGGCCTCATCAACATTATAATGAAATTATGTTGAATGCAATGATGTTGAGGACCTGCTTTATTTTTCAGCCTTAATTCAAATATTCATTCTCCTAATTAGTAATATTTGATTAACTGAGACTCTACTTACTACTATTTCTTGAAAGTGTCTATAAATTAATTAGCAAGCTTCTTTTGAATGTCATATATTCATTTATAAAATATAGTTTTGTTTTGATTATTAATAATTATATGAAGGAACATGTTTTAGTAGTAAAATTAGAAAGAAAGGAAGGCTAGAAAGACATTAAGGTGGGGGGGTATTTTAGTAGCCAGTGGTGGTGGGTTTGTTAGCAGTTTACTTTTTAAGTTTTTACTGATAAGATTATTGGTAAACACCCAAATGGTCATCTTTGAGTCTTAATTCATTTCAAACCTAATGTGTATCTTGGATTACTTAAGTCATTCATACATTAAAAATATAAAATTCAATAAATTATAAGTTATTAACTAATATTAGCACATATACTCATATAATCCCTTTCCACAGATTTTTTTTTACAGATTTATTGACATTAGTAGTGTATGTGTGAGTCTGCACAGTGAACTATGAGAATATATTGCTTCTAGATCCGTTTTTAATGCAATGTTAATGTTATAGACTGAATTTAGGGTATCTCACCCACCTCTCTCCATACTCGTTGACTCTCCTGATATACACCAAGTGAAGCAGTTCTGATATTGGTCAAGGATGTAATGGAAAAGAGCTACAAAATGGGAGTCTTACTGAGGTGGGCAAGGGTGAAGGTTGACAAGTGTAAAACTGTTTTTAGATCTTTTAGTAAAGTGAATAAGTGGCAATGAATGAAACTGCTTTGAAGTAAATGCCTACTTTTATTTTGTTCACTGCATATTTTTATCTTGTATAGCTGATGTGATAGGACAGGTCTGGGATGAAAACAATTATGAAGTACTTTTTGGAATCCCAAAAGGGAGGAAAGTGACACTAAGGAGCCAGCCACTAGATTTGTCTCACTGAGTACTGAAGTTTAAGGAGCAAGGATAGTCTTTTGAAGGCTCCTACAAGGTTTAATATATCTCACTAGAGTTAAAAAATAGGGAGCTGGAGTCAAAGCTTTAAATCAAGATACATTTTCTTATTTGATATCTTTAATAGTAAAGGAGTCAGGCATCTAAATTTATCAACCCATAATAATATGAATAATAGTCAACATCATGGTCGAGCCTTAGAATTTCTTTATAATCATTTACACTGAAGCATATGTGCTCATATTCTCTGCCTTCCTGAATGTTACTATAGATAAACAATCTTTTTTTCCAGCTATGCATAGAACCTACCTATTTTTATCTACTCTAGAACATAGCTCCTGCAGTTCTCTGAAATTAGCACAATATGGAATTGGGTGGGGGAATATTGAAACATAAACAAATGATTATAGTTCAAAATTTCAAGATAAATAATATGGAAAGCTAAGTAACTTTAATAATTTCCTCAGTTTTAAATTTCACTTTATGTTGGGAGCATGACTACTGCTAATTTGTTTTAAAAAAAGAACACCACTTGGAGAAAGTAAGTTTTCTTATCTTTTATTGTGGGTCAAATATAAGAGGCAGCAAATATAAGAGGCAGCTTAGATTAGAATGGTAGTTCTCAAACATTTTGGTCATGAAAATAATTGAGGACATCAGAGCTATTGTTTTTATGGATAATATTTATTGATATTTTCTATATTAAAATAACAGAAAAAAATAAAATAAAACTTTATTAATTAACTTAAAAGTAACTGCATTTTAACTAACCATACGGAGTAGATATAATTCTAAGTTGACCTGCAATGAGTTTTGCCTTTACCTCAACTATGTATGGGATCTATGACTTGATTTCAGTTAATAGAGTGTGGCAAAGATGATGAGGCAATCACTTCTATGATTACAGTGCAGTATATGGGACTGTGTCTTATTCTGAAGCAAGAGATTCCTCTGCTGGCTTTGAAGAAGTAAGCTACCATGTTGTGAAAGGGGCATGAGAGGACCACGTTGCAGGAATCTGCGGTAGTCTCTAGGAGCTCAGAGTATCTGCTGGCTTATAGCCAGCAAGAAAATGAGACCTTAGTCTTAGAGCCAGAGGAAATGAATTCTGCCAATGATCACATGAGCTTGGAAAAGGAACCGGAGCTCTAGAAAGAAATGGGGCCTGGCCAACACCTTGATTACACCCTTTAAACCATGCTTGGACTCCCTAACTATAGAAACTGTAAGATAATAAATGTATGTTTTTTTTTAAGGCCACCAAGATTGTGGTGATTTGATTTGAAGGAATAGGAAACTAATACAGCATATTTCAAAAAGAAAAGGAAAATTTAGTGGTAAAATTGGTATTATTTTATATTTTTACAAATCCCTTTAATGTCCAATTTAGTGGAAGAAAGAAAGCAGGATTTTTTTATCTTCTGTATTCAATATCTTGAAATACCATATATTATAATGTAGCCTCTGGAAAACTCCACTGTACACCCATGGGAGAAAGAGAGTTTAAAAGGCAAATAGCATTTTAGTATTATTATGAATATGTTTGACTCTGCAGATCCCCTGAAAGAGTCTTGCCCCAATCCTAGAGATCACTAGACTACATTTTTGAGAATTGCTAGACTAGCAAATTTTAGTAGTCTCCTGCTCATCACCATTAGAGTATTTAACTGTATATAGACAGGATTATAAAATAAGCTAACCTATGTGGAACTCTCAGCCTCCTTGCCTATTCTTGATTTCTGGTTTTGTCCTTGAGTTTGTCTCTGTGGCTTATTTCCTCTGCTCTTCATGGTAAGCAATTGCTAAAGGTCTTTGCTGACTTTAGTGTCTAGCAGGAATAGGTAAGAATATGTTTAATATGTAGTAGATTGGGACACGGTTTTTCTTGAAATGATCCTGGCATCTTTTGACTGTAGGCTTTACCAGCAAAGGTGCTGTAGCCATTGAGAGGTTTGGTTTAAAATTAAAAATGTAATTTTTATTTGAGAGAATTTTATACAAATTATCTCATTTTACTTTCAATTATGCATGTTATCATTTTTATGTGTGTGATTTTGTATGCATTACTTAGTAATGGTACTAGTGCATATTTTAAGTGTTTTTGTTTTAATTTTGTGAATCTTTATCACTAGAAATCTGAAGAATGAATTAGTCTCATGCATCTCAAGATAAATCAATATACACTAGTTTTTGTGCAAAGATTTGGGGTACAGTTTATTGTTAGGAAGATAAATATAGAATCATGTGTATTTCCTCTTTAGTAATATATGGCTTCTCTAGTTTTGCAAATAAAAATGCAGCAAAAATAAATAGTGTAGAGAATAAAAATTGTTGTTACCTATAATCAGCTATTTTTATTTCTGTCATATATACCTGTGTATGTTATTTGACACAGTTGGAAGTTTTGAGGTGTGATTTAAAACATTTTGTCTGGAAAAAAAGACCTTTCAAGGTTGGTTTGAAGGTTATTGGTGGAACAGTTCTCACTGTGCTTACCTAATTACACAGTGCTTGAACTGGAAAATTAAACTTAAGGGTGACCGCCCCTCTCTACTTACACAACCCCCTTCCATTCTTTTCTTTCCAGTTCTTCTTTCTTTAACGTTAGTTTTCAACTTATTTTTCTGCAATAGCATTTTCAAATTTTTAATGAGTTTTCTCATTAAATGTGGTAGAGTGTTATAGACTATTTTAAATGTGATAGGATGCCACTTTAGGGTTTATCCAATTCCTTTAACTATTTTGTCTTATTTTTCTGTTTATGCGAATTGATTTGTGTTAATAGAGCAAGATTGACAAATTTTAATTACGTCTCTCGGAAAAAATTTATATTTTTTATACACTCAAGACTGTAAGACTACAGAATATGTGGACTCAGAATAGTGGTGTAAAATAACTTTTTAACTTTTGTGGTATGTAACTAAAATTCACTTATATAAATTAGCTGACATGGTTAAATGTTTTGAGGTATTAAGTTAAAATCTCTCAGGAAAATGGTAAGAAAACTATTTCTTCTGGCTGATTTTACTTGTGCAGAGGATTATGAAAATATGATTTTTCTCATTGCACTATTTCCCCTTTTTGCCTAAATATATTCTGAGCCAGTGCCTCAGGCCATATTTGTGTTTTATTCTCTCAAAAAATATGAGAATTGGGATTTATCTTTATGTACAAGTTCTGTAGTGGTTTTCTTATTTGTATTTTCACATCACCCTTTCTTTTCTACATTCTGGGACACTTATAAACTGTAAATTAGTTTGCATTTTAAATAAGAGAATCCACAGGAGTTGCCAAATGTCAAAGACATGATTATGGTAGTACTATGTATGGAGCACTTACCTGTGAGTAAGGAGATGTGGATGCTCATTCTAACTTTGTCATCAACCACTCGGACCTAAAAATGCATCTCACGTCCTCTCGGTAAAATGAAGGAGTGTATAGCCTATTTTAAAGGTGATAGGATGCCACTTTAGGGTTTAAACATGGAAGAAACAAAATTTATGTTTTTGTATGGTAATTCTGTCGTGTGGAGAATGATTTGTAGGGGACAAGAACTGATACAGAAAGAAGTTAGGCTATCGAAGTAGTCTAGAAAGGAGAGTTGATAGCTTGAACTAGAATTGTAGTAGCAAGATGGGAATGTTGATGTATTTATGCTTCATTTAAAGGTAGAGATGATGGAACCTACTACTTACTGATAGATTGGATATATGTGGCAGAGTGTTAAAGAAAGAAATATCAAGGATACCTCTTAAATAAATCATGTTGGTTGAAGATAGGAAAAACTGAGGAGTAAGCAGTTTGGATGAGACATCAGGAATTCTGTTTGGCCATGTTATAATCTTTCAACTTCAATTTGGGAATATCATATTGACAGTTGTATGAGTTTGGAGTTCTAGGGGATGACAAGGGAAAAGGTATAACAGATAGAAGATATTTAATACCACGTAAATGACAGAACGGAAGAGCTCTACAACTTAGTTAATATGGAGCCTTGGGCATTCCCAACGTTTAGAGATCTAAGAGGAGTAAGAGCCAGCAGAAGACAGAAAAAAATTGCCTCTGAGCAAAAGAAAAATCAAGAGAATATGTCTCAAGAACAAAGAATAAAAATGATTTAAGAGCCATGGACAACATAGCTTCAATGTCAAGTGCTGGAGGGAAATCACATTAAGAAAAGAAGAGAGAGTTGTCTTTGAAATTGGCAACATGGCAGGCATTGGTGAGAGCAATCTCAAAGGAGTACTAGAGATGAAAACTTGAATGTTCTAGATGGAGAAGAGAATTTGAAATTGAAGAATAAGACACAGCAACTTTTGACAGCTTCTTTGAGAATTTTGTGTGTGTGTGTGTGAAAAGGAGCACAATAATGGGGCAGTACCTAGAAGGGAATGTGAGATCAAGGGAGGTTCTTTTAAGGTAGGGAATAATATAGCAATAAAATCACTAGTGACTTGATTCACATATAAAACAAATGTTACTTATTCATCAGTACAAGTGTCACTAGAACCTAGAGACTTCTAAAATAGATTGAATAATAAATAAACTAGGTATTTTAGGAAGGAGCTTGTAAGGAAAAGGGGTAAGCTAGACGGAAAATTGACAGAATATGTCCTGTTTATATTATATTCTCTTTCCTACTTTCAAATTTGGTGATTAATCATCTTCACTCATAAATAGTGGGTTATCTGATTGATTTTGATCTGTGTCCATTTTTAAGGGCCAGGAATGTCTAATTGTATTTTTTAAGTTGATAGGATTAGATCAAAATACATACAAATTTGCATGTGTTTATTTGCATAAGGTCTCCTGCTATGGCTGATCTAAGACTAAACATTTTATTTGCTTCCCTTTCACCAAGGGAGGAAAAGGGGTTGATGAAGGAAGTGTAGAAGATGGCTGCTCCCACTTCATTATCATGGGTTCTATGGAATGACTGATTTCACACCAAAAGAGCTTTTTTCAGGAGAATTGTTTTGAGGACAAGGTCACAAGCAGCAGTTTTCAAATTCCAGATGACGGAATATCTAACAGAACTGATCATACCATTCTTCTTAAACACAGTCTTTTATTGGCTTCTAGGCCACCACACTCTCTTGCTTGCCCTCCTACTTCTGTGGTTCTGTGGCAGCTCCTAGTCTCTCTTTTCACTCACTTCTTTACCTGATGGCTTAATGTGGAACTTAGTTGACTGATGCTTTATCTTACACCATTTTTGTTTGTTTTGAACTTTTTCTCTGGGCAAATTCATCTACTCGCTTGGTTGAAATCCTTACTAAATGCTGATGCTTCCTAAATTTATATCTTCAGCTGAGAACTCACTTCTGAACTCCAGAATGACATATTAATTTCTTACTTATCTGTCTTTTTAGCTATCTTTCATGCTCCTTAAATTCCCTTTCTTCTCCCTCAGTCTTCTCCTTCTGTAGCATTCTCTGTCTCAGCAAGTTTTAAGACTGTCTGCTTAGTTTCTTAAGAGAGAAATCTGAGAGTCATTTTTGACTCCTCTCTTGTCCTTCAGACACCACCTCCCACCTTGGGACAAATCAGTCATTATGTTCTGTTGATTTAATATCTACCTTCTTAATGTTCTTTTGTCTCCATCTTACTGTAATCACTTTAGACCAAGCCAACTTATATCTTTTTTGGACTATTGCCTTAGCTTTCTAATTGATCTCCCTTTATCCACATGTTGTGAGACAATATTTTGGTGTATTTATGGTGTCTTCACTCTTCCGTATTTTCATGATGTAATGAGTGGAAGGAAATTGCATGAAAGAAAGGAATTGTGGTTGAGAACTCTTGGTGGTCAGTATTTCACTGTTCCCATATTTTGCTAAAACACTTTTATTGTTGTGGCAAAGATTATTATTTCTAATTTTCTTTAGATAACGATGTGCAGTTCATATTTCCTTCCTAAGAATCTAGGGACCCTTGGAAGTTATTAGGTAGCAGGGGTGCCTTTTGGAGGTATTTTGCAGGCTTAGGTATGTGTACTTGGAGTCCCAAGGCTATAAACATTTCTTCTACTATTGTTCCTGGTAAATGTAGCTGTTAGAAAGGGAGTTGAATATTATTCATATTTGTATAGCTCCCTGAAATTGTAGTGTTGCTTCCAGTGGTTCTCTTGATAGTTATCAAGGGAATATATACTAAAAACTAGCAGTCCTAAGACCAAATTATATTTTCAGAGATCTTGGTTCTCTTTCCTCTAACAGGTGTGCTCTCTAGGTGTCAGAGCAGATAATAACTCTGGAGATCTTCATTCTGGATCTTAAATCCTCAACAATTTAACTCTTGCATTGAATGGAAAGATATTCTTGCTGCTGCCAGCTTGTAGGTGTGGTAACTGCTCTGGCAAGAGCTGCTCTGGCCCTGGACTGTTGAAGCAGCCCTGTAATTCGTCTCATAATAATGCAGACTGAATCGGCACTATGGGATTAGCCCTCACATTTCTGGCCTAGAAAGAGGAGTCAGAGAGAAGATAACGGTGGTGGGGCTTCACACATTCACTGAGGCTTTCGCTGTGCTCCCTACTTTCCTTTCTGAATTAGATGGTTGTAACTGTAAAGAGTGTGGTCAAAATTAGGGACAGAGAGATGTCCTGGGAAAAAATACTCTAGAATTTTTTTGTATATCAGGAAACAACTGATCATCAACACGCTTTTAAAAACTTGTTATGAAAACTGGTGTAGGTATTTTAAACGAAACTGTTTTCTGACATTTATTCGAAATCTTTAGATTTACAATGTGCCTATTTAGGTTGGTGCTAAGGCCTTTCTTCCATATCTGAATATACTCTATGGTTCACCCTAAGGTGGAGCACAGACTGATTTACCTTTATTGAAGGCTCCTTTTGTTACTTCCTTTTCTCAGAAATTTCATCATCTGCCTTTCATTTCTTTGCTTATTTGTTATCCCTGAGGTGAATGGGTTCATGGTCTTGCCCCAGGGAAGTTATTTCATTTGCAAGACTTTCATTTGCAAAACATATGAAAAAAACATTTTGTTCTCTGGACCCTCTTTCTTCTAACCCTTAGATTTATATCAGACACATGCTTCAGAAAGTCAATGGAATGAGAATGCAGCAGAAAAGATAGTTCAGTTACTTCAGTTATATAGATAGAACTGCAGATGTATATTTTAATAAGATAAAAAATGTCTTTAGCACTTCAGGGATTTTTGTTACGGATTATATATATATATATATAAGTATATATATCATATTGCTTCTGTAATTAATTAGCTATGTTTAGATATTTGCATGTATGGAACATTTTAATAGAAATATTTTCATACTCTTAATAATTCAAAATAAACCCAGACATCTCTAGCGTCATAAAATTTAAATACTCCGCAAATTGTTGTGCCTTACAAGTATTACTATTAATTCAGAAAAGCATTGTTGCCCAATTGTTATTTTTAAGTTTAATTTCTGATTTTGTGTCAAATTCTTTAGCTTATAGCCACCAAATGTTTATAAACCAAGAAAATAATTTTAATTTAAGGGCTTATATTTCAAATATTTTTGAGGATAATGTAAAGATATTAGTGCTAAGTTTTATTGGATGTTTCAGAGTACTAATTAAACAATTGAAATTATTACAGAATTTTGGGAACCTCTTGTTAAGGAAGAGGATATCCATTGCTAATGGATATACCTTAGTACACAAAAACCAATGATATAGTTTTGATTCACTTGAGTGTTGCTAAGCAAAAGTTCATGGGCCAATGTAGGTAGCTTAAACGTTGGGTCTTTCTATTGGCTAGTGTATCAAAAAGTTAATAGAAAAAAATCTGTGATGTTCTCACCCAGAGATAATATTAATATTTTGGTGTTTATTCTTCTAATATTCTATCAGATTTTGAAACTTTTTAAAGTTTTGGCTATATACTACTGAATTTTTTAAAAAGATTCTTATACTTCTACCAATAAATATGGTATGAGAATGTCCATTCTCTGACCCTTTGGTCAATACTTTGCTAATTTAATAGGCAAAAACATGTTACATTATTATTTCTAATTGAATTCTTCCAATTACTTTCAGATTAAACTTCTTTCAAGTGTTGATTGGTTTTTTAGATATCTTCTTTAATGAAATTGCCTTTGCTGCTAAAAACTTCTTAACATGTCTTCTGTGAGAATTCTAGCTAGTGTTGTCATTTCAGTGAGGGGCTAGAGATTCAGATAGGACAGCAAGAGAGAAACCAATCTCATCATTTGTGAGAGTTATTGCCTTTCTGCTGGTCTCAGTGTGAACATGGAGCTGACATTACTTGGAAACTATATTGAGAGAAAGATAGAGTCTTGCACAAAGAAATTCTATAAATTCTATTTGTTGCATGAATAAATATGATAAATAAAAGATACCTGAACATAGTTATTAGAGTTCTGATCCCAATAGTTTGATTCCTTATGTAATTCACAGTGAGGTTACTTGTAAGTACTATATAGTTTAGAATTTACAAAATGCTTTTACATACATTACGTTTTAACACAATAATAACTTTATTAGATAAGTGATGTAGCTTATTTTACATTGGAAGAAACCTTAGCTCAGATATGTAAAGTAAACATCTTGAAGTGTTACGGCTTATTAGAGTTGGGGTCAGTACTTAAATCCAGGCCATTTAACTCCCAAGTACATGTTCTTTCCATCCTCGTAGAGGCCTCCAGCAGACCTCCACATATGTACTTGTTAGTCGGAAGTATATAGAAAATTTAGAACAAATATTAGCTATAAACTTTTTTGTAATATTTAGGATATTCATAACAAATTACAAAGTTCACACAGTGTTTTTGATTGTAAATACTGGTTGCTCTTGTACTTATGCACCTTATAACAGGATGTGGTAAGTTAAAACAAACACAGAAACTAAACCAAATTAAGCCTTGAGTGGTTTTTTATCCTACTTTTGGAATGTGACTAAAAAATAATTAACTTTTCAATAAAATTTAGGCGTTTATTCATCCAACAGCTATTTCTTCAGCATCTACTCTGCATTGTTCTAGACAAATAAAACAAATGTGAGCCTTAATCTCATGGAACTGAAGGTGAAAAACATTAAACTTTTCAAAAAGTAAATATATAGTTATACTTTATCAAATGCTGTGAAGAACAAGTGCCAAGGTACACTGAGAGCCCACATGGGGGACCTACTAAGTCAGAGAAAGTGTTCTCAAGAAGGTGAAATTTGAGCCCTCAAGGATGAGTAAGAGCAGGTGAAAGGTGGTAATAAGGTGGGGAAGTGGAAGAAATCACTTGTGGGATGTCAAGGCCACTAAGAGAAAGCTGACTGTTCGCATGTGTTGTATAGTGAGACTGGGAAAAGGCTCTGAGAAAGGCAATTGCTGTGCTATTTACTCTTTCAAAAAAGTCATTTTAATACTCATCCCAGTGATGTTCCCTATGGCTTAGACCATTTTAAAACTGTTCTCATGACCTTGCCTTCAGATCCAATTTTGAAACACAAGAGAAACTTTTTTTTAAACAGCAAAGAATGTTTTGCTATGTAATCACCTTATTTAATAGCTTTGCTTCGCAAAGGCTTTTGATCATTTATAAAAATTGAATCTATCCACAAGGGAGAAATATATACATACATTTATGTATTTTTTTAAATCACAGGTAGTATGAGCTTTGAAATTAAAAATTAAAAAAATTATGTTTTTCTACTTATAGAAATTTATCTTTCATAGATGTAAAAAATCAACAAAAGCCTTAAAAATTTGAAGGGTATCCGATTGCTCTGTTTGAGTAAAATGGAAGAAACCTCTTTAAAGTTACTTGTGAGTTAAAAAATTTGAGATGTTTTCTCTAACTGAAATATCCTTGATTGGTCACTGGCAAGTAGTTTTCCTATTTGTCTATAGAAGCCGATCTATTCACAAATAGATGTACGTATTTGTGTGTGTGTGTGTGTGTGTGCGCGCGTGTGCATGCACACCCATGTGTGCACATATATAGAAGATAGAATGATCAGGAAGAAGCATGTGAAATGGAATCCAAAGCAAAGACTTTCACTGAAATACTATCTTTTACAAGCTGTGTGATCTGTAACTCCTTGAAGCCTCAGCTTCTTTTTATCTATAAAATAAGAGCAACATTACCACCTACTCACAATGTTTTCTGGGTATTAAAAAATAAATTTTAGAAGTACTTTATAAATAAAAAATACTTAGTGATTATTATGTGTGTATATATTAGTTCATGAATAGATTAGTGTGCATCTATAAAAATTAAATATAAATAATAAGCAAGATAGGGACAATCTTAAGAATAAACCTGTGATTGAACATCTTAGTTTATTAAAGAAATAAATTATTTAAAGTTTATATTATAGAATATTTACTTTGTGTCATTTAAAAATTTGTATTATTACATGTTTATTTTGGGTTCTTTTGTAACGTGTTTATTCACATCAAAAAGAATTTACCAGTTGTAAAAAAACAGTGTAGTTAAGTGCTTCTTTATTAATAGTGGTGTGTGTGTGGAAGGGGATAGAGTGAGTTAGGGCTAAAAATTGAAGTAAAGGGGTTGAAAGGGATGTGTATGTTAAAGAAATGTCATGGTTTAGGAGCAATTAAAGATCAATAAATATGGTAATCATTTCTATAAGTAAGTTGATTTTTAAACTTTGTTTTACACTACTTTTAGAGCATCTTTTGTAGAAAGGTGGATGTACCTAGATATAGAATAACCTAAGATTTTGTCTAAACCAGAACTATTGAGAATGGATGGTGATATGGGGTACTCTAATACTATTGGAGCCTTCAGGAAATATCCTTTTCTGAAAAATGCTATCACCACCATAATTGAAATAAATTAATAATAGTTGATAAAGTCTCTCTGACCTTAGTTGTGTTTTTTTTTTTTTTTGATTTGTGGGAAAGTTCATATTTATATGTACTATTTAAATGAAAATTTTAATTGGTAAGATATTTTTCTTTTTAAAAATTACATGAATAATTATGTAGTCACTACGTACAGCTTTTAAAAAGGGACCAGATTGAACATTATTCACTTTAAAAACAAAATGAAGACATTTTAAGATTAAGTAATAAATTAAGATGATGAAGTACATATTTTCCAAATATTTCTTTAGAAGTATGGCATTATAAATGCCAGCAATAAAATTTCTATTGTCTATATTTTTATTGCTTCGTGTTATCAAAAGAAGGATATTTCACTTATTTTTAGAGTATTCTGTTCCTATGCAGCAGCTTGAACATTAAAGAGACCTATATACTCTGTAGCTGGAGTTTTTCATTTTTTAGGGAAAGAGAAAAGGGTTGAGAAATGCATAATATCTCTCCCACTTACCCAGTAGTAACATTGAGAAGATACCTTGTCCCATTTTTATTACTTCTTAGATTTTATTGCTGGCAGCCAGATGTGCTGAAACTCCTGACAACAGCATCTATTCATTGCGTGTATTTAATAGGCTTAGAGAAATATGAGTAGAGTACATGAAAGCAGCTCAGCTTCACACTTCAGCTGGGAATGCCCAAAAAGCTTACTGCTGTTTAGAATTCTTGCTACAGTCAGGAGAAAGCCGAAAGCCGCACGGGTACTGAATCTTCCTCGACTGAATTAGAAGAATAATGACTGTACAATTAACTATCAACCTCTGCTCATTTAAGCACAGTTTTTACAGAGCTCAGGAGAAATATGGAACTTGATTGGCATGTTTTTATTTGATGGTGTCTGCAAATAGATGACTTTAAAGACAGGTGGTAAGGAAAAATAGAAGGGAGAAAAAAAAAAAAAGAAAAAAAATGCAATTTGAGACATTGCGCCAGGTCTGCAATTCTGTTTTATCTCATTTTCATGGGGTTTTTTCATCCCCCCCAAATATTTTACAAAATGAGCTTTTTGGACAAACACTGAACAATGCAAGGTGAGTAAAGCTAAACCATATTTTCTTTTATTATTGGTATTTTCAGAATAATAATCTTATATGTCTGTAAGAATTGTTTTGCATTGAAATGTTAGTGTTATAAGGGTATTGTCTTTTTATCGGAAATATAAAATTTTATGTAATGTTGTTACTTGATTTTAAAAAGGAAAACAAGCTTACTTCAAAGCACAGAAAGCATCTTAAATTTAACTAGCTTGACCTCTGAAAAATGAGGCTGTTTCATGATTTCATTTTCTAAGAAATAAAAGGATTAACTTAACATGCCTGATAGATTTTTTTCTTTGTGATCATGGCAGAGATTATATTGCATATATAAGGATGGGGCTGTATAATCATTTCTGGTTTGTAGGAAAATGTGAATTAGCAGTCATGCATGCTCTTTGTAAAACATGCGGAATATGTTTTCTAGGTCTAAGACATTTCTTGTGCAAGGTAGATCAATAATCACTTTTAAACAAGCTATATTGTGAAACTGCTAATAATGGTTTGTATTAGATCAGCTAGTTTGGAAGGATGCTTTGTTGTAAATTCTTGCTGCCTTTTCAACCCCATCATTTTTTTTCTTTTTTTGTGGTGAAGGTTGTTAAATTATGAACATATGTTTTGGATGGTTCCTCTGGCTTACAATAAAAGAGATAGCCTATTAAAGAATGCGTTTAAAATGCAATTTTATCATCCAATTTTCCCCTGGTTTAAATTGTTTTCCTTTTGAGAATTTCAAATGTTGCATACTCAGTAGAGAAAAGACCCCATTTTAAATATATGTGAAGAAAGACTAAGAAATTCTGTGAACATGGTAATGCACTGAAACCTTCTGGAAATTGAGGGAGAACTAATAGTGCATAGAATATTGAATGGTGTTTTTGGTCTCTTTTAGGGTCTCTGAACTATGTGAGGCAATCTATTTTAGAGATTTAAAAATTATCTATTAACAATATGTGTTTTAATTGAACAAATGTGATAAATGTATCTATGACCTTTCCATTGAATATGAAATAGCATATCTGCTTTTATGAAATTTCACTTCTTTCCTTAGTGCAGTTCTGTTCAATTAACTAATTTGATTTTTTTATATTTTGTTTTTGGACTAATGTAAAATACATAACAGTATATGAAATACTATGATAATCGGCTACCTATATTTTAAGATAGTGGGTTTTCTTGTTTAGTAATACATTACTTAAACATGTAATTTATGATAAATATAATCTGAATTGCATGTTATATTTAAATAAAAGAAGTAGTATGGCTTTCTTAAAAATTTCACGACCTGAAGCTACCAGAGTTTTAGGATTTATACTCCTCCTTTCTAAGTCTCTTCCTTGTTTGATTTCTATTTCACTCTTTTTTTTTTAATGCCAGGAATTTAGGTTTTTAAAAATACTAAAATTAGGGCTTTAACACTCACTTTAAAAATTGTGCTATTAACAGCATGGTATGGAATTAATTATAAAGTAAATGTTATTAGTTTTAAAATATGAGAATATTTATTTTTTGAGGGAATTGTGTGCATCCCTGTCATTATACATTTGCTTTGGCTTCAAGTTTCTTTTATTGTTTTTGTGGTTGTAATTGCAAAGCTCTCATTATTAAAAAGGTGGAATTTTATGCTGCTGCAATTAAACATTAAATTGTGAAGTTTCTAAATGCTTCTGTAAGACCAGTCTTAACCTGTTTTGACTGACTACCTAAATTATCTGAAACAAGCAGTTAAGCAAAATAGAATTTATTCTGTTTTAGGGAAAAAAATTATTGCTGATCTTAACTTAGTCTTCAAAAGCACAAGATACTTTTCACATGTAGATCTGATGGTCTTCATAAATAGTCAAGTACTTGATTTACTTATAAAATCAGTCAAAATCAGCTTTACAAATAGTTATTTTGGAAGTATTAAGAGTAAAAATAAATTTATGTGAACTGCAATTAATGACTTTCTCCATATATTTTAATGTTTTGGTTACTCTGCGTTAGATACAATGGTCTTTTAAAATTATTATGCTTAGATTTTTAAAAAATATGAATACCTAGGCATCACCATTTCAGCTAGCGTTGAATTGGAAAGTAAGATTTAGACTAAAAAAATCATCATTAAAGAAAAAAATCATGGAAAAAGAATGACCTGAGTATGTCATCAGAAGACACTGTCTCACAACTTTAAAAATGTTTCTAAATAATGGGCCTTTCAATTTCATAGGCTGGACATTATGCTCAAGGTTTGAAGCATTAATTACATAACTATCACCTCTGGAAAGAACAGTTTTGGTGTTATTACATGAATAGTTTAATGTTTAATTGTTTGATCTGACTGAAATGGAATATTCAATATTTGTATTGTGACCTTAATTTTGATCTTTAAACTGATAGAAAATAACATCATAGATATAGACAATTAGATTATATTTTCTTCTGAACTGCTTTCTAGGAGAAAGTACTAGAATAGTACTATGCATCAATTGTAGACGATATATTATTAAAAGGGGACCCTTTCAAGTAGTTTTCTTTCGACTTTTCCTACATGACTAATTTTATTCCCAAATCTGCAACTCAGCTTTCATTGGATTGTCAGATGATAGGGCAGTTTACTTCTAGACATATTAGCAATAAGAGGTTAAAAGATGAAAATCTCCCATAATAATTACTCTGAAAACATTTCCAGGCTCAACTTGTCAAAGGAGCAAAGATTTTAAATACACCAATATTTCATGTATTATAAATCACTAAACTGGAGATTAATATAGATTTAAAGTATTTTATTATCTAATGAATAATTGGATTTAAAGTATTTTATCATCTAATGAATACTTGAAATTTATTTGTGAGTGAAAATCATTAGAGTATCTTAGAGTAACTTCTGTTGGAAACCATATAGCATGACCTTTATGTTTGAGGTTGAAAGTTCTTAAGTTATTCTTTTATCATTGTGGTTCTTGAGTATCATTTTAATGCATGAAGGAGGAGGCAGGCTATTCTCTGTTCTTTTATAGCTAAAATGAAATGACTGAAAGTCCAGCAAGAAAAATAAATGTCTGCATTCTATGTAAATCCACTTGATAAGTTTTGATGAAATGGCACTTTAACTAATTATTGTTATAATTTTCTGTAAAATCATTTTTCCCAAATTAAATTCATCAGGAAAGAAAGATAATTGCTTTTGTTGCCAGTAGAAAAGTCCTCAAGTAGGTTTCATTATGAAATCTAAATTTTGTGATCTTGTCTCGGAAGTAAATGTAAATACTGAGATGCTAGAACATATTTTTAATAGAGTTCACTGCATTGAGTTATCAGTTGCTTTGAAAAATATTCAAAAAATGACTGTCTTTTGTGATAAAATTTTTGGAAAAATGTACTTAATATCCTCTAAGTTTTTTCATTTACTGATTTTTAATAATCTTTCTTATACAGTGAAGAAATATGTATTTTCTTCAACATGTAATTATTTTTTTTTGTCACCAAATATGTGACAGTGAATTTGCTGTGCCAGCTGGCCACACAGGGGCATAATAAAACTGGATTTATTCAGAAATAGTTATTAAAGACAGTATTTCTTTCCCTTTCATATACAGCTAATGAGATATGCAGACTTTTATATTAAAAAATTAAAAAACTCAGTAGACTAAAGAATATTTGGAATTTGTGGTATTTTTAGTTACAAATAAGTTAACCATATGGTCTGGTTTGCCTGAACTGGTCCTACTTTATGCCTGCTGTCCTCCGTTATTTCTTATTAGTACCACTTTACTCTCTCAGAAGTGTTTATTTGACAATAAGTTACAGGGCCACTCTAATTATAAAAATGAAATGTAAAGCTTGAAATCACCTAGTGTAAATGAATTTTTTTCCATTGAAATATTCCCACAGTTCTAAAACGTTAATACTATTTCGAATAAAATTTGAATTTGCAAAATAAATGTTTATTTAGTCTGGTAGTGTTTTTGATCAGAAGTATTTAGTCATTTACATAGCATTATCTGTTGCTTTGGTTTATAATGAAGCCATCATTTTGTGTTCAGCGTTTTTGGCACAGACACCTGTTTTTTACTTGGTGCATTAATGGCTACTTCTACATGGAAAGAACAGCATACTTACTTTTCATAGCTTTGTGATTGCAATCCTCAGAGTGCATTGTTTTGAATTGGTAGGAGTACAGCACAATCAATGTTTAATGATGGGAACATATTTCATGAAAAGTCTATTCTGAAGTATAAAGCTACCCATTAGCCTAACACATGTGCGCACGTGTGCACACACACATGCACATATTCAGGTACATATATTAGTCTTGTTATATATATATTTATAAAAATAATACATTACAGACATAAAAGGTTATCTTAATAATTATGTATATTTTTAATCAAAATTGCTTCTGATTGGTAGATGTGTATCATTAATATTTTTAACCAGAATATTTACTGTGAACCTTAGCTATATACCACAATTATTAGTATAGATATGAAAACTGATACACCATTTTTAAGTATTTTCTTTATTGAAAGAAATTTTTAAAGTTACTGCTTTTGTTGATGACTTTTATTGTTGACTATACTTTTTTATTATTAACTTCTATATGATCATAAAGGATCTTAGAAAACTCATAGAAGAACATTACTGGTAAACTTCTGTTTAATTCTGGCACTATTCACTGAATAGTAAAATGCATTCATTTCATATGTGCTATGGCTGTCTTCATATCTATTCATGAATTACTTCACAAAGATTCATATACCCAACAAAAGAATTCCTAGGGCTGATCCATAATTTAGTTTGGCTTCTGAATTTAAGAAGGTTTAAATATCTCAGAAATGTGTGTGCACGCTTCTTTTGGGGCAAAATTGGAAAGACATTATACTTTTAAATTATAGTATCTTATAAACATAAGGGTTCTTTATTTTGATTCGTTATTTTTCAAACTATGCTTCTTGTTTGTTTTTGGCAGAGAACTCTTCAAAATTTAACTCATTATATAAAGCAGGTAAGAGTGGAGTAGCTCTGATTCAGAAAGTAGGACATGGGGCCCACAAAAAAAGTTTTAAAGAACCACAATTTTTAGTTGCTTACCTAAATCAAACTCAGGACTTCTCACTTAAACTCCTTTAAAATTTCCATCTCATTGTACGATCTTTGAAATGTCAGAGATAGAGGTAATGGAAAATGCCAAGGAGAAGTGGCCAAGTTTAACCAAGGATGATTTGTGCCTGACTTTTCTACAGATATTGTGGTAGCTTTACATTGTATAGTGTTGAACACAGGGTTTGTATTTGTATCTCAGGCTGGCTCATTACTGGCTGTGTGATATTGGTAAAGTCACTATACCCTGAGCTTCTTGAGTTAGAGACTATATGATCATTAATCAACCTCTGAGTTCCCACACTTATCCCTCAGGCTTCTTTCTAGTCAATATCAGCTCCCTTCAGTTTCCAGGAACAAATACTGTTCTTTTTCTTCTACTATAGATTAGTTTTGTCTCTTTAGAACTTCATTTAATTAGAAGCATATAGAATAGACTCATTTATAAAAGACTTTTAATTAGCATAATTAAAAAATTTATCCATGTTGTTGCATGTATGAGTAGTTATTTTCCTTTTTATATATTCCTGAGAGATATTCCATGTTATGAATATACTACACTCTCATATAAGTCTTTTTGTGGACATATGTTTTTATTTCTTTTGGATGACTACCGAAAAGAGGAAATGGGTCACAAAGTAGGTGTATGTTTATTTTTATAATGCCAGACCATTTTAAAAAAGGGTTGTGCATTTTTAACTCTCACCAAATATGTTTGAGAGTTTTGGTGGTTCTACACACTTTCCAACATTTGATGATATGTCTTTTAAATTTTTGGCATTCTGGTGAGTTTATAATGGCAGCTCTTTATGATATTATTTTGTATCTACCTAATGACTAACAACATCAAGCACATTTTCGTTTGCTCATTGACCATTTGTACATCTTCTTTTGTGAAGTGTTATGTTCAAAAAAATTTTTAATTAGATTGTTTTTGTTGTTATTAATGAATTGTAGCTGTAGTTTTATTTATCCTGGATATCAGTCATTTGTTAAATATATGATTTGTGAATATTTTCTCCCAGTCTGTTTGTTTATTTTTCAACTTAGTTGACATACAATATTATATTAGTTTCAGGTGTACAACATAGTGTTTAGACATTTATATAACTTATGAAGTGATTACCCTAATAAGTCTTGTACTGCCTGACTGCCTGCTTTTTTTTTCTTTTTTAACAGTGTCTTTAGATGAGCAGAAGTTTTAATTTTGATGAAATCCAGTTAATCAGTATTTTTGTCTTATGGTTTTTGTTTTCCATGTGCTAAATTTTTTTTACCAGTTCTTAAGTCATGAACTATTCTCCTTTATATCTTCCAGAAGGTTTAGATTTTCCTTCACCATTTGCTGAATAGACTTAAAGACTTTCTACTTCCTATTGGATTGTTTTGTCACCTTTGTAGACAGATAAATAATGGTATAAGTGTGGGGTCAATTTCTGGGCTATTCCGTTACATTGAGTTATCTATCTTTATGTAATACTTTAATATCTTAACCTTTATGGTAATCTTGAAGTCAGTTAGTATAAGATCTCCACCTTTATTCTTTTTCAATATAGGCTGAATATTCTAGGACCTTTACATTTTCATATATATTTTATAATCAACTTGTAATTTTGATTTAAGAGGTTGCTATTATTAAATCTTGGATTGCTTTGTATTTTTATAGATTGCTTTCAGGAAAATTAACATCTTAACATCGAGTCTTCCAATGGCATATCTTTTCATTTATGTAGGTCTTCTTTAATTTATCTAAGAATGTTTTGTAGCTTTTAAGGTATAAGTCCTGAATGCCTTTTGTTAAATTTTTTAGGAAGTATTTTGAGATTTTGATCTTATTATAAATTGAATTATTTTTTAAATTTCAGTTTCAAAATCTTTTCTGCTACTGTGCAAATATGTAATTTTTATTTTTAATATTCTTGTATTTTTGATCTTGCCAAATTTATTTATTAGTTTTAGTAGTTATAGATTTGTTATGATTCTTGTATAAAGGATCATGATAGCTACAAATAGAGATAGTTATACTTTTTTTCAATATTTATGCTTTCCATTTGTTTTTGTTGTTTTATTATAATGCTTTGGAACAGTACTTCAATGTTAAATAGAAATTGTGAGAGCCCATTAGTGCATTAACAGTTTTTTTAAAAGCATGAATGAGTACATTTTGTGAAATGCTTTTTTTTTGCAGTTATCAAAATGATTGTGATTCTTCTCCTTTATTCTGTTAATATTGACAATTAGTTGAATGTTGAATATTAAACCAACTTTGCATTTCTGGGTTTAATCTTCCTTGGTCATGGGGAATTATCCATTTATATATTGCTGGTTTAGATTTTCTACTATTTTGATATGGATTTATTCACCTATGTTCATGAAAGCTATTTAATTTTATTTTTTTATTATTGAAACATGATTTAGAGTTTTTGACATTTGAGTTTTTCTAACTTCATAAAATTATTCATAATAAGTTATTTTTTCATGAAATTTGCATTTTATTTAAGTTGATTAATTTGTTATTATAAATTTCATAATTCTCCTTTATTATCCCTAATTTCTATAGAATCTATAGTGATAATAATTTTATATATCTGATATTGGTATTTTGTAATTTGTGACCCATTTTTTGTTTGCTTAATTAGTTTACCTAGGAGCTTATCATATATTTCCTTTTACCTTTGTTGACTTTCTCTGTTGTCTTCTACTAATTATTATTATTATTTTTTTACAACTTTGGTTTTCTCCCTGAAGATCCACGTTTCCATTTGATACACTCTTCTTTAGCCTACGGAATTTCCTTTAGAATTTCGTGAAGTGCGGAAATTTACTTCTCCATTTACTCTTATTTGAAAAAAATTCTTTAGTTTTTATTATTTTTGAATATTTTTGCTGGATATAGAATTCTGTGTTGACAGTCTGTTTGTTTTTAATGATTTCAGTTTAAAGAAGCTTCTATAGTTTCTGATAAGGAGTAAGAAGTTAATGATGACAAGTCAGTGGTACTTTAGATCACTGTTCTTTTGTATTTAATGCATTGTTTTTCTTAGGTTGCTTTCAGAAGTTTCTCTGTATTTTGTTTGTTGCAATTTTACTGAGATGTGCCTGTATGTGGATTTTATTGTATTTATTTTCTTTGAGTTTGCTATGTTTCTGAAGTTTATAAACAAGTCGACAATTTTTTTTCCATTCTAACATTTTATTTCCATTCCCCTTTCTCTTTTTCTTGATTCCCCAAATATTTGTATTTTAGATCTTTTATAAATTATCCAAAAATTTTTATAATTTTTTCAATTTTCTCTATTATTTAAATCTAGTAATTTTTAAGTTCATAATTCACAGTCTACAAGATGGAAAGCTCATCTAGTGAATTATTTTAGATATTTTAATTTTTGTTTTAAAATTTTTATTTGCTTATTTTTTATAGTCACTATTTCTTTGTTGGGATTTCCTATTTTCCCACTTATTATGAGTATATTACCTCTACTTCTTTTAACATAATTATAGTAGCTTTAAAACCCATTTCTGCTAATTTTAATATCCAGGTTATCTCTCAATCAGTCTCCATTGGTTGTTTTTTCTCTTGAGTATGGTCATGTTTTCTTATTTCTGAGTATATCAAGTAATTTGTCATTATATCTTGGATATGGTTAATAATACTTGAAAGAGACTCTGAAGAGTGCTGATTATTTTTAAAGCGTAAGGTTAGCTTGGCTGAGTTTGAGCTATAGATTATTTCCCCTGAGGTACAGCAGCTGAAATTTTAGTTTAATTATTTTAATTTTAACTGAGCTGCTTGAAGTCTTCCTGGGCATATATAGGGTTTGGGCAGTGTTTATTATATACAAAACTTTACTTTTCCTTTCTCTAGTTTTCCATCTTTTATATTTGCACAGACTCTTTCCTCTGGTTTTTCAAGTTAGTAAGTCTGAGTTTTCTAACATGGGTTTATGCTCCAGAAATTGATTGGGTTTGGCTAAAATGTCATAAAAATGGAAACGAGTTTGTGTCATTCCCTTCTAAATGTCAGTTAGACTGCAATGTCTATCTTCTTTTTACTTTCTAGGGCATTTAAATAGTTGTCTGTTCATATTTTCTCCAGAACTTACCGTCTTTGGGAAAGTTAGTCGGATGGGAGCTGATTGACCATTATCTAAAGAGGAATCTTTTAAAAAATATCTTTCATTGTATTTGTTAAACAGTATGCTGGCAAAAATTAGCCTCTTTTGTAATCCCAACTTCATTCTGTGTAATTTGTTGTTCTTTTCAAATATCGTTGGATAGGCAGTTGTCCAGTGGCAGTGTGAGAACCTCTTTTCCTAATTAAATTATTATTATATCATCAGAATATATGGAGGATAAATAACTTTTAAATATTTTTAATTATTTTACTTCATCCATCTTCTCATGAATATTTCTAATGCTAAAGTATGAACAATATGTACACAGGCTTTCTTCACATAAAACATAAGATTGATATGATTCTTTAGAAGAGAAAATGTCTAATCAGATACAATGAAGAGACAAAAGTCATCATATTCTTTTTGTATGGGCATTCATTTCAAAGATAATTTTCACAGGAAATTAAAAAAAATTTTTGATGATGTTTGTGATGAGAACAAGTAGGCTAAAGATAAAATATCTTTTAGATGAGCGGTCACCAATTGATTTTTCAACTGGTGTCAATCACAGTAGAAAATAAAATGTGCTGAAAATTTGATAATCATTTTTCGTAATCATGGCTCATCCTTTAAATTAATAAATTTTCCAATTCTGTGGTGTAATTTTTTGCAGTGAACTTCTGGACATTACTTCTTTGGATCCTGTTGAGGTATATCTTAATTTTAGGATATACTACATTTCTCAAATCAAATAGCTTTTAAAAAAAGCTATTTACACAAAATATAAATCTGATGATGAAAATATACTTAGAGCAACAAAGAATATTACCATATTTTTCAGGAAGTCCACAGAGCTAAGGAAATGCTCAATATATCCTTTACCACTGGCATTGCAACAAATTTATATAGATGAGCAGTTTCAGTGAAAAGTGGTACCACCATTTGATGATACAGTCCAAAGATTATAGGGAATTCCTCACCTGGATGAACATACGAATCTTTTAATTATCCTTAGGTATTTTGCTCATGTAGGATTGTGTAAAGAAGATTCATTACTTTATAAAACACTTAATATGAGTTTGTCATATATTAGTTTTCTGCTACCACAAGCTTAGTGGGTTAAAACAATACCCATTTATTATCTTGCATTTCTGTAGGTTGGAGGTTCAGGTGGGCTTATCTGAGTTCTCTGCTTGAGGTCTCATAAGGCTGAATCAAGGTGTCAGCTAGCCTGGGCTCTTACCTGGAAGATATGGGAAGAATTCACTTCCAAAGTCATTAAGAATGTTGGCAAAACCCAGTATTTTGTGGTTGTGGACGGAGGTATCTGTTTCTTTTTGGCTGTCAGCTGGGGGCTGCTCTCAGTTCCTGGGGGTCTCTTACATCCCTTGGCTCACGGTTCTGTTAAATTAATTAATTAAAATGTCTTTTTCATTTTTCTATTTTTTAAATTTAATTTTATACTAATTTTTTAAAATTGTGACATAGTTGACATATAACATTGTATTGTAGGAATACAACATAATGATTTGATATATGTATATGTTGCAAAATGATTATCGTGTATTTTGTTGTTTTGATTGAATATGTAAATACTTAAAATTAATGTTTTTTGATAAATATACCCTTTTATTGCTTTGAAATCTCCTTTTTTGACTTTGGTAATATTTTTTCTTAGATTATGTTTTGTCTGATATTATTGTACCTACACTGGCTTTTTTATGATGAGTATTTACGTGGAATATTTTTCTCATTCTTTTAGCTTATTGGTTTCCTTATATTTAAAGTGTATATAGGGGTGAATGTGAAACAATATATGACAGGGTCCTGATTTTTCTTTAGTCTTACTGTTTTTTTTCTTTTTGTTGTTGTTGTTCGATTGCTCAATCCATTTACATTTCATGTAATTACTGATGTAGTTGAATTTAATTTATCAGCTTGCTATTTTCTTCCTTTTACATTTTTCTTTGGTGCTTTTTCCTTTTTCTTTCTTTCTTTTTTTCTCTCCAAGCCTGGTTGACCAGAGATTTTCATAATACTCTGTGAGTTCTGAAATTTCTCTTTATCTCTCAGGCCTCAGCAGGTGCAGCAGTCTACTGGGTTCCAGTTTAGAATTTGGCATATGTACAGTTTAGAATTTGGAAAGGAACCTGAGTGAAACTCTATGCTTATTTCTGAAATTTATTCTCTTAGCTCCCTTCTTTCTATTCTAGCATCACAAATTCCACTGCATTAGCAACCCTAAATTCTAATCTCTGTTTTGAGTAGATTACTGTTTCTTATGCTCAATAAGTGCTATGCTCTCTGCCTGGACTCTAATTTCTTATGCTATAGTTGTGAAATTGTTTCCAGATAGAAAACTAGTGTGTGAAGCCTACTTTATATGAATTTTCTATTTCAAGATTCTCAGCCTGTGTTGTATCCAGTGCCTTCAAGTGATTGTTTCATCTCTTCTTCCTGGTTTTATAGTTGTTTATGGCAAGAAGGAAAAAAAAAGTTATACTAGCTAATTAGGAACCTATTGTTTAATAATAATCTAATGAGCACTCACGTACCCACCATCCTAAACAAGAGCTGGAACCTTAGTAATACTTAACGTCTAACCGTTTCTTTACCTCTTTCCATATCCCCAACTCCTCCAGTTTGTGGCAATTGTTATATTGAACCCCACAGTCATCATTCCTTTGCTTTCCTTTTTTATATAGGATATATATTCCTAAAAAGCATTACTTGTTCTCTTTTGATAAAAATGTACTGTTCTATTTTTCCCACTTAATTTTTGTTCATGTATTTTAACTGCTACATGGTATTCTATAGGGTAACTGTATCACGGTTTTTAATTTATTCTTCCACCAATGGGCGCTAGGAGTTTTTCTAAATTTTTGCTTTTGTGAAAATGCTGCTATGAACATTCTCGTGTATGTCTTCTGTTGTACATATGTAGGAGTTTCTCTTGAATATATTTTATTTACATGTTTAGTTTTAAGAGATAATACCAAAGTGTTTTCTAACAAGTTTATTTAGGCAATGATATTTCAGTGAATTCATAAGTGGGAATGAAATGATTCAAGAGCAAAAGATTAATTTAAACAGTTGTACATTTTTAATCGTAGCTGCCACTGGGAGGTGCACTTCTTAATGTGACAAAATCAATCATAAAATAAATATGTGTTAAATGAATATACTTAGCCCAGGCCTATTTTGAAGGTCTTCCTTCATTGATTTAAGAAGTCTTATACCTTGGAGAGGAGGAAGGAACAAAGGAAGGGAGGGAGACAGGGAGGGAGGGCAGCAGAGAGGGAGGGAGGAAGGAAGGAAAAGAGAAAGAGAAAGAGAAAGAGAAAGAGAAAGAGAAAGAGAAAGAGAAAAAGGAAGAGGAAGAAAGGTGGAGAAGGAGAAAGAAGAGAGAGGAGGAAGGAGGGAGAAAAGGAAGAAAAACAAACTTCAGAGTAGCATTTCTAGAGTAGGCCTTAAAGAACAGGGGCTAGCATTTTTATGGATAAAGTTTCTAGATTGTTGAGAAAAATGCATTTCTGTAATGATATTAAATTAGGGTAACTGGTCTTATCTAGATCCTTATTACTGTTGCTTGGGAATTATTTATTTATTCTCAATTAATTAATTAATTATACAATTGCCCCCTCCCCAACACATTTCCTCTATCAGGAAATGAATTTCTTCTTGCTTTTTATCTCTGGAAAAATAAATGCTAAATCTCTAAAACTTGTTTCCACATCTGAAATTGTTGATTTTTTTCTAACTATCCCTGAAGAATAAATTTCTGTACTTTTTTCTCTCTCATACATGATGTCACTTTAAGAATTACAGCTTTTATTTGGATATTTATTGTTAAACACTGAAAAAGCTAGACTTGCCAATTTTCTCTCTTAGTATAAATCTCTGTTATCAGCAACAAGATGCAAGCAGATGAATCAGAGCAAGGTTTTTCAATCCTCACAGCCTAATGGTGCTCTCTCATTGCCTCTAGCTGTGGAAATGCAGGTGAGCCTTGTTAACCCAATCAGCCAGACATCATCTTCCATCAAATCTTATATATGGTTTGGATGTTTCAGAACTCTTAGCATCTGTTTAAAATTCTCAAACTGCTTTCACTGAACTTATTTGAATCCTATTTGTGGTTACACTTGATTATACATCTGTAGACATTTCAGGATTGGCATTAAGAAAATAGTTTTATGACTTAGACTTATCTGATACTACATTACTTCTAGTGCAGCTATAATTGAAGTGCAAATAAACAAAAATAAAGCCCCAGAATTTATGAGATTAGAGTATTCGAAGAAATAGAGCCTAACTTCATTTTATGTGGGTTCATAAAATCTTGCACAAGAAGTAAAATCCTAGTTCTCTATTGACTTTCATTATACTTTCAGTGATTTGATAATAGAATGCTTTTTGCTTTCCTTCACCCATATAAAGTGAAAAAATAACAGATACGGTTTTGTTTTTTTGTTTTATAAGGAAGAAAAAGCATAGTGAAAAAGAATTGAAGAAGATATACCAAAGTAGTAACAACAAATGCTTTGGGTTTTATAATTTTAAATATAACTATAAGAACAAATTATGTGACAGTAACTCTTATGAAAATTAAATGAGTTAAAATATGGAAAGCATGGCCTGACAAATAATAAACATTAATAAATAATAATACTAATTATTATTAATTACATAATTTTTTTCTATTCAAGATTTTATTCTGAATGATTTCTTGAACTTCAATTACTAGGTCAAAAGCTACCTTTTTAAAGATTCCTATTATTGTCAAGTTGCTTTCTTAAAAAGTTAAACTAATGACAGTTCTACAATGAACGCATAAAATTGCTTTTCACAATTGGCATTTTCATATTCTATTTTTAATTTCATTGGTTGTTACATAAATTTTAAAAATATTTCTAAAAATATTTACTCATTTGTATTAGTTTGCTAGGGCTGCCATAAAGAAGTACCATACACCACAGACATTTTTTTCTCACAGTTCTGGGAGTTAAAATTCTAAGATCAAAGGGTTGGCAGATTTGGTTTCTTCTTACCCCTCTTTCCTTGGCTTGCAGAGAATTTCTTGCTGAGAATTCATATGGTCTTTTCTCCATGTGTGTGCACTCTTGGTGTTTCTTTATGTGTCTGTATTTACTCTTATAAAGACACTAGTCATATTGGATCAGGGCCCTGTTCCTAATTCAGACAATTCTACTATGGCAGTACGCTTTTGCTAGCATGTTGATATTAGTGGAATAAGGCTGGCCAGAAGGAAACCTGAAGGCTAGTTAAGTGAAGGAAGAATAAGTAGATAATGTGGATCTGAAAATACAGATGGCAGAATAAAATAAAAATGTGAGAAAGGGCAAGGAGGGCCATAGTCAGAAAGGAATTCCCTTTGCAAGGATGTTGGGTAATAGTTTCCCTGCTTTTCTAAACATTTTATTGTTTCAGATCTTATAGTGTTTGATCCATTTTGAGTTAATTTTGGTGTATGGTGACAGATAGTCTAGTTTCATTCTTTCAAATGTGGCTTTTCAATTTCCCCAGCATCATTTATTGAAGAGGCTTTCTTTTCTCTATTATATGTTTTGGGCTTCTTTGTTGAAAATTATTTGCCCATATATATATATGAGTTTATTTCTGGGCTCTTAATTCTTTTCATTGGGCTGTTTGTCTCTTTTTCTTCCAGTACCATGCTTTTTCGATTTTTGTTGCTTTGTAGTATAATTTGAAGTCAGGCAGTGTATTCTTTTTTCTCAGGATTCCTTTGGCTCTTTGGGGTCTTTTGTGAATCCATACAAATCTGATGATTTTTTGTTCTATTTTTTAAAAAAATGCCACTGGAATATTGATGGACATTGTATTAAATCTGTATATTGCTTTGGATAATATGGCCATTTTAACTATGTTGATTCTTCCAATTCATGAAGATGGAATATCTTTCCATTTCTTTGTGTATTCTTTAATTTCTTTTAATAATGTCATGATTTTCAGTGTATAGGTCCTTCACATCCTTTGTTAATTTTAGTTCTAAGTATTTTATTCTTTTTGTTGTCATTGCAAAAGGAATTGTATTTTTCATTTCTTCTTCTGAAATTTCATTGTTAGTATATAGGAACACAATGGATTTTTGTATATTGATTTTATATCCTGCATCTTTACTGTATTTATCATTTCTAATAGTTTTTTGGTGGCATCTTTAATGTTTTCTATATAAAGAATCACATATGCAAAAATGATAATTTGATTTCTTCATTCCCTTCATTGGCTTTAGTGTTTGGTAGATTTCACTAGTAAAGCTATTTGGTCCTGGACTTTTATTTTGGGGAGGTTTTTGATGATTGTTTCAATTTCCCTACTATTGATCGATCTATTTAGATTTTCCAGCTCTTTGTGATTCAGTCTAGGAGGGTTGTATATTTCTAAGAACTTGTCCATTTACTCTAGATTATTGTATTTGGTGGCATATAGTCTTTCATAGTATTCTGGTATGATCCTTTGTATTTTTGTGGTATTCATCATACCATCTCTTTTATTTCTGATTTTGTTTATTTGTGTCTTTTCTCTTTTTTCCTTAGTGAGTCTAGCTAGGGGTTTGTCTGGTTTTCCTGCTTTTAACTGGATTGAGTCAGCCCTGGGTCCCAAATGTAGTTTCATTATAGCATGGGTAGTAGAGGGATTGATTAAATTAAGTGACAAATGTTACCTGTACTTTACCTCAAGGTTTTTTTATGTTTTTTTTTTTTTTTGGGATTATCATTTGTTGCTCTGCTTCTTTTCCTGTTTTTCCTAATTTGTTGTTTTATACACTGTTTGAAATGTCACCTCGCTTTTTTCTTCCACAATCTTTTTAATTTAGATTTTTTTCTATTTTTTTTAAACCTTTGTTGAGACTTGTACAACCTTAGACAAAGTTAGTTATATTCTTTAATTTTAATATGGAACCTTGCCTTTGGTATAGGTATTAAATTTTGCTAAATTCATTTCAAGGTTCATAGTGTACATAATTTTCTTTCTGCAACAAGTTAAAAAAGCATTTATTTTAAACAAGGGCAACTATCAAGTACTTTTTATTTATTCTTTCAACTAGCATTTGTTAAGTACCTACAGTTTGCCAAGTGCTTTATAGGCACTGAGGAAGAAAAAGATAGTCAGGGTCTCTATCCTTGGAGAATTTATACTGTGACATGTCAGCTCACTGTGAGGAAAACTTGTGTTCAAAGGAACCATTCTTAAACTAGGCCTCTGGTCTCACTTTGACTCTGCCCTAATTGAAAAGTCACTTGCAAATGACTGACACTTCATTTTTAAGTTTGTATGGAATCTGGATCCTAAGGCTGAAGGGTCAGAAACTTGATATTTAATTAATATTAATTTTGAAGTCTATTTTCTTCTTGCTGCCTTGCATTAAAAAAGTCCAGTTCACAAGAATTTATGCTAAGAATTAGAAAAAGAAAAAGTGGAGCATCTTAGTGTAAGTTGCTTAGGAAAAGACCTGACAGTAATTCAGGAGCATATACTTTACTGAGTTAGTGCTCTTCAGAAAAATACTCTAAAGGAGTGAGTGAAACAGGACAGGGAAGAGCTAGTCAAGGGTGTGGCGTCAGGTTACATCTGGCCATGGAGGTGAGGGAGTCTTGGGCATGAATCATTTCTTGGAGTTGTTTCTCCTATTTACATACTCCTTCCTGTCTCAGTCACTCAGTTAAGAGCTGTCCCTGAGATAGGGGTAACGTCCTGGGTGAGATGGTTGTCATCACTTAATGGCATGTGTATCTTTGGCTAACAGGATTAGCTGTGAGCATTTATCAGCCAACACTCACAGCAGCTGGAAGATGGGTACACTGGCCTGACAAGGGGGATTTGGGCATGCTGTCAGCTATGTGTACTTTAGTGTATCCCTTGCACTATTTGGAGCCAGTTGCTTCTGCCAAGTTTACCTCATTCAGGCACAGGTCTTCCAGAATTCTGTGTTCACAAGTTCTGTAAAAACTTTTATGAAGAGGATTTCGTGACCTAACACTGCAGATGACCCATTATTGATGCTTATTAACTGCCCACCCCCCACTTCTATTCGTATGAGAGACTTGCCTGGTAGGTAGACTCTGACCCTCATTCCTTCAAAGTCTTAGCCCCTTGTCATCATGTCCTTATGATTGTTTCCCATTTATAGTGCCTGTCTATGCACGTTTGAATGAATTATCGTCCTTCACAGGTGAAAGGTGTTTATTGTAGTCAATTGATGACCAAATGTCCAGTTGGTCTCTTTTAAGGAAGCAAACATATTGGGGGTAATCTGTGGTTGACAAGTCAGACATTCATCAGGAGCAATAGCTTTATCAGTTATGGTGAGAGTAGAATATGCTGTTGGCCACGTGAATAGATTACATATGTGTCACTCTGGCTTTATTTCACTTATGGGGTTGGATGGGATTGGGGAAGACAGAGGCCAGCTGATGTTTCATGACAAATCTGTCTACTTGGTTATTTAATGCCCCCTTTGTAGCAGATGTTCTCTGGTACACAAAATATGCAATACGAGGCCCACACACCTTCAACCCACTCTAATAGATTCGTTCACATGCCTCTTTATTGGAACTCCTTGTCTCTGATCTTCCACTCTTGCTTTTTTTGTTGTTTTTTTGTCCCTTGATCAATCAGCTAATCTATTCACTGCAGTCATGAATCCATATATGTTTTTTTTTTCTTTTCACAGCTTCAGATGTACTCACTGAAGCTCTAACTATCGAGAGGATTTCCCCTCAATACTGCTTTTCGGGGCTAACCTTGAATGGAGCTGTGGTCCAGTAGCATTCCGTTTTTAGCTTACACTCAGGTACTGAGCTGGCCCATTCATTACCTAAGCCCAGCCTTTTTCTTTCTTCTTTAGTTGATAGTTAGTGGATATGAACTGCAGAGGAGGCATTGATGCAATAGTGTTAAGTGACTTAGTAGCTTGGGTGACCTGTTTGGGCAACTTATGTGTGCCCTCTGGATCTTCTTGACCCCAATCCTGCTTTTGTTTTATTATTGAATGCTGCTAGGCCTGTCTGACTTTATGGTTTGGTGGTCTCATGGTGGGCTCTTCTGGACATGTATTCACTTGATGTCCCAAGGTCAGATGATATGTCTCTGTCAGGACCCAGTGGCATGAGAGAATAAAGCTTTTGCCTGACTATCTGCTTTGATAGCATGACCTAATTCCTGAATCCTGTGAGTTTGTACTGCAGTTTTTCTCTTGGGGCTTTCCAGGACTCAGTGTGACTTCCTTTTCTACCATTGATATCTCTAATATCATGGCTTACATAGAATTGTTTAGCAGCCTGGATCTCTTGCATTTTTTTTTATTATTATTATTTGCTCTGGTTATTAGCTCTGGTCCCTACACAAAACAAGCAGCCTTTTTTTCTCTTCTCCTACCAGAATGGGTCAGAACAGTATTCTCAAGTATTGAATGTGTTGACTTCAAAGCCCAAGGTGCATAACAGATTTTAGACTTTTTTCGTAGTGTTTGGAGGTACAAGGTATAACTAACATTTCTTTATGATGGAGATAATCTGGCATGTTCCATACTACTGAAATCCTAAAAACTTAAACTTTTTGAGGTTATCTCTCATTTTACCTTCTAGAGTGTACATGCCTTACCTTACCCTCAGGTTGTTGTTCAGTCCGGTTAACATACTGTTATTAATAGTGGACCAAAGTGATCTTCTATGGAACACTAGATAGCAAGTTTCCCTCTGGCTATATTATGTCAGAGAGCAGGAGAATTAAAGTCTGTGAATATATGTAGTTGGCCTGTGTGAATGTGGATTGCTTCTAATCTTCCTTTCTGATGGTGAAAGAATACTTTCAGCAAATGAATACAATACATTACATGTTCAAGACTGAGTTCCTCAACTCTACTAAAAATACCATTTTTGACACAGCATTTGCAGCTGAGGCTACTGCTTGGTTATATTTATAGTAGTATATCATCATTTTCCATGGTCCATTTAGATAGACAAAGGCCAGACTGGTAAATTAAATTGGGATATGATAGGGACCACCAATGTAGCATCATTTAAGTCTTTGAGGGTGGCACTAATCACCGACGTTTTTTTTTTCAGAATGCAAATTGTTTTTTATTTACTATCATGGTGGTGATGATGGGGTGAAAGGTACTCCAGTTAAAAACACAGTGTTATGGTTCTGCCAGTTGTTAACTATGTTCGTTCTGATTATATACTTGGGAATCAGGGAAATAATCCCTTGTAGGTCCACTGTGAGATAGACATGGGCCAGGACTCCATTTATCATCTGATACTACATGCCCCTATTCTTTGACGTAGTAGGGGGTCATGATGGTACATGATGGTACCTACATGTTGGTCATGTAGACCTCTGGATATTGGTGTTCATACATTTGGATTCTGTATCCAACCCTCACAAAGTTTGGATATTCCACCTTTCTGATCATCCCCATTGATACTAGGGATCCCAGTTTTCTAATAGGAATTTCTACCCTTATCTTGGGCCTATAGAATGCAGCCACCATGAGCCTCTCAGCTATGCTTCTGTTCCCCTTACCAGTGTACTTGTACCAACTTGGTAAATAGAGTGTCCTTTGAGTTCTCTGAGGGTCATAGTCAGCCAGTGTGTTTTTCTTATATAGCAGAACTATTCTAGCTTATACATTCACTAAAACTTTTGATCCCTCACTCTACGGTCTTCCAGGGCAGAACAGCATCTTTGTGTTATTTAATGTAGACCGCCACGTTTTTTACCTTTTAGGAGCTATCTAGTTGCATATTAATACCATATTGCTGTGACCCTCACCAGAGTGTTAAAATCCTGTCAGTTGGGGAGGGCAGTTTGCAGAAAGATGGGGAAGTGCATGCCATTATAGCAGTTAATAGAGCATTTGGAGGAAAATTTATCATCATGGTAAAGACTATTTATTATAAGGAGACAAAATTATGTATATCTTCTTGAAATAGAGACTTACGGACTGTCTATAGACTTCAGTGTTTTACTATATGATAAGAATTAGATGTTTTATTAGAGAAAGAGGAATCTATTTCATAGAGTAGTTAGTGAGGGAAAACATCGAAAAGAAAAAATGTTCTATATGAGTGTTTATATATAATTTTGCTAAAGAGGATGAATGTAGAATGAATGCAACGATAATAATCATTTAATATTGGGAAATTTGCTTATATCTTATCTATAATAAGGTATTAACATTTTTTCTTTTCACTTAGTTTTCCAGAAATTTTTTTATACTTGAGGATAACCTTACTGATGCAGTGCTCATATTTTAGATGTAGTTATTCAGTCGCATATGACTATATATTACACAAATGGAAAAATTACCAAGATTTGCATCAATAACTTCTATTTGTAGAACAAAAGAATAGAATAGTACCCAGTTTAAGAAAACAGTTTTATGAAATGGGTATTTGATTTTAAAATGTAATACATACTTGGTGTTGGCAATAAATTGTCAGTGTTCTCATTCCATCAATTTTGGGGTCCTGAAGTCATTGAAAGCTCACTCAGTAGATTTCCTCTCATGCGTGTGCCATTTGGAGTCCTGTTACAGAGGCTGCTAAGTACACTATCTTGGAGGAAGGATCATCTTCCAGTCTAGCTCCCTGGTGCCTGTTTAGTTCTCCAGTGAATGCCAAAGACCAAATGCTTTGGGTTTTGGTTGAGGGTGAAGAAACTGGAAGCATCTTAGTTCTGAGGTTTTTATCTTTTGTAGACATTTGTTCTTTCTGCATGACTATGACTTTCAATTTTACCTTACACTTTGGTTTCCCGTTAACAACTCCAGGGGAGCAGAGCTAAGAAAGTAGGCTTGGGGTTTATTAGGTAAGTCATATATTTTTAATGTGAGTGATTGAAATGTACTGGATCTTCCCTGTTGCACATGATCTTCTTATCTGAAAGTATATTTAGAATCCTATATTTTTCTTATCCAATGTCTACTACTGAATAAGTCAGCTAATTCTTAAGTATAAAATATATTAATTATATAATTGTATGTATTAAATCTATGATGTCTTTGAGTGGAGTGTGAGCTTTTAAAGAACATCCTAGCTATTTGTTCACTTTGTCAGAGTTTTGGAAAATTAATCTTAAAAGTCTTATTATACTTTGTAGCATTATAAATTGTTTCCCATCACGAATTTTGCCCTCAGACATGAAGGGAATGGTTCTTAGAAAACAAGCCTTGTAATATTCATTTAAAGTTTTCTTTTTTGTGAAGTAATATGGTAGATCAAAAGGGAAATAAAAAGTGCATAGTCACAGTAAAATAGTTATATGTCAGTTTTCTTACTGATATTTTTAAGAGCCAGGAAAATGGTTTTAAAATGGTTGTGAATTTTTATTTGGTGTATGTACTATATTTTAAATAAGAATTATATGCTATCATATTACATATTTTACTAATTATAAGTTGCCCTATAATTTTGATAATACAAAAGTATTCGTAATGTTCATAAAATATGAAAAAATCTGATAGCTATGGGAATGATTCCTTGAATAAGAGTAGAATAAATAATCTGAGCAAATAATATTTAAAAAGTTGTATTTTACATAGCTAAAACAATGAACTTCCAAATATGTGGCTAACAGTTGGATATATTTTCTTCTCTTTTGTTATGTTCAGAAAATAATTTTTTAATATTCTTAATAATTGCTAAATGCAGACCAGTTACATATGTGTATGTGTGTATGCTTGTATGTATATGTTGCAAATGTACACATAAATGCAATCTGAAATATGAAGATTGAAAGGATGACAGTTTTGGTCTTCAATAAATAAAGCCAAAGAAATATTTAGAATGATATTCAAAATAGGACCTAATATATGTTATGATTTCATTTTCTGCTAATATTTTTTATTATACTGTAAGAACAAATAAAACATGAAGATGTAATTGCGCTCTTAGGAAAATCATTAATTATTTCATTATTTAGTGCCACAAAAAGCCAAGAAAAGATCAGAGACATCTGGATTGTTGCTTCTTATCCTTCCTTTGTAGATGCTGCAATTAATATTCAGGCAGATGGGTATTTAGAGCAGTCTTCCACTGCAGTTTCTAAGATACGATACTAATGACTTTTCTCCCTCAAAATATTGTCTTAGAGGGTAAAAAGGCTACTTTGACAGTAGGACTGTGATTGCAACTTGGAGCAAGATTGGGTCCTGTTTTTCTTCCTTATGGCATAGCAGCTGGTTTGCATGAGGGGAATCAGCACTAATAGAACTAAGAAACATAACAAGTAACAAGCAGAATATAGTCTGGATATAATGACAATAGACTTTATAGAGAATTGGGAACTAATTTTAACAGTTTAAGTATCAATGAATTAAATACACATAAAAATGTTTTTGATTTTGAAAATAAGATCACAGGTAGTATAACATTAGTAATTTTACAGTTAAATTATTTTTACATACAGTTTTTACTAACTTATTAATATGGCACATGGTAATACAAAACTATTTTATTTGTGACTTTGGAAGGGCATTCTAAAACATTATTTATTCAGAATAAGTTGTGTTTGCGTCACAATAGTGATTGATTTTCAGTCGTCACTGATTAATTAGTTAAGAACAACTTAACATGGCAGTTTGAAAAGAAGAGATAAAAGAGGGCATAAGAAAAGAAGAAAACCTTTTACATTTTATTAGGATATGTCTAAAAGCCTTCATTCTTAAATAACCAAAACTTTGATTCTACTTGTGATAAAGATGGCATATATCTAATACTAGTTACAATAAACATTGAATATTTCTATTAATAGTTTGATTTACTGTCTTTAAGTTGGTTGCATAGTATAGATAACTCAGCTCTCTTTAAAAAGCTTTCCAAAGAATTTAAGCTGAGTTTTTTCCTCTTTAGATAGTCATATGATAGATGGAGGCTTTCAATATCATTACATTAAACTGAGGTTTTCCCCTCCAAATCTGTAGACTCTTTTTGATAATAGCTAACAGAGTATTTTATACTGTTATATAAAATTTTACTCAGGAGAATTTATGAGTATTGATTCTGTTACCAAAGTTAACAGATAAGAAGTAAGTAGTTTTTTATTAATGTATAAATCTAGGCTTATAAATATATGCTGCATTTAATAAAGATTCTGAGGACATGGGTAGTGCCTCAGAATCTTTTATTAAGCCATTTTCTTATTTTAAAAGGGGTAGAACACTTCTGATTTTTTTTTGAAATGCTTCTTCAACTGATAGTATGTATCCATGCTCCCTTTCTTACACAAATTTTTGTTCATATGTCTTATGCTAAAATTATTTCCTTAACATGTAACTTAATTTTTATTATAACAATTATTTTAAAGGTCTTCCTTCAATTACTATTTTTTTTTTTGAGGCTTAAAACTTAAGTTTGATTCAGGACATACTGGTTTATTTTAAGATATATGTTTACATGGGATTGTGTATTTAGTTTTATCTTTCAGTATTTGATGATCTTCAATTTCCCACCTAGATGTCTGAATACTTACTATTTTTTATTTTATTATAAAATTATTTATACTTATTTAATTTATTATTTTCGGAATTACACTTAACTGGAAAAACAAAACAATAGTCCACAGTCACCAGGTGTGTAGATACTTTCTGTGATCACACTGGATACTCACTACAATTCTTTTGTCACTCTGTTTCTCTACTGTAGATTCTTCTCTACTACAATAGGTGTGACATGAAAAACTCATCTTTTCATTGTAGTTTCAGGCAGCCTTGCGACTCTGTTCTGGACAAAGAAACATCATCTACTAATGCAGCCTCTCTGGCTTCTCTCTCTTTTTTGGCACATGAAAGAAATGCCTGAGCTGCAATATCCAAAGTCTAAGACTTTAGAGCAGTATTATACAGAGAGTCTGCTGCTTTGTTGGCATTTTTTAGTGTAGTATCAGCTCTGGACTGAATTCTTGTGCAAAATTAGATGAATACTTCTCTTGTCAGAAATGCTGTTTGATGGATTTTCTGGAACTTATAGTCAAATGCTTTTTTAACTAATTATTAGATTAGCTTTTAGAGATGAGCTTCAAAATGTTTGCACATTATTACTGAAACAGTCATGAGACATTGTCCTGGCTAGGCCTCTGTAACCTTTTTATTATAGCCTCAGAATTTTTATGTATAGACAGCAAACACTATTTTAAAAACATTTTAAATCCCATCATGTCTAGTACAATGCTTTGTAGCTAGTAGAAAATAAGGATATGTATGAAGGAATAAAGAATATTGAGTAAAAATGAATATGTAAATTATTGGTACTGCTTATGATAAATTTTAATATGTATTTTCTGATTTTAATTTTTAACATTTAGGGTACATTTTACCTGTATGTTTTTTTATTCAGATTAACTTCTACACTAATTTGTTAAATGAAATTATTTTATACATTGAAAAATTAGTGTTAAGCAAATAACTTTATGGGCTTGGTAATTAAATTATGAAACTATTCCCTCCATAAGCAAGACAGTTTATTTTATTGTACCGCTATTTTATCAGAGAAATTAGAACTGAAAATTTTTAAAGCTTATTGATAGTTTGTAGTAAGAAAAAAAATACAGGGAATATTGAATGACTAAGTATCTGTTGCTATCATAAAATCTACTGATTTCTAGTATTTTATTCAGGTTTCAAGAAGTCTAGCCAATACTTGAAAACCAAAGGAAAAACAGATGATTTATTAGGAGGAATTAAACATAGTTCCTTTTTTTTCCCCCAAAGAACCAAAAAGTTGTATATGTATTCAGTTATTAGTTCTAGTAAAGTTTTTTTGGTAGAGATTTATATTTGGAAAACATACGTACATTTATATATCCATATATTCTTATATAAGATATTATCATTGAATAATTTAAAAATTTGGAAAAATACATTAGAAAAATCTAAATAATATAATTACTCTTTTCATATTTGTATAAATATGTTGGTCTCCAGAAAACCAGCACAATCCAAGACCCTATTTGAACACAGCAAGGAGAATATTTTAAAATTGCCAAACTCTTATCATGTAGTAGGAAGTTCAGAAATCCTTGAACAAATGAAAATCGATGATGGCATTATTATGTATACCAATTATTAGTTAATGTTAATTTACCAACTTTTTAAGAGTTTATGTTATATATATAAATTGATATACATTTTGGTAGTAGTCATTGATCTTGTGTACTTTTATTCTATTATAAAGGAAAATGCTCCTCAAATGTTAAATATTAAAATAAAAAAGTGAACTTTCCAATTTGTTTTAAGATCAGTGTACAGAAAAGCACTGGATTATTCTGTAAACATAGGAGAATTAAGTTAAAGAAAACCTTAGCACAGAGAGTAGCTGGGCCCACCTTAATTCAGAACTTAGTTACTTCAAGTTATCATGCTTTATTTCTCCTAGCTAGATAGTGTAATAAAAATTCTGCAGCACTGTATGTAGTATTATGGGATCATAATTTACAACAACATAAGTATACAGTATTATAAGATCAGAGTTGGATAAAATTAGAGGAAATCTTTCTTTTCTAGTCTGAGTTTTGCATTTTACAAAGAAGGGAAAACAAGCCCTCTAAATGGTATTCTTGTCATTTATATACTTGTATAAATGGGTTCAATCTGAGTAGTTCTTTGTAACGTAGGTAACTGTGGCTTAAAAAAGTACTACAAATGATAGCTTGGGATAACACGAGACTCTAACTGTAATAGGATGTAGAGTGGGTCTTTTCTTGTTGCTTTGAAATTAGAGACTGAAGCTCAGTGTGAAAAAAAGCATTAAGTATACCATCATTAAACAAAAATCCTGCCAATAATTGGGATTCAACACTTCTTTCGGAGTTTACTAAAAGGAGAGAAATTGGCAGCTACCTCAGCCATCACCCTCAGTGGAATCTTCACTTTTCGTAATATAAAAGATGACTGGAGAGAGCGGGGAGGAAGAAAGGAGCAGTAGAGAATAATGAATCTGGAGTCTAGTGAGTAGTACAGTGGCCTTCTTTTTTTTCCTACCACTTTGGGAAGGAATATACTATCCCTCTCCCAAAAAACCAAGTGAGGAAATCTTGAATTACTTATAATGATTAGAGTTTGTGACAGGAAGGGGATAATAACATTTTGTTCTCTGGTTAGCTATCTATTTAGGTAGTAGAGTTATTGATTTATCTATCTCTGCGTCTATTTCAAAAGAGGAAAAGATAAGTGGAAAGAGTGGTAGTGCGGGATGTGTGCAGAGAGCAGCCTACTCTTCCATTTGTGGGGTGGAAAGGAATGTGTTAAATTTATTGTTCATGATTGGCAAGGTGATGTAGCAATAACGAGCAACCCTAAAGTCTCAATGCTTAACATCAGAACTTTAACAAAAAAAGTTTACTTCTTGATTTTGTATAGTGTGGTAAAGTGTGGTTCTTTGGGTAAGGGTGACTGACTCTCCAGAGCAATTGCCAACTCTTTTCTTGCAGCTGTGCTATCTAGTACATGTGAGCAGAGAAGGAGAGACTGCAGACTTGGACGTGGGCTCTTCACCACCTCAGCCCAGAAATGATACAATTTCCTTCAGAGTTTATTATGTGGAATCAACCTCTTGACCTCTCCCAACGAGAAGGGAGATGGGAAGTGTAGTCTCCTGTGTGCCTAGAAGGGGAGGATAATTTGATATCATAGGACTTGGGCAATATTTACCACAGTGAATTTCCTATAGGTCAAGTCGACATCATTGAAGGTGGCTATCTATGGGCTATTCTAGATGTCATGGAATGGGAAAGGTAGATTCAACAGAATGTAGTTGATTGGAAAAAAATAATAACTTTCATATTTATTCCCTGGTGACCTGAGACAGCTCACTGAACTATACACATAAGATTTTAAAAGGACAGGTTTTGGAGTAAAAGAAACTGGGCTCAAATTCAGGCTCTGTGATTCCTTAATTGTTTTACTTAAGCTAAGTTTTACACTTCCTTATTTGTGCAAAGAGAATTATAATAGATCCTTCTTCATAGAGTTGTTTGTGCAAGGTAAACCAGATAGTGTAGGAAATCGCCATGCATAGTATCTAGCAGATAGTAAGTATTCAATACATGTTAATGGTTGCTTTTTCGTTAGGCATTTGGGAGCTTAGAGAAATGGCTCACTAGGAGTAAAATAAGGACGAAGAAAATGGCATGAGAAAATATGCTTGAAAAAAATTTTAATTCAACATTTCTTCTAGGTTCAAGTAAAGAAAACTTGGTTTTTATACTCTGTGGCCTCTGCATTCCCACTAAGCGAAAATATTCAAAATAATGCCTTTCATCATTGAATACTTACTGTGTGCCAGGCACTGTGTTAGGCAGTGAACATATATTATCTCATTTAATTTTTATTGTATTTCTTATTCCCGCTAATAGGTCAGGAAACAAGTCACACAACTAATCACAGAGCTAGGTTTAAAACTTAACTCTGCCTATTATTTTGTTAAAGTGGCAATTAGATTTTCATTCTTTATTAGCAACAGTGGATGTAGTACAGTTCTATTGTGGAATATGACATAAAAAAGCAAACCACGTGAACTTATATAACATCCCACCCATGCATTATCAGTATTAACCAAATTATAATAATGCAAGGGTGGGATGTTAAGCCAAGTTACGCATTTAACTGTAAATCCTTATTTTTTAAAAACCAAATTTATTATTTTTTAGTTTTTGTTTGTTTGTTAGTTTTTCCAGTCATTTAGTTGCCTCTAGAATTCAGTTTCTCTGTATCATGTACCTGTCATGCATAAGGAGTGTCCATGTGTAGCATAGTGTTAAAGAGCATAAGCCTTGGAGCCTGAAGAGCTAGCATTGATGTCCCCTGGCCAAAGACAACCAGGAGCACATCTCTTGTTGGGTTTTATCATTTGCTACAGCAAGGGAGGTTTCATACCTTGTGAAAATGGGGAGGGGCATCTCAACCAGAAGGGATTAAGGGAAGTGTGTTTGGTGTCATTTATAAAATATTAGACAACACAACATATTTTCCTGAAAACCTTTTCCTTTCTTCTAAATTTTGTAAATTTAGTCCCTCAAGAAAAAATCATAACCAACTTTTGTTTTTCTTTTTTCCTTACCTCCTCCATCTAGACTGTCACAAAGTTTCACAGATTCAACCTCCTAAATATATTTTGTTTCATTTTCTTCCATTGCCTTAAAGATCTCATAATTTTTTACCGGCATCATTGGAATAATCCAGTTGATTTTCTTACTACTAGGCTAGCTCCTGTCCTTTGGTTTAACCAGCAGACTATTGCATGAATCCACACAAAACGTGATGACTCCTTCCCTGTCCCCTACCTTTATTTACAGGATAGATGTTCAAAATAGGTAGTATGGTGCATGAGCCCTTTCTAAATCTTCACCCAACTTTCATTTCTGGTTTCTGTCACTTCTGAGTTTGATTCTGATTTTCTCTTCCTACTTGTTTCCTATATATTATTTTTTGTGCCATTTCAAATTCTTTATGTAAAAGATTATGATAAGAATAATTCCAATAAATGAAATAATGTAAAAAAGGATTTTGCTTAATGTAAAAATCTAGAATAATGAAGGAAATGAGGTTAGTTTTTTTATTGTGGACACTTCAAAGTATAGATTCAGTTATATAATCTAATGACATCTAGTGGGAACTACTTTCCATTTTTCTCTATGTGATTCACTGGGGAACTTTATTTTTTATTTTTATTTTTAATTTTTTTAGTAGTTTCCTGAAATTTTATTGAAATAGCTTTGAAGTACTTTTTTCATTTTTTTCTTTTTTCTTTTTATCTTGTCTTTAATTGTTAATTGGGTAACATTGGTTAATACAATTATATAACTTTCAGGTGTACATTATAATTTGACATCTATATATTCTGCTATGTGATTACTACCCAAAGTTCAGTTTCCTTCAGCTACCATACATTTGATCCCCTTAACCCACTTTACCCTCCTCCTATATTTGACCCCCTTTATCCCATCTAACTCCCCCCTCCTCCCCCACCCTCCACCTTCAAGAAACCACTAATCTATAGTCCATGTCCATGAGTCTCTGTTTGTTTGTCTTGTTCATTTGTTGCTTTTAGGTTTGTATCCCACATATAAATGATATCACATGATTTTCATCTTTTTCTATATGGCTTATTTTGCTTAGGAAGATTATCTCGAGGTCCATCCATGTTGTTGCACATGGCAATAATTCATCTCTTCTTATGGCTGAGTAATATTCCATTGTATATATGTACCACAGCTTCTTTAGTCAAACATCTATCGTAGGATACTTCAGTTGTTTCCATGTCCTGGCCACTGTGAATCACGCTGCTAATAACATCGGTGTGCAAATATCTTTTCGGATATGGGTTTTCAAGTCTTTGGAGTAAATACCAATAGAGGGATTGCTGGATCACATGGTAGATCAATTCTTAGTTTTTTGAGGAATCATCATGACGTTTTCCATAGTGGCTGTACCAATTTGCAGTCCCACCAGCAGTGTATGAAAGTTCGTTTTCTCCTCATCCTCTCCAACATTTGTTATTACTTGTCCTGTTGATTTCAGCTATTCTAACAGGTGTGAGATGGCATCTCATTGTGGTTTTCATTTGCATTTCCCTAATAGCTAGCAATATTGAGCATCTTTTCATGTATTTGTTGGCCATTTGTATGTCCTCTAGGGATAAGTGTCTGTTCAGGTTTTTTGCCCATTTTTTGATTGGATCATTTGTTTTGTTGTTGTTGTTATTGAATCATATGAGTTCTTTGTATATTTTGGCTATTAGGTCCTTGTCAGAGGTGTTGCTTGCAAATATATCCCATTCGGATGGTTGTCTTTTTACCTGTTGATGATTTCTTTTGCTGAGCAGAAGCTTTTTAGTTTGATGTAGTCCCATTTATTTATTTTTGCTTTTACTTACCTTGCCTTTGAGGTCAAATCCATAAAATCCTCTTTAAGTTCAAGGTCCTTGACTTTAGTTCCTATGTTTTATTCTATCCGTTTTATTGTTTCAGGTCTTTTATTGAGGTCCTTAATCCATTTTGAGTTAATTTTGGTGTGTGGTGATAGACAGCAGTCTAGTTTCATTCCTTTGCAGGTGGCTTTCCAGTTTTCCCAATACCGTTTATTGAAGAAGTTTTCCTTTTTCCACTGTATGTTTTTTTGACTTTTTGTCAAAAATCGTTTGCCCATATAAATATGGGTTTACTTCTGGACTCCCAGTTCTGTTCCACTGGTTCGTGTGCCTATTTTGCTGCCAAATACCATGCTGTTTTGATCACTGTTGCTTTGTAGTATAATTTGAAGGCAGGCAGAGTGATGCCTCCAGTCTTGTTCTATTTTCTCAAGATGGCTTTGGGAATTCGAGGTCTTTTGTGCTTCCATACAAATCTGATGATTTTTTGTTCTATTTCTTTAAAAATTGCCAATGGGATTTTGATGGGAATTGAATTAAATCTGCTTCAGGTAATACGGCCATTTTAACTATGTTGATTCTTCTAATCCAAGAACATGGAATATTTTTTCATTTCTTTGTATTTTCTTTGATTTCTTTTAATTGGTTCTTGTAGGTTTCATTATATAGGCCCTTCACATGTTTTGTTAAATTAATTGTTAGGTATTTTATTCTTTTTGTTGCAATTGCAAAAGGAATTATTTTTTCCACTTCTTTTTCTGACACTTCATTATTAGAGTATAGGAATGCCATGGACTTTTGAACATTGATTTTGTACCCAGAAACTTTACTGTATTTGCTTATTGTTTCTAGAGTGTTCTTGTAGAGTCTTTAGGATTTTCTATATAGAGAATCTGGGGAACTTTAAGTGCAGTTTGACACTCTGTTTCCATCTGTCACTAATCACTGAATCTTAGGAAATCATATGTACCAAGTTTTTTTTTAAAGCTCTAACATGTTCTACTACACCTAAATCTGTCACAACATGCAACTCTAATAAGATTGTAGGTTGGGGTGGAATGCCATTTTTAAAGAATTGCAGAGACTTTCAGGTATCATTTAATGAAAACTTGAGTTTGTTTTCCTATTGTTAGTTGTTTTGAAAAGTAACATTAACTATAGTCAATGATTGAGAGAGAATTCTCTTTTCCTTCCTTCCTCTCTTTCTTTCTCTGACTGAGCTCCTGCTAAAGGTCATGCTCTATATTAAGTATCTGATGAAGTATCTGGATGAATAGTGGTAGCCATTTGGCTAACCACTGCACTTTTTCTAACCTCTAGGTTAGCTGAGCAGTGGGGTATAAGCAGTTGTGTTCTGGTAAATATTTGATAATCACTTCTTAAAAGGGGAAAAAATGCTGATTTGTAGCATTTGTAAATTTTATGGTGTAGGTATTCCCAGTATGGCTGATTTTAAGGTCTCAGTACGACATCACTGAACACAGAGTTGGAGGAGATGCTGACACTAGGTTCTTGGCTCCAGCGCACTACTGGATAAGGAATTATGACCTGTGCTGTACTATTCTGCAACTTTCATTTGAAACTGCTCTCCCCTTGGCTTATACTTCATTAGACAACCTACATGTATTTTCTGTTCCTAGACCTTTACTTTTTTATTTTCTATGGAAATAGCAGCCAGGTTACTAGTGACCCCAGATGCCTTACAATTCTCACTGAGGCAAGTCTCTCTCTGGCCTCAGCTAGCATTATGTTTGGCTATATATAGCAATTCATATGTGGTTATGTATCTCACAGCCACTTGCGTAAAGAAAGAGTTTATGTTTTCCTCACGTAAAAACAAATCTGGAGATAGACAACTCTAGGATGATACAACTGCTCAAGGAAGTCAACAGAGACCTACATCTTTGCTTACTGTCCTGCTACCCACAGTGTGGCTTTCAGACTCATGGTTAAAGAGGGCTGTTGATTGGCCTGAACTATGTCGCATGACCACCCCCAGCCATAAGAGAGCCTGGAAAATAAAATTTTAGACTAAGCACACTGTGGCTCAGAATAAAATTAATATAATACATGTAAGAAAGAAAAGAGATTAGATGTTCAGTGGGCAACCAACTGTGTTTGTCACATTGTCTTTTGCCTTTGGTCCTGGTTCAATCCTATGAATGCTGTAAATCTGTAATTCCTTACTGTTATCTCATCAATTTAACAGTTTAAGCAAAGTTTTATGTGGAATGTTAAATCATGAAGTCCTGTGTTTACTAGAGCTACTTTAACCTAACACCATTCTAGACTTAAATGTTCTAGGGTTCAGTGGGTCACCCTCCTGCCTTACTCCTGTGTTTCCTTCTGCATGGCGAGAGTGACACTAGAATACTATTCCTGCTTCCCTCAACTCTCAGGTCCACTCCACCATTCAGGACAACGAACGAACATAAGCAGCACTTTGTTTTCCTTTCCTCTTTCCCTTGGGAACAAGCTGTTCACAGAGAGCATGAATTCTCTCCTGTTCCTGCCTCAAGTTTTACAGGGACAGGCTATAAAATAAATAGTCTCAGGCCAGTGTTATCTGTGCCTGGATAGGAGTGTTTATCTGATGGTGAGGCTTGGTATTAGGAAGCCCACTTTTCCCTAGATTCAGGCCAATTCTCCACTTAACAGTTTTATCAGCAACAGAGATAAGTGTTTCTATGTGCCATCTACTCTTTTACTGATTTCCGAATTAGCTTAGAAGTTGGGTGAGTGATAGTTTAATGTGAATTACTTAAAAAAAAAAGCAGCTTGTGGATGTTGCTTGAGACATGTTGAGTGTGATTTGTTTTTTTATTATTTTCTAGCCTTAACTAGAACAAGTCATAATTGGATGAAATGTAATTTTTAACATGCAATATTGTGATTTTTTGATCTCAGAAAATATTTTGATCTCATTAAATTTCTTTTATAGTGTAAAATTAGAAATAGGAAATACTTTAAAGAAACCATGTGACGACAAGATGTATAAGGGTCCCAGAGTACTTTCTTTTTACAAGGAAAATTTCAATTTCCATAGAAATAGAGTTCATAAACATCATGACAGCTGATGAGAAAGTTACATGTAGACTTTAGAATCTATATCATGGATTCTGTTAGCCAAGAAGGTTTTAGGTGCAAGTAATAGAAAACCCAACTGAGATTGCTTTAAAAAATAAGGGGGGATTTATTGATTTACTTGGTTGAAAACTCCAGAGGTACATGTTGCCTCAGGTAAGAATTGATCCTGAATTTCATATAGGACCTATATGACTTAGGACCTAATTTCTTTCTATTTTTAATGACACTAAGTAGATATTGACTCCGTTTTGGAAATACTCCTCCAATTCATGACCCTAATTGACTTCAAGTAGCTCAGCGAGTTATGTGAATCCTTAGTTATAAAACAGGAAATCTGTGTCTCAGCACTCTCAGACAAATGTCCTTAAGGGTCACTGTAATTGGACCAGCCTTGGTCATTGTGGTAGTCTTATGCAGGGATGGTCATGACTCACCTCTAGGGCAAGTGAAGCCAGTTCCATCCAAACCACAGAGCTGAGGCCGAGGAGACATTCTTTCTCTTCCAAGAAAGAAAGAAAATATATGATAGCGAGCCAAACAACATATTCATTAGGATTGTTTCCAGAGTACATTTTCTATTATCTTCATTCAGAAGGCTTTAAGTAATGTAAAAATTCACCTATTTTTAGCCTGTTACCTAACACATTTTTAGAGAATAGGCATAAATTAAAGGTTAAGCAAGTACCTTTACAATGTGATATTATTTTCTGTCAGTTATTTGAAGACCGCTAAAGAAACTTTGCTATAAAAGTGGTAAAAAAAAAAAGAATAATTTATTTTGGGAGAATTTATGTGAAAAGCATGTCTACATTCAAATGAAAGTCTTAACTCTAGTTTTTAATCTGGGTGTCTCATCCTCATTGTCTCAGACATGCTTCTTCACTGATATCCCTCCTTTAAATGTGGTATTTAAAAGGGAACACCATACATATTTTAAATATTATCAAACCACGTAAAAACACTCGATGAAATTTAGCAATTTATTTCACAAAATTTGTCCCCATCAATGTCTTCCATTACATTCTGTCTCTACTTTTTGGGGGCCTGCCTGTAGCAAGTGTCACAGTTTTCTTTTTTCTACCTTCCTTCCTGTAATGCATCAGTGACAGAGGAAATTTGTAGAGGAGTGTTGGGTCAAGCTGGTAAGAGGCTAAAAGAGCTTTATTTTAGGAAGAATTACTTAAGGGAAAAATGGTAATTATTTAAAAGAGGGTGTTTTATGGGAGTTTTGCTCCCTGGGATGCAAAGCTATCTTGTTTACCTTCTTAATACTTTGCTCCCTGGGGTGCAGAGCTATCTTGTTTACCTTTTTGAAAATTTCTAATTATGTTTTAATGCTTTTGTGATGTAGGTACATACGTTTTGTTTTGGACAGGCTTTCTGAGACTGGGAATGGAGTGAAAACAATGGTAACCTAAGATATAATTGTATACATTCCACCTTTGAAGAGAATCTGCTAACAAGTCCACTTTATAGTGTTTTACTAATCTTAAAGAATAAGTAATCAAAAGTGTCTATCTATCATGAAAAGAATACACTGCATATATAAAGAGTGGAGCTGAATGATGCCTAATTTGAAACAATGCAACATTGGTATAGAGAACTAAGGAACACCACCATCCTGCTGGCATGCAGATATTAGGTGCTATTTTCTCTGATTGAGAAAGAATATTCTATTAAGTCAATGATAAATTAGGTTCCTTTAATTGATCTAATTGAGTCAAATCAGATTTGTAAATCATATAGAAATACTTATATCAGTTCCTTTGGCTTTATATCAAGATATATAACATGCTATGTGTGCATTTATTAACTAAAAATACAAGAATTATATAGAAAAAATTCTGTTACCACAAATACTGATATAATGAAGACTCCAAGAGTTAAATGAAATACACTTTCTTTTTGTTCTGTCATGGAAGTTGCTCCAAACGGTATTGTATTCATTTGTTATTATGAATTCTCCTCCAAGAAAAATCTTGTTTAGCAAGTACTTTCTTTGTACCTGTCACTTTCTAAAATCATTCAGTTGAGTTGTATTCTCATGCAGATTAGTGTCAGGCTAATTGTCAGAGCTGCAGTTCTATTTTTTAAAGATTCTTTCAGTTCTGTTAGTAAGAAACAGCTTTTCTTTAACTCCTCTTCTCTCTCTATCTTAAGCAATGTAGTTTTCTCAACATCTCTGAAAAAACAACCACGTAAATTCTCAATCATTCTTACAAATCAACAAAACAGCACAAAAAGATACTAGTAGTTGGTTGAGTGAAGAGGTTGACATTCTCAAGACTCATACATTGAAGGCACGTCTTTTGCTTGTTTACTTAGGAGTAGTATTTTGGGTAATTTGTGAGTTTATTTTTCAAAGTGAAATACAAATAAGGAAAATTAGAGTGAGTTTTGGCTAATACTATTAAGTTTATATCATAGATAGGCTATCTAATTGGGAAAATGAAATTTATTTTTAGCAATGTAAAAAAATCTTGTTACAACAAAGAAAAAATATACATAAGTAGAAGATAATAAATGTTGTGAGGAATATAAAGTAAAGCAGGTTAGGGGATTGGGACTGGGAGTGCAGGAAGTGGAGGCGGAGATTGAAATATTTAATATGGTGTTCAAAGTGGGCCTTCTTGAGAAAGTGATATTTAAGGGAAGACTCCAGGAAGGTCTCTACTGACTAGAAGACCAGAAGGAATCTCTACTGCTACCTGGGGAACAGCATTCCAGGCAGAGGGAGCTGCCAGGGCAATGGCCCTAAAATAAGAGAAGGCAGGGAAGCCAGCACGGCTGGATCTGAGTGAGTCGGGGCAAGTGATAGAAAAGAAGGCCAGAGAGTAATGGGTGCAAGGTCCCATAGTCCTTGTAAGCAAAATGGGGAGTTACTGAAGGGTTTCAATCATGTTAATGATTTGATCTGACTTCAATTCTTGTTGCTATTTTGAGACTGAGCCAGAGGGGTATGACAGAGTTGAAGCAGGGAGACAAATTAGGAAGTTTTTGCAGATATTCACACAAAAAATGATGGTGACTTCACCAGGCTTGTACTTACTAGTCAAGGTGTGAGAAGTGTTTGGATTCTGGATATAATCTGATGGTAGATCCAATAGAATTTTCTTATGGATTAGAGGAGCAAGTGGAGGGAAAGAATTGTTATTAACAAAGTTGGATAATACTGCTTCTACTTAAACCCACTTATCTGTATTTTCCATATTGTAAAAGACTGTATGATTCTTTTTCCCAATAAGGAAATAAACACTTAGGATGAAAATTAATTATGTAATGTTTGCTGTGTAGGTAAGCAGCACCTATTTTCTTCTTTGGTATATACCTCTAGCTGTGTTTGTTTCCTTTTATGGGAAGGAGTTTCTCTTCTCTGAATAACTGTAGTTTTAGCCCCTAATAAAAAATCTTTGTTTCTTAGGGATAGAAAAAGGAAGAAATAATGGAATAAGTTTATTAAACTAATAATTGGTGTTCAATAAAAGAACTAATATTAAAAGAATATAAAGGTGACAAGGGAGAATGAAATAAAATAACTTTCTGGAGGTTTTTACTGATAATTATGGAAGGTAATTGTTGATTAAATTTATTTATACTTTTTTTTTCCTTCTATTTCTTCTATCTTCTTTGTATTATTTTCAGTTAATCTTTTTTAAATTTAGGGTTGTTTTTAAGGCTGCATGCCATAGACTCAAGGGAAATAAAATCACTACAGGTTTAAATTATATCCTAGTATAGAATGGTTCTTAGTCTGGTGTCTTTTTTTGACATGATGATTTTTGGAGGGATAGAGGGAAGAGGGGTGTGGCACAGAGATTTCTATAGCATCATTTGTGCATCAGTTTTTGGAGATTTGAATATACGAAGTACCTTTCAACAGTAAATTGAAAATATTGGTGTAAATACAATGAAAACTAATTAAAACTAGTATCCGATTCATAGACTGTTTCTATTTCTACTTCTGAAGAAGTCAGTGGATACTAAAGATATAATTATTCTCATGAAAACTTTTTAAAGCCCAATTTGTCTCCCCATAAATTTGAATGAATGGGAAGTACTTACCCAAGGCATCTTTTTTAAATGTAAAAATTGAGTTAGAAATGGGGGAAATAGTCCTAAAAGTATGATATAACTCTCTGAAGCATAGAGAGGAGGAAATTAGAGACTTAGAAAGATTATTAGAGAGTAGAGGGAAAGCAGTAGTGGTATTGGAAGTAATACAATGAGCCTGTGCAGACTTAAAAGAGGAGCTAGAAACAAGATTAATGGTAGAGGAGATGACTGGCAGCAGAGTGTGTGTTACTGTTGGGATAACACTGCCAAGAGCACTCACTGAGGTAGTAAAAGTGAGTGGAAGAAAAAGTAAAAAAGTTTAGCTTTTGAAGCATCAGCTGTAATGTTATTTTCGAAATCTGGATTATCAACTTGGAAGAATCAAAATATTCTGTGGAATTCCTTTTTAAGTTTGATATGAACTGTGGGGTCTAAATGGTCGAATTTTATTATTGGTTAGCATTTCTATAAAGATGGATTATTTTGAATTTATATTGCAGTTTTATTTGAAGAATCTACAAGTGTTTCTTAGGAATCTTGGAGGGGAAAAGACTTTTATTTTTCCCTATGCCTCCCACAATCTCTCCAAGATGTATAGTTAATTCTAGGACAGAATTCTGTAGATGAATACCACTCAGATAGTTAAATGGTGCTACCACATATCCCTAGATCCTCATTTAAACTTGAAATTTGGGAGACCAGAAAACGAGGCAGTACTTTTGCATTTCTCCCTACTCTTCAACACTGACCTTTCCTCAGTTTTATTTAAGTTTATTTGGAATGACTTAAATATAATTCTCAAAAGTGTAATAGTAACATATAGATAACTGACTTTTAGTATAAGAGAATCTTCTATTCTATTTTTAATTTTTTTTGAATGACTAAATAGAGGCACCTAGAGGTTAAGTGAGAAAGTGAGAAAAGCTTGATTCAAACAAACACCCAGTTCATGGAACACATTTTTTTATTTTTAATTAAATTTTCACAGAAACGATTTCCTATTCCATTACCTCCTTGGGGAAGTATTTTTTTTTTGGGGGGGGTAAAGATTAAGAAATTTGTTATTGAATAATTGAGAAGAAATTATAAAATAAACCTGTTAAACCATTACTAACTTTCATTGTCACTGTACATTTTATAGTGAAAGCAGAGCAGTAGGATTATCAATAAGAAACACAATGAATTTTGTTATTTTAAAAATTGCATAATTTATATAGGAGAACATGGTTTATACATTTCTGAATCTTTTCATTTTAAATGTGATGCCCAGGAATACCTTAGATGTAGGAGGCATTTGGTGTTCAGTATTGTGAGCCACTAATCAGCTAAGTACCATAATCCTCCTTATAGGGTACATTCTTACTTGACCTGGAGCTATATACAGCCACATAGTAACAGCATTAAAGAGTAACCTTAACAGGCCTATCACTAGAGCATTTTATGACTCCACCTGTGAATAAGTGTTGTTTTATGTGTAACTTTTTAGTAACTGACTTTTGAAATACAATGATTGTGAGCAAGCAGAGACTTTCAAATCATCTGATTAAGGATGATTCCTGTGATTTTGCTAGAGCTAGAAGGATTAAATGAAAGCACTGCCTGGCTCTGTGTTAATGTATTTTTGTCAACATGATGCTTCATGCTCGACAGATGTGCATTGGTTGAGCAAAAGGTAAAACTATAATAATGTTTTATGATTTCTAATGAATATAAATGATTTGACTTGTTAGCAGCTTTTTGTAGGAATTATAGAAATGGAACATATATATTTCATGTTTTACAGGATCGTATGCTTCTGTTACATCTTTGATATAATGTGCCTTAACAGCTTCAAATTTCTGAATTTGATTACGTTATGTTTAAACTATGTGGTTAGTTTGTGTAATTGAATTAATGAGGCATCATTTAGTTTATTTAGCAATGTCCATACTTTAAAAAATATCCATACTTAAAAAATATCCATACTTTTAAAAAGCTTTAAAAAAGATGGAGGTCTTTTTTCAGATTATTGATTCTTTAAATGTCATTTCCATTCTTTTATTTATAAAAAGATAATTATTTAATGATCTCTACTAATAAAGTTTATGAGCAAGAGATTTTTATATAGATAGTGATTAACCATAATAATATAAAAAATGAATTTACAAAAATTAGTAAGGTTTAAATCCTTCACTCTACTTTTAGTGTCATGATGGTTCTTAAAATCTATAGGTCTTAAGAATTATAAATGTATAAATATTAAAAGTTAAGTTTCCATCTAACCTTTTATTATCTTTATGTTTTTAAATGTTTATTGGATTATATTTTCAGAAATTTGATTATTTCATAGTATGTAAGTTCAGAATTTTTATGTATAAATGATATAATAACAAACCACATGGAATGGTAAAGGTTGTAAAAATTAAAATAAAAACTATTGGAAAATATGATAAATTAACATACAGTATAAATTGAGACTGCCTCTGAGAAATTAAGAAAGTGACTTCAATTGGGAAAGAATCTTTGATTTTAGAATTTTCCCATAGTCGGCATAATTCTTAGACCTGGAATTTTAAGGAAACTTACTGGTAGAGCTTCTTGCACAAACTATTATGCCCAATCAAATGTGACTATATATGTAGAATATTCAGAAATAGATGGTTAGCCCAATGACAAAAAGTTATAAGTAATGACCAGAAATGCTACTGATTAAAGTAGAAATAAGATATTTCTAGATGCGATCTTTTTGTAAACTGGTTCTAGTTAAAATGCTTATAATACGATGAAAGAGAAAATAATTGTAACAGCCTAGGTTTCACTAAAGAGAAGATGAACAGATATTAGATAAATATAAAGTGAATATAACTACATACTGATTTGTATTATTAACTAGATATAGAGATTGATAGAATGAATATAGAGAAGTAAAAATTAAGGCAATGTAATGCCACAATCATTTTATTCTAAAGAAAAGCATAATTTTGGTTTCTGTTTTATGTCTCAGGATCTTTGAAGGATTCAGTGAACTATAACGTCTTAGATGAATTGCTCCATTTCTCTGAATTATAATTTATTGGTTAAATACTTTTAAATGCTTCATAATTGTTTAGAGATGCGTACAGATTATCATTGTATTATTTTACCTATAAAATGTTTTCCACCTAATACTACTAAATGCTAAGTCTTGCTCATAAAGGCTGGTAGCAAAGATGGAGATTAGAGATATAGTACTTGGATTTTAATAAGGTTCTGAAAAAAATATAATGTCTAAGAAGTAAAGTATTTTTAATTCAAAGGAGAGTATATAATGCAATAATTCACAATACAGTTGTTAAAATTGTTTTGACAGAATATTTTAATATTTGGAGCAACTGATATTAAATTCTTTATTGATTGGTAAGAATATTCTTAGAATAAAATTTTGCCTTGTGGCATAGCTTTTATATAGTGTAAGGTACTATAACCTTAAAGTCTATTTTTAAAAACTTAATTCCATGCTAAGTAACAGTGACACTAGTTATCATAATTTCAGAAATCATGACCACTGTTCTATTTTTACTTAAATCCAACACAAATCAGCATCTACAGTATGATTCACATGCTTCAGGCAAATTTCATAATCTCTAGAACAAAGTGATTGCTGGATTTAATATTGAATTCAATTAATTGAAAGTATGATTTTTAAAAAGCACTTATATAGCTTGCTAAGGACTAATTATTAATAGCCTTTCTTCTAGAACTGAATTCAATAAGTAAATATTTTTATTGATTAGTAAAATAGAATATTCCTGTGTTATAAAGACTTACTATATTCACTTTATTATTCACTTTATTTATACTCTCCTTATTTTCAAAAATTCATGTTAATCTCTCAGGGAATGAAGTATTTCCTTTAAAAATAGTTTTCTTATTTCTGTCCTATAATACCCAACGTGATGTTAAATATATTAGAAATCCTTGATTTACAAAGAAGTTTTATTCTAAATGTTTAGTTATGAAGTGATTGATACTCAAAACACATTTTGATGAAATTATTTATAAATAATAAATGGTTTCTGAAGCCTAACAGCAAAGGCCAAATTAACATATAATAGAGCTAAATTACACAATTAATAAAAATAGTTCCTTTCACCTGAGTTGCTGTTGCTGCCATGGGAGCAGTAGGGGAAAGAAAAGAAAAGGTTGTTTTAGCAAACCAGTGAGTTTAATTCAGTACAGAAAAAAGAAGCAAGCCATAAAAAGTAGAGAAAATTTCAGGGAGAATTAATTAAGCAGTTCTTTAATTTAACAGATGTTTATTGAGTACCTGTTATATACCAGCCTCCTTAGATCCAGGTTGCTAGTCCTTATGAACTAAACATATTATAGATATTCCTGGATAGAAGTGGATAAGATTACCTGGGGGAAGAAGTACAGTGAGGAATAGGGTCACCATTATATTAAATTGCCTTCAAAATATCCAACTTCCTCCTTAACATTTTGAGATTTTTTACTTCACTTTCTTGTTTGGCCCTTGTTTTTTCACATTTTAGATATTAATTCGTATTCATAATCTGCTCATTTCACTTTTGACTTTCAACTGAGATCAGGTATAATGGGGAACAGGGGTTTACTCACTCAGCTTTGGAGCATGAAATATTTTGAAAGGGAGGGGTATGTGAAAAAGGCTTAGTGAGCTGCCTTCAGGTGGGCTCTAGAGATCAACTATCTTTGAAAATCCTTGATTTAATAAAATAACAATTGAGAATTAAGTAGATTTATATTTTATAAGACAGCTTGGAGTAAAATATTTTTTAAAAGAAAATAATAGCAACTTAATAAGAAACACAAAACATTTCCAATGAAGTCCAATGAAGTATATTTTACATAAATGGGCTATACTCAGTGTAATTACATAGTCAGGTCTTAGTTCAAATGTATCTTTTCAGAAATACCTTTTATGTAGTAAGTAGGCTCCCTTCATCACTGTTTAGTTTTCACTCTTTCAAATTTTTTCATAGTATTTACCACTATGTGAAATAGCCTTAATTTATTTGTTTATATGCTTATTGTCTCCCCTACTAGAAAGAAAGCTTCTTTAGAGCAGGGACATTATATGTCTTTTCTGTTTTTCCAACAACTAGAATCATACCTGACACAGGGTAAGCCCTAAATAAATATTTAATAAGTGACTTAATAATAGAGCTACAAATGTATGTTAAGCACCGTCCTTTCCAGTTAAGAAATTTAAAGTCTGGTGGACAGTACACTAAGTAGGTGATTGTAAATAGGGCAAGTAATGTTATGCTGAAGAAATACAAAGGCATAAAAGTGAGCTTTAGCTGATGAGCTGATCTTAATGGTCCAAGGTAATGTGGTAATATTGTTTTCATTTTAAAAATCACATTTTTCTTTCATTTTTAAGTCTCAAAAATCATTTTCTTATATATAGCTATATAATTTCCTATGTTGAATTTTATGGAAATTGGAATTAAACAATCTCTAAATGAAATTTAAAAAATTATTTTCTTATGTACCATACAAATCTTAGAAACACTAAAATTTTACTCTTGGAAGAGTGTCACTTTCTTGATATTAAACTAGGTTTATGAATAACATGTTCTTAGAGACAAATATGTTTATTAACATAGATTGCAAAAATTATATCATTTTTAACATACCAAAATGTATTTGAATTTCTAATATAAAGTCTGTAGCTAATGGAGGTTATATGGTCAGTTTAAGAAGGAATTGATTCTTAGAGTTCCTTGGAGAAATTCTCTCTTATCTCAGTATTTCAGTAAAGTAAATAGATATAAGTAGCCAGTTAAATTGATGTGAATATGTTCAAAATTGGCACCAGTTAATTATACCATGACTGGAATATCCTTATTATTTATTGCTATGCTTTAAGCTTTCATTTTGGCATATTAACTTGATGAAGTTGTGATACAAATATTATAAGATCATAGCTCCTAAGAAATGGAAGAGGCTTTTAAAATCATTTAGCATCTTAAAATCAAGGGTCTTTTACTAGTTTTTCTATTCCCAGCTTAATAAATATATTTGGATGTTATGTAGATTAACTCCATAAAAATTATTTTGAATGGTCTATTTTGATTGTATATTTTAAACTGTAGGAGTCTGGTTTTATGTAACACTTGTAATCTAAAAGCTTTGTAATTAAGCCTTAAATGTTTTATATTTATTTATAAATGTAAGAATGTGAATGTTAAAAAAACCACATACACTTGCTTAATCATAAACATTTAGGGGGGTATTGACTATACTACTTTCCCTTTATGGTTCCAGGTTAGAGTCAAACCTGGTGATGCATTTGTGAGATCTGAAAGGTGGAAGAGATATAGAAGGAATTATTGTCAAACAGCAGTTGTTGGCAGGCAGGTGGGAAAATGTCAAAGTCTTAGTGGATCTGGACAAACTCCGGTTAATTGACCATACTAACAGTAGGCAGCTGAGATAATTGATGGCAAATTCCCAGACTCTTGAGATTCATAGCCACTTACTAATGACAACCCCTGCCTTTATTCTTCAGGTACAGAACAGCAGTATTAACATCTCTGACCTTTATTCCTCTAGCTTGTTCAACAGTTGTGTAGCTTCCAATTCCTGAATTAAAAAATCTCCTTACCTGGAAAACCTAGAGTGATGTCTGTTTTCCTTAATGAATCCTACATTGGAAGACTGCATTACACATATGGGGGAAAAGGCATTTGGGGACACAGAGGAGACTTGAGAGGACAGTGATGATGTTGCTGGAATACATCATTCCACATGTATTCTTTCTCTGCTCTTGCTTTTGCAACCCAAAAAAAAAAATATTGTCTAAGAAATTCACAACTGAGCTGTCAAATGTTGATCCTCTTTTAATTCAACTGATTCCACTATTTTATTATCTCCTGTTCTTGTGATATGACAAAATCCTCATAACATTTATTCTAAACATTTTATTTCATCTCCAGGATTCAAGTTTCATTGCTTTTTATGGTTAGTGGTTGACATTATCTGAGTTCGTGTCAGAGAAGAGAGCAACGTGAATATTTTGTTGACAAAGAATGTTAATACTAAGTATAATTGTGAGGTCCACCAGGCTGTACCAGTGTTAGAGGGACAGGTTGAGAATAACATGCAGTATCTTCCTCTGACATTGTAAGGAAATATGAGGTGTCAGATGTGCAGACAGAGTAGTGTCATCAAATTTGCCTTAACCTTGATGATGGAATAAGAACATCAGTTCTTTCTAACTTCTAGAGATTTTATGATGGATAAATCATTGCTGGTATTTAAGTTATGTATCTCAAGCAATAAAGAAGGATTGGAGATACGATGATAAGATGAAGATTTAGATGAACCAATACTAGGAGTGATCTACATAGATGGATGAATGAAAATGATTTTCAAGAGCCATCTCTTAGTTTTAGTCAGAAAGCATTCAACTCTTGAGCCAAGTCAGTTTGGCTTCATTAAGTTTTCAAGAAAGTTTCATACCAAGGTGTCAGCAATAGAGAGAATAGAAGTTGGAATTTTTTAAAGTTTCTGAATAACAGTTGGGAGATAGCTGAAGTGTATTGAGCTAAGTAAGGAAATTAGAATAAAGTCTATTTTGCAGCAACAGAATATGATGGTTATCTAATTTGGGGCATAAGTACATTTCATATACAATGTATCAGACATTTAATAACTACATTAAAATATCTTTAAAATTTTCTATTCGAACTGAATAAAATGAATATAAGTAAAACTTTGGTTGTGGCACAACTTTAAAATGAAATTGAAAGAAAAGAACAAAAGAACTATTTAAATTTATCCAAGAGTGAATTTAAAAACTGTAAAATTATTTAAATGTTTCTCTTCTTATCATTCCTTTTCTTCGGTTATTTAGGAAAAGAAGTCCATCAGTGTCCAGAGATCAGAACAGAAGATACGACCAAAGAGAAGAAAGAGAGGAATATTCACAGTATGCTACTTCAGATAGCGCAATGCCTAGGTCTCCATCAGATTATGCTGATAGGAGGTCTCAGCGCGAACCTCAGTTTTATGAAGAGTCTGACCATATGAATTATCGGGACTCCAACAGGAGAAGTCATAGGCATCCCAAAGAATATCTTGTGGATGATGAGGATGTGGAGAGTAGAGATGACTATGAAAGACAAAGGAGAGAGGAGGAGTACCAGTCACGTTATCGAAGTGATCCGAACTTGGCCCGTTATCCGGTCAAGCCGCAGCCTTATGAAGAGCAAATGCGCATTCATGCCGAAGTGTCCAGGGCACGGCACGAAAGAAGGCACAGCGATGTTTCTTTGGCAAATGCCGAACTGGATGATTCCAGGATTTCTATGCTAAGGATGGACCGACCGTCCAGGCAAAGGTCTGTATCTGAACGTAGAGCTGCCATGGAAAATCAGCGATCTTACTCAATGGAAAGAACTCGAGAGGCTCAGGGACCAACTTCTTATCCACAAAGGACCACAAACCACAGTCCTCCCACCCCCCGGAGGAGTCCGATACCCATCGATAGACAAGACATGAGACGTGCTGACTCACTAAGGAAGCAACACCACTTAGATCCTAGCTCTGCCGGGAGGAGAACAAAAAGGGAAAAAATGGAAACGATGCTAAGGAATGATTCTCTCAGTTCTGACCAGTCAGAGTCAGTGCGGCCTCCACCACCCAAGCCTCATAAATCAAAGAAGGGTGGTAAAATGCGCCAGGTTTCTTTGAGCAGTTCAGAGGAGGAATTGGCTTCCACGCCTGAATATACAAGTTGTGAGGATGTTGAGATCGAAAGTGAGAGTGTCAGTGAAAAAGGTAAGCGACTCGATTTTAATCACACAGTTCTCTGTAATCGATTAGATAAGTTTTCTTTTAGACTGCATTTCTGAGTAAACATTTAAAAGTTAGATATTGGAAGTTTTTTTTCTATTTTTTTTCTATTTATTCTATTTTAAAAGCCTTGTAATGGCATGGGTTATGTGAAGGAAATTTTAAGTTATAAAAAGTGAATTTGTAGGTCTGTTGATTTTTTAAATTGTTTTTTTGCTTTGTTTCTAAACATTTTCTTGCACCACTTGATGGCATATTTAAAAAACCTATTTACTGTAGTTGTAAAAATGAGATTTTTTGTTTTTTATTTTTTTTAAGTAACGATATGTTTACTATAAGACAGGTGAAAATTCTTTAAAGTATAAAGAATGAAATATAAGCTATCCTTAATATTTTTTCCCAAAATATGACCATCGTTAACATTTTGTTCTATTTTCTTTCCCTTTTCCTATGCATGTATACATTACATATTTGTAAAATTGATATCATACTATATATAATTTTGTGTTCTGGTTTTTTAAATTGATATCATTAACATTTTTCAAACCATTAGATGTTCTTCAGAAAAATATTTTAAATGGCTGCACTATCATAAGGATATACCACAAACTACTTCTTTATTTGGGGCATCACAGTTGCTTCTAATTGTTAGTACAAATAATACTATAATGGTTATTTTTTTTTACATAATTTTTTGCATATATCTTTGATTATTTCACAAATGCATATTTGTGCTTTGATTTTTTAAACCTTTTAACTCTGATTACCCACCTGCTTTCCAAAAATGTTATAACACTCCATATTCCTTTCATATACTTTTATAAGCAGATATGCTTGAGCTTTCAAGGCCAGATGCCCCCAAAATTTGGCATTGAATAAACCATAAAAATACTATCTCTTTGTCATTTTAATTGGAATTTGGTTGTGAAGCTAAATATTTTATATGTTTACAAGTATTTGGTATCTTCTCTGAATTATTCCATTTATTTGTTCTGCCTATGTTCATATGGGGTACTAATTAGTTTTTGTCTTATTGATTTATAAGAGATTTTCATGTGGTTATGATTTTACCCATTTAACTGTCTTCTGTTTCAAATATATTTCCCATTTTGATGTTTTTTATCTTTATGTTATATACAAATTTTCTTTGGTCATTTGGAAATACTGAATTTTATATAGCTAAGTCTTTGCATCTTTGCCGACATATTTTCTATTCCTTTTATCTTCAGAAACTCTTTATTCATCCCCAAATCAGTTAAATATTTATCTGTATGTTTTCTCATGTTTTTACTATTTATATTTTTAAACTTTAACTTCTTAATCTTTCTGTGATTTTTAAATTTTTTTTTGGTATATGCCAAAATACACCAGGTAGGTGAGTATCTAACATAAATCCTTTGTATCACACCTCCTTCAATTTTCTGACACTATTTGGGGAATAATTGATTTATTCTTAAGAATTAATGGAAATCAGTAAAGGAATTCAAGAAGGCAGCTAGAGTGAAGTTAATATTAGATCATTTTATACTGTACAAAAAATAATTTGTTAGGAAAGAGAAATGAAAGGCAATTTTAATTCTGAACCAAAACCAGATAATGTGATTTAAAAATAACTAATAAAAATGAGGAGGACCTATGCGAAGAAAACTACAAAACTCTCCTGAGTAACACAGAGGAAGATGTGAATAGAGATTCATTTCATGTTCCGAATTGGGAAGGCTAAATACCATAAGGATATGTGTTCCTTTTAAATCATCTCAGGGTTAATAGTTAATAATGTAGTCATAATCCCAATTGGTTCATCTGATTTCTAAAATCTAAAGTTAATCTGGAAGATATAGAGGAGGAAAACTTTAACTCTTTTTTTCTTTGATGTGTCTTAGGTTCATTGGCTGGGCCCTGTAAATTTGACAAAAGAAATGTTAACAAGAGAAAAACAAATTTCTTATCATGTACAGAGTGCATACATATGGGAGCACTCAGCTATAAGAAACTCACAGGGATAGTTAGAATTTGGGCATAGCATTTTAACAAAAGAACAATATATTTCTAGAGAAATGACAAGACAAAGGAAAAGGTGTCTGAGCTTCTAGGGGTGATAGATTACGGAAACTAATGGAAGAAAAGGGCTAGTTTAGCATGGTTTGTTACATATGTTCCTTTGGTGCTTATAAGAGTCCAGAGTTCACTCCAGTGGTTAACTTCTTCCTTTTTAAGTAATTAATATACTGTATACATTATAAAGAAAATAGGCTACTGAAATAATAGACGATATACATTAGGAATTTGAGGAAAATGTCAACTTACAGTATTTACGATTTCAACATGTAAGGAATTCTGAACCAAGTAGACTAAAAAATTCTTGTAATGAGAATATTTTCAAGTTTTTCAATTAGCTATTTTATTACTGAGACTTTCTCAAGTAAAATATTTTAAATATCGAAGATTGATTACCTTATATATTCACTCCATCCATTGATAAAATAATTTTATGCTAAATAATTATTCCAATTATAACACAAGCCTTAGAGTTTCACTATGGAATAAGAACTTAATAGCATAAAATTTACGTGGATATAAGTAATTACTCTGTTGCTATATTAGGCAGCACTATGAAATTATTTCATGATGTCTTTTCTAAAAATTGGATAGTTTTCATAGGATGGAAAATCAAGTTGCAAAAACTATTATGAAGCCGATTTTAGACTTGAAATTATATAACATAAATGTAAGCAGATTAAGAAGCTAAACTAACAGAAAGTTCATTTGTAAAGTGCATAGCTAGAAAGTAGATTTACAAATGAGAATAAAGAAGAATTTTTTGGTTTCCTGATAAATTACAGAACATAAAATGTTTAAGATGGTAATTCCTTTCTTTTGCAAGAATCTTTTCTTGTTAATTATGGATGAAGCACTATGTTAAGCATTTGAATAAAGAAAAAGGATTATTTTTAAAGGAAAACTACGTACCCAAGAAAACTACCAAGTAGGTATTAAGAAAAAATCTTACAGATTTCAGTTTGTGGGATATTTCAGAGAGAGCTTAGCTAGTGAATGAAAAGTTAAAAAACAAAATTAAATTATAGCTCAGATGCTGAAGTTAGTTTAGATTTATACAAAATGTTAACTTTTAATTTAGAATGACGTTTCTGTTGAGTGGAATTAGAAATCAGTAGAAGATGCCTACGTATTGATATTTTGTATAGCTTTAAAAATTTTAATGATGAAATATGTTCAATGGATAGAAAAGTATAAAGCTTTGTGAAGAATATACTGTTATTAATTAATAAGAGGCATATCGGAACAATAACTGCTAAATCCAACATCTAGGTTTAATAGATAAGCTTCTTTGACTGACTTTTTTCCTGTTTATGGGTCACATTTTCATTTTCTTTGCGTGTCTCATAGTTTCTTGGTTGAAGACCAGACATTTTAGGTGATATATTGTAATATCTCTTGTTTCTTATTTATTTTCCTGAGGATTGTCTTGTCTTTCTTTTTTCTTTTTTTTTCCTTTTCCTTTTTTCTTTTTCTTTTCTTTTTAACTACCTTACCTGAACTTCAAGCGTAGACTTTGTGCCCTCTTTGGTATTTCCACTGATATCCCTGCTGTATTTGTTTTATTTATATATATATATCTCTGCCTTCCTATGGGTCACTTCTGTGTCTGCATAGTCTAATTTTCAGGCCAAATATTTGTGCTCAAATATTTTGAGCTTGTAAGGCTTCCACCCTCTGCCAGTATTCTCTGTAGTGTGGGGATGTATTCAAAGGTCAGCCAGTTCTCAAGTCATTCTTGAGTTTTACTTTCTACCAGGCGCTCTCATGATTTTTCCCAAACATAGTATAGCTTCCTAGTCAGCTTTATATGTATGGAAAATATATCTAGCTTTTTTCTGTGGGTCTCACATTTCTGAGGTCTCCCTGTTAAATTTCTGGCTGGTCTGCAATTCACCCTATGTGGGACTGCAATCTTAGGTTATCAGTTTGCTGATTTCTATCCTTGTTTCCTACTGTGTTTACCTCTTCTTGCTGAAAGCCATGGGTTTTCAATGCCACCCCAAATCAAGTAGAAAAGCTGCTGATTTCCTTAGCTAGCCCTGTTCTGTTAAATTATTGATCCTTTCTGTAGACCACTTTTTTTTTTTTTTGTATGTGCTGTGCCAGAGCAGGTTATGGGAGCAACCTAGGGAAAGAAGGTAACAGACTTCTGTTGTTTTTATCCAAAGCTTTAACAGTTTTTCTCATATTTTTGTGCCTTTGTTTGATTTCCACAATTGTGAAATTGTTTTTGACAGTTTCATCCAAACTTCTTGGTTTTTGTGAAGAGAACCAGTTGATACTTCATGCTACTAAGCCAGAAGTCCCTCCCTGTATCATGATTTTGTAAATCTGGAATTCAGGCAGTGTTCACCTGGGCAGTTTTTCTTCTTCATATAGTGTTTTAGATGTTAATTGGTAGAATTTAACTGGTAAGATGGGCAGGCAGTTCTGGAGGGTTCAAGATGCCTTCCCTTGTTTATATGACCCCTTGGCAGGCTTAAAGACTGCTCAGCTGGAGTTCTGAAACAAGGCACCTACATTTAATTAGCCTCTCCAACAAAGCAGTTTCTAGTTAGTAAGACTTTTTCTATGGTTCCCTGGTTCTCACAAAGATAGAGTTTCAAAGCATCACTAACTTTGACCTAACTTTGAAGTCTTACAGCATCATTCCTGTCATCTTCTATTGGTTCCATATAAGGTAGAGGTATACAAAAGGGCATGAACACTGGGAGATGTAGTTCACTGAGAGACCATTCTTGGAGTCCAGCTACCAAAAGGACTTCAATGTGTGACACATAGATCCTTTTTCTTTCTCGTTCTCATGGGTTTATTAACAATCCTCTTCTTTAGATATCCTTTTCTACAATCTTTCAATTGTTTTTTTTTTTTCCTTCTAGGAATCTAACTAATTAGCCAAGCAATTTGCCCAAGCCTTTGTGTCTGTATAAGCACTTCTTACCCATGGAACTTTTTTTCTATACAAAGTGAATGATCAGGTTCACTATCTAAAGCCCTGTATATTGAGAGGATTTTCCTCACTGATGTCTTTCAGGACCCCTCCTGAATGGGACTGTGGTGTAATAGCAGTCTACTTTTGGCTGGTACACATATATTGAGCTGACTTACCTCTGAACCAGGAATGACTTTTGTCCTCTTTTGCCAGGTAGTCACAATGACCTGAATGTGGCCATAGATGTGAGCTGAGAGAGAGATGCTTGTGCAATAATAGTAGATGATGTATATGCCTGGGCTACCTGCATTTGCTGTCTGCTTGTATCCTCTAGCCCTGTTTATGTTTAGATATGGATGTACAACTTCTGTCTTATAGCTGATTTCAATTTGTTCAGCCTAAGAGACCCTAGCTTATGTTGGGCAATTCGGGCTGTTTAGTTACTTGATGACTCATGATCAGATCTTGGTTCTTATCAGTATTCTAGGCACATGCTAGGTGCAGTTTTTTGAATAGTAATATAATTCTCCACTGTAGATTGTATGGTCCTGATTCAGAAACCTGATTGTGCATTGTGATTCTCCCATTGAGGCTTGCCATAAATTTCACATGGCATCGTTTCCCAGCATTGGTGCTTCTAATGCCATACAGTCTGTTGCATCATATGACCAAGTGGCTAGGCAGCTTGTAGTTCAGTCTGGACTTGATTTACGTTTTCTTCTTACTCTGGGTTCTATTTCAAAGTGGTAACCTTCTGTAATTCTTGGTGAATGAGTCAGAGTAGTACTCCCTAGTATGGAACATGTCGCCTTCAGAATCAAGAGGCTGCCTACCAGGCATTTTGCTGCTTTCTCATTTGGGTAGGTGAAGATGTGATCATTTTTCTTTGCCTTGTAGGAATGATTTGCCATGCCCATGACCATAGCTCTCTAAATATTTCTCTGATGGTATGTGTCTCTGAATTTTTGTAGGATTTATCTTCTATTCTCTGGGTAAGTTGTGTCTAAACAAAGCCTCCAGTTTCATTGTCACTTCTTTCTCACTGACATGATAGACCTATGATTTTCTGTAGACTCTCCCTATGACCATGGTCTTTTGGGACTGTATTGTGATAGAGGGCAGGTGAGTTATCATAATCCAGGGGAAGACTGTCAGTATGTACTCTTGTCCATCTCCAGGTGTATGTGAAAGGTTCTAGTCCCTCGTAGGGATGGAAAAAAAATATATTTGCAGTTCAGTGGCTGTATATCATATACTTGAGTCCATATTAATTGTCTCTAGGAAGCATACCCCATTGCCATAACAACTTTAAGTAGGGCTGCTAGTCAGATGAATTTATAGTAGTCCATTGTCATTTTCTAGAATGTTTAGATGCAGCTGTCTTTTTTAGAGGCAAGACTGGTGAATTAAAATGGTGTTATAATGTGGACCATCATTTTTATATTTTTAGTTTTTATTTATTCTTTGCCTGTGGGGAGGGCATCTTCAGAGCCTTTTCTTTGACTTTTCCACATTATGATCGTTCTTAACCCCACAGGCCAAAAAATGTTAGATTTTTTTAATAAAGAATGTTCGTTTTTACAAATACCAAGTTTATTTATTTGGAGACTGCTGTAATTACCACTCAAATAACTTAATAACTTGCTAACAGCACTTCTCAAGAGTATAAGGGCAGGATGACTGGAAGAAGTTAAATTGTGAACAGGTGCATTCACGAAACCCACAGAAGTTCGAATCTAAGGTGGATTTTCAGAGATGACTTGATTGAGGCAGTGAGACAGGAGGGCTGGATATGGCTGCCCCTTGGGGAGGGAGCATAGCTTTGGTTAAGGAAATTCTTGACCTGAGTACATTTCTTGGGTGAAGAACTCAGCCATAAGCAGTGAGGATGTAACATTAGGGGCAGCTTGAGGAATGAGCACAGTTCTTAAGGGTTCATGTGGGTAGTACACAACACATCCACTAAGATTTTGTTCTTATAATTGTCCACTTTCAGGAGGGATATAACTATTCTAAGCATCCCTTACTTGATCCGATTTGAAGTTGAGGGAGAATTTTCTAGAATAGAAGAATAGAATCCTCCTTTGTAAACTTTTTTTTTTCTTTTTGCTGTAATTACTATTCATGCCAGCTCCTAACTATTCACCAGCAATGGAGTTAGAATGATCAAGATTACCTTTGAGTTCACAATTCTAAGGAGATAGGAAGGAAATGGCTGTTGGGTAGACAATCAGTTGTGCCTGCTGAAGATATTCATTGTAAAGGTTACAAAACTGAAAACAGCTGAGATGTTAAAAAATAGTGTGCCGAAACTGGATTGCATCAGCGTCTGAAAACCTCAGGTGTGCATTGCTTCCCAAGTCCGCATTCAATGGCATAGTGTTGGCAGCTCAAAATTGGCTTAAGTGGAAGGAAGTATTTATGCCATGGAAATAGACAAATGTTACAGAACAGGGCCTGTTTCACACCCCACCCCCCGAAACCTGGTTGCGAAACAATCACCACACCACAGATATTTATTTGAAGTTTTGATAATTATGGAAACTATGGTAATAAGAAAAATCGTCCAAGATATAATATAAACTTTTTAGTAACTCAATTAAATGTTAAATCTGCAATGTTTAAATGACATGTGTATATAGAACTAGAAAGAAATAAAGGTCAATTAGAAGTTTTATTTGGTAGGGCAGTAGTTTGTAGGAAAAATTTAATGTAGTATTTCATTAGTATGGCTATAATGTTTATATAATAAAAATAAAAAAGGAAACAATTAAAGTATTGTATTCTATTTGTAGTGAGCATTTTCCCTCCTGTGTACTTTCAGAGTACGTATCAAAAAAAAATTGTAAATATAATCTAATGCATCATGTATGTCATGCTTAATGCCTAAAATTGTAAAAATGCTCTATTTACTTTATAATAACATTCATTTTCCCTAACATTTTTCCACAACTTCATCATATTTCAAGGTGTTGAATTTTTTATGGTATATGCTTCATCTTCCCTTATGTTTGCATTAAAATTCAGATAAAATCAAGCTCGTCATTGATTTATTATCTTTTGATATTTGTGGCTTACTCAGATCATGTAACTTTTCAGGATCTTTTACAAGTTATCAATGAGCATTTAACATATGCCTTTTCAGGACATTCCAAGATTAGCATTGATATGGAATCTAATAGGACAGTATTTCATTCTTTTAGAACACTTTCGACAGGTGCATAAGTGACTACTATATCTAATAGGTGCAAAACATTTATTTAAAATGTTGATATCAAAGTATAACAAGCACTCACCTACTTGTTTTTTCTTTATTTTCTGTCATATGCAATGCTACTCTTTACAAAAGAGGGATTCCATTGTATCATGAAATAGACATTATCACAAAATTAAGCTTTCAAAATAAAATTTTCCATCTCCAAAAGGTAAACAACAAAAATGAATTAAGATTTTTGATTCAAATATTAGTTTGTAAATATGTAAAATAATAAATGCTTGTTTAGGTAAGTGGAATACAAAATTTCTTTTTTTGTTGTTTATTTATTAGAAATTCAAATGAATGCATTTGTAATGCTTGTGTTACCAAATTGCCATATTGGACTACATTTATTTGTGATGAAAAAGTATACCATCTTTAAATAAGATAGTCTTAATTTTAAATTACAGACCAGGCAAGTATTTTCAAACATAGATATGGTGTTTCAGCTGTTTTTTTAAAAAGTTCTTGATGAACTTTCTTTTTTTTTTATCACCCTATTTCTGAATTGGTTCAGCAATTGTAATTTCTAGATGCTCCCCACCGTTTTCTGGCTCTCTGCTTTTTTTTCCTTTGTTATTTCTGTGCCTTCCTGTCCCCCTTCTCTCTTCCTCTTTTGCTTCTCTGTTGTCTATTTCATGAACCTGGCATTTTTGTATGGTGCCCTCTATCAAGATTTATTATAGTTCAGGTATACTATTAAATTGTGGATCCTTTTATTTTAATCCAACCCTCACTTGAAATATTTTGTATAAACCACATATTGAAGAAAAGGTCCTATTAATTAAACACTTCTAATACTAGAAAATTAGAAGGGGTAATGTAGGTAATTTTTGTTTAATACTACGCTATTTGAGAACGATAGCCAAAAGGGATAATAGCTATACTCATTCCCCTCCACCCACACCCTATGCAAATTTCTTTTTGGTAGGCTTTATATGAAATTAAGATTATATTTAAATTTTAAATTTAAATGTGAATTTCCTCATGAGGGAAGACATTTAACATCAGCTTGATTACTTCACGTCATTTTAATTATATTAACTCATTGAAAGTATGTAATGTCACCTATTTATGTTGAATTCACATGTTACTTTTTAGTAACAGCCTTGACTGCATCAGTTGTTGAAAATTTTTAAATTTGTTCAGGAAAAAAATTATGTAACTGTTTAATTCTATGAATTATAGATATTAGAGTCCACTAAAATTCAACATTCATATTTTCATAAGACAATGTTGATTTAGGAAACCATACTTAACAATTTATTAGTATTTTTTATATTAGGTTAAAATTAAAAAAATTTTAATGACATAAATATTGATATTGAATATTATATGTTGTGTATATATGTACACATATATATAATTTCAAGTGTACAAAACAGTGATTAGACATTTATATAACTTATAAAATGATAACCCCATAAGTTAGTGTCCTTCTGATATCATATGTACTTATTACGCTATTATTGACTATATTTCCTATGCTGCACTTTATATTCCCATGACTTTTTATAACTGGCAATTTGTAGTTTTTAATCCCTGTAGCTTTTCCACCCATCTTAAGGTTTTTTTGGACTTTTATTCTATTTTGTAATGGTTTCTAGTAGTTAAAAATTATACGAATATGATTTTGAAAATATTTGTAAGAATGAAGACCCAAATTAAATGATTAATATTTAAATTGTAAATGCCAAGTAAAGATGAGCAGAAGAGAAAGGAAAATTAGAATTAATCAATAATGCAGGAAGCCATAAAGAGAAATAATAGTTTTTAAATATGAGTTTGATAAGAATCTAGTTTATAACTGATAGAATATAAAGTGGTGTTAAAAGAAAAAATTTGTATTTAACCCTCAGTGAAGCAGAGCATTATAAAACCAACATTTTTTCAACTTCTATTTTTAAATTCTGTTTAGTACAATTTAAGTAAATTCAAGATAGAAAAAAAATATTATATACCTGTTGTGCACCTGATGTGTGCTAAGTGTATTGTGTAAAATGAGTTCATCAAGGCCCTGCTTGGGAGATAAGCATATAAATAAGCAAACAAGAGCAATACAATGGGGGGTGGATATGAAAAAGTTAAATACAAGGCAGGTATGGGATGGGTATAGGTGGTCATTCTACACAGTGGGATATAAGCATTATGTCAGTAGGAACAGTTTTTATGGAATACTTACTATTCACCACACACTCCTTGGCACTGAGAGTTGGGGTGCATATACAAAGAGGAAAAGGACACATTCCCTTTTCTGAAGAAATTTTTAAGCCATTAAAGAACCAGTGCGGTTGACAGGTTTATTAATTAACCTATTTTAAATAGAGAGGCAATGTGGTATCTTAGAAAGTGGGATGGATTGAAGATACATACACAAGGTTCTTTTCTAGGCTCTGCCAATGACCCTCATTGTAATCTTAGGAGGGTTATTTAATTTCTGGGGCTTCAATTTTCCTCTAAAAATGAGAAAAATAGATTAATTCAGTATTTTAAAAAGTGTACTAAATAGAGCACCAGATTTTTTGTGGTAATGTTTCAGGAACTGCTGAAGAGGATATGAAGGCATATTCAAATGGGTGAGCATCTGGATCTTCCACTTTTTTTCAATCAATGTTTGTTCTTAACCAGTTTTATATTTGTGGATTCTCTTAGGAAAAAGGCTCTATTGCATAAAGAAGTATGAAAATGACTAAATGATATTTTAATTAATCTATTAATCAGTTAATATTTATGTTCTAAGTACTACTTTGTATTTCGGAGGCTATAACAGTTAACAAAAAACAAAAGCAGACAAATTTGCTAGGGTCAAACGATAGCAAGAAGCCAGATCATGTAGGACTTTGTAAGTCACTGCAAGAACTTTGGCTTTCATTCCGAGTGAGATGAGTCATTAGAAGGTTTTGAATAACACATAACTTCATTTGATTTACCTTTTGAGAATCTCTCTTAATTTATGTTAACATACTCTTAAGAGGGGCAAAGATGGATGCAGAACAGTTAGGAGGCCTGTGTGCTAGGAGAGTTATTTAGATTAGAATACTGTAGGGAATGAGCTTCTTAATCGTCTTTCTTTCCTCTCAGACTATATGAAGGTAAGGATCTAATCCGTGTCCCTCATTCTTGTAGCCCAGAAGTTAGGCTGAGACCCAGCACGTGGTAGGCTCTCAACAAACATTTTTTGAATGACCGATGTATGAAACACTGTTTTAAGATTTCTTTTTTGCTCCAATATTGTATGACTTATGGCAGTTATGTATTAGCACAAGAAATTTTTTTTGCTTCAGTTGTAAAACTCAAAGTGCACTAAATAATACTGTATAAAACAAATGAAGAGTTATTGAGTAAAAAATAGAACTATTATAAAAAACAAAACAACCTGAAAACAATTAGTAGCTTTCAGATATACTTATGAAAGCACATTCTCATGGACCTATTTTCCTTATTCTAAAAGGTTCAGGTTACCTCAGCTCAGATTAAATTGATATGTTCTAATTGATAAGAGGGATATTTAGTAAAATACAAATAATAGACTTGCTAATAGTTTTTATTCCTGCTTACTGGCATTAGATTAATTTTATTTATAGCCATTTTTAGGTGCCTCTTAAAATTGTTTTAAGAATCATTTTTAATATTACAAATAATTAAAGGCTGAATAGGATCAATTCTGTAGAATAGTAATCCCACAGAATTTATTTTTAGCATAGGATTTGAGAATTTGGATTTTGGAGACAAGACTACATGGATTTTAAATCCTGGCTCTATTATATCATAATGATGTGACCGTGGGCAAGTTATTTTAACTTCAATTTTACTTTCTTCACCTGCAAAATGAATAACATTATCTAGCTCAAATAGATATTGTGAGGGTTGAAAAAGATAATCATGTAGAGAGCATATTTCAGTTACTATGAATCACTCCAAAATGGAAAAGCAAAAAACAACCATTTAATACTGTTTATAGTATCTCTGGGTCCTATTTGAACAGGTAACAGCAGGGACTGCTCATATCTCTGCTCCTCTAAATCTGGGGCCTCAGCTGGGGTCTGAAACAGCAGAACCTCCTCAGATCTGCCTTATCTCTCTCCCTCTCCTCTCCCCTCCTTCCTTACCCCCCACCCCCCCGCCGTCTCTCTTTTATGTAAATTTTATAAAGAAGCATATTGTCATTACTATATATGAAAAATCCTGTACTTATGAAATCTACTTAATAATATTTAATACACAGTTTTCCAAAGTCATTTGACTAGAGAATATTTATATCATTCAAGCCTATTAACATTTTGCAGAACCAGTATTTCTTGTTGGAAAATGCCAACATATGTAGCTGACAAGTTAAAAGGAGGGTAAAATAACAGGAAGATAAATGAGAGGAAAAATAGGAGCATAGATGAATTTTTTCATTTAGAATGAAAATTAAGATTATTTTAATAATGATGATTATGATATCATCAACATTGAGATGACTCTTCAGTTTACAAGGCACTTTCATGTCCATTGACTTTTTTTTATTGTCTTAAAAATTTCTTTAAATTTATTTTTGAACTACAGTTCACATATAATATTATAGTAGCTTCAGAAGTACGGCAGTGATTAGACATTTATATACCTTATGAAGTGATTGCCCTGGTAAGTCTGATATCCATCTGATGCCACACATAGTTATTATAATATTATTGGCTATATTCCCTATGCTGTACTTTATATCCTCATGACTATTTTTATAACTGGCAGTTTCTGCTTTTTAATACTTTTCACCTTTTTTACCTATCCACACAAGCCCTCTCTCATCTGGTGATCATAAATTTGTTCTCTATGAGTTTGTTTCCATTTTGGTTGTTTATTTGTTTTATTTTCGAGTCCACATATACGTGGAATCATATGACATTTGTTATGACCATTATCTTATTTAAGCCTCTCAACAATGTGAGAATCACAATTAATCTTTTTATATAGATGAGTAAATGAGTACAATTAAGATGTGGAGCCAATATTTTAACATGGGCGTTGTGGCTCTGGGTTATAAAACTTTCTGCTGAAGAGTGGTACTCCAGGCTCTTCTTTGAACACTTCCAGTGATAGGATGAGCAACACTTATGAAAGCAGCAACACCTTATGTTTAATTTCGAAATAATTATAGATTTGCAGCAAGTTACAAAGATAGTACAGAGAGATCTTGTTTAACTATAGGATAATATCAAAACCTGGAAATTGACACAGGAAAATAGGTTCATATAGTTCTGTGACATCTCATCGCATGTATGGATTCATGTACCCACTGCTATTAGATTCAGAACCGCTGTACCACCACAAAGATGTTTCTTATGCTTCCTCTTTATTGTAACCTGCTCCCCCAGCCCTAACCTCTGTTAACCATTACTTTATTTTCCACCTCTATAATTTTATCTTTTAGACAGTGTTGTTTGAATAAAATCATATGGTATGCAACATTTTGTGATATTTTTCCATTCAGCATTTTGTCTTCGAGGTCCATCTATTTTATGTATCAATAGGTTTTCCTTTTTATTACTAATATTCGATGGTATGGTTATACCAGTTTGATTAGTTATTCGCCTCTTGGAGAACATTTTGGTTGTTTCTACTTTTGAACTATTACAACTAAAGGTAACTTTTTGGTGAAATTTCTCTTTATATAAAGCATTCGACCTTTTACCATTAAGTATGTTTTACCTGTAGTTGATGTCCTTCATTTATTTGAGCAAGTTCTCTTATATTTCTTATTTTCTTTTTTTAATTCATGAATATTTTTTCTGCATCAGTGAATAGATCATGAGTTTTCTTCTTTAACTTGTGAATATGATAAGTTACATTGATTTTCAATATTCACTTAGTCTTGCATCAATAAACCCCACTTGGTCAGAGTGTATTATTTTTATATACTATTGGTGAATATTTTGTTAATGATTTATGTGTATATATTCATGAGGGATATTGGTCTTCATTTTCTGTTATTATATACGCACAGCTTACCACATTCTATGAGCATTGACATCTTACTACAAGAGTGTAATGTAGAAACTTTACATAATTTAACTTTTTTTTACCTTTCCTTGTTTATAATGTAATGGTCTTAAATATTTCCTCTATAAATGTTGAAAAGCACATCAAACAATATATACTTTTGGCTTCAAACATCAGATATCATTTAAAAAATTCCATAAGATAAGGAAAGTCAATTTTATTTATCCATATTTTTTGCTCACCATATTTTTTATTCTTTCTCCAAATTTCCAGGTTTCTTATTTTTTGTCTTCTAGAACATTCCCTAGCCATTCTTTTAGGGTAGATCTGCTGATGACAAATTCTCTTAGTTTTTTTGTGTGTGAGAATATCTGTTTCTTATTCATTCTTGAAAGATAATTTCACCATATTTAGAATTCAGGGTTGACATTTCTTTTATTTCAGTAATTGAAAATATTATGTCACTTCTTTCTGGCTTCAAGATTTCTGAGGAGAAATCCACTGTCAAATTGTTTTTCCCCTTTAGGTAAGGTGTTGTTTGTTTCTTGCTTTCAACACAGTTTGTCTTTAGTTTTTAGTTTGATTATGATGTTTCTTGGCACAGATTTCTTTGTATATTTCTTGTTTGGGAGTTTATGAAGCGTCTTGGATTAGCAGACTTGCATGTTTTGCAAATTTGGGAAATCTTCAGTCATTATATCTTTAAATACTTTTTTAGCCCCATGTTCTTTCTCTTCTTTTAGGACTATAATGAAATGAATCTTCTGCTATAACCATCAAGCCCCTGAGACTCTCTTCATTTTATTTTATTTTATTTTTAGTAAATTTTCCCTCCTCTTTTTGGGATTGAGTAATTTATGTTGTTTTGTTTTCAAGTTTATTGTCATTCCTCTGCCTCTCTCCTCTGCAGTTGAGCCCATCATTAGCATTTTTATTTTCAGTTATTTTTCAAAAAGTTCTAGAATTTCCATTTGGCTCTTTTTGTGTCTTCTATTTCTTGTTCTAGAACTGGAAAGCCCAGCAATATGTTTTTGTACTGCTATGAAAAGAAGGATATCTTATTATCTTAGTTCTGCCCTTCGAAACTACATAAAAGAATATTAAGTGTTAAGTATTATCTAAATACTAATAGTCCTAGTATTTTTGGCCTATTTTTCTATGTTTTACATTGATTACCTTATTGAATTATAGTAACACTAATTTTTACTCATTCAACAGATGTTTACTGAATGCCTACCATATGTGACACTTTTTTTTGTCAAATATTTTCACTTTAGCTTCAAGTGGTTAAAATGTTTGATTTCCATTATTTAGGAAAGAGCTACATTTCTGCTTTTTTGGTAGGTTGCAGATAAAAGGGCGAGGAGAGAGATTTTGAGCTGGTCTCACACCTTCATATAAACTAGCCAAGAATTTTAATTTTCAGTCTCTATTCTATATTTAATCCAACTCAGAGATTTGTCAGCGCTTTGTTGTAGAACCAATAGATTATTTTCAAAGCTACAAATACTCTCAGCTTTTTGAATAGCCATAAAATTCTAATTGTTCATTTCTGCCATGAAAAAGACTGGGAAGCACTTCTGTAGTTCACAGGTTAAAGAATTTTTTTCTACAACTTTAATTTTGTGTATTTTAGCACAATTTCATCATCCTTTATAAATAAATTTCTTGAACTGTCTCCAGTGGTTCTCAAACATCAGTGAGAGCATAATCACCTGGTGGGCTTGTTAAATCACAGATGGTAGGCCCCATCTACAGAATTTCTGATTAAGTGTAGAGTGGTGCCCAAGAATTTGCATTTCTAACAAGTTCCCAGGTGATGTTGATTATGCTATTTTGGAGATTTCACTTTGTGAACCATTCAACTACAAACGATTTCCTACTTTCTTGTCTCTCTTTGACTCTTTAATTATTTCAGTTTGATTTTAAATTTCGTCATTTTATCCAGAGTGCTTTTTCTAAGATCTTTCTTGATTCTCTTGTTGCCAAATCAAATGGACACTTTTCAGTTCCTTATTGTATATGATGTGTAGAAATCATTCAGTATAGTGGATTTCTCCTGTTCAGGAAACTCTTTTCTATTTATTTTAGATTACCATCTTCCTCCCTTCTTTTTCTTTCTCTTAATGTGTTTTTCTTTCTCTGAATGTCTTTTTCTGTTGCTCTCGCTCTTGCTCAAATCAAACTCTAAGTGTTAGAGTTCATTCTGGGTCCTCTTCATACCGTTCCTAAATGATCTACTTACTCCTGTCTGTATGCTAATAATTCTCAATTTATGTCTCTAGGTCGAATATTCCAATTGATTTCTTATATGCCAACTTGAATAACTCATAGGTATTTCAAACAATAATCTAAAATTTACCACCATGTTTAATAAATTCTTAGATGCATGTTTTTATTTTAATATCTGTGACTCTTATAGTCAGTGACATCTTAGAGTCTCTGAAATAGAGTAATTCCTTCCATTCCTTCCCTAATAAAAAGTGTTCTTCCAGTCTTCTCTCTTATAAGTGGTCTTTCCTTCCATGCTGTCTTTAATGCCAGAAACCTGGGAGTTATCCTTGACTCTTCAGTCATTCTTAATGCGCTTATCCCTACATTCAGAACACGTTTCAGTTCCCTCTTTTCTTACAATGTCTAGTGCCATCACTTTTGTTAAAGCCCTAAACACCTGTCACATGGAATATTGCAAATGCCTTTTAGCTCTTGGTGTCTGACTTCCAACACAATCCCTATTAGTGCTTAGGTTCATCTTTTAGAAATGTAGATCACTTTATGTCACCAAAAGCCCTCACTTAGCTGGTTTGTGCTGCCTCACCAATCTCATTTAGCTTTAGATTCACCCTCATTCTTTTTGGTGCAGATACGCTGTTTTTTTTTTTTGTTTTTTTGTTTTTGTTTTTTTTTTTTTTTAGCCGTTCTTTAGTAAGCATCATGTTGTTACTTCTTCCTGAAATTCTCTTTTCTTTGCTTGCCTTCTGGCTATCTCCTTACTTTTCCTTCAGGTCACGTATTCCAGTTCTCATCTTAAACATTACTTCCTTGGTGTTTGCTGGCCCCTAAATTTAAATTAGATCTTATTATACTCTATCAGTGTTTTATACTTCCCTAATGACACTGATTATTTATTGTGTTTATCTCTACTCTGTTGTATATCTCATTGTTTTACCCTTACACTAGAGTTTAGCATGATGCATAGCCAAAGGAAGGTGTTTAGTAAATATTTTTAAATAAATGATGGACAAATGGAATTTTAAAAGATATATGTGCACATATAGACTAAAAAAATTCTTTTTCAGATGTAAGGCAAATAAAAAGCACAAAAGTTTTGAAATGGATATTTATTCTTAGTTGCCAACTACACAAATTATCTGACAAAATTATATTAAAAGAATTTTTTATGAGTTCAGTTTCTGAAAAAAGCTAAATTGTTTCAAAGTAATAAGTAATTTATGATATTTAAATAAAGTTTATTTTTTTGTTAATAGAAAGTGAGCGCATCTGTTTTGTTATTTTCATACAAAATTATTTTTTTGTGTGTAACCAATTCTTTTCTTTTAACCACCCAAATTTTTTTAAGGAGGTTTCAGCATTATAAAGAATATGATACTACGTTCCGGAAACAACGTTGAATTACTTGACTTTTTGTTATAGTGGTTATTGGCGAACCACTGTTTAATTTTTAAAATGTTCCTTAATCTTTGGAGAATGAATTTCATGTCTGTAGGCCAGCATGAAAAAAATAGCATGAGTAACAGACATAGCTGATAGTCTTTTTCTTTTTCCGGATATATAATTTTTTCATTTATTTGTTTATTAGCTTTTTCTGTTCTTTCAGGACTTTTATTCTATAGGGTCTGTCTAGTAAAATTGGTATTCTATGAATCTTACTCATTTGGAATCTTAGTTTTCTCTTGGTATATATAGTGAGTGATACAGACAAAGTTCTGGAAACTAGACAGTGTCACACAGTTTAAAACGTTTATAATGTCTTCGTCTGTCCTTTATTTCGCCGTCTCCTTTACTGCACTCTTGTCTGTCTGACTCTCACAGGAGACATGGATTACAACTGGTTGGACCATACGTCTTGGCATAGCAGTGAGGCATCCCCAATGTCTTTGGTGAGACATGTGGAGCCTTACTATTTAATTTCTGTTATCATTTCACTTTTCCTTTTTTTATTTATGCCTTTGCATGTTTTCTTTTTTGTATCTTTTTTTTTTTTTTTTTTATCCCACACCTATAGGGGACAGTCAAAAGGGAAAAAGAAAAACTAGTGAGCAGGCAGTTTTGTCGGATTCTAACACCAGGTCTGAGAGACAAAAGAAAATGATGTACATTGGTGGCCACTCTTTGGAAGAGGATTTGGAATGGTCTGAACCTCAGATTAAGGACTCTGGGGTAGATACGTGTAGTAGCACAACCCTTAACGAGGAGCATAGCCATAGCGATAAGGTACTGAGATTGTGGAGCCTGCCTTTTAACCCTGCTCATTTGGTCTTCGTTTGCTCTCTGTCACTCATTCAAACAGAACATAATAAAAGGACAGGGCATTGCAAGGGTCAATGTAGCATTTCTTAAGGTGCAGAAAAGAAAAACAAAACCAAAACAAACAAATCAAAATACTTCTTGTTTGCTTTGCTGTTTTTTGTTGTTTGACGGCATACCAAAAAATAAGTAAATCAAATAAAATATTAGGAACAAAGGAATGTTTTGTCTATGGTCGCATGAGAGAACTTTTAATGTCATTATAAACCACAAATATAAAGAATTTTTTTGATTGGCTTATTTGATGTGCTTGCATATATTTTCCTTGGGATGAAAATTAAATTATTAATAGTTTGAATCCCAGGCAAAAGGGAGATAATTGGGTCTCTTTGCACAGAAAAAGTTGTTTTTCTTTTTTCCCTTTCACTGTCATTTTGCTCTTTTGTTTTATTGTCATAGCATTTTAATGTAGTATTAATTAGCATTAGAACCATTGCCATCTGCTTTGGTATTTATTATTTTTGCTTTTAGTGTAGTGAGACTTTTGAAATCTTATTACTGTATAGATGTCAATGACTGGAACTTGTCTTTTGCCTGCTAAATTTTGCATGAAGATGTGCATGTAACTTTAAGATAACTGTGAAACTGTGATTATACAAATCATTTACTTGTTATTTGAAGTATAATTCATAATGGAATGGTGTTTATACAGGGCTTGGTTTTGCCCTGAGAAAGAGATAAACTCCCTGTATTTTGAATGTTATTTCACAATGGATACCATTAAATTATCCAATAAAATTAATTTACTAACTAGATCAAAAAACTGAAAAAAACCAGTGAACCTCCAGAAAGTGACAAATGTAATCATTTTTGAATCAGGCCTATTTCTGGCTTGCAGATTCAATTGGAAAGTTGAGGGTTGCGTATTTTTTTGTAATTTTAATCTAGAAACCTTTTTCAAGAAAGCCCTCATTGCTGGTTTGAATTTTGTATTTTAACATATTTTGGCCTTTTGACTTTTACTGTAATAAGTTCTCTGAAAATCTTCCAAAAGTATTTGAAAATTGAATTCTCATTTTTAAATGAGTTTAATTACATATAATTTCAACCTATTTTTTCTGCCTGGGAGCTTATTAATCTTCTGTATGTATATAATTAAATTAGAGTTTGAATATATTTTCAAGATTTCTCTGATTTTTGTAAAATTCTATAACTTCAGCATTGTATCAGAGCACTTCACGAATTTGAAATAATTGGATTTTGAAAAACGAGATTATAAAATTGAGGTTTTAATCATAATGTGGTAAGGCCTTTTGCTTAAAATTTTGAATGTAAACTGGTTTGTGTAATCACAACACTTTGGAAATCAGAAATTTAGAGAGATTGTACAATAATAAGGGGTCATTCCTCATAAAAGAACATTAACTTTTTTTTTGTTTGTTGATATAATGTGTTAGCACCCTGTGACATGGCAACCATCTAAAGATGGAGATCGTTTAATTGGTCGCATTTTATTAAATAAGCGTCTAAAAGATGGAAGTGTACCTCGAGATTCAGGAGCAATGCTTGGCTTGAAGGTATGTGATGGAATATATGAGATTCTGGCTCTATACTCCTTTACAGATTTATCAGAAAAACAAAAGATATAATAACTTTCTACCTATACCAATTTAGTGCATTTTTTTTTATTTTTAAGAAAAGGGAATATTCACAAATATTTGCTTTCATTATTAATTTTTCATTTTCCAAGTTTTATTTAAGAAATAGGCATTATTCTACAACAATACTTGTATATGTAATTTTGGAAAATATTAATTGAGGTAATATTTGAATCATAAATATAGTGCTCAAACTTATTTTATCTATGCAGTTTGTCCTTTAAGTCTGTATCTTTGTTTATATTCTATTAAAGTGATAGTTTTATTCAATTACTAAATATAAAGACTTGGGAAATATATGCATTTTATAGGAATATAATTTTTGTATTAATGTAGCAAAATATGTGTAAGTGTATTTATGTGTATGTGTGTGTATGTGAGGAAGAGAGAATATTGTTTGAAATCTGGAAACTCAAAAATAGGAGATTTAATATAAATAATTGATTTATATTTTACTGTAAATTAACAGTTTAGTAATTATACCAAATATAGCTCTGTTTATTTTTTGTACATTTGTATTTAGTGAATTAAAAACTGAAATGATAAAAGAGAAAATGTTTTAGAATTAAGCCATTGCTACAGAAATTGTTGTGAAAAATGTGGTAAATGAGAAATATTAGAAAATTTGGAGTATACGTGGAATCAGGCAGCTAACATTTACTGAGTGGCTGTCATGTGTCTGACACTCGTCTGAGCATTTTACATTCATAACAGATAAGAAATTAGCTTAGAGAGAGCTGTTGAAACTTGCCCATGGTCACAAAGTGGTAATGAAGGTGGGATTTAAATCCAGATTTGTGCAGTATATTGTTAGAGCAGTGTCGTACAAAAGGTTAGAAATCTTGGCTTACTTTCTAGATAAAGCAGTTACTAAGTACATGACTTTGGTCACTAAACTTCTCTTAGTCTCAGACTCCTCATCTGTAGAATAGAGATAATAATACTTACTGAAATTTATAATAAGATTTAATAAATCAGTATATAAACATTTAGTATACTGCCTAACACTTTATAAGAGTTCAATAAAAATAATTATAGTAATATTAATTATGACTGTTAATATTTATCAAGCCAAGATTAAAAATAAATATAGGGTTATAAGTCCAAAATATCTATACCTTTAATTTTCAGAATTAAACATAAGAATAATTAGTATTAACTGAACTGTGACTGAGTGTAATTCACTGCAATTTGAGAATAAATACATAGTGTAAGGTAAATCAGTGGTTTGTTTAATTCAGGTGTCTTTTGCTCAATGTAGAAGAGAAAAAACTATGTTTAGTCAATGAAGTTAGTTACTACTGTTTGCTTAACTTGCTATATATAAAGTTGATGACTGAGTGAGTGGCAGTGGATGAAAAAACATTAATTTTGTAAGAGGTACATGTGTGACTGTAGCATTATGGCTAACATTTATTTTTTTCTTTTTATTAAAGATATATATTAATAGAAACATAAAAATAGAAAAACTGGGATACAAATGGTCTTAATTTTACATTAATTCTGATGAAATTAAGTAAGTTTTGTAATTTTATCAGGAAAAATAAAATGTCGTCATGTATTAGGCAACAATGTGCCTAAAAGATTGCTAATGAAATTTTGGTAGGATATCATAATTATAGTAAAAGTAACAAGTATTTATATTATTATAATATTTGAAATCTGTGACTAGATATGTTACTATAATTACATAGTATTGATATAACATGTTTTTAGAAATGATAAAAGTAAGAATTCTGTAATAAAGACAAAAATTATATATTGTTTCTAAGTTTTCCACAAATAATGGATTCAATTGTAAAACATTTAGAATATAAAAAGAGCTTACTCTTGGGACATGTCTCAGTTTCTAATATAAATTATTTTTAATATATTAAAGTATAGATTTAAAAGCTGAAAATTATCTAGTTATTTTTTTTACTTGAATCTTCAACCATGTTCATTAGAATAATATGCCTCTGAACACTTTCCTCTTTTAAACAGGTTGTAGGAGGAAAGATGACTGAATCAGGTCGGCTTTGTGCATTTATTACCAAAGTAAAAAAAGGAAGTTTAGCAGATACTGTAGGGCATCTTAGACCAGGTAGGTTTCTATCTTTGGTTATTTACATTTAAAATGTTAAACTTAAGTAGTTATGAAAAAGTTATCCTCACTTAGCATTGATATGACCAGTAACAAAGAGTTTATTTAACTTAAATATAAATTTATTTGTTAATGGAAAGTTGTACTATTATTTCTTGAGTCATATTAGATAAAAAAATTTTTGTTTTTACTGCTTTTTTTTTTGTTGATAGATATTCCTAGTCTGTATGTAGTATTAACCAATTTTATTTCCCATAAATCTTTGTTTTTCTTTTGAAAAAAAAATTTAACAGAGATTAGGAAACAAGCTACATGGATAAATACATATTTCCTAAAATGTATTACTCTTCATCTCTTTGGTAATTGGACTGATCCTTGAGTACCTTGGATAAGATTAGATAAGATGTTAAATAATAAGCTTTTTCAAAAAATTTGTACCAGGTACACAGTATTTTGAAAAACCTAGAATGCAGTCATGAAATCTACAAAGAGGCCTTATAGTTTCTAAAATTAGAATTTCTATTAAGAAATCACAGAAAGAGAAGCTACTTCACCAAGATGGTGACATAGTTTGCTCCTGACTTTGCTCCCCTCACAAGAAGAACTAACAACTAACTATTCATGGATAAGACCCCACTGAGAAAATCCTGGAAATCACAGAAATAACTGTTAATGTAATTTTTTTTCTGACTCTTGTCCTTTTGAGTGAAATATACTAATCATCCTGATCATCAAATTTTATGCCACTGGAGCTATTCTCAGTATGTTTCTTCTTCCATAATGGTGCTTTTATTCTATGGAGTTCATTGCACCTTAACATTGCTTTGTTTTGAGTGCATTTTATTAGATTAGATTTTCTTTCTAAGATTATTATTACTAACACACACAATAGGCGATGAAGTGTTAGAATGGAATGGAAGGCTATTGCAAGGAGCCACATTTGAAGAAGTATATAATATCATTCTGGAATCCAAACCTGAACCACAAGTGGAGCTTGTTGTTTCAAGGCCTATTGGGTAAGTTGGTTTGAGTACTTTTCATGCATAGATAGCTGCTATTAAACAGTTTGTAATGTGCAATCCAAAAATGTCTGATTGCTTTATAAAAATAAATAATTTTGAGGACAATTTTTTTCTTTAGTAAAAACATCTCACAAAAAAATTATGACCTTTATCTGATCATGCTAGATTATACAGTTAATTATAAAAGAAGAAATATTTAGGTATTTATTATTTTTATTATCTTAATAACTTAACAGATGGCTAATGGCATTAGTAGGAGACTATAGTAACCATTACTTTTAAAGTTTTGTGAACTATAATCCTCTATATTGTAAAAATGAGGAACAGCTATATTCTATGAATTTTATGTATTTTCTTTCAAAATGGAGGTTTCAATCAAGTAAGGGGAGGGCCTAAAGAGCATGCTATTTCCAGATAAAGAGAACAATTTAAGGAAAAACAAGCAAATGCCAAATGCACTGGCTTTTATATTTTGTTACCTACTTATAGATTAAATAGACAGTTTCCAAAAGTTAGCAGGAAACATAGTCTTTTGTGCCTACAGAAGAATTACTCATTAGTTATTGCCGCAGTATTTCCTTTATAGGAGTTTATATTCAGAGCCAATGACAAAGATATATCTATAACTAAAAAGCAATTAAAATTTTAAACTGACAGTGAATTATTAAATGTATGTTCAGAGTAAGAGCATTCTAGGGTGGCAGCTATAGAAATTATTCCTTGTGTAAAATACTAATGCCCAGTTTTAACTCATTTAGGAAGTAATCAGATGATATTATTATGATCTCTTTTCATGCTGTAGAAAATGACTTATGTGGGTAATTTAGTTTTTGAAATGTCCCTTTCAAAAGTAATGAATCTGGCACATGAAATTATATCTGTTTTTTATTTTGTCTTTTTTAAGTTTTGTATTATGGTAAAACTACACTGTATCGACTTAGCGTTAATTACCAAACACTAATACCAAACATTAATACCAAATATATTCTTGGGATTAAAAAATACTTTAGACATTTGCTATCTTAAGTATTATTTTCTGTAATTTTCTTTCTTAATCATTAATATCTACTCTTTTTGGCAAATCTCAAACAAAAATATACATACTTTTGGTGTAAATGAAGTTACAAGTAATTTTGTGAGTCCCAGTAAGAAATATAGTCACGTTTTTTCAGTGGAGTTATTACATTAAAAAAAATTTCAATCATGATCTGAATATTTTAATTTTATTTTGGTGATATTTTATTTGTATTTTAATGTTATTGCTTTAGAGCAATAGCAAGTAAAAAGAAAGAATATAATAGAATTAAAAAATCTATAAAATGTGTTTCATACATAAAATTTTTAGAATGAACAATTATGTAGTGAGGCATATAGAAAATAAAGTATATGTTTTTATAAATCTGCTATAAACGTGTATGAATTTTAATATTTTTTAAGTAGTTGGGCTTATCCTAAAATACTTTTATTAGCAATAGAGAATGATGGATTGTTTTTTCTCATATATATAATGCTACTATTATACTCAATTTTGTTAATTTTACACTATCCTGTTGTAATATGGGTTAATAATGTTCAAAATGGGAGTAGCATTAATTGTTGAAACAATTTTTTGTTTTCTTTTTTTATCATTTTAGAGATATACCTAGAATACCTGATAGCACACATCCACAACTGGAGTCCAGTAAGTTTCATTTATTCTAGAAGAAAATATTATTAGTAATGTCATTCATCAGTGGTCAAATGTAGTATTTCATCTGTTGATACAGAGAAATATAATAATCCTGTTATTAATTATATAATCATGTAAAATTTAGTATGATTTCATGTTATTGTAGGGAAAAGTACAAAAGTCTATAGTACTTTAACATAGTTATTTTTAACCACACTGTCTTAACTACCAGGTATTGTTAGATAGCTTTATTAAGGTATATTACAATAAGCTACATATTGAAGATGTACTGTTAGGTAAGTTTTGACACACAGGTGAAATCATCATTGTGATAAAAAGTAATGAGCATGCCATCACTCCCAAAATCTCACCATCCTATACACAATCTAGTGAATAATTATAGATAGTCTTATTTATATTTTTAGAAAGTGGGATAATCTGATTTAACATCAGAGTAGTAATGGAACAATAGACATATTACATGTCTATTTTAAGTAATGTTAGACACATAAATACTTTTTATTACTTGTGTTTGAGTGCTATTTCAGATGTTAAATTAATGAAGTGTTTTCAATGAACTAAAAGTTTCTTGATTGATGAGAGTAAGGGATATTGTGAATGAAGAGAGGAGGGTTGCAATTTGAAATATGTTGATCAGGATAGATCCCATTGAGAAGGAAGAATTTGAGCAAAGATTTGAAAGATTGGCTATCTGGGAAAAAGCCTTCTAGGTACTGGAACCAGAATGCAGTATCTCTGAGGTAGAAAAGCCTAAGATGCTTTTAAGCAAAAGCAAGGAGGCTAGTTTGGCTACAACAGAGTAAGCAAGATTGAGAATGATGGTAAAGAGGATAGAAGAATAGTGGGCAGTCAAATTGCAGACTTTATTAGACACTGGCTTATACTCTGAGGGAAATCAAGAACTACATATGATGGTTTTAAAGAAAGACGTTTTAAAACCTGACAACTATGTTGAAAATAGATAAAGTGGAGTTAAGGATGAAAGAAGAGACCAGTGAGAGGAATATTTTAATATTTTAGAGGCAAGATCATGGCGACTTAGATCATGGTGGTAGCAGTGAAGGTAGTGAGAAGTGGTCGGATTCTGTATACACACAATAATTGAGAATATCCTATGAAAATAAATATTTTTAAAAAAGAAAATAAATGTTTTTAATTTTGTATTACAATTGTGAGTATAAATTTCTTTAAAATCTTTATCGGATAGGTAAAATCTCTTTGGAATGGTATAGTTCTATACTTTAAAATGTGATTATATAACCTGTTTGATTTAGTATCTTTGGCTAGGTGCTAAGTAATTTTATCCAAAATAATATCATGATGACATGAAACTATAACATAAATAAATACTAACATAATGATAATTATTATGTTTGATATTATCATTATAATTCTTATTTTATTGAGTTCCTGGAACTATGCATGATGTTATACCTACATTATCACACTTAATTTTTTACAACAATCCTAAGAAGTAGATAAAATTTTATATACTTATATTACATCATTCAGATACTGTATAAGCAGTGTAGAAAAATTCCAGAATTGTTCCTGAGGAGACAAGGGTCCTTCCTCATATAGATTTAATCTTTTATTCTTTAAATGCTGAAGAATAAGTTTCCCCAAAGCCTAATTATAACCTGCTGTCTTTAGTTCCTCAATAACTTCTGTTCTGATAGTTTTATTGCCATATGACTCCTAAGTTTACATTATCAAAAGGATCTATCATTGCCTTTTCATCCTTTGGTTGTTTAAAGGTTACGTTCTGTTAAGTGTCTTCCTGTTCTTTGAAGCTTACCATTTGGAAAACTGAGCTTCTTTCTTACTATAAAGTCAGCATTCTTTCCACTTCTAAATGTTATAAAAGATATCACCCTTACTTCTGATCCCAAGGTTTATACTTTTACACTATTCTCTCTAGAGGTCAATTTTATCTACTTGTATTTCCAATTAGGGAGACACTTTACAGTTTAATTTCCAACACTGATGTCTCCGCCACATTGGGTTCCATCCATGTATTCAATTACCTGCTTTATATCTCCCGTGGATGTCTCAAAGGTATCCCAGGGTCAGTCTTTCAAATTAACTTTTTCGCCCATTCCCTTATACACAGACTTCCCCAGAGTTCCACATCCCAGGCACTATCAGCATGCTCCTGTACAGAGAACAACACAGACACATAGGGAATTTCTTGACCCCATATCAGGTTATAGGACTTGAAATCTTATGTTTTCCCCTCTTTTTCCTTTTTATCTCATATCTAATTAGTTTCTGAGTCCTCATTTTCTCATTTTATACCTCCTGAATTCTTTATATTCCAATTTTTGCAAACTTTCTGGTTATTATCTTACTGAATCCCACTTATTACTATTTTTTGTCTTGCTGAATTCAATACACACTTTAAATAAGTGATAAAGTCACCTTCCACAAATGCAGCTTTTATTACCCCACGCATAAGAACTTAGCACGGATATTTCATTAGCACCAGAATGTGTAACTGAGAATTCTAGGCACTAATCTCCCTCAGTACCCAATAGCCTGTTTTTATTTACTTTCCAATTTGTCTCTTCTCCTCCATAAAAATAAATTCACACATATAATTATTTCTGGATACTGTGGTTCTGCTTTTTCTGATATTCTTTTTGCATAGTCTCTCACTTCCTTTCTCCCTGTGTAATTTATTGTATTCTTCCAGATATAGTTAATAAAATCACTTCCTAAATACATTTTATAATTAACATTCTAATATTTAATTTTTTAGCATTACAAGTTTCGATCATCTTCAGGTTGCTCTATTGGTTTATCCTGCTGAAATTTCTATTTTAAAAATTTCTTAATATATTATTGTAAGATATGAGGTTTAGTACTCATAACAAACAAAGTCTTGAGGTAGAGATCCATCTCCACTATAATTGGTGCAGGAAATGGTTCACCCTTGGTCTTAAGGGAATCACTAAGCTTCACTTATGCTTCAATAAAACTCTTTAATGTATTTGGAATATTGTGGCTAAGAAAACCATGACTATAATGACATTCTGTGGACATTAAAAAAATTTAAGAGGTATATTATAAAGATTAATAATTACTAATGAAAAGCCATTGTTATTATTCTTTATGTATAATTACCATTTCAGGTTCTAGCTCATTTGAATCTCAAAAAATGGATCGTCCTTCTATTTCCGTTACCTCTCCCATGAGTCCTGGCATGTTGAGGGATGTTCCACAGTTCTTATCTGGACAACTTTCAGTATGTAATCACTTTTCTTCTTTTGGAATTTCAAGTAGTGTTTTTATTATCTGTTGCTAGTTTTTTGTAAACTAAGTTCTTCTTAGAACATAGTTGTCTTTTTAACCATCAATTTTATCAGTAATTTTAATTAAATGAAATTCAATTTTAATTTTTTTTACCATAATGCTTTCTTTATTAGAGTTAGGTTTTCTAGAATTTATTGAGACTTTGAATTTGTGAAGATATCTAAATCTTTTCATCTTAGTAGTATTATTTCAAAACCCAAGGTTGTGATTTTAAAATGACTATCATGTGTCATAGACTTTTAAGAGAAAATTCTGCACTATACAAAGATGGTATATATAAGATAAAACTAAATATTTATGTATTCTTCTCTGTTTTTGAATCTTAAGGAAACTTTGGATGAATTTCATAGTAATCTTTGGAGTATGACTGTTATGAAATATAATGATACTTGAGATGCTTTTGTCAACAGACAAATCTAAGCAAATGAGTAAATATATAATAGATTAGTGAATATACCAGGTGATTACATTTTAAGTGATCTCTAATTAGAACTTTTTATAATGAAAGTTAAAATTCAACTATATGTTTTATGTCCATGTTAGATGAGCTTTGCAAATTTAAGTCTTCTTTTTTTATTAACTTATTCAATTTTCATTCCCTTTTAAACAATTGAAAATACTTAAATTTATCCAGTTATATTTTAGAAATACACAGGTTAACATTAACAATGATACCAAAATGTTACTAAACTTGAAATTTTATGACTATTAAGAATTATTTAGATTCTCAAAATTTGGACATTGAATTTTGGATAAAAAATTATAATTAAAACTAAACTGTTTTGGGGCTGATATTTTAAGAACAATAGAAAAAACTTTTTGTTAAATGAAACTTTTTGTTTATGAAATTTTTGGGGGGGAGAGGAGGAGTTTGATTTTTACTGAAGAATTTTCATTAATTAAAAGGAGACAAAGGAAGTGTAAGCAAAATTAACATATTAAAATTATTTTAAAAGCCACTAGACATGTATGTTCTGGAACTATTTTGATCACAAAGGTGACAATTACAAAAAGTTAAGCAAGAAAGATGAGGCACTGTTAGGAGATTGTAAAGAATTTCCTTATTGAAATGAATTTCCCATTCTTTTCTTTTCTTTTCCCTTTTATAAGCAGAGTGAACTTTTCACTTGAGGACAATGGTCTTCTTTCATTTTTTCATAAGTAGCATCTTTCTACTATTCTCTCACATATGTTGACAGCACAGATGTTCTCATTTATGGTTATAAATATATATGTACCTTTCCCACCATTTTAGAAAGTGGTAATAAATATTAGTCCTTTTAATGGTCCTATTTAAATAGTTTATTTTTAAATATACTGTGGGTAGAGGGATGGTGCCAGGATTGTGTGCGCACGTGCGTGCATGCACATGCGCGCGTGCGTTTAGTTAGCATCAGTCGGTGGAGGAGGCAGGAGTGGAAGCTAACTTCCATACTCAGTAAGTACCAGTTCTTTACTTTGTTTGAAATTCCAAGGCCCAGTTAACAAACCGGACTAGGAGGGAAGGTTGAGGAGCTCAGCGCAGGCATTTAGACAAATTTCAAATACCACAGTTTTTCCTCTTGGTTCAAAATGAGTATGGTAGAAAGGGAACACTTATATATTTGAGGAAAATATAAACGTAAAAGTTTTACTTACAAACGTATATATATAATGCTATAAAGTTGTAGTATTTATATTTACAAATGTTTGTTTAAAATCCGTGTAATTGTAATTTAAAAAGTGTACCATTTTATTATTTTCTTATGTCTTCGAAGGAGTATATTTTAATAAGATAATGTTTATAAATATAATAATAATTGTTGTAGTAAGCCTATGAAGTACAGATAAATAAAAAATAAAAATAGCCTATAATCCTGCCACTAAAATATAACCATTCACATACATATAAATTTTTAAACAAAACTGTTAATAAATCTGTGTATACTATTTTGAAGCCTGCTTTTTCATTTGCTAATATATTGTGGACTTTTTCCTTTAAATTTAAAAAAAATTTTCTCTTAAAATGATTTTAATAGCTATTTAATACTCCATTTTCACTTACTTTGTGATTATAGGATATCTTGCTTGTTTCTAATTTATATTATAAACAATGATGTCATGGAAATTCTCTGATATAAATCTTGCATGTTTTGCAAGGACAAGTTAATTTTGTCAGGTAACTTTCCAGAAGTAAGATTATAACACGAAAGGAGAAGAAAGTTTTAAGATTTTTTGAAATCTATTGCTCAAATTTTCTTCCAAAAAGTTTTTTATCAAATTAAACCCCAATCATCTATTCAAGAAATATATGTTAAGGTCTGATTCCAGTTCAGCCATAATATTTAGTAGCTGGGAATACAATAGTGAACAAGACAGACATGAATTTTACTCTCATGAAACTTAATTTTATATTCATTCTTCTCAAGAAAACATAAGCAAGATACCCTTTCGGATATAGTATTTTCCTTTATATTTAATCCTATTTATGCTAACTTTGGTTTGCTGTAATGATTTAGAAGTTGGAAAAATATGTGTCCACATATATCACCCTTCAGGAAAGCCTTTAGGAAGTCACAGGGCAATTTACAGTTCCTAGCTCCTATTTTACCTTTGGGCACTTTTGATTTTGGTCAGATTTTACCTGGGCCCTAATTGACAACATCATGACATTGCTGATGCCTGAGAATAAAGGTATTTGTGTAGTATGTCAGCTGACCTTCCTATATATTTATGTCAGTTCATTGATATTTTCTCAAATGAAAAACTCATATAATGCAAATTATTGTTTAGACTTTTTATGCTCAAGGCTGTTGAGTTTTTAAAAATTATGCAATGTATTTCTTCTCTATGCTTGAATTGTGCTGCTGCTTGTGATTATTCTAGGGCATAACTATTAAAGAGCCATTGATGTTTTTGGTGAGAAAATCAGTATGAACTCAGGATTATGACACCTGGACTGTATGTTAGCTGTTTCAGTATCAGCACCCACTTATTTTGATTCTTTTTTAAATTTTGTATTCTTCAGTAATGAAGCAGCTTCCTTCTTCTGAGGATTACCTATATAATTCTCTCAATATTTTAAAAGTAATTTGCAGTCTTTGACTAGATTTTTTTTGATAGTTAAGAAAAATATAGCCTTCAACTCTTTTAAAAGTGAAAAATGACCCAGAATTCTCTTTTTTCTTTAGGAATACACTAACTCTTATTGACAATCTTATTTTACTTTGTGGTTGCAATGTTTCCTTAAGTTACTTTGTTTTAATATTTTTCTGACTCCATTTTTAGTGATGAGTTTATAAATATTGTACATATGCATTTTATATGCCCAAGGAAAGGGAATAAGTAATTGAAGAATAGGTATGTATCCTTTATATATCTTTAGAAACTCTGTAGCCTTTTTAAAACTTTCTGTAAATGAAAATTTTTTCTTTAAGCTCTTATCTATCATTCCTTATTGTCACAGTCTTCTTATTCCAGAAGCATTGCTGAAAAGGAATGTCCTAAAGATAGTAGTGCAGTATATAGTATGAAGTGACATTAAAAATGCAAAATAACTCATGATTTACAAATTCATATTCTTCATTTGGATGAGGCTAAATTGTTATATATATATCATATATTTCTATGCTTAAAAAATGAAATAATACAAATTGCAATGAGATAAATAATACTTCACCATTCCTATATGAGGTATCCAGAGTCCATAGAGACAGAAAGCTGTTTAGTAGTTGCCAGGAGTTGGGACGATGGGGAGATGGAGAGTCATTACTTAGTAGGTACAGTATATTCTTCTGGGATGATGAAAAAGTTTCGAAACTAGAAGGAGGTGGTAGTTGCACTGCATTGTGAAGGCACTAAATGCCATTTAATTGTACACTTTAAAATGGTTTATTGTATGCTATTAGAATTTCACCTTAATTAAAAAACTAATAAAACAAACATGCTTCATAGCCAAGTTTAATGGACAAACTTATGGCTGACGATTAGGTTTAAATTGCCATAGATTTTAGACAATCGATTTCAGAAATCTGTGAGTTGCTCCTTTGAGATTATATTAGAAATTCAAAAATATTTGCCTAGAAGGATTGATTTATTTCAAAGTACTATTCCTTTTTAAAGTGAATATTTTAGTTTATGAATTAATATTTACTTCCATCATTTGAAATTTTTGGTCTAAAACAGGTGAGAAGGAAAGGAATATAAAATGCATTTCTAAGTGAAGTATTTTATCAGTGCCTTCCTATAACATGTCTAGTTAATCTCTGAATTTCATACATCCCTTCTCCGTTTGCTAGAGAATTATATACTTGGGCTTATGCAGACAGATATCAGTAACACACCCCATTTCTAAACATTTCTTTCTTTCTTTGGAAATGTCTCCTCACCAAAAGGAAGACATCTTAAATTTGAGACTGCCTTGGTTTTTGAAGAGAAAGATGACTCATGATTGAATGATAGTCTGCTTTTAAATTCTGCTTTCCTTTCCTTTGGGTTTTAGATTCACATCTAAAACAGTGTCAGATTATATAGTTGAATTGGGCAATAGTCTTCTTAGTACCTATTAACTGTTTCCATATAGCAGTGGAAAAGTCTGAAGCCATTAAGTATTTACAGCTCTTTGAATTAAAAGAAAGACATCCATGAGCAATGTGAGGAATGGAATCGAATTTTGGTGAAAGGAACAAAATTAAATGCCTTGAAATCCATTCCCAGCCCAGAGATATGCATCAGATTTTGTTTAATTGTTGATATACCTTAATAAAGGCATATAATTCTGATTATTGTGTTGTCTTTTGGAAACTATTTCAAATGAAAACAAACTAAGTCAGAAGAGAAAAGAAGAGGGACTTTAAGAATGTGAAGTAGTGATTTAATCAGGACTGGTCTCTATTTTCTATCTTCTTGCTTTCTCTTTGAGCTTCTAGTCTATTTTGAGGGGTGGTTCTGTTTCTTTATCTAAAAATTGTAGATAGTGGTAACTACCTGTTTCTGTTTTTGGAAGCAATAAACTATTATTAAAGGTTTGGAAAAATATAAAGACCTGTATAAATAAAAAAAATGAAAGTATTGTCATTAATAGGTATGATTAGCAATAAACAGTGTTATTGAGAGTGATTAAAATGAATGTCTGAAAATGATGTTTAAATACTAGAATCTTGTATAGATTCTTAAAATATGAATCCACTGATCAGTACAATGCATTCCAGCATACTTTTAACTTACAGTGTTTATTCTTTTAAATGCTAAAGCCAATTTGGCCATGATTTTTAAACTTCTGTTAGATATGTCATTTTGGAGAAGTTACACAGTTATTTCTATGGATGTCTTTTCACTAATAATTTTATAATGCATTTTCATCTAACTTTTTTTTGGATTGTGATTTTTTCTATGTAGTGCATTTAAAGGTGAAACCTGACATTTCTTGGCTCTTGGTTTTTGTTTATACTCATTCTTTCAGATCATATGAGCCCGGATATGACATTTTACATTCGGTTTTAATTCTTGTTATATTGATTACATTTAAAAATATGATATAGAAATTACAAGATGTTATATAATTTTTATCTATTTTAGCATTTTGGCAAATTTAATTTATTCTTTACATTAAATTACTTAATTTAGATATATATTGTCATGGAAAAGTTATATTTAAGGGATAGTTGTATGTGTTTGTTTTTACTTTTGGTCTTTTAGTTCCAGCGTGTTGTCCTTTTGGTTTTGTTTTATTGCTTTTTTCTTTAATTTTGCTTACCAGAGCCAAAGCCTTAGTAGAAGAACAACGCCTTTTGTTCCTAGGGTTCAGGTAAAGGCCTTGTATGCCTGATAGAAACTGAAGTTGTGTTTTAACCCTTATTTGTATGTTTTTGGAAAATGCGTAGTAGGGAAACTTTTTTTGGTATGTTGCTCCAAGCCATATTATTGACTTTCAAACCATTTTATGAGCTAGCTTGTAAAATTCTGCATGGGGTTTAAACTACAATAAAAATTTAAAGAGACAATCTTAGTTAGTGAGTTTATATGATAAACTGAATACCAAAACTCATAGGTTTCAGAGTGGCATTTAATGTAGATTCTGCTTATATATGTAACATTGAAAGCAATAGCTAATTTTATACTGTTGATATTTTTCATTTACTACACAAGGCTGCTGTCTCTTTAAATCATTCATTATATCACTTGACATCTACATTTTCTTGCATTTTCCAAGCAATAACTCCTTGAGGAGAATTGGCAAATAAATTTGTACCTTACCTAAAACATTAATGTTATGCATTTTAAAGTTCAACTTTTGGAAAGTATATTACTTTTAAAAATCACACTCCAAATAAAATGTGTTGGGTTTATTTTGTTTACATTTTGTAATTGTCATTCCATTTACTTTTACTGTAATACTTGGGTACAACTTGTTTGCCTCTTTTCATTAGCAAACCCTTATATGATAAAGTAATGTCAATATAGTTTTCCTAAGTAGTATTATACTTTCCTTGCTTTGCTGCATGTTTTTTTTGTCATCGCTGGTTTTGAATAATACTAATTTAGCTTAAATTTTAAAAATTAAAATGGTTCTAGTTAATATTATATAATGTAAAATGTTTACTCATGCTGCTCAATTTCTGCTTAGGAAATTTAAAAATGGTTACAAGGTAAAGCTGGAATGATAATTACCTTAAAATAATTAAACTTATACCAAGATTTTTATTAGTTAAATTGAGACAAAGTAAGAAGTCTGTTATATGTAGAATTGTGAAAATACAGCTGTTATGTTTTGGGGAATTAACATATATTAACCATTCATTTAAAAAGCACAGATAAAGATTTTAGAAACTAATAAAATGATTAGTTTTATTAGAAACTAATAAAATGATTACATTTTGATAATTTGAACTGGATATCTATTAAAAACTTCAATGCATGTCCTGTAATATAAAATGAAAATTAGGGCTATTGATCAAATGTCCAGCTTAAGAAAGTTTATTAAAAAGTTTGATTTTGATAGAAAAATCAGTCAAATTAAAATATGCCCATTTCATATCTATATTATCTTAACATTCATATATTTGTAAAATATAATTTAATAAGCTGTTAAGTATTATGAAAATATGAAAGCCATATGCCTAATACCTTATGTATAAAAAATGAATGTTATAGTAAGTATTATTTTTGGTTTTCCGTGGCATAAGAAAATCTAAAAAGAATACTTTGTTATCAAACATTTGAAATGTATATCTCAAAAGTTTGGTTGTAGTGATTTCAAAGGAATAAAAATATTACCTGTAGAGATGGCAACAAGTGCTTAGTCTAATGCTTCAAAACAAAAAACTTAACAGAGATCAATACTTTGCTCTAATAATTGAGCTTAATCTAATAATGATAATTATGGTTTCTTCGTCTTTTAAGTGTAAAATTTGTTGGAAAAATTTTCAGCTTTTCTCTCTTTGAGGTGTCATAATATTCATATCATGATCCTCAGAGGATTTTTAATATCATGGAAAAATAAAATCATAAGCTTTTTTGTTTCTATAGACAATAGAAAATACCAGAACTTAATCTGGTTTTGTTCACACAGTTTAGAGGAACCATGATGCTATCTGATAGCATCTCTCTTTCATCTCATATACAAGTCTCTCTTGTATTTCTTACATTTTTTCCCCTTCAGGTCTTTTGCCAGAGTAGTTCAGTCTCTTATCCTCTTCTGTATTTATGTACTAATATCATTAGGCAAACAAACATTTGAGCTTTTTTCCATTCAAATGTTAAAGGCTCAGCTTCTCATTCTCTAAGATACAAAGTGAAGGATTCAACAAAGCCATGTTAGAATTGGAAGTGAGCTATCAGTATTCTATATATAAATAAGTTTATATGTACCAGAGCCTGGCCCAATCCTGACTGTCCACTTTGGAGAGGAGAGGAAGGACAGACATGAGATGTATATTTAAATTCTTTTAAACTGCTGCAAACATTGTACATTCAAATCAGTGGAAAAATTAAATAATTAACATACATGCACATAGATATACCGTAAAATATATAAACCATAAAAATACATATTACATAAATATATTTTTTCCTAAATTCCAGATTTTAATTCAATTTTAGTTTCAAGATAGTAGTCAGAGATGTGCCGAGTTCTGAACCAAAATGTGAGTCAGAGCTACAGTTATCATAGATCTTGACATGATAGAATCAGCTAGCTAGGTGTGGGAGTGTGAGGTATGTGTGTAGGAGGTGACAATTGTTAAATCAAGTCAGCAGGTGGATGTGAAATTCCAATCTCTAATTATAGCATAGGGAAATTATTCACATTTCCTCATCTCAAATTATCAAATATACTCGTATTCTAAGGATGATACATTCACATCACAAACAAAAAAGAGACTTTATGTAAGAAAAACTTTAAAAGACGAATTTATTATAGTTTTAAATACAAACCTAAAGAGTCTATTGACTAAAGCTATTAGTAATTCCCCACTGCTTATAATCTTTGAAATGTCTTTTACTGAGGAATGACATAAAACATTGGCTTAAAAATTCCCTGTGAATGCCATATGAATAAGCTACTATCTATTCAATTCATTTTGACCATTTATTCTGAACTCACTATTGTAGCAGAACCCAAATGAACGACAGTGATTCCTGCCTGAAGATAGGCAGCAGTCATTGTATATAAAGTCCTTACTTATGGTAGTGTGGTTATTATGTGCTTGTTAATCAGCAATCAAATTAGTATAAAAAAGTCCAAGTGATTTATCAATCAAACCAAAATGTTGAATTAATCTTCTATTCATTGAAGTTATTAAAGCATATCCTTCAATTTTAAGAACAATTTACTAAGTGAAATTTATATTCTGTGCTAATATTAGTGTATGAAAATGGGGCAAAGATTGGGAATGTAAACATTATGTTAAGGTAGTAAATGTTTAAGCTGATAAATGAATATTTTTGCTTTTCAGATAAAACTATGGTTTGACAAGGTTGGTCACCAATTAATAGTTACAATTTTGGGAGCAAAGGACCTCCCTTCCAGGGACGATGGGAGGCCAAGGAATCCTTATGTTAAAATTTACTTTCTTCCAGACAGAAGGTAGGAATATGAAATTAAAATAAATGTTGTTGAAATAAGTGAGAAACGTTAGTAGTAGTGGGATTTTTTATTCTGTACAATATATTTTTATATATCATACCAGTCAGATGCTCATGAAGTTTAATGTACGCCTAATGATTATTAGAAATCAAAATAATGACAGTAAATACTTTGAGCTTTTTTAAAAAAAACTTATCTCTGTGCTTATTTCATCACTCATATCATTAAGGAAATTTAGTACTGGGCCAGAATCAGCTTCTTCGTCAAGTATAATTTGTTTTGTATCCTTGCTAATCAACATAAATATTGCTCTACCCTGATTTAAATAGAAAAATTAGGATTGCAGAAACAACTTATCAGAAATTTATCTAATCACCCTCTATTTCAGACATATAAAAAATGAGATTATTCAATAAATATCATGCAAAAAGAACGAAGTAATGACACCCGTTACCCTTTCCCCAGCTATTCTGTATCCCTGGCTTTCAAGAGAGAGTATTCTCATGGTCTGTTCGTTTTCCTCTCAGGTTGGAAGTGGCTGAGCACCAACGTGATCTTAAATATGTTTACATACTTTTGGACCCTTATTTACTTAGCTCGAGTTCAAAGTCTTCCAGTTTGAGTTGAGTGCCAGACTGTCATCTGAAGAACAATTGAGGCAAAGTAAAAGATGAAAGGAAAGAAGTAGACAATTAACTAAAGCCTTAAATTATATTTGATATGTTTTAAAGTGAAAGTTATAGAAAAAAATTTCTCAGAAAATATGTCAAAGTGGCACAACATCTAAAGTTATCAGAAATTGTTTGCTATATAAATTACTCTTATAAAGTTTACTTGAAGATAGTTGTTTTATAAAAACTAAGGTTGTCTTTTGGTCAGGAAACACTTTGAACTTCAAGGGAGGAAGAGGACATCCATGACTACAGCTGTTAAATCTAACTTAAACTTCAGCTGGTTGACAGATGCCACAGCCATAGTACCCTGACATTCTGGAGGCCAAGTCACTTGGCTTTTTAGAGTACACATGGTTTCCTAGTGTAAACATCCTTAGAATGCCATCATAAAAAACTACAGAAAATGCTGCATTCCCATCTATGCTTTTATGCACACACATACTAAGTTTCTACTTACTCAAAACTTTGAAGAAAAATACTTTTTAAGGTGATAAAGTCTCTCAATTTATTGAATTTACTACTTCTACTTGATCTTGATTGACTATTTTTGTCTATGTTTATTCTATTTTCCATATCTCCCCAACTTTCGGAGTAGATAGAGCTAAAATGGAAGAGAAGGTCTCCTTAATCACTTACTTATATTCCAGAAATAGTATTTTTTCATTTCTCAATACCAAAGAATGTGAAACAATTGAATATTTTCTTCCAAGATTATTTTTCAGTTGAATTTCTTTGTCAGTTAACAGGAATATTTAGGCAGGTTTGTAGTTTATTGGTAAAGAAAAGAATTCTCCAGATAACAGAAACAGCTACATTATCATCTCAATTTTTTTTTTTGATTGACACAAGTTTTTATACTTGAATAAAGGATTATTTATGGGTTGGGTATGAATTATTTTATTTTTCTTGACAAGTTTTTGGGAGAAAAACTTGAGCAAGTGAACATAGAAAATAATTGATGCCATTTATTGATAAGGATTTCTGAAGGGGTGATGAGGCTTTGTAGAAGAGATTTATTCTAGAATGTCAGTATGTCATTTATGCCATTCAGAACATTATTTTCTACACAGTGTACTATGTACTCTATAAAAAAACAGGTAGGCATTTTTTTATATCTTAAAGTAAAGCTGGCTACTGGTTAAAATATTTTACTTTCTTACATTTTGAATTAAAATATCAAGTTTTTGCATTCTCTTCCTAAGTTAAGCTAAATGGAAACTAAAAGTATTGGTAACATGAAAATAGAAAAAGCTTTAGGTTAGCTTTCATTTTTTAAAACTATTAACTACATTCTTAATAGTTTAATGATAATGTTAGAGATCTATTTTACTATAGTTAGGCAATTACTTAAAAAGTATCTATAGTGTGCTTATTGATCTTAGTTTTTAATTATTTTTAATAACTTTTCAGTGTTTGACTTATAAAGCGTGATCTTATGTAGAAAGCCTTCATTACTCTTTTAGAAAAACTCATTATTTTTTAACTTCTGAAGACAATTTTTCATGTTCTTTCCATGCATTAGTCCTTTCATGCACAATAAATTGCCTTTATTAAATTGTCATCATATATGGTGAGTTTGTGAGGAACTTCCAAGATTATCTAGTTTTCCTTTTATCCAGTGCAGAAATCCTTTTAAAATAGTCATTCTTGTCTGAGAACTTTTTTCGCTGCTTAAGAGGAAGTCAAGGCTTATTCTTCTGTTCCCTTTCCTTTTGCAGTATAAACTATTCTTGAATCAGTCAGCAAGGCTCCTTAATACTTTCTTTTAGCTTTCATGGAAGGGACTTTCTATGTTGACGTTGTGTCATAATTCATTCTTTAATGGATGGGATATAAGTAGGTCCTTAAAAACATTTGTTAAAATTTTAGAAGAGAAGGACTGAGGGAAAAATCAAGTCCTAGTCCTTGTCATTACTTCTATTATTTAATTATTTTTATTCTTTTTCACAAATTTGAAAAGAAATAAAATCTCTTACATGGGTTTCAAAGTCATTTTCCTTCCAGTGGCTTAAAAATTAATAAAGGCACATTGATTTAAGTTGGCTTTCTGCCCCATTAAATATATGTATTCTGAAAACATGTGTTCTTGCTTATTTAAATCAAATTTGTATTAAACATTAAGCCCTACATTCAGCTAGGAGAAGTTACATAGCCACCCCAATTTACAGACACTCGATATCCTCTTAGTTCTCCCTGCTTCTTATCCCAACATCCTTAAAACTGTGCTGTGCTGTGACGATTTGTAACAGTTAAAATGGTTCCACTTGGAGTACGTAGTCCACTTACTTTAAGTAGGCTCTCTAGATAGCTTAGCATTTTTATCTGAGATAATTTTCTTTATTTCTATTCAGCCATTGATCCTAATGAGCTAAAGTACATACTTAAGTACATACAAAAAGAATGAATGTACCTAGGGGTAAGACAATCCAATGTAGTTCAAGAAAAAATATTTGAATTTTTTTTAATCTCATTATTTTTAGTTTCTTTTTTGGATATTTATCAATGTATATAATAGTACAACAGAATGGTAATACATGCACATATAATTCATAAATACATGTGTATGTAATGGGATGCATAGTTAAAAACATTCGCTTGATAGATATAGGAAATTAACAAAAGTATGGAGGCCTCTGAGGTGGAACTTCCAACGATCAGGATGGATGTCTTTCGTTTCCATCTAACAGTTGGTGGCTACCTCACTTAGACATAATTTTACAATGTTTTTAAAGACCTGATAAATGTCATATAGGCAAGTATATATTTCTTATATGTAAGAAAGTAACTTGATAGAATGTAATAACAATTGCTCATTAGCTGAACTATATGGATGTGAGGTAGTGAACATCAAAATTTATTAGGTGTTTTGTTGCACAATAAGACTTAGGTAGTTTAAGTGAATAGTATATGTAATGATACTAGTTATTAGCATTTGGAAGGCTTTGAATAGGGCAGTATATTTAAAAATTTAGAAATGAGATTTTATAGTCTGATTTTACTTAGATTTTAAGAAAGACAAACTTTAATTATCATGGGAAATTTTCAGATTTATTGAAATATTGCCATTATTAAGTCATACTTATAATGAGATAATTATACACGTTATAGATTTTAATATTAGTTTTAAAGATTATATATGTTTAATGTATTAAAAATTTGTGGCAAAACTTTTTTTCTGAGAAATTTTACACTAATAATTTTTATGGCAAACTTAAAGGTTTATATAAGTTCTTACACATTTTTTTATTTATAGTGATAAAAACAAGAGAAGAACTAAAACTGTAAAGAAAACATTGGAACCCAAGTGGAACCAAACATTCATTTACTCTCCAGTCCACCGAAGAGAATTTCGGGAACGAATGTTGGAGATTACTCTCTGGGATCAAGCGCGAGTTCGAGAGGAAGAAAGTGAATTCTTAGGAGAGGTACTGGAATTATTTTAAAGCTTAATTCTACATGATCATCCTGATATTGATTTATATGACTGTCAATAAAAATTTATATTTTTAATAATTAAAAAAATTTTTGATTACACTTGGCATATTATATTAGTTTTAGGTGTACAACATAGTGATTTGATATTTATCTAACTTACAAAGGGATCATCCAGATATACCTACTACCTGTCTGACACCATACATAGTTATTACAATATCATTGACTATATTATTTCTTATGCTATACTTTACATCATCATTACTGTTTTGTAATTACGAATTTGTATTTCTTAATCCCTTCCCGTTTTTCACTCACTTTCAAACCCCTTCTCATATGGCAACCATTACAATGTTCTCTGTATCTCTGAGTTTGTTTCTATTTCGTTTATTTTGTTCTTTAGGTTCCACACTAAGTGAAATCATATGGTGTTTGTCTTTCTCTGATTTACTCCAATGAGCACAATACATCCCTTTAGGTTCATCCATGTTGATTCAGAGGGCAAGACTTTATTTTTTTTTTATAGCTGAGTAATATTCCTCTGTCTGTCTGTCTGTCTGTCTGTCTCTGTGTGTGTGTGTGTGTGTGTGTGTGTGTGTGTGTGTGTGATCTCTTCTTTATCCCTTCATCCACTGATGGACACCTAGGATACCTCTTTAGCTTGGCTATTGGATGAACATGTCTCTTCCAAATAGTGTTTTCAATTTCTTCAGATAAATACCCAGAAGTCCTTTGTCTCTTGTTATAGCATTTGTTGTAAAGTCTATAAGTATCACTACCCTAGATTTTTCTTTTCATTTCCATTTTCATGAAATATCTTTTCTTATGCCTTTACTTTCAGTCTGTGTGTGACTTTTGATCTGAAGTGAGTCTCTTACAGGCAGCATATGTAAGTGTCTTGTTTTCTTATCCATTTAGCCACCCTGTCTTTATATTGGAGCATTTAATGCTTTTACATTTTAAGTAATTTGTTGATACATATGTAGTTATTACTATTTTATTATTCATAGTTTGGAACTTTTTCTTAAAGAAGCCCCCCTAATTTTCTTGTAATGGTGGCTTGGTGTTGATAATCTCCTTTAGCTTTATCTTGTCTGAGGAGCTCTTTATCTGTCCTACAATTCTAAATGATAGCTTTGCTAGGTAGAATAATCTTGGTTATAGGTCCTTGCTTTTCATCATTTTGAATACCTCATGCCAATCCCTCTGGCCTGCAAAGTTTCTGTTGAGAAATCAGCTGACAGCCTTATGGGAGTTCCTTGTAGGTAACTAAGTACTTTTCTCTTGCTGCTTTTAAGATTGTCTCTGTCTTTAACCTTTGGCATTTTAATTATAATGGCTCTTGGTGCAGGCCTCTTTGGGTTCATCTTGTTTGGGACTCTGGGCTTTTAGGTTTTGTGTATCTCTTTCCTTCACTAGGTTTTCCATCATTATTTCTTTAAATAGGATTTCAATTTCTTGCTCTCTCTCCTCTCCTCCTGTAACCCTATGATGCGAATGTTAGTCTGCATGATGTTGTCCCAGAGGCCCCTTAAACTAGCCTTTCGTTTTTGGATTTTTTTTTTCTTGTTGTTGTTCTGATGGGGTGTTTTCTGCTACCTTATCTTTTAATTTGCTGATTTGATCCTTTGCTTCATCTAATCTGTTGATTCCTTCATTTCAGTTATTGTATTCTTCACTTCTGACTTTTTAAAATGTTTTCTGGCTCCATTTTATGTTTTTTGTTAGTTTGTTTGCTTGAATTCTGTCCTTTCATTAAAGTTCTCACTGAGTTCATCAACTCTTCCCCTAGGTTCAGTGAGCATCCTTATAAACAGTATTTTGAACTCTGCATCTGGTTGATTGCTTGTTTCCATTTTGTTCAGTTCTTTTTCTGGAGTTTTGTTCTGTTCTTTCATTTAAAACATGATTCTTTGTCTCCCCATTTGGCTGTCTGTGTCTGTTTCTATATATTAAGTAGAGCTGCAAGGTCCCTCAGTCTTAGTAAAGTGGCCCTGTGTAGTAGGTAGAGCCCAGAAGCACAGTCTCCCTGGTCACCTGAGCTATGTACTGAAGGTGTACAGCTAGACTTCAGGTGATTCTCAATGATGATTTTTCTGTAGTTTAGTTGTCATTTTGATGTGGTCATGAGAGAAGGCAAGCCCAGCATTTATCTACTCCACTATTTTGACCAGAAGTCCCACCTCAAAACTTTATATTTGAACATCCAAAAGTAAATATAATTTCCTTAACAGAATGAATTTAGATACTGCTTTAAGACAAAACTTATTGATGTCATAAAAAACAATGGTTCTAAGTACTTTATGTACTTTATGACAGTTTTTACATGTTTATTCCTATTGTAGAAATCTCTATTGATAAGAGATTGGTTTGTATTCCACAAATATATTGCTGTGTTTTATAGTATGTATATCATTTTAGTTTACTGAACCAGCTATACCAGTAGTAGTGTAATAATTTATTCATGGATTATTTTTTAAACCCTGTAATGTACCTGTAATATGCTAAAGACTGAGGTTTCAAGGGTAAATTAGGCATTTACTTCAAGGAATTTATAATTCACTGGGCATACAGATGAGTGAAAAGGCAATTATAATATAGTATGTAGATGCTGTTACAGGGTAATGCAATAAGAGTACATACTTGCTATTTAGAGGAGGGGAAGTGGTCCAGGGAAGGCTCCACAGAGAAAATAGAATTTAGCCAAAAGTCAAGAGGCATGAAATTCCTGTAGAAGGAATAACAAGACACTAGAGTTGAGAGAGTCTTAGACAACTGCATTGAAATCAGAAAGACAAATGGCAAGAAATGAGACTTGACAGTTAAACTGACACCAGATTATGTCCATTAATAGGTCACATTATAAAATTTGGTTTTTATCCTGTAGGTAACATGAACCAGTGTCAGATCTAAAGGAAATGGCTTTATTGCATTCATATTTGAGAAAAAAATTTTTAGTATAATGTGGAGAATGAATTGGAGAGGAGTAAAATGAGATTTTTAGCTATTAACACACTAAGTTATGCTTTCAGAGCTTTTCAATGTGTTTGGTTTTTCTGAGTAAATTAAATGATAGCTTCATGGGAAAAACAACAATTTATAAAAATATTTAACTAAATGTTGGTAGCTAAGGAATAGAAGAATGGCAAAGCAGTTAAGAAGGACAGTAATACAGTTGTTAGGAGCAAAGCTTACCATTTCTTAGCCTTGTGTCCTTAAATTTGTTTGTGCCTCAGTTTCTTCTTCAACAAAGTGGGAGTATTAGAGGTATGCTACTCAGAATTAGTATGAGGATTAAATAAGTGTGTGTGTGCATTTGTGTGTATATATAAACATTTGGAATACAATGCTTGTAATTTTGAAAATGAGGAAAAATAGGAAGAATAGGAAGAATAGGTAAAATAGGAAGAATGAAAGAATTTAGCTGTTTTGCTTCTTTATGTCCCATAGCTAAATAGTGATTTATCATTATAGAGTAGTTCTGATGTACCTAAGTACAAACACTGTCATATTTGTACATGATGCTAAAAAAAAATAAAAAGTGTCATTTATTTCATGGACCGATTTTCTCTGTAAATTTATTAAATATTCATATTATAAAATGTATATTATATGGTTCATTTAAAAAATTCATTTTTTCTCTCTAATTTTTATTTTTTTGCAGCATGAATACATAGTTTTAAATAAGACTTTGATTTATGTTACCACTCTTCGATGTACCAGCTATGAGCTCAGACAAGTTCTTTTAATCTTTTTTAGTCTTGATATCCTCATCTATAAAAGCTGAATGATAAAAACAAATAGTTTTTTAAATGAAAACTAAGATAACATGTGACATGATTTTTAACACACATTAGGCGCTTCTAATTTGTTTTATTCTACCCATTTAGAGTTTTGTAAAGGTTAAATTAGTGAATGAAAATGAAAATGCTTTTTCTGAAATTATAAAATGATATACATATATTAATACTACAGACTTTCAATAGTAAGTATTATTTCTCTGATAGTAAATTTAATTCCCTCTAGTCGTAGGTACTCAAGGGTCTACAAAATAAATGTCTTAGATGTTTAAAACTTAAATCAATAAGAATTATAAGGTCTACAGCCATGCCTGCTACCCCAAACAAGCCCAATCCCATCTGATCTCGGAAGCTAAGCAGGGTCAGGCTTGGTTAGTAGTTGGATGGGAGACCACCTAGATAGCCAAGGTGTTGCAGGCGTAAAAAATAAAAAAAATAAAGGATTGTAAAGCTGACAAGGTCTTTGCAATCTGTGAGGTCAACTAAGGGTTGCCTTGCCTAAACAAAACAAAACAAAACAAACAAACAAACAAAATAGTTATAAATACTTTTGTTATTGTCAAAACATGAAAAATTTTGCAACATGACCTTGCTTTTGATCTAACAATATTATTATCATTATTATAAAAGTTAAGAGATCATTTAAGAGAATTTTTTTATTAGTAGTATGTAACAGTTTTTTGTCTCTTGATTTTATAGATTCTAATTGAATTAGAAACAGCATTATTAGATGATGAGCCACATTGGTACAAACTTCAGACCCATGATGTTTCTTCATTGCCACTTCCACATCCTTCTCCATACATGCCACGACGACAACTTCATGGAGAAAGCCCAACACGGAGGTTGCAAAGTAAGTTTTCAATAAAGTTTATCATGTGTTTATTGAATTATCTTCAATATATCATAAAATTTGAAGATGCCATTATAGGTATTAATAGATATCTCTTAGTGTTTTCATAGCTATTATTGAAACTTTAGTGTTTGATACACTAACATGAGGTGATAATTAAGTACTCATTCATTACAGAATAATCCCAAATGAAACACAGTTAGGTTTTAATTTTAGCTCTTAGAATCTTAAATATAAAATTGAGATAGCTAATACAGTAGGATTTGGTCATATAGCTGTAGGTACTTGAATTTATGATTTCTACCTTTATTTTACCTAATATACTAAGATAGCTAGTATAACATAGTAGTTGAAACCATTACCATGAATATTGCTCAGACAAATCTAAATTTAAATTTTGGTTCTCTCACTTAAGAACTATGTGACTTAAGGTCAGTCACCTGTTTCCTCATTTAGAAAATTGAAATGCTCATGTTACAAGGTGGTAATGAGTTAATCTCAAGAATATAAACTGACATTATTGTTGTTATTATTAGTGTTTGCATTCTAACCTAATTTATATATAGTCCAATCCATAGAGTCGAATTATCAATCCAGAGAATCTTAAAAGAAACCCAGAAAGTTGTTTTAATTGAAAATTATGGTCTTGTTGCTTTTATAACTGAATCTATTATTGAAAAAATGAGGTTGGTGCTTGCTGCTTTGGATAGTATTCATGGGAGGGATAATTTTATCTTCATGGGGCTAGCATGTTCCAGATTTAGTAACATTTTTGTCAATTAATGAAGAACTGATTGACATTTACCAGATTTCAAAAATGTAAATTATAAGCATGAATTTCATGCCATTTATCAATCATGGGAGGTATACCTGGCAACTTAACAAATAGCTGTTTATATGGATCACACCCTTCCCACTGAATACAGGACTAAATTATATATCAGAAGACTGTTAGAGGAATAGAGAATTAGAGCAAAGGATTGGTCCTAGGAAATCCTAGAGGATTATCTTCCCTCAGTTTTAAGACATCCTCACTAATGACTGGAATTTTATTTTTGTTAGATATAGTCTCTCTTTCTTGAATGATGTTAATTGAACACTAATTCGACAGTACTCACTTTTTCAGTCTCCTCACAGAATAAACACCCAACCTTTCTTATATGCAATTGCTATTACAAAATAATTTGTTGTAATAATTCAATAATTACATTACCACGAATTTTATGTGTATTAATTTTAGAATACGTACTCTTTTTGGCCACTATAATCTACTCATACAATTCTCTATTATGAACTAATTTTATAGTTTAAGTTTATAGGCTACTAATGCTAGCCAACATTGGCCTTTCTTACAGGACTGCCTTTTTCGCCATTTACTTCACTTGTAACTGCAATAAGTACTGGGTTTGACAACTTTCAATATCTGAATCTTACGTCAATAATTTTTATTATTTTTTTTCTCTTCAGGTAATTAAAAATAGTATATATGAGGAACAGTAAGAATAGAGTATTTTCTAATTAGCTGTATGTATTTAGATTTTCATGTCATTAATTTAATCGCTTTTGCATCTTTTAATATTTTTTGTTCTCAAAATGATTCTCTTGTTACTAATAATTAATTATATTAAATTTACTCATGAATAGTATAATAGCTTCATTTTGTACCACATCAGTCTAGTCATTACCAACTAACTTATAATAAAATTTATTCTCAAGTACTGAACATGTAGCTGAGTTTTGTGTTTTACATCTACAATGCTACCATAATTTATTAGCAATGTGTAGGCCTGAAGGTGGGTGAAATCATATACACATACACAAAAGACATGAAGATTAGGAAATAATGCTTAGAAATAGTCAAAAAGTTAAGGACATTACAATTGGCTCATCAATGGCAAGTTCAGTTAGGGTATGAATAAATAAATATACTAATTATTTTAAAGATTCATTGATGACAAGAACCTCCTTTTGGATTTTTCTTCATAGAGATAATAAATATTTTGTTTATTTACAAGTATATTTGTATTGGCAAAGATTATGGTTATTAATATATTTGATGGAATATATGCATGAACAGTTATTATTCAAATGTATAATAATCCCTCTTCTCTATATCCACATAATAAAATATTTTGGTAATTTAATCTCTGAGGCTATGAATATCACTCTGAGGCAATGAGTTTGTTGAGTGTACATGGATATTTACTGATTTTAAAATGAATAAATGATAATAGTGGAATTCTCTTCTTTCCATTCTTTAAATTTATAGATTCAAATGATTCAAAGCAGAACTTCATGTACATGGACATTAATTTATCATTTTATTAGTATATGAGAAAATACTTTATAACTATTCTAAAAATAATTGTCTCATGTATCTTGTAGTTAGCTTAAAATTTCTTTAAAAATTTTTTGAGATGGGAATGCAAATAACTATGATTATAAACTTTGAATGATTTTCCACATAAATGGATTAGTAAAATGTTTGAAATAGATGACTTCTTATACTATTATTTATGCATGTGACAAAACAAGGAAGTTGTATGTATTTAAACATCTGTAGTCACATGTTTATTGCTCAAAAGTCAGAAAGAAATTAGGTTATGAGAAATTAAAGTTTTAATGAAGAAATAGCATTTCCTACAACATTTTCTTCAGGCTACTGTTGCATACTTCCATCCCAGATGTGACATTACCAAAGAATGGGAGGAACAGTGCATATTTCAAGAAGTGATTAAGCGTTTGTGAAAATGTATAAGGAAGACTGGAGCTATGAGTTCAGATAATTAAAATGCATCAAAGAGACGTGAGGTTGCTTTTTTAGGTGGTGAACTCTGCCATATTCATATAATTTTATTTTTGATTAATTGGTGAGGCACGTTATTCATTTACCTTCCTGATACATAAAGGGATTGTTTTGGAAAGTGTATTTTGATGTTTAAGTCTTTATTGTTGTATATTCTTTACTGTTTTCAGTTAAAGTTGTATAGTTTATTAAGGCAAAAATCTTACTTTTTACCATGACAGAAATTATTTATAAATTTATTACTTGATATTATTCTCATCAAATTTGAACTGTACAAGTTCAATCAGAGTATTCTTTAATTTTATTCTTCATTCTTTGTCTCATATCAACCAGATTCACCTCTTTACTTTTCCAAATGTTAATTCTTTATTTAGTAAAATGTAATATTATCACCACTTTCACTTTTTAAAACAGAAAACATCATACCTATTATACTATCTTTCAGCCCATGGCCACAGGTCTTCAAAAGAAAATGAATGGAAACAAATCATTGTGACAAAACCAAAATGATGCTGTTGATAGGTGTAAGATAAAAGAGAGGGTTTTTTAAGTTTTCTCAGGCTTTCAACTTTCTCAGACGACAGTTATATATACATATACAGACCTCTTGACATTGTTCCATAGGTTATTGCGTCTTCCTTTTTGTTTCAATCTTTTTTATTCTCTCTTCTTCAGTGTTGATTATTTTTATTCACTTGTCTTTAAGTTGACTGATAATTTCTTCTACAGTGTCCAGTTTTCTGTGAAAACCATACTATAAATTATCTGATTAAGAATACTATATTTTTCATTTTAAGATTTATATTTGTGTTTTTTTTTAAAGTTTCCGTGTTCTTCCTGAAATTCACCTCCTTTTATTACCTAAGTGTATTCTTACATATAGTTATTTTGAAGTCTGCTAATTCCAGCATTTTAGTCTTTTGTGGATATATATATTTATATATATATTTAAATATGGATCACGTGTGTGTGTTATATATCTACTAATTTTTATCATGTATTAGACATTGTGTTAATACATTTTAGAATGTTTTGAAGAATGTTTTATTTTAGTAGACAGTCAGGTTACTGAAGGATCACCTAAAGCCTATAGAAGATATGTTGGGGCAGTTCTATATGGTTCTTTCCATAGTACTATGAACTGTAACTCCTCCACAGTGAACCAAATTGGGAGGGCTGTTAGTGGAAAAACTGATTAAAATATGTGCTTTCCTTATTTCAAGAGTCATATCACAAAATTCTGCCTACGTTAATTTGTTCTTTGGTATCATTAAATAGCTTTTTATTAAAATATTTTGCCTAGAATTAATAATTATTACTGGCAGGAAAGTTAGTCTGATATAGACTATTATATCATTCTCAGCAACAGAACTCAACATTTTTATGTAAATTTTTTGCTAAAGTATAGCATTCATACAGAAGTGTGTGTGTGTGTGTGTGTGTGTGTGTGTGTATCATAAATGTACACCTGCGTGAATGTTCACAAAGTAGCACCCATGTCAAGAAATAGAACATGAGCAGTATCCCACCAACTCCTTCTTGCTCTCTTCTAGTAATTATTTCCCCTACCAAGGTAATGAGTATGCTGACTTCAAGTACCATAGAATCACTTTGCTTATTATTGAACTTTATATAAATGGAATATTTATACACAGACATGAATTTTAATACAATGTATTACTTTTACACATCTGGCTTTTTCCCCCTTACCTGTATGTTTGTGAGATTCATCAATATTGCTGTGTATAATTGTAATTTATTGTCGTTACTTTATATAGTTTCTGTAAATATGTAACAGTTTTCCTATTTTTAGGTAGGTTATGAAAGCCATTTATCTAAGTGAATTTTTATGCTTTGTTCAGAGGTAATAACTATATAAAGGAGTTGCTCATCTTGGATTTAAAGTCTGAACTAAACTGTTTAAAAATTTTAACATTATGTTTTTTATTAGCAGTCTTCACAGAAGACTAATATGTAACTAGCTAAAACCACTAGCTTTGGAAATTTAATTGTTCAATTAAAAAAAAAAACATATAGTTGATTGATTCTTTGCTTTTAGATATTGGTTATTTTTGAGAGTGCTTCTTTGAACATTCTTGTACATGCCTTTTTGTGACCACATGTTTTCATTTTTGCTATGGGTCTATCTAATGGTAGAATAGATGGTTAATAAGCTATGCATATATGCAATTGCAGTAGATATTGTGAAACAGTTTCCCACAACCGTACCAATTTGTACTTCCTGCAGCAGTGAATGAATGTTTGAGTTTTGCTAAATCCTTATACTATATTTAGTATTTTTAGTGCTTTTCATCCACCCATCTATGTGGATATACATTAATGTCTCATTGTGGCTTTAATTTGCATTTCTCTAATAATCTTTTCATAGGTTGTTGGAACCATTTATATATTCTCTTGCCTATTTTTTTTTCTATTTTTTGTCTTTTATTGATTTATGAGTGTTTTCTTTTTTTAATTATAGATTTGAACCCTTTATAGGATAAATGTATTTCAGATGTATTCTACTGTAGGGCTTGCCTTTCCACTCTTTAATGGGATATTTTTAGCAACAGAATTTTTTAATGTTAATGTATGTCAGTTTTCAATTTTTCTTTAGTGTTAACTGCTTTTTTGGTGTGATCAGTAAAAAAAAAAAAAGATTTATCTTGTTGGAGATCATAATGATGTGTTCCTATGTTTTCTTCTAAAATAGTGCTTTGCTCATCTCATTAAATCATTAATTCATCTGTAATTGATTTTTGTATATTGTGTGAGGTGGGGATCAAAATTCATTCTTAATCCTATGGATACCCATTGATCCATCACATTTATTAAAAAACATTACATACATGTGGTTAAGTTTTCAAACAGCATTTCTTTTAATTAGACAAGTTTTCTCTTAGCCAATCTCAAATTGTCTTAATTACTTTAGATCTATAATAAACTGTGATATCTGGTAATGTAACTAACCCAGCTTTGTCCTTCACCATCAAGATTGTTCAAGAATAATATCTTAATTTTTTGCACTTAAAAACAAATAGAGTATCAAATGAGGATTTTCCACAAATACACTCTGGGATCTTGATTCAAATTACATTTATTAATTTGAGGAGAGCTAAAGTCTCTCCTTGGAGTAGGGAAAATTTCAATCCATGAATCTAATGTATCTCTAAATGATATTTTAATAGGTTTCAATGTATACTTTTAAAAAATTAGACCTATAACTAGGAATTTGATTTAAATTTATTCTGGTATAAAGAAATAAAAACTATTATTTATTTGTATTAAATGAATTCTAATAACCTTTTTCACACATTATTTTAAATTTTGATTTATAATATTATGTCTTCTGTGAATAATGACTTTTTTTTAAACTGCTATACTTTGTTTTTTTTGTTTGTTGTTTGTTTGTTTTTGATTTAATGCTTTGGTCTTATAATAAGATGCTGAGTGGAAATGATATTTTTCAGGAGCAGTTGGCATCTGTTTTGTTCTTCATTTCTTGGGGAAAACTTTAACTTTTTCCCCATTATATTTGATATGTACTTCCTAAAAGATTCAGGAAGGTCTGTTTTATTCCTAGTTTGATGAAAGCTTTTAATAATGAATGGATGGATGTTGAATTGTATCAGTTTTTTCTGTATATGTGGATATAACCATATAATTTTTCTTTGTCTATTTTAGTAAAAAGTATAGCCTATTTTAGTAAAAAATGCAGCCTATTTTAGTCTATAAATGTTAAAGTCATCTTGCATTCTCAAAATAAACTCAGCTACCTCATGATGCATTATTATTTTATCTATCTTTGGATTCAGTTTGCTAATTATATAAATAGAATTTTGCATCTATATTCATGAGTGAGATTGTCTTTTATTTTCTCTTTTTGGTAATGTCCTTATTGGCTTTTGTTTCAGTGTTCTATTGACTTCAATTCATAAAAAGAATTTTAAAATGTGTATTTGATATCTTTTATTGTTTTTTTCTTGTAATATTTTTGTCAAGTTTTGGTTTCAGTGTTATACTGGCCTCATAACTAGTGTTTGGAATTATACCCTAATTTTCTATTGTTTGAAAGACTATGTACATTATTGGTGTTATTCCTTCTTTAAAGGTTTAGAAGTGTTCACCACTTAAGTCATCAGGTTTGACATTTATTTATGTATATAGATTTTAAATTAAAATTTCTGTTTCTCTACTAGATTTAGAACTCCAGAATTTTATACCTTCTTGTGTCACATTTGTTAAATTGGATTGTTTATGAAATTTGAACATTTCTCTTAGTCTTTATTTGCATAAAATTATTTATAATACCATCTTATTAGCTATTTAGTATCTATTGGTTGTATAATGATGTCGTTTTTCCCAATACTGGTAATTTGTTCCTTCTCATGTGTTTGTTCTTGGCCAGACTTGCTAATGATGTATCAATTTTACTAGTCTTTTCAAACAGTAAACTTTATATTTTGTTTGTGTTACAGATTGTATGTTTGTTTTCTATTCCCTTAATTTATTATTACTTGTGTCTTTTACTTTGTTTAGGATTAATTTGTTTCTTGTTTATTCAGAAGAATACTTAGTTAATATTTAATGTGGTATTTTCATTTACCTGTGGATTATTTAGTAGTATATTGTTAAATTTACCAACTCTAGGGATTTTCTAATTTTTTTTAATATTGATTAGCACAGTTCCCCTTTTGTCAGGTATATACTCTGCATAATTTGGAATCTTTAAAATGAGTCATTTGCTTTATGGTGGTATATATAATGAATTTTAGTAAATGTTCTTGAAAAAATGTTTATTTTTTCCAGTACATGCTCTAAATATGTCATATTTGTCAGGCTTATTAATTTTGTTATTCAAATCTGTTTTTAATGATTTTTTGTCCAATTTTTTTGTCAGTTACTGAAAGTTACTGATATGTTAAAATCTCTGTTTCTGATTGTTGATTTAACTTTCTTCAATTTTGTCACTCTTTGCTTTATATATTTTGAAGTTATGTTATTAGATGCATGCAAATCTATAATTGCTACATTTTTCCTAAAAACTGATAATTTTATCATTATATAATATCTCTCATTATATCTAGGAATGCTTTTTCCTTAAAACCTACTTTTTTGTTACTACTGCTACAGCTTTTATTGGTTAATATTTTTTTGTATGGTATAGTTTTCTTAATCCTTAATCCTTTTACTTTCCACTTTTCTCTGTCCTTATATTTAAGGTTTGTCTTTTGACAAACATTTGTCATACATTTACATTTTATGTAATTTCTTATAAATTTAAAAAAATATTTTACATAGTATATAATTTTGATTTGTCTTTTTTTCTCCTTGTTTTCTTTTGAAATCCACATTATTTTATTACATCAACAAATATTTAGTTACCTATTATGTTTATGGCTTCAATATTATGATTGATCCAAAGATACATTATAGTTAAGTAGCAAGTAAAATGCTTATTCAAAACTTGCGTGTAAAATAATACTCTCTCCTCCCTCCAAAAATCATATTTAATGTGACTCTTAGATACATTTGTTTCTCAAATATCAGTCATTATTCTTTCTTGTTCTACTGATACCTCTCAACAGAGGTACTTGGAAACTCTCAAAAAGAACATTCAGAGAAAACTTCCTAATTTTTAATCCTTATAGAGCTTTACTGACGTGTTCCAGTGAGCAGTGGTTACTTGAAGCCAACTCTACGCATAACTATTTCTACCGAACTATACAGAGGTCCTAGAAGCTAGGTTCCTATTATTAGACAAGGCTGTCTAACCATCGTCTCCTTACTGATTCTGAGGAATCTTGACCGTTAGCATAGGTCATCTCTTTCTAACCCTTCTGCACTCTTTTTTCTTTTCTCTCCTCTAACATCTCACTTATTAACAATCCTAGAGTATGGAAAATAGTGTCTACATCTCACTTTGCTTTCAACCCTGAAGCAAATTTCCGTAATTCAAAGAAACACAAAAGTCTTTCTACTTTCTACCTCTTTAAAATATGGGAGGGAAAATATTAGATTAATATATATTTTCCATTATCTGTTACATACTTAGTCTTTGGCTTTGTACAGTTTTTAAAAATCATATATGGGATAGAGTTGTAAACTTTGAAATTATAAGCTTATGTGAATTGCTGTGGTTACTTAGAAGTATGAGAGAATAATACAGGCGCTGGAAAGAATAAATAGGATTTCAATAAATGGAGATGAGAAAAGTGAATAGTAAGTTTGGGAGGATAAAGACATAACATTTAAATTGTATGATGAGACATTATATAAAGCATTGAGCACCAGACTATGGATTAGGAGATTTATCATTTTTAAATAGGATCTGAGGGTAGAAGTCTGAAAGAAACAGCACATGATTTATTACCTCTCCTTGATATACAACTTGAGAAAAATTATGCTTTGAGAGGATGAGTTTCTCTTCATTATGCCATATAAATAAATGTCTGCCTTGCTTATAAATGAAACCTCAATATTTTGGAATTAAACATAGTCAATATTAAAGAAAGTAAAACACTGCAATGGAAGAACTAGGTATGGTGGTGGGTGGAATGGGGGATGGCTTTCCTCTATTTGTCTTGTCTTCTTGTATTTAGATTACAAATTCTTATTAGGCAACAACCATAATGGTATCTAATTGGTAAATATCACTATGTGTAAAGAATTCTCTACCTTCACTCCAAAATTCCTTTCAGCAATTTTTAATATCACAGCTTTGACCAAAATATATACTTTGTTTCACACAATTTTTTGCTGCATACCTTCTGATCACAGTGTTGTAGTATCAGTTATTTACATGTGTACTCTATTGATTGTACAAATTTTTATCTTTTATATTATTTTCATCATCTTTTTTTTCTAGTTTAGAAGGATTGTTGTCACTTTATCTCTTCTTTGGTTATTTTCATTGTCTTTATATTTTGGATATGCAATTCTTCATTATTGCTACTTTCAGTTTTTTATTTGGTGATATAATGAGATTTCTTGATATTTTGAAGTATTATTAGTATCTTTACTTTCAGTTAATCTTTACAACTTTCACTAGCATCATTATTTCTAATAATAGTATATTTTAATTTTAATATGTGTATGGTCAATAATTTTATCCACCAGTATGCTGGAGCTAGACCCAAGTGTGTACATCTCTTTCTTTCATGTTTAGTGACACTGGTAGCTTAAAATTGTTTATATGGGAGTATTTACCTTATGGAAATGAGCAAATTTTAGAAATTACAGCTTTTTTCCCTCATAGAGATAGCTGTTAAATTCTTACCAGCACCCCACTGCCTTATATTAAGGTACACAAAAATTAATTTAACAAAAATTTAAATGTAAATTTAACAAAATTTAAACGTAAAAAGGTAAAATGTTAAAGGGCTAGAAAACAAATGATTATTTAGTCAAGCTCTGTATGAAACCAGTGGAAGGACACTCAGAAAAGAGTAATTATAGATTTTAGAATATCTAATGGCTATATTTAACTTATTTTAAATAAAAACATTAAGGTAAGTTTTCAAACTGATGTTTAGAGATAGTGTTGGTCAAATGTTGATTTTTTAAAATCCTAGTTTAATCTAGTTGATTCAGTTTATCTTTAATTTATGAAAATGTTTTGGATAAAATATAATACTTATAAATTTGTTAAACTCTATTATTTTTTCTAACTACTGAAATTTTATACTAATGTCTTTAAGAGAGAAATACTCTATTTAATTTCACCACTGTGTAGATAACTGATGGGACAAATCAGTTAGGTAAATTAATGACAAACATACTACCTCTCTGTTAAGTTCAGAAATTAAAGTTTTAATTGAACGTTAAGAATTAAGCTTCTATATAGATCATAAACCTATTATTTTATTTGCCTGTGATTTATTTTCCTTTGTCAAACAACTTAGATGTGTCAGGATAAATATTTACATTTTTAACTACTGATGGCATCTTTTTATCTACTTTGGTATTTTTGCTGCAAAATGACTTATGCATTTCTTTAAATTTTCAATGTAGAGTCAGATGATAATTTACTAATTTTGTAATATGATAACAATTTATTAATATTTAGGTGTTTTTAAAACTGTAAATATTTATACATAGAAAAATCTAATTTATATTTTGCTTACTTGAGATGATTTCTACATATGCATTTTTCATCAAACAAGAAAATTGACTTGTTCCCTCTAAATTTTTGAAGTTATCTCTTTTAATAAGAAATTAATTTTTAAAAATACTTTTTTTAAAGTAGATATTTCACAGTTAATAGTTTTTTTTAAAATTTCTTTGATTTAAATTCATTGGTTGCTTCCTGCATTCTAAATTTCTGTGTAACAATTATCTCTTACATTATATGGTATGTTATATAACCATATGTTATGGAATTGATAACCATTATTATGAAGGGCAGGTTTGTTATTAATTTTTTATTTTATGTACCTTCTCTTACTAATTTGTGCTTCCCTATTAGACTGTCATTATTTCATTTAATTGAAATTTCTACTTATAGCTTATAATTTGATTTTTTTACTAATTTATATATGATGTATCTTATTTTATTCTGAATTACTAGGGCCTTTTTTACTTTAAAATAATAATGTTAAACTATGGTTTATACTATAAAGCGGAAATTAGATTTCAGTATTTCTTTTACATGTAAAGATTTTTATATGTTTTTTTGACATTATTTAAACAATTTTTTTTCCAGATAAAGCCTTATGTTCATATAATTCAGGTAAATTTAGCATGTGCAATGTTTAATGCATGTATTCATATGCACACTTTAATTGGGTTTGTTGTTATGTGCTTTGTCTGACTATTGTGCATATGTTAAATTCCTAAACAAAATGTCAGTGGCTACCCTTTTCTGCCTATAGAACTTTTCCAGTATTTTCATGTTTATGTTTTTATTTTTTTGATATTAAAAATCATTTGTTGAAATATAGTGACATTATTTCAGTGTGTCTAATATCATCTTCTGTAGTATGCTACTAATTTATCAGTGAAGTATGTTTTGGGATATACTGTGTTACTATGTTCACTATTTCAGAAAATTCAAATTTATACAGATACAATTTGCAATGTTTTTGACTTATAGAGGAGTAGGGTTAAAAATTCTAAATATGTTGAATTAAAACATAATTAAAACTACAATGTTTGCTGTAGTTTTCATCATTTTAGCCATTTTGTCATATCTTTGCAGGAAAATTTAATAGATTTAGTTTAATTACTCTAATATATTATGATTTTTTAAATTCATAGATGCACAGAGTATATTTCAGGATATTTTAAACTGATAATATTTTTAACTGAACACTGGAACTTTCCTTGATTTTAACAATTTTAATTGGAAAATATTTTTAAATATCTTTAGCCTAATGAGCTTCTATGTTTTTAAAAATTTATATTCTTGAGTAAAATTAGGAAGTAATTACAAAAAGCCTCAGGAATGGCATACTAAAGTTTCAGATCTACTTAAAACCAAGGTGGAATGAGAGGGACTGGACTTAACCTCCTAACTCAAACAACAAAAATGGACAAGTAAATGAAGTAGTTGTTTGAATAACAGTGAGTATCAGGCAACTATGGAAAGTACTTACTAAGAGAAAAGAAACAAATGAGTTGAACTCTTAAATTGCCCTCACCTACCGCTTTAAGAGTTTCCTGCAAACAGCAAAGGGGAAGAGAATCCAGATGGTGCCTTTGTTGACTCCCTGAGTTAAGGAGAGGGAGCTGACAGTTCAGGGAGACCAAAGTGACTAGAATTCACAGAATAGGCTAGTGGTAAGGGGAGAATTATTCAGAGGGAGCACTGCAAAAATCTCCAGAGGGTCCTTGTCAAGTGCTTAGCCAAATATTAGTTATTTTCTGAATGGAGCAATCTACCCATATCTGGGGAAAAAAACACCCAAAAGGATTAGAGGTAGTAGTAGTACCTACCTAACAATAGTGATTTTTTAGTGAGCTTGGAAAACATTAAGTTCCTAGAGATATATACTAGCCACTAACATTTTGAAAAGGAAATTAAGAAAATGTTTTCATTCACAATAGAATGAAAATTTTAAAAGACTTTTGATTAAATTTCAAAAAGTACAAACTTGTATACTAAAGAAATCACAAAACATTGCTGAAGGAAATTAAAGGTCAATCTAAAAAACTGAGAGATATTTTCATATTCATTAATTGGGAGATAGTAAGATAGGAATTCTCTCCCAAATGGTCTATGGATTCAGTATTAACTATCAAAATCTAAGCAAGATTTTTTGCTGAAATTAATTAGCTGATCTTAAAATTATATGAAAATGCATAGGATCCGGAACAGCAAAAAAGGTAACAAATTCAAAGTCTTAGAAAACTTCTGATTTTAAAACTTAGTATAATGCTACAATAATTACAATATTGTGGTACTGGCATAATGATAGGCCTATAAACAAATAGAACTTGATTCTGAATGCAAAAGTAAATGCTTCTATTTATGGTCACTTAATTTTCAACTGCAATATAAGGCAAACCAATGGGTAAAGAATCAATCATCTTTTTCATCTAATAGTGTTGGAACAATTGAATATCCACATACAGTCAGATTAATTTAGACCATGCCCCCAAAAGTAATTTAAAATGGATCATAGGCTTAACTGTAAGCAAAGACTAAAATCTTAGAAGACAATATACCAAAAAATTTTTATTACCTTGGGTTAGAAAGAGGTTTCTTTAATACAACACCAAAAACGCAATCAGTAAAAGAACAAGGTGATAAATTAGACATTATCAAAATTTAAAATGTTTGTGCTTCAAGATACCATTGAAAAGGTAAAAAGATGAGCCACAGACTGGGAGAAAATATTTTCAAATCATATATCTGACAAAAGGCTTAACATCTACAGCAGCATTATTCAGAAAGGTAAAAAAATAGATATAGTCCAAATATCTATTAGCTGGTAAATGGATAAACAAAATGTGATATCCATACACAGTAGGTTACTATAACAGGGATAAAGTATTGATATGTGTTACAATGTGGGTGAAACTCAAAAATATTATGCTAAAAAACTGCAAGATACAGTGGCCACATGTGTGCAATTCTATTTATATATTGTGTACAGAAAAGACAAATCTGTAGAGAAAGATTAGATTAGTAATGGTCTGGTTGGGGATAAGAGTAGGGGTGACTGCAAAAAGATGTGAAGAATCTTTTGGGGATGATGCATATGTTCTAAAATTGGATTGTGGTGATGTTTACACAACTTTTAAAATTTATGAAAAATTATTGAATTGGACACTAAAATTTGTTCTAAATTATATCTCAATTTAAACAATACAGTAATAAAACTTCAGAAGAAATAGAAAAAAACCTCAATTACAGTCAGATTTTAATACTCCTCTCAAATATTCATAGAATGAGTAAACAGAAAATTAGTAATATGGTAGAATACTTTAACAACACTATCAGTAAACTTGCCCTAATTCACATTTATAAAGCATTATAACAACAGCAACATATACATTCTCTTCAAGTACATTCAGAACATTTACCAGGATAGACCATATCCTGGCCAAATAAGTCTCAAGAAATTTAAAAGTATTCAAACCATACAAAGTATGTTATCTGACTACAATAGAATTAAATTAGAAATCAATAACAGAAAAATCTCTTGAAAATATTTGAGTATTTGGAAACTAAATAACACACTTTAAATAACCATGGGTCAAAGAAGTCAAATGGAAATTAAAATTTATTTTGAACTGAATGAAATGAAAACACACATATCAAAATTTATGGGATGCACTAAAGCAGAACTTAGGAGGAAATTAATAGCACTGACTGCATATGTTACCAAAAAGAAAGTCTCAAATAAATAACCTATTTTCAACTTACAAAATATAAAAAAGATAGCAAATTAAGCCTAAACTAAACAGAGGAAAGGAAACAATGAATGAAAGAGCAGAAATCAATGAAATAAAAACAAAAGCAATCATGGAAATTAATGAAACCAAAGTTTGAATCTGATATCAATAAAATTGATAAATTTTTAGGAATAATGATCAGCAAAAAGAGGACAGGAATTACTAATATCAGGAAATGGATAGCTGATATTACTACAAATTCTACAGAGATTAAAAGGAAAGGAAAGCTAAATTATGAATAACTTTATGCTGATACATTTAAGATGAAATATAAAATTTCCTTGAAAGACAGAAATGAGAGGCTCACTAAAGAATATACTTGAATAGCCCAATATTTATTTAAGAAATTGAATGTGTAATTAAAACTTCCCCACAAAGGAAATTCAAGACCCAGATGACTTCATCAATGAGGTCTACAAACATTTAAGGAAAGTATAATAACTACATAATGACTACACACTTCCAGAAAATTATAAAGTTGAGAATATTTCCCAAGTCATTTTATGACACAAGCATTATCCTGATACCAACGTCTGACAAAGATATTAAAAGAAAGAAAAATACAGACCTTATAAAAATTTTAGCCAATTTACCAAATTGAATTCTACAGTACATAGAGATTAATAAAGTGTGACCAATTGCTATGTATCCCAGAAATGCAGTTTTAAAATTTGAAAATTAATGTAATGTTATATTAAACTAAAATGGAAAAAAATCATTATCTCAAGAGATTCTGAAAAAGCATTTGGCAAAATCGAAGTAAATCTAAACAAACTCTGAATGAACAAAATGATATTCTATGCATACACAAACAAATGCACATAGATAATTTTTTAACATACTGTCATTATACTATTATTATTCTATGCACTCTTTTAGTTTTTATCTCTATTCTTTAATAGTTACTACCGAAATTATAACATGTGCACTTAAGAAAGTAACATTAATTAACAAGTCTTATCTTTTTCCCTAAACCATAAAAAATATTTAAAATCTGACTTACATCATCACTCCTACCATTTGACATATTACTACCAGAAATTTACCCTTGCCCTCAAATTAGTAATCATTATAATTATTGACATTTTGTTCATTTATGATGGAAAATTGAGATATATATAAAATTCTAGAATGCTTTTTATTTTCTCTCATCATTCTGACCATGTTATTTCAATAATATCTAGCTTTCAACTTTGCAGAAAAGTCTCTCCATTTATTTAAGTTTTCTTTAGTTTATTAGCAGTTATTATGAGTTGAATTGTATATATCAATTTTAAAAATATACATTGAAGTCCTAGCCCCCAGTACCTTGGGATGTGACTTTATTGGAAATGGAGTCTTGTCAGAGGTAATCAAGTTTTCATTTTTGAGATCACTAGGGTGAGCCCTAATCCGATATGACTGGTGTTCTTATAGAAAGTGGAAATATGAGCACTGATAGATATGCACAGAGGGAAGACAATATGAAGATATTCAGGGAGAAGATGGCCATATGACTGGAGTGATGTTATCTGTGAGTGAAAGAATGCTAAGAATTGCTGCAAACACCAGAAGATAGAAGAGACAGGAAGGATTCTTTTCTAGAGTCATCAGAAAGAGTATGGTGCTGCTGACATCCTGATTTTGAACATCTACCCTCCAGAATGTGAGACAATAAATTTCTTTTAAGCTACCCTGTTTTTGGTACTTTGCTACAGTAGCCCGAGGATACTAATACAACATTGTTTTGTGGTTTGGGGTGTATATGTTTTACACGTTTTTTGTTGTATGTATTCCTAAGTATTTCACATGTTTGGATATTCTTGTAAATGACAGTGGTTTTGAAATAAATTTTCCAGTTCATTGCTGTTCTGTAAGAAATATAATTCTTTTTCGTACGTTTACCGTGTAGCCTGCAGTTTGCTAAATTGACTTGTTAGTCTGAAGTTTTTTGTAGCTTTCTTAGGATTTTTAATTTACATGGTCATGTTACTTCTTCTAATTTGTATACCTTTCATTTATTTTCCTTGTATTTTCTGTCTTGCAAGTATGGTGTCGAATAGAAGGGGTTGGAGTAGACATTCTTGGCTTATTCTTTGTCTTAGGGGGAAAGCATTCTATATTTCCTAATTAATTTTATTATTAGCTATGAGTTATTTTTTTTATAATGCCCTTTATAAATTTGAGGAAGCTTTATTATTACTGCTTTGCTGAGACATTTTATCATGAATGGGAGTTAAACTTTTTCAAGTGATTTTTCTACATCTTTGAAATAATTTAAAATTTCCTGCTTAAATGAAATTACTTCAATATACATAAAGTAACTAAAGATAAAAATAAATGAATTTACCACAGTGAAGGAGATTCCAATATAATTCTTTCTCAGTCACTGCTAAGTCAAGCAAACAAAACTTTGGGGAAGATACAAAAGAATAAACTACACAATTAGTGAGTTGAATCTCATTGTCAAATAAAGACCTCTGTACCTAACAATTTATATTTCTTCGTTATATTTATGAAGCATTTGTGAACGTTATTAATATGCTATTAATAATTTATTTTTACAAATTTCAAAAAATTAGCATAATGTCTATTTTCTTCAACTAGAGTGTTACTATGTCAATATTTTAAAAAGATAAATTACGCCCATACATTTGAAGGTTTTAAAAAGACACTTATACTCTAATGAACATTTTGGAAAAGATTTATTATCTATGCAGTTGTCATGCATTCAGTCAATGTTGTCTTATATTAATGATGTATGGTAAATATCTTATAAACCCAAGAAGAAAAATTAAAAGACTTTGGACTGAACTTTAATGAATATACTACGCTAAAATATTTGAATGATATTAGTGGGAGAATGCTAAAGATTAAAAATCTCAAATTTTTGATAGAGTCATCCAGTTTAGGAGTTTAGGAAAAAAATAGCGAAATACAAAGTAGAAGGAAAGAAATTATAAAAATAAGAGTAGAAATCGATAAAATTAGAAACAAATTTCTGAATGATTGATTGAATTATGGAGCCCTAAAGTTATGATTGATTGAATTATGGAGCCCTAAAGTTAATCATTTGAAATGAATAGCAAAATAAACCTTTAAATAAGTTTATTGATGAAGTAAAAAGAAAGTACAGTATTTAAATAGAGACACAATCGATACATCAGAGAATAAATATATAAGGTAAAACTATGAATATTTTAGTAAAGACTTCAAAAACTTAGATGAAGTGAAAAATTTTTATAAAAATGTAAGAATACACCTTGAGTCAATATGTCATACTACACATACTTAAAAATGGAATAAGTAACTTTGATTTTAAACCAAAAGGTTAGTATAAGAAAGGGAACTAAACAGGCCAGAATCACTTGTAATTGCAAATCCTTAATGAAATATCACTGAATTTACGAAATGTAACTTTAGCAGATATTATTTTTAATGGAGGAAATATTAGAAAAATTCTATTTAAATCAGAATTTTTAAAAGAATATAAATTTTCTCTTCTTATTTTCAGCAAACATTGTGTTATCAGCACAGAAAGACAAGAAAAAGAAAAAGGGCATTATGATTGAGAAGAAAGATTGTCTGCATAGAAAAATCCAAATTAAACCACAATAAATTTAAGTATTAAAAGAGACTTTAACAAGGTGGTAGGTTAAGATCATTTTAAATAAAATTATATTTCTGTATATGAACAAATAGGTTAGAAAACAGTTTTAACAGTATTTCTTATAGAATTGAAATTATAGGATACAAAGGATAAATCCAACAAATGTGGAAAGTTTGAGGGACCAAAATTAAAAATTTCATAGAAATTTAAGTGGAGAGATTTCCATGCTCATGGCTAATAATAAAACAATGCTATGATATGCCGAAATTCCCTGAATTGATATATTGATTCAAAAAAGTTCAAAATCTCAATAGGATCTTTTTGTGCAATTTGATAACCTAATCTAAAATTGATATGGAAGAACAAAGAGGAAAGATCCAACATATGATAGATTCGCTTTTCAATACATAATGTTATAATGACAAAGACAGTGACTTACTGGTTTATGGATAAACAACCCGTACAAGAAAAAAAATTAGAACACCAAACAGATGCTAGAAAATAAGCTACATTTATTTATGGCAGAGGTGACATACAGATCATTGGGGAAAGGTGAAAATATTAAAGAATTCTGAAATATGTTGCCCATGTAGAAAAAGCAGTTACATTGTTTCTCATTCCATACATTAACTCATTTTCAAGATGGGCGAGGATGTAAATGCTAACAGCAAAATTTAAAATTTCAAAAAAAGTAGAATATCCCTTCTCATAAGCTCAGGAAGAATTTTCTTAAACACGACACTGAACACTGCTTTTAGAAGAGAAGATCAATATATTCAAGGACATTAAACTTAAGTCCTTGAATTCATCATAATGTGATAAAATATCCAAATAGAAATTAATTGGAATATATTTAACCTCCATAGAATTAATAGCAAAATAGATCAAGACTTCCATTTAGGAGAGTAATCAAAAATTTGGAAGGAAGAAGCATTCACAAACGTTTGCAAACCAAATAGACTCCTTATCCCCAAATCCCATGTACAAACACACAAGACCACTCACAAAGGCTGATAAAATGAACTTAAGTTTTTGCAGATGTCATTATCTTACAAACCAGAGGTAGATCCGATACTTGACCAATACCAAAAGCATGTAATATTTATGCTCTGTAGTGTACCTGGCATAATAAACTAATCATTATTCTGTTTTGAGCATTTACAAGGTGAAACCTTGTTACAAGTTGAGTAACAATTCTTACTCTCTCAATAGCTTCCTCCATTATCCTTCCTCTCTCCCCAGTCTGTTTAGAATATATGTCCTAATTCTATAAACCCTTATATGCCTAGTCTGTTGGGATGCTGTTAGATAATTGTATTTTCCATATCAATTGGGTCTATAAGAGCCTCAGATTTCATTGGGTCTAATGTTTTATGACAAGAATTTTGAAGAAAAATAGCTCATTCAGTGGGACTACATGATCAAAAGCAAATAGTTTTCTTCTGTTTTACCACTGAGAGGAAAAAAAAACACTGTTTCTGGCAACAAAGACTCTCCCTCTCCCAAGAGGGCAGGGATTAAAACAAACAAACAAATAAACAGAATTGCATAGGGTATTTCTAATATTGTAGGGTTATTCATAGAATGTTTAAATATTGCTACTTCAGGCACCTTACACAAGAGCTTTCAGCGTTTATCAATCTATAGGAAAGTATTTTATTTTCTGATAACTGATTATAGTCTGTTTAATGTATAACATGTAGTGTAAGTAGACAAAGGAAGTCATTTTCTGAAATAGCAACACTTTTCATTTATAATCATTTTCTGAACTAAGGAATGGAAAATGCTTTAATAAAGGATTCTATTTTATAGAATGTGCCTATTATTGAGACACATGTAGAGAAAAGATAAATTAAAAAACAAATTATAGCTTGTTTGTTTATATGTGATATTTTTCATAATTAAGTGTGAAGACACCATCTGCTTTAGTCATCAAAGTTCTAAATCCGTCTCAATGCTGTTTTTGCCAAAGCTTGATAAACATTTTAAAATTTTGCTATAGATTTATTTTTCAGTGAAAACACACCCAGAGCTCGTGACTTAAAATAACTTTTGCTGTTTTGTCAGACTGTTTCTTAGAAAACATAACACTTGAAAATTTAGATGTAGTTGTCAATTTCTGGATGATCTCCCATTTTCTTCTCAAGACAATAAACAACTAAACTAATAATAAAAGAAGGATATTTGAGATGTCGTCTTAAATTATGCTTCCTCCGCATGAGTGTGAAAAATAAATAATTGGGTACACTTAATTTATTAGTCGTGTGTATTAGAAAAAGACACATGAATGCATTTGAAAGAACGTATTGTGTTTTGAAGTTTACTTAGACTGAATGCCTTGGTGTAAGAGCATTTAAAACCAACATGACAGCTATTTTGACTTGGGTTTTGTCCAATAAATTTTATCAGCATCAAATCATTTACATATTTTATTTAGTATTTCATATTATTTCAAGCATTAAGCCAGAACTTTATCTTATGCATTTCAAGAATAATTTATTTCAAAATCATATCTCTAATTATGAAATATGTGTGAAAATGTGTAAGCTAATAATTACTTTCCTTTGTATTTTTATCTATTTTATTCAATTACAGTTGACATTCAATATTATTTTATGTCAGTTTTGGGTGTACAATATAGTGATTAGACATGTAATTTATGAAGTGATCCCATTTAGTCTAGTACCCACCTGCTGCTATACATAGTTATCACAATATTATTGACCATATCCTTATCTCTATATTTTTTATTTTCAAGTGTTCTATTCAGAATCCTTTTGTGTTTCAGATTGGCAAGGGTATTTTTCTTCTCCTTAGTAATCAGCAACTTTAATTATTACTGTTGTTTGATTCATAGGGTCGAAGAGAATAAGTGATAGTGAAGTCTCTGACTATGACTGTGATGATGGAATTGGAGTAGTATCAGGTAAGAATTTCAGAATTATTTTATAATAATAAGGGGGAAATATAATTCATCATTATATACTAACAAATAAATAGATAAATAAGTAAAACGAGAAAGTAATAATGTGCCTTTTTACCCCTCTAAAAACCCTATGAGAATTTAAATTCTTGAATAGTTACAGTTGCTGCAGTATCTGTACTAATTGTTAGATTGAGTATGCTTATTGAAAGATGTCAGATAAATGGGTACTTATAAATTTTCTATTTTAAACTGCTAAATAATAAGTATTTTACTATAAATTTGGAAGTTATATAATAAAATCTTTATATACTGCACTAACAATGTGAAAAAATCTTTTTGACATCATCAACATATCCAAATATCAAATATTTTAATTATCTTTTTTTGAAAAATTTTTCATTGTTGTTATGTTGATTAAGTATCAGGTACAGCTACATTTTGAAATTACAAAATTGTAGTTTAAAATATTCAGTAATTTATAATTATAAATTATCTGATGATTTAAAACTTAGGTAAGTGTCCGTTTTTAAAAATAAATTCTGGAAAAAAGGGTTATACATGTGTGTATATATATATATACACTCAATATTATAAAAAATGTTTATTTTCATTACAATTTTTTTCTATTTGTATTCTGTTCTTTTAATAGACTTTTCCACTTTTCTCTACTAATGTCTAGTGACTTCACGTTTTCTTTATTCAAAATATTTTCCTTCAGGTCATTAGAGCTCTTCATCTTGATGGCACATTTCAATTCTTTCATTTTCTCTTTTTAGAGTATCAAAAATAGGATCATTTTATTATTTTTCCATTCTTTTAAAGGGATTGTATTTTTTTGAAAAATAACTTCATAGGAATCTTTCATTATTTGGGTTAATACTGTCTGAAAGCCTGCCTAATTCAAAGTATTTAACCTGGGTTCATTATTTTTCAACATAGTGAAAAATTATTTTTTCTTGTTTCAACATTATTCTTTTTGCCTTTTTAGAGACCATATCCATTTAATAATTCATTGAGGAGAAAAGATTGCTGTATAATTTCCTATATGTTGCTTTTTTGAAATGCAGTGTTATTTTGAGACAGTTTTTTCACCATATATTATACTTTAATAATACATTTGAAAAATAACATTTCAGAAGCTGCAATACCATATCCTTTCTTATTTTGAAGTTCATAAAAAGTATATGGAGGTGATGTCAAATTTGGAATTCTGTCACCATTAAAAATTTGATGTCGTCTTCATATTCTTTCCATGATATCAAGATCACGATTATGGTATTGTAGTTTCTCAAATGTTATCTTTTCATAGGCTGATAACTTTAATAAATGATGCATCAATTATATTTACATAAGTGTCATGACAACTAAGACTTAAACATATGTTAATTCTGTTACAAAAGTTTTTTACATTTTCTTTTATTACCTTTTTGTTTAAAGTTCCATCATTAAAATTAGTTTTGATAGAGAATAAATGGTTCAATCAATAGTTTGTCAAATAATTTGACCACCAGATCAAGCAAATAATTTTGTATACTCTATAAATTTGTTCTTGAGGCATTTCAAATGCAGTTTACATATATACATATACAGAGGACCACATACCCTCCTCCACCTTTATGCTGTCAATATAAGCAAATAGTAAAAGTCAGTGCACCAGCAAATCTGTTAATACTTTGTTGCCCATATGCAGAGATTTGTTTCCAGTTGCAGACTATATATCTGTCAAATTTAGATTATCAGTTAAAACCATTCATGGCATTTTTTAACCTAAGCTGTCTTTTCTCAATAATGAACTGTTTTGACCAGGGCCATAGACCAGCGCTAGCATCACCGCCTCAGCTCCACCTCAGATCACCAGACATTAGATTTTTATAGGCGCACTGGCCCATGGTGCCAGAAAAGGTTGGGGACCACTGGTTTTTATAGCCTTATTACATTTTTTCAAGTTTGCAAAGCAGATGTTTTGAAAATTAACTAATCCAGAAGTAATATTTACCATGTGCTCATTATTTTGTTTATTCTGATTTACTCAAGTCAGAGGTCATTTTTGACATTTGCATTGGTAATATTATTCTTCCATGTAAATTGAAATTTGATTGATATTGAAGTTTAGGTTTCTCAGAGAAGTAATTCCAGATGTGAATTTTGCCAACTCCCCCATTTCCCCATGGTATACTGAGTAAGGAGAATGGGAATAGTTAAAAACCAACTATTCTTTGAACCAGTTGACTCACCCCACAATGTGAATAAATGGAATATATATATAATATTAACCATAGCCACATAAATCTTCATTATTACCTTCCACTCTGACCTGAAACAATTTACAAATGTAAATAATCTATTTTCCATTGGGAAAGTAGAGAGGTTTTGATAATTAGCTCTTAAAAGTTACTTGTAATCTCCTGATTTCATAATTCTGTTATCACCAGTACTCATTTTTTATCACTTCTGAGTAGCACTTTACATTATTAATCATGAATATTATCTTAAAATTCTATATTTCTTTTTAATCGCCATATGACTGCATTATTCATTTTTCTCCTTTTAGTAACTTTTCATCTTTTTCTCAATAGTCTTGCTTAAACTCTATCATCAGAGATCTTTTTTCTGTATATATACTCTCATATACTCTATGTAGAATATAACAACTCTTAATCTTTATCAACAAAATCCTAGCACCTTTCCCAAGATTCTTTTCCATATATATAATTGTGTACCTGCCTATATGCCTAAAATACTATTATCTCCCCCCCCCAAAAAAAACTGGCAAACATTACTATATGTCTCTTACTCTTTGTAGTATACTCTTACCTTCCTTATGGATTTATCAAAAGTTATGATTCATTTATTTCTCCCTTGTTTTTTTGGTTCTGTATGTAATTACAAAATGTTACAGATTCGTATTAGAGTACCCCAGACTCCATCCTTGGACTTAGTCTCTATCTACACTCACTGCCCTAGTGATCACATCTGTTTAAAGTCCCATGTTTTTAAATAGCATCTGTATGCTAAAACTCCCAAATGTCTGGTTGAGGACTTTCATTTGTACTCTAAATTTTTATTTTCTACTGTTCATTTGACATCTCCACTTGGAAACGTAGTTGATGTCTTCAGCTTACTATATCTAAAAAATGAACTCTAATCTTCCCAGCAAACCATGTATTTTTATGGCAACTCCATTCTTTTATTTACTTGAATTAAAATTTTAGGTTTGTTCTTGTCTTTTTCTCTTGTTATTATGTCCAACATCTAATATTCACAAAATCATCCTGATGGCTTTACCTTCAAAATATATCAAGAATCTGACTACTTTCCATCATCTGCATTGTTATTATCTTAGTTTGAACCACTGTCATTTCTTGCCAGATTTATTGCCCTCCTTTCAGTCTGTTCTCAGTATAGCAATCAAAGTGATCCTGTAAAAGAAAAAGATAGATCATGTCCAATTTCTGCTCAAAATCCTCTAATGGATTAAAATCACTAAGATTAAATGTCAAAAATCTTTACTATACAAAAGATTCTCAATGGTCTTCCTTCTTCCTTCGGTCACTCTGATCTCTTTGTCACTTCCTTCACTCCAAGTGCCCTGTTCTCCTTCTGTTATGTGAACATGTCACATCTATTCCTATCTTAGGCGCCTTCCTACTTGTCCTGGAACCCTCCTCTCTGTATATCCACTTGACAAAACATCCCACTTCCTTCAAGTCTTTCTGAAATGTTAACTTTTTAGTGAGTCCCATATGTATACACCCGCCCTGACCACCCTATTTGAAATTGCAAAATGCTTCCCCACCACCATTCTGGTATTTTTTTTTTATCTCCCTCTATCCTGTTCTATTTTTCTCATAACACCTAATCACCTTAAAATATATATAATTATTGAGCCTTTATTCGTCTCTATAACTCTTCAACTAAAATTTAAGCTCTGCAAAGGCAAGGCTTTTTGTTGATTTTGCTCACTGTAGCACACAGAGTAATACCTGGCATCCACATACACTCATAAATATTTGTTGAATGAATGAATGCATTGACTTTTCCTCTTTAGTAGTTTGTTGCCATTACTAATTGCCATATTCCAACGCTGTCCCACTACCTATGTGTGGCTATTTAAATTTAAATTGATTTAAAATATATACATTAAAAAATCAGTTCCTTAACACTAGACAGATTTCAAGTGCTCAATAGTCATGTGTGTCATATTGGACGGTGCTGATAGAGAACATTTCTATAATTTCAGAGTTCTTTTAAACAGTGCATTTCTAAGTTTTATAAGAGCAACTAATCTTGCTGCAATATTTCTCACAAGTGATTTGAATTATATAGTGCTGTCAGCTTCATTTTCTTAAATTATTACTTAGATCAGGAGTAATTAGAATACAGTGAGAACATGAGAATCAGATAGATCTTGTTTTAAATCCTAGCCCTAGTATTTTATACTTAATGTAAATTTCTTAACATAAATTTCAGTTTCTTCAACTGTAAAATGGGAATAATGTCTTGTTTACAGTCATTTCTATTACATCTGTATATTCCTGAAAGAAAACCTTGTAATCTGCAAAATCATGCACTAAAAACAGCAGGGTGTCTGGGGAAAAACGTTTAGATAAGATCATTCAAAACCCATGCAGCTTTGTAATCAAAACACTAAAAATAGAAATACAGCACAATTAAAAAGTCATATTAAGTTTTAAGCAATAAAATATTAAATATAGAACTTTAAAATGAAAGTGCCTATGTCTACATGGAAAGGAGGATAAGTCTGAAAAGTTATGGTGTTGGGAATTATTTACGAACACCAGGAAGAATCCATGTGATAAGTACCTCTAAGACAGAGTTTTTGACCAAAGTGAGGCAAGAGAAAGGAACATGGAATGAATGAGCATCACATATGGTTCTGTATTTCTCTGGCTTGCCAGATCTGGCTGTGTCAGTGTACCTCACATTCAGCTGCTCTTATTTGGTGTGATAGTAGACACTGTCGGTACCCGACCCATATCCTCCTTACCTCAGCCAGTTTACTCATCCCCAGCTACTGTGATTGTTGGTTGCTAATAACTCACAGCTTCCCTATTCTCCAGAGAACTGGCATCAGACAGACAAAACCCACATCACGTGGGAGGCTAAGCAGTTCACCTACTTCCCACTGGCAATCTTCAGCCAGTGATTGACTAACATAGAAGTACAGATGTCCAGGACCCTTGCCTCAAGGTTGGAGCAATTCTGGGGCAATTCATTTTCCAGAGCCTCCAGTGGGATCTGGCTGAGACCACATTTTTGTTCAGTTTCTTCTCATGCATGCTTCTGTTCTTTTAATTCCTTTCTCCTGAGAGCGCTCTTTCAATTATTCATAAGCACCCAAATCTTTAGCTCTTGCTCTGTTTCTAGGGAAATTAACTTAAAATAATACTGGAAAATGTCAACATGTTGGACAAATCAGATATGAACCAATACATTTTTTGAGTTTCCTTCTGAAACAAGTGTTGAAGCAGAGCACTTTGTCAAGTTCCTGGCAGAGTTCCTAACACATAGTAAAAGCTCCAGTAATAGTAGCCCTGATGAGCATGGTGAAGATAATGGAGGTGGTGGTGTCACTTCCTGCTTAGAAATTTTCAGGCTCTTTCCATTACAAACCTCATGACATTTTAGGTATATACAACATGGGTCAAACTTAACTTTTAACTGCTTATTTCCCCACTGATGCCCCACATCGAACTGCTAGTTTCTACCAACTTAGAATTCTTTCTACTTTTCTCCATGTCGATCAAATATCAGTTGCTTTCTAGGACTCATCTGAGTGATATCACCTCTTATACACTTTGTCTAAGTGTATTAAATTATTCGGCTATTTTCCTCCTACAATTTGTCATATTTTTATTCTCAGATTTCTTTTGTCTCTCAGCCCTGTCAAATACTATAAGAAAAATACATAGGTATTTCAAATGGCATTCAAAGTGCTTTCTGATACTGCTTATCTCTTAAAAAAATAACTATAGACTCTTAGAAACTTTCTTTGAAGTTAATAATTATAAATATCTGTAGTTGTTGAGAAGTATATGAAGCTCTCTTTGGGTCATTGAAAAGATGAAAATGTTTTCGGAATAAACTGAGTATATTATCGAAGATAATTAATTGTATATAAAAGTTTTACTCTACCCTAGAACACTGCCTTGGACATAGTAGCTATCTAAATATTTTAATATTTGTCATTCCTTTTTAAATGTTTATAAAATATTATTTTGTCTTAGTATTATGCTTTATTCATTATGTTTACATTTAACATATGCAAAACTTTTCAACTTCACCAACATGTTTTTCAGTAAAGTAGAAAATACAAAAGGACTTAGTGTGCAGATAAGTATAATCTTAATTTTTTCTCCTTCAGATTATCGACACAATGGTCGAGATCTTCAAAGCTCAACATTATCAGTGCCAGAACAAGTAATGTCATCAAACCATTGTTCACCATCAGGGTCTCCTCACCGAGTAGATGTTATAGGAAGGACTAGGTCATGGTCCCCTAGTGTCCCTCCTCCACAAAGGTAAGATAGCATATGCATTTTATTTTTGGGTGATATTATAAGTCTATTTATAATCAAATATTATTAATAATCTCTGAAGATAATAAATTCTTGTGGGAAAATGTTACTTAAGAAAAACAGAGATACTACTTATATTATGAAAGTAATATGAAATATAGAATATTTTAAACTTTAACCAATATTATTTTATTGTGAAAGTTCAAAATTATAAGGAAGATCCAGCTTTCATCATATATCAATATTGAGTAAATTTGCTTAGAACCAAACTCATTATACTCATGATAACTTCTGATATAACTTCTGATAATTTAATAAATAGGAAAAAATAAACAACTAATGGGGCTTTAAAATTAGGATCATATGAAAAGTGAAAGCAATGCACAGACAATGGCTTAATGGCTCAGAAAATCTGTAGCCTCAGGTTTTATACCCAGTGGAAAACTCTGATCAATCTAGTTAAGTACAGAAAAGTTTAACTTAAGAGCCTTGGAAATAATATGTTTGCTAATAAGAAATATGTGCATAATTCACATTTTATATACTTGAAGTATTTAAGAAATTTGAACTCTTAGAATGATAATCTTGTAGTGCCTATTTTATATGAATAATTGAGTTAGTTTTAGGCTTAGAATTTTTAATTATAATCTTAATTTTGTATAATCTTAATAGTATTGGTCAATCTAAAAGAATTCAAGATTTATTATATTTATAAATTTAACTTATTTAATCTATAAAGATATTAAACACTTAAAAAGTATTTACTTAATGTAGATAATTGAAGAAGTTAAATATTAAGTTTATAAACATACTTTAAAATATTTGAAGATATTGAGTTAACTAAGTTTGTAAATAGGAGTAAATATTAAGAGTTTTCTGAAAAGTTATTTCTTAAATGTAGTAGACCTATCAATAGAATAATAAGATTTATAATCTGAAATTTACATTTAAGAGAGAACTAGAGTTTGAATTTGTAACTTTAATAAATCAAGCCCTACCTCATTAAAAAAAAAATAGAGTGCTTGATTTTTACCAGGGTTAGAATATTTGAACACACCAATAGGAAAAGGCTTAGGTTTTAGATTAGCTTCAGCTGCACATAGTAGAAACTATAACAGGAGTTTATGTAAACAGTTTATTCTATCATGAAGAGGAAGTGTGTGCATAAACAATCTAGGCCGAGAATGGTAAATTAAAACAATTATCAATGATAGATTTTAAAAACTTCAGTTTAGATTTTAAAAAACAAATAATCATTATCACTAAAATAGGGTCTACCAATATATTGTCTGTAAACAACATGCTGAACTCGTTTTTTTTCTATACAAATCTATTCTATTCTTCCTGCTATGTTCCATATATCATTGAGTGTCACTAGAGACCTGGGAGACATCTGTTAATAGTTTTGATCATCCTTATCTCTATCCCCATTGATAATAGCTTAATTTTATGTCATATCTTTGTTACAGCACTAATCTCCTAACTTCACTGTCAGCCTCTAATGGATAGTTATTCTGTTAGCCAGAGATGCAAATAATAAAATAAAGCTAAAAACTTGGACTTGACATTATACTGATTTTTGTCTTTTTCTACTATATTAATAAACCTCATTTCTTAGCATGGTAAATGATTATGGTTTATTAAGATATTTAATGGCTCTTGCTATTTCAGTCGGAATGTGGAACAGGGACTTCGAGGGACACGCTCCACTACTGGACATTATAACACAATTAGCCGAATGGATAGACATCGTGTCATGGATGACCATTATTCTCCAGATAGAGACAGGTAAATATGATTAAATACTATTAGGCCTTATTCTAATCACTGCCTTCAGGTAAAAGATGTTACCACAAAATGTTTTCATCTTGAACTTGTGTATTTCTTATACCTTATTTTCTAAAACCGTGTTTCCTTTTTCATTCTTATGACCACCACATTATTAAAAAATATAATAATAAGTAGAACAAAGCAAAAACAACCTTTTCTTTGGTAAGAAAAATATAAAATCATCTTACTCTTGTAATGTTGGTCCTTGTTAAATCAAACCAGTACTATTTTATTTATTTTTAATTTGTTTGACTTTTTCATAATTATATTTTTAGGAGTAATTATAGGCATGCACCCATAGAAATTTATGCTTATCAGGTACAGTAATAAAGAAAGATAACTATATCAGCATGATTAAGCACTGGAAAGAAAATTATTAGGGTGTTTGAATGATTTTGTTATCTCTAATAGAATTTTAATGAGTTTGATCATTTTTGGAAATTATTTGTATAGTGATTCATAAACTTGTATATCGAGAATTTGTGAAGGAAACAATGACAGAAAAGTCTGAAATGATTTTAAATCCTTTAACTTTATGTAAAGTTTTTTTTTTTTAATGAAAAATGGACTTTATATTTTCTTGGAAGACAAGATGGTCTAAATTATACAGAGAAGAAGAAAGTAAAATTAACCTCCAGAATTAAACTTACAAACAAAAATTGTCACTATCATATCAGATACATAATATTTTACCAGTATTTGAAGGCAAATGGCCCTAGGGTTAGGAACAAAAATTTATTAAATTCTTGGTGAGTAATCTTTGATATTACCTGATATAGTCATAATTGAAATGTCATTATATTTTTTCTTGCTTACTTTATAACTTTAGGAATCTTTTAGTTTAGCAAAAATGTTCAAATAATTCAGTTTTGATGGAAATCGATCCATGTGGTTTCATTACTCCTTTAGAGTACTATAGATTAGCAGGTCATTATTACTCTTAATTGTAAGCTGTTTTAAATCATTTTTTTAAATAAGTAAAATAGAATTTCATTTAAATGGGACTATAATCCATTTCTAATATATTACTTTTGAGTTATCTCTATAATCATTATTCATTAACATGAAGAATCAAAAAACAAAAAATGCAGTATTATCGATGTAGTCTATGACATTAAACAATGGGTTCTTAATATCTGTTATATCCATAAATTCTAAAAGCTTTTCAATAATAGCATACCTATGAAGGCATTATAATTTTTTAAAATTTATTTATTTAAAATGGTTTCAAGTATATAGTACATTGGTTAGACATCTATGTAGTTCATAAAACGATCTTCCTTCCAATTGCTCCCTCCCTCCCCTGTCCCTCCACCTAGCCATCATATTAATGCTAACTGCATTCCCTATGCTGTGCTCTGGCATTGTAATTTTTATATATTATTTAAATGGTTAGAATACTCTAGAACTCTTACAGTGAATTTTTAAGAATAGCATTTTATAGTCGATTGATAATATTGTTGATTTAAAGCCTAAAAGAAAATTTCCTTTGAAATAGTGAGTAAAATTTAGTTATTTTGAATGGTGCATTAACATTTTTTGTCAGTAAGAATTGATGGACTGGACAGAATATTTTTCGTAGGATTTGGAACCAAGTGGCTTTGGGTTTGAATTTAGACTTTTTACCACTTGCTAGCTATGTACCTTTGGGATAATCAACCTATTTGGCATTCGATTTCCTTATCAATAAAATTTTAATATTAGTACCAACTTTATATGGTTATTGGTTACATTGAATGACAGTGCCTCCAGTTGCATCATATATACTCAAAAAATGTGCATTACTCTTAATGTTTTAAAAAAATAATTTGGCTTACAAATAATTTACATTTTAATGTGCTTATTAATTAAGCAGAAAACAAAAGAAATCAGTCAATTCAGACATTTTTTATAAAGCATTGTAGAGAATGTAGGACATGAGTTGAATCTTGAAAAATGAGCATTTTTATTCAGGCAAGAACAAGAGCAAAGGTACAAAGGCAGAACACACATATACATCAGAAAGACCCAGTATAAAGATGAAAGACTTGGAGATATGTTAGAAAGTTAAGCATAAAGATAATGGCTTTTATATTAGCTATTTTGGGTGAGAAATTATGCTATTTGACATAGACTATATTAGGAAATGTAGTCTTCATATCCTTATAGGTCATTTTAAAATAATTATATATCAAAATTTGATTGGCTCTTTATTTCTTTGTACATTTTACTCTGTTATTAGTCAAAATTTTGTTTTGAAAATAAAATTAGGTTTTTTACAAGTAATATAGAACCTTGGCTTCAGGGATACGAGCTAAAATGATGAATTGCAAAGGACATCTTTTATCTTCCTCTCCATCCCTTTCACTCCCCTGCATCCCTGCACACACTTTTTATATTATTGTTTCTCTGGTAAATTCTGGTAAGTGCTATAAGTAAAAACATAAATTTCCTGGGGCAAACTATTTGGTTTTAGTATTAGAAATCATTTCAAGAGCGTATTTGTTTATATAATTTAATTTGCTTTTAGAATAAATATAGAGTACTAAATAATATTCCTGTAACATGTCAGAGATATCATGCAGTAAGAATTTTTATGTATGTCCTAGAGGCCAAATATATTGAGTGCATGGGGTACACTGAAAGAAAAAAACTTTCACAGCTGAAAGCTTTTCTAAAAGAAAGGGTTTATTTAGCCAAATGCTAACTAGAGAAGAACCAGGTCCTGGGCATGAAGAAGTCTAAACCACAAGCAACATGGCCAGGTAGAAAAGACAAATATGTTTGCCATCCTGGAGTTGACGGGCACTTTTATACATTACATTTTAGGGACGAAAGATGTAAGTTGATTTGAAAGAACTTACATTGGCTACAGATAAGAGCAGGTGGGAAAAAGGGAAGTGAGGCAGTTCTAGGATAGATGCACAGGTAGAAAGGAAGAGAAGTTTACTTTTTTTGATTTGTTGTGAGAAACAGCTGTGAAAGTTCATATATTGGCAGGATGTGGTGGTGCCTGGCAGACACTACTGTTGATTCGAAGCTCTGCCATATTTTCAGGAACATGAGCAGTCTATTGTTAGTTGTCTCATAGCTATTAACTGGTTAAATACTGTTGTCTCTTTCACTCCCTGCTATAATGTAATGGAGGCAAACATAGTATCTTACTGGTGCATAACTATTTTCAGTCTTTTTGAGTCCTTTCAGTTATCAACTATGAGGGGAAACACTTCTCTAAAATTTTGAAAATATAAAATAAATGAAAGAAGAGAATTCACTTCACAAAAATAGTGCAATATTTTATTTATTATACTTCAGGAATATATTTTAACATAGTTAAATCATTCTATGTATATTTTAGGAATCATAAAGTGGCAAAACATTAAAATTTTAAAGATAGGAGGTTTATATTAAGTTGAAATTGTTAGAACCTTAGCTTTCAAAAACTATTGGTTACTTTAAGGGTATGATATTTTATCTTCTCTTTTTGCAGTCCTTTTTATTTATCTGGTGATTTCTAAAAGGGGACATTCAGGCTAATGTAATATAAGTAAGGATAATTATAAATATAATTGTGCACTATTTTTAAAGATTATATTAAGAACCAAAGTGTGTCTAGATTGGTTCAGTAATCTAGTGCAGTTCTTTGAATTGTGATATTTTTTTTATAATGATTTTAGAATGTGTAACTTTTTAAAGTAGTAATGTTTTTAGTTTTCTGTGTTTTTTCTATTATGATGAATTACTGCTCTGCTCAAATTTTTTTTAGAAATTTCAAACAGTTTGGATTAATGAAATTTTTACTATAACTTTAAATCATTGTGACAGTATTTATTGCTTAGATTAACAATGTTTATTAATTTTGGGGAAAAATAAGTATGGTTAACGGAGAAGTGTAAATAAAACATGTTTTTGGTTGTATCATGTGGATTCAGCAAAGGACCTTGGATGCATCTCTGAATCTTGGATGGATTTTAGGGGGTTTACTTAAGCAATATGGTTAATTTTGTGTAATATTCATAGACGATGTAAAATTCATGCATTTCAACAGAATCTCAAGGGGGCTCATGACCAAATTAGGTTAAGAGGTATGACATGACTATAAAAAAGCATATAGTACATTTCTCCAGAGAAACAGCACAAGTAAGATGATAGATGTAGATGATGATAGAAAGGTAGGTTGGTAGGTAGGTAGGTAGATAGGTGGGTGGGTGGGTGGGTGGATGGATGGATGGATGGATGGATGGATAAGATAGATAGATAGATTTACTGTAAGGAATTGGCTCACATGATTATGGAGGCTGAAAAGACCCCTACTCTGCTGTCTATAATCCAGAAATACATGGAATGGTGGTGTAGCTCAGTTTCAAGTCTGAAAGTGTTGAAGCCAATGGTATAAATCTCTGACTGAGGGCCAACAAGATATGAGATGTTCAGTTCAAAAGTGAAAAAGCAAAAAAGAGAGGAATTTTTTCCCCCAACTTTTGTTCTATTTAGGCCCTCTCCAGACTGTATGATACCCACCGACATTGAGAATGACAGTCTACTGTGTCTGCCAATTCAAATGCTTATCTCACCTGGAAACACCCTCACACTCAGAATAATATTTAATGTGGGTACCCCTGGTCTAGTTGAGTTGTCACATACAATTAACCAACACAAAAAGGGAAATAAACTGTTGATTCTTGTTTAATGTTTTCTCTTGCTTTAAAGAGAAAAAAATTATGTCTCTTCAAGGGAAATATTAGAAATTAGATGATGTTTGTTATATATACGTGTGTATATATATAATTATATATATACTCATATTCTATGAATTTGGAAATTTAACAAGCTTTGAATTTTACACATTAGTGTTACTCAAGTAATTTTCAGAGAAAACCTATTCCTTTTTAATGCAGTAAATCCCAAAATCACAACTGTTGAGTATTACTTCTACTCTTTGTAAAGCCAGGAATGCCTTTTTTAAATCTTTTTTCTTAAATATGTGTCCTTATACTATATAGGTTTATAATCTTCTGTTTCCATTTCCAGAATGTTTCATGATTACATGAACCACTGCTCTTTGGAGAGTAGGTCACCATAATGTAATTCTGTTTTTGTTTTTTTAGATAATTCAAAATGCATTTATTGAGTGAAACAGCGATTTTGCTCAAAGATTTAAAATAGATATTGTGCTAGTCTAGGTAAACGAATGATCCAACTAATTATTGCTAGTATTTACTAACTGATTATGCAATATGCCAACTAATTATAAAATATTGAAGACCGTGAGACAGAAGCATAATACTGTTGGAATAAATTTTAAAGAAAATTACTTGCTGGGTCTCTTGGAAAAAGTTTTAAAATGAACTTGGACTTTAAAGATTGATAGAATTTTGAAAGTTAATGAAATGGGGACAGTGGGGACAGTGGGCACAGTGAACATTCTTGACAGAGTGATGAGCATGAACATTCTTGGAGTCAGGAGCGTACCGAATATATTTAGAGAATCTTAGGTAGTCTGGTTTACCTAAATAAAAAGTTATGGAATGAGTGGTGGAAAGTGATGGGACATGAAGATTCAAAGTACTTTAGAACTCAATTTGCATAGCATTTAAAGGAATATGTACTTGTTTATCAACATGGGAAGCCATTGAAAGAATTTGAGGAATGTATCTACATGATAAGAAGCATAATTACAAATATACTTCTCTAGAAGGGTGGAAAATGAATTGGTTTAGGAGGGGTTTGGGATCTGAAAGAGAGACCTAATAGAAGGTTATTCCAATAGGAAAAGTCAGCCTGATTTGCAGTGGCAGAAGAAAAAAAAAAGAAAGGGATAAATCTGAGTTATTTAGGCATTAGAACCAGCAAGGTTTATAAATCAACTGAATGTGGAAAATAAGGAAAATGAAGTTAAATCCTGAGATTTGAAAGCTTGGTTTATTAAGTACATATTTAAATTCTTAGTTGAAACTGGGATTACAAAAACAGGAATAGCTGAAGTATCATATTAAGTTCCAAAGGGGGATTAAAGAATTATATTTGAAACTAGAGGGGCCTTTAGAGCTCATGGAGTCCTAGCTTTTGAAGAAGTGCCCAAAGGACTGCTGTTGTAATTAAGAATGAAGCCAAATGGGTAGCGTCTAGACTTCTCACTTTCTTTTTACCCAGTGTCATTCTGATTTTATTGCATTTATATATATATTGGTTTTACATAAAATTTTGTTTGAAAAAGCAAGTGGTCTTCTGCTCAAAAAGAAAATGTGAGTGCTGCTCCAGCTCCCTTATTTCACAAATGTATCACCAAATGTCCAAATAGGCAGATATTTTGTTCAAGCTTCACTGTTTTTCTGAAGTGTCTGCATGACACTCAAGCATCCATGTGAACAGCCCAGAAAGCAGCTGGAAATGTGCTGTGAAACCCAAAGAAAAATCAAGGCTAAGGCAATGTGAGACTTTACACTATAAAAACAAATAATATTATCCAGAAAGAATGTGTTGGAATATAAAGAAGATTGAGGAACAAACCTTGGAAAACCACTGCCTCTAAGGAGTACAGAGAAGGAATGCAGTAAAGGAAATGGATAAAGAGTCAATTAAATAGACAGATCCTGAATTTAGGATTAAGAAAGCCCTCAGTTTGAAACTCAGTACTGCTACTTTCTATATGGCTATGGGCAAGCCCAAGCCTCAATGTAAATGTCTGTAGGAATAATAGAACACCTATCTCAAGAGTTGTTATGAGAAGTTACATGAGATAAAATGGACAAAGTTTTAATGGAGTTCTTGGCATATTGTTAAGGGTTAAATAAATACTATATTTATAGCCAAAAATAAGAGTGTTTCAGAAACCAAGAGAGGACAGTGTCAAGAAATAGAGATTGAAAAATCAATGTCTATCTAATACCATAGGTAAATTCAGTATGATGAAGATCATATGAAGGTGAAAGGATTTTTTAGGATTTCACAGATAACATTCACAGGATAGTTTCAAGAGAATGGTAGAGACAGAAGTCAAAGTACAGTAAGCTTCAAGCGTGAATGAGAAGTGAGGAATTAGTGGCAAAAATTATGGGTATACCTTTTAATGTGCTTTATGGTAAAAGGAAAGTCAAAGAGAGTCAATGGCTTAAGAGGAAGACAAGTTTAGTGAAAGTTTTCTCTTTAGATTTAAGTGCATGTGAGGAACAGTAGGCACAAGACAATAATGAATGAAGCAAACTCATTTGGGAAGTAGAATTACAAATAGAGGAATTTCTCCCTTTGGTGAAGAAGTACAAGTGAAAATATAAATGTATATTTATTCTGTATTTAGTGGTAGAGGAATGGAAGTTGAGAGAGTTCAAGGTTTCCATTTTTCACTGAAAGAAGCATAATGATCATCTGTCAAAATTAAATGTTTGGCTGGCAATAAAAGTTTTAAGAAAATAGAACAATTTTAAATTAGTGCTGTGAAAAGAAAAGAACTACAGATGAGCAAAAGGTCAGTCTGCTGCTTTGATGGCTTATGTAGTCATAACTCCTGAGATACACAGAGCCAATAACATGTAGTAAAAATAATAAACAAAGTGTTTTGAAAAACATGTAGTATTCAGTAAATTTAATAAAATTAATAATCAGAAATTATTTGAATCAATTTGTTACTAACTGGAATTTATAAGGTCCTTTTAGTTATTTTTAATTATTAATGATTAAAGAAGAAATAATTATCTTGTAAAATTTTCTAAGTATAAGTATTAGAAATTACCTCTTTTATTATTTTCTTCTTAAACTTTCTTATTATTATTTTTCTCTTCTCATCTTCCCTCCTAAAATAATAAGAAAACATCTGTGTTGTATAATATTTTACAGATGGTGATAAAGATGTTTGAATGATAATTGTTAATTAATTTTGGAATATAATTTGTTAAATGTTCAATTTGTCATATTTTGTTGTGTTTTATTTTAGAATACTTAGAATATTTTAACTTTTAACATTGATGTATTATAATAGACATTGGGTAGAAGGAACAAGCTTTCTGGTAGCAATTTTCATTTGCTTTGCTTACTATCTACTTATCTTTTTTGAATCTCACTTTTAAAAATTAAACTATACGTTTTTATTTTTTTCCTGAGTCTTATTTCTGTTCTTGTTTCTGCCATGCTTGCAGTCATTTTCTTACTCTACCTCGCTCCAGATACAGTCAGACCACTGAACATCATCACAGGGATGGCAGGTATATTTTTCTTACAATTGAGTCTGTTCGTAGAATTGCATGTGTCTATTGATATGATATAATTAACTTCTATTTCTGTTTTACGTATATAGTTATTAATTAAATATAGAAACATTATCCTTATAAAATGGTAGAAAATAAATCATATGTAAACACTTTAATTGTAGTAGGATGTCAAAAATACAGGTTCATTAAAGAGCTAGGATCATATCTTGATGATTCTAAAAATTTAGTTCTCCAGGAATGACAGTTAACCTAGAAGGATAAAACAACATTTAAAAAAATTAATTGCAATTGACTGTCTACCTTTCTCAACAGAGTTTGTAATTAGATTTTTAGACGGCACTGGTTGATTTGTACCTATCCTAACAGCCTGCTTCCCCACCTCCCTCCACAGTTGAGGAGTCAGTCCTTGAAGTACTTAGGTTAAACTGATTGCTTTTTAGTTATCTTTTTGAAGGTGACTATGATCTACTTCTTGGTCATCATAGATGATTTGGGATCCATGAAAAATACTGGGTCTGTGGGAAAATCCTTGCTTATTTTTACTCTACCATCATTCACCTTATATTTAAGGGACATATGAATTACTGGCACTTAATAAAAAGGGGGGTTAAGTAGAAAAATAAAGAAAAGAAGCCCTTTATGTAGCTTTAGGGATCTGAGCCACTTAGGTGACAACTTCTGAGGCCCTATAAGCAGAAAAGAGAGTGGTAGTGATAATGTAGTGAGTTCCGTGAGCATAGATAAGTAATTAGATGCTGCCTGTACTCACTCTGACTAAAGTTTCAAAGTGATTTGTGTTATTTGTGACCACTTCTATCCTATTAATTTAGTTGATTAGTGTTAATAAGAAAAGAGTTTAGAAAAAAAAATAATCGACACCAATGAGTAAATTCCTAAGGATTGATCAATATAGATACATATGGAAGGAAACTAAACATAACATCAAGAATAAATTACTAATAATTCAAGTTTTGTGTTATCTTTCAGTAAATGTAATTGAAATTTACTGCCTTTCATTTCATTATGGTGGTTATTACCATATTTAATTTTCTTTTGTATTTTCTCATTTTCTTTTCTGCAAATGTTTGGCCCTGAAACAGGGTGTGGCCGCCATCCAGCTACAAAAGCCCTGAGGAATCTGCAGGTTGGGTGGCTTGGGCTAATCTCCTCAGGCCAGTGCTTCCTATTGGCCCTGTGGGAAGGGATCAGCACCAGCAAGGTGGCTGGGTCTGTAGGTTGCCCTGCAGGGTCTGACAAGTACAATGGCAGCTGCATGTCCAGCCCTTATTCTAGCATCAGGAAGTACAGTCTTTCTCTATATGAATCTTGCACTTGCCTATGACCCACTGCCAGTGTCCCGGGTGAGTGTTCACAGGTGAGAGAGCCATGTCCATGGGCCTTTCAAAGGGACAAGTAGGGTTTCAGTCTTCTGACATCCAAAATTCCTTCTGGTTTTTACAGTCAGAATCTTTAGAAACTCCTCTTCCCTGGGCTGGGACTCTGGGCTAAACAATCATTACTTTTTTGTTGTTATGTCTTTTATTTTTACTATTGCTGTACATGATTTTCAGACTACTTTTTGATTGCAGTGATTATACATTTACTTTATAAAAATATGAAAAAGTAGTTATATAACTGTCCTTATAATTGGCCAAGACCTTTCTTAAGATGTCTTACATGAATGAGATTACTGATTACAGGCTCTGGTATCTCTTCATTTCAGTGTAAGCTAAAGTCATGTGTTTTTTCTATTCTATATTTTCTTAGTTTTAATTATTAATAAATAATATGATTCACATTATTTATTCTTTCAATAAATCAACTTAGATAGAATCAGTTCTTAATCAGCTCAAGGTTGGTTATTAATTTCATAATACTTATCAAATTCTCAACCTCAGCCTGGTTTGCCTATTTTGAAGGATATATTTCTGAATTGTCTTTTGTGCCATGATTTGGTTTGTGGTCAGGAAACACAATATTATTAATATTTGCATTAAAGAAAACCATAGATAGGAAAATCAGTTTTAGAAAACAAGTTATCAAATGTCTTACTGTAAAATTTGTTGTCACTTAAATTATTCATATTTGTGACAATAGTGTATACCTATGCCTAGACAAATTGGGTAGATTTTTTAAAAATGAAGTTCTTTAATGCCTTTTAAAAATATTCTCTTTTATCAGTTTGATACATAGAAAAGGTATGTACGTTTCAAAGCATAATAATAAAATGAACATCCATGCATCTACTACCCAAACCAAGAACCAGAATATATGGTTATGTGCCTTGCTTCCACCTGTAAGGTCCTTGCCTACTGCATTCGTGTTCTTTTTCCACAGAAGTAGTAAATACTATATCACATTTTTGTTTTACTTTCCCTTCCTTTAGCCTTTTTTAAAAGTGATTTTGATCATTTGTTTTCACTCTGCTAACTTTCTGAGTAACTCACTCTCTCTAACTCCCATTTCAATCCACTATGAGATTCTGGTATTGTTGAAGACATAAGGCTTATCTAGTCATTGATCCATTCTCTTATATTTATTACCATAACATTCTGTGCTTCCTGTCTTGAATCCCTGTACCTTTGTATGTAATGCAACTGAGCACAACCACCCATTACCCTTCCATTTTATTATTTGTTGACCACTTACTTAAGCCATTTTATTCACTGAAAATTTTAGTACCTGGCTTTAGTCTTCCTGTTCATCACAGTTTCTGCCATCAGCCTGCGTGATGTTAACATTCATGTGAAGGATTTGTTTAGCACCACTTATTTTCTTGACTGTCTCAAATCAATGAAATCTTACACCCCATTCTACTTCCATCTGTCACTCCCGTAGCCTTTCTCTGAATTTTATCATCACTAGAAATTGTCCTATCTTTGAAATCTTAATTCACATGCTCCAATTTTTAGACCAGAAGTCCACATGGTTCTTTCTTATTCCTTTATCAAGCTACTTCTGTCTCACTAGTTCTTTTATCTTCATAGAGAACTTGAACTTCACTTTTTCCTGTTAGTCTCCAATTTCCTTTACGTATTTACATACCCAGAGGTTAACTCTGTTCTCAGAAATATCCTCAAATCCCTTGCTACATTGTTTATCTTTTACCTATTTGACAAAGTTCAAAATTAGATCAGTCTCTTTCTCTTGAAGAATGGCTTTTGAACTAAATACCCAAATTCTTCCTCGCTTACCTACTTGAGTCAAAATAACTGAGCACTTGAAGGTGAAGTGATTCCTTTAATGAGGGTTATGGGGGAAAAAAAAGTGGCACCATCGCTCTAAGTGTCCAGTTTTCCAGCCTAGATTTCAAGGTGGCATTTAAAATTGTGATCTGAAAATTTACCTTTTGGGAATAAATATGTGTTAATAGCTCCAAGTGAGTCATATTTTGGTCATATGAAATCTGGAACTTTTTGAGTGGAATGAATGTAGTCAATGCAACGAGACACTCCCTGATCTGTTAAGAATCAGAATCACTAGTCTCTGTACCCCAGGATCGTAAAATGAAAAATTATGAGTGCTGTCTCTTTGAAACAGATGAATTGAGCCCTAAATAATGTTTGCTAAATTTCTTTTACATAACTTTAGGAGAAAAATATTAACTAATATTAGGAATCAAAACTCTTTTTCTTCTGGCCAGGTTATGCTGACCAGTACAAAATTATCTCTGATTCACTGTGTCTTTTAAAACACAGACAACATTTAAACATATTTAGGATGCATATCCTGTTACTTTTTATTAATATCATTTTAATAGGATATATCCTTTATTTTAATAATTATTCCTTTTAGATTTTAAAATTTACCCCATACTCCACTTTTTTCTTAGTATTTTTCTCTACTTAAAGCTATCCACAGCATATTAAGGAATTACTGATATTAATGGTGAGTATTGTGATGAAAGATTTTATGTAAAGATGTCATGGAGGAGACAACTAGGCTGTATCTTAAGGAGGATTAGAATTATTTAGATTTATATGAAAGCAAGGTAAGATGTCAGTGGAAATTTAAAGTAATGTATGAACAAAGTCACTAAAGTAATAAATACCATGCTTTAGTGCTATTGGAGCATTTTCCAAAAGGTGATAAAATAAACCTACAATGATAGAGATAGTCCCCATTTATGAATAACTTTGTAGGCTCTATGCTGGAACTAAGACTGTAAGTGATAGAGATACTTTGAAGAGTTGAAATTATGGGCTGGCTATAATATTTATTTACTCTAGAATAATTGCTCTAGAAATTCTGTGGATTGATGATTTAAGAGAAAAGGGAAAAGAAAAAAGTCTATTGAAGTATTTGGCTTGATCTAGTACAACAGAAACTGGAGGCCTAAACTGGGTAAGGTAGTGGATGTAGAGACAGACAGAAGATAACTGACTTTATCAATTACAATCAATAATACTTGGTAAATGTTGAGATTTGGATGTTGACGGGGAGACCAAAAAGTCAAGAAATACTCCCAGTCTCATTGTTTGGGAACTGGGTGCATATGGTACCTTAACAAAGGTGGAGATGGGAGGTATTAAGGGAAGAATCAGTTCAGGCAAGAGCTTTGGAATTATTGATAGGGTTAAGGGAAACCTCTAGCAGGAAGTAAAATAAGTAATTTTAAAGCTTAAGAAGAATTTTAGGCTGCATAGAATAATCTGGAAGTTGATTCACTGCTAATGGGAAATAGCCTCAAAAACAAAAGTGAAATGGATTGGAGAAACAACCCATGATGTGAGGACCAAGGAGTTTCCTTCTGCCTTGAGAAACATTAATATTTAAGTGGTAGACAGAAGAAGAGAAGCTTCTAAAGGATGTAGAGAAAGAAGCATGGGAAGAGTAAGAAGAATAGAGGTGAAAGAATAATTTTAAGAGGGAAGAAATATCAATAGTAAAAATCATAAATGATAAACATCCACTAGATATGTCAAGTGAGGAGTCATTGGTGACTTTAACTAAGGTGTATTTAACTAAGGTAATTGAAGAAGGGTGGTGAGGGGAAAAGGCAGATTACAGTGGCCTGAGGTATGACTGGGAGATAAGAAAATAAGCATTCTGAGAGAGTGTGGAAAAGAAATATTGGCTAGAGATATATAATATCACTATAGGTTCCTTTCTTTTAGAGTAGGGAATATGTCATGTGTTTATAGGCTGGAGGAAAGGATCTTTTAGGAAAAGATAGGTTGAAAATTCAGAGAAAAAGAGAGAATGACTAGAAGAAAAGCCTTAGGGGTAGGAGGATGGACTGAACACACAGATGGAGTTGGTAAATCGAAAGAAGCTCTTATCATTTAGACAAGAAGAAAATGCATGAAAGAGTTGGAAATAGCAAGTTTTTAAATAAAAGAATGTTAAATTGAAGGTAATTGTGTTTATAGCTTCAATTTGGTTGTTGCTGTGATTCAGATTGTGATGGTAGTTTTTGAGACAAATTCCTGAGGGTGGAGGTCTAGTAGTTGAATAAGATGTGTGATTAAAAATGGGAAAGTTTAAAATAGTTGTTGGGTAAAAGTGATGGAAATGATTAAGTTGAAAGGTTTTGGTGGTAGTAGCAGAGCAAAAGTTGGAAACCATGAATTTGCAATGTGCCAATCTCCATGAATGTATGCTTTGCGTAAGCGGTACTCAGTTGCCTAGATGTGGAGATATCAGATTTTTGTCATTGAACCAAATTTAGAGTTCTGATAAATGTTTGGAAGATCTGAATGTTGGTATAGAAGTGGTTTAGATGATCAATCATAGAGTCCAGGGTGAGTAAGGAAGGAAGGAAAGAAGGCAAAGAGGATGATATATTCTGGCAGGAATTGGGAGAACAAAGAATAGAAAGTATCAAATGAAGATCAAGTAAAGTGGGAGTAAGACACCTAACAGGATGAATGATTTTAATCAGAATTTGAGATACTGAAATTTAATATTTCTGATTTTGAATAGTTTCATTGGATTCTAAGATCCATAATATTTCCCCAGAAGTATGTATGTATGTGTGGGGATGGGGGGAGTGATACAGAGAAAAAAAATGAGGACCACTGAAATTTGAAGATAATGTGGTTCAAGATTATTGAACAATTTTCTGTATGTGTGTTGAAATCTCCTAGCCTCACCATAGGAATTGGGATAAAGAAGATGGCTGACAACCAGTTCCCTAAATTATCAGTGACTAAAAGGATAGTGATCATAAGTTAGATAGATATTAGCAAACTGAATTATTAGTGGATGTTATAGGTAAGTGGCATGCTTAATAGAAATAAAGACATGTATATTGCAGTGAGGGAATGATGGCCATTTATCTCTAGGGAGCCACCCTCTTCTGGATCCATGGACTATGAAATATGAAAGAATGAGTAGCTTTGCAGATGAGAGCTACACTGGAAGCAGAGTCTGCAATGTTGAGCTAAATGTTTCTTAAGGTAGGGATATGAGAAACCCTTCTGTAGAAAGATTGACGATATTAGGAAGTTTGTTAACAGTGGATAAAGATTCTTGAAAATACAGCTAAAAAAATTAGAGGAGATGAAAATGGTACAAAAGAGCAGAGGAAATGAAGAATTTAGAGAGAAGACATTAGGGGATAAATTGGCCTGTACCTGATAACTAAGAATTACAGAGGTAAGATGTTTGAATAGAAGTGATTGACCTCGAACAGCCTGCCTTGTTTTGGTGCCCGAATGGGAATTGTTTTGGTGCTAGAACTGAGTAAGGTTCTGGGAAGGGTCTGACCTAGGTCTAGAGTAGTGCTGAGGGATGCCATGGGGTTTGAAGAGAGGCAGTGATGGTATTATTTCAAGGAATTTGGGGCTGTGACTAGGACCTTAGTTAGAGCAAGGATTCTGACAAATCTAGGGAAGTCATTGGAGGATGAGATTCCTGTGTGGGATATAGATGTTTTCTTACCAATGTCCTGTGTGGGAAGTAGTACTGAGAGCTTTCAATAAATGTAGTCAGATTCAATTCACACTTCCTGAGCCACCCTCTTTTTTGCCTTATTTCTTTATATTATATTATCAGTCTTCTTTTACCCTAGAAGTATTTCCTTTTCCATCACTGCTAATCTTCCATTTGTGTTTTTGACTCTTGCCTCTCTTAATTTCTCTGGAAATTTTCTCCATTCATTATTTTTGTTCCTCTTGCATTTCAAGCTCTCATGATTTTGTTTCTCCTCAAATTACCGTTGAAGTCTCTGTGATAATCTCTTCTTTCTATTTTGTCGCACCTTCAAGCTACTTTGAAAATGATTACCCCAACCCCATCTCTTCCATGCGTGAGTACAAATACACACACACACACACACACACACACACACACGCATCATGTTTCTTGGGTATGTATTTTTACAGATGCTTCCTTCACACCTTCATTAGTTCCTAAGCTTTAACCTTCTACAGTTTGACCTTTGCCTCCAGCACTTTATTTTAAGTGATTTTCTCTATAGTTATTATTTACTATATTTTTATACATATTTTTTCTTGTTGCCTCATTGCATCTGCCATCATTAATCACTTTTTTTAAGCTTCTCTCATGCAGTACTATTTTGATTCTCATTTTACCCTTTGACTGCTCTTCTGTCTCTTTAATTTCTTTACTATTTCTCATGTCCTCAACTTTTTTACTATGTTATCTTATATCCAGTCATTGCTATGGCTTTGATCAAAACTTCTACTACCTAGTATAGTGCCTGTCACAAAACAATTAATAAATAATATTGAAAGAATGAATGAATCAGTGAATAGTGAAATATTAATAGACTTTTCAGATTAACTTATTTTTCTCTCTGATATCTGTACAAGAATATTCAAGTTACTGTTATTCTCTCTCAAGAATTCTACTTCTGTTAATAGTTCATTTTATTTTGAAGGCTGGCAATTTCAGCTTTTTTCTTTGGTTCACATATTTCTGCATTTCATTCATATGGTGATTTGTCAAACATTATTGAGAGGGATAAAACATTTTTGCTATCAAAAAAATTAAGCTTTAGAATCAAGAAACTCAATTCAAGTTTCAGCTCAGAAAATATCTAATTGTGTGACTTTGTCCAAGTTTCTATGAACTTTGTTTGCTTATTTCTAAATGAAAGAGATTGGTTTATATGACTTCTGAGATTCCTTTTAACACTAACATTTTCTTTGTATAATTTTGTGTGTTGTCTGTATTCTAATGCTGTATATTGTAATTTTTTGTACATTGAGATTTATATTTGTCATCCATCCCTTTTCCTCTGTTTCTACTCTTTATTACAAGTCAGCCTTTTCCTCCTCTAATTCATCCTAGATACTACTACTGAATTAATCTTCCTTATTTATTATTTAAAAATTACCTTTGTCCAGAAATTTTTAGTCACTCTAATAGAAAAATAAATGGATTTAATTTTCATTTAATTAAATAAACTGTCTAAACCTCTTAACCAGACATTTAAGATCTCTATACAACCATTCCAAGCTAAATTTCTAACTAACATTTTGCCATATCCTGTTTTTTGTTATTTCCAGCATGTCCATTTGACTTTCTCCCCTTCCAGTCAGATTTATTGAACATAAAAATCTTTATACAAAGTGACCTAGACATGCTGCTTCAAAACTAGATTTTTCATACTAATATTTTGATAAGTCAATTTACACAGTTTCAAAAAGCAGCTTGCTCTAGAATTAATAGGAAAGTGCCTGATGCACATTCAATGAATGGCCTACCTACTAGAACTTTAATAGCTCTTTAAGATAATTACTATAGGTAGGATCAAGTCCATATGTCAAACTGCTGGAGAACTGATACGAGAAATCAAGAGGCCATTTTGTGCACTGCTACTGTGATGTCATCATGTTTCTGGATAATAATATTTTCATTAACTGATTCTAGACACACCACAGGAATATCAGTGGGGTCAGAGGTTAGCTTAGCTGCTTGCTGGGCTAGAACAGATATCACCCCAGCATGCTCATCTGACAGGATCCCACAGCAGCCCAGATCAAGTCCTTGTGAATCTGTGCACAGAGCATAAGACTCCAACAATGGATGGATTCTTCATTGTGTCCTCCAGGTGCTGCTTCAAAGTCATCTGCATCCTGCCCACTGTCCACTCCAGCCCAGGACCCCTCAGCACATTGTGTCTTCTCCACCACAAGCCTCCCATTTAAGTCTTTCTTGTCATGTCCATCCATCTGCTGAAATTTCTTCACTTTTCATGCATGTTGTTTATCTGTTGTGCTATAGTTTTTAACATATCAATCATACTTATTTTAAATTCTTTATCTGATAGTTACAACATCTGTGTCACCTCTGAGTCCTACTCTATTGATTGCTTTTGCCTCTTGGCAATATGCCCTTTCTTCTTGCTTTTCAGTATATTTTTAAATACATTCATAGGCATCATGTAATCGGTAATGACTGGGGCAGATAGTATTTATGCTTGAAAATGTACACACCTCATGTGTTTGTGTGTGTGTGTGCACGCACGTGTGGTTTGCAGGGGTTAATCAATCTTCAGACTGCTACCTCTATGTGATTTGGACTGATGATGAAATGACAGGTAAGGGCAGCGGGCAGCAGTGTATGTGAAGAATTTGCAATACCCCCATTCCACTGTCCATGTAAAGCTAGTAAACCAAAAGGAAAGCTCAGTAAATTATTCAAAGTTGATCAGTGAAACTGTTGAACATAGCACTCAGACATTCTAGGGTGAGGACCTGCCTCATCACATTTACTCATATAATACAATACCAATGCATAATTAGGTCCTTTAGAGATACATCTTTAAAATGTTTGTTATTTTATGGAATCTTTGAAGACCTGGGAAGGGAAAACATAGGGCCAATACCTTGGTGGACTAACTTGAATTTCTTAGAATGACAAAACGTTATTAAACTTTAACATCCACTGAAAATGGGAATATTTTTATTTAGTAAAATAGAAACCTTATAGATAAAAGGTGGTAATTATATTATGGCTCAGCTTTTGAAAATATATTTTAAAGATGTGTTAACTTACTGCATGTTAGTTGTTGCTGGGTAAATAATCCTGCTTATTTGTGATTTTGTTTATGTTATTTTTTGAAGTAAAAATTAAATAAAAATAAAAATTATAAATATTTGATAAAATACTATTCTCAAGACATTTACATTTTATATGTTTCTGTGTGTGCATAGTTAATAATACATCTGTGTTGTTCGGCATTGTATTTGTCCTTAATTTTCTTGAGGAAATTGGGATATTTAATCATTTCTTTCTGCTGTTTTCAGTAATGACTATTTAAAAAAATACTTTTCTAGGTATGAGAACACTTGTCTTTTTATGATAAAGTAGGCTTATGAGTAATAGTAATATATTTTTTTCTACAATTGTTTTTTCTCATCAGTTCATGTTTTATTACCATTTTTACATTTTAGATTGTTACTAACTACTGATTTGAGATATTGCTGTTACTTTTTAATAAGCTCATTTACTTTTAATAATCATACAGAATTTATGTTTAACTGAACAGAAATGTTCTGTAGAAAATTTATCCCCAGGATAAATTGATCTATCTTCCACCAAAATAATAAGATGCTTTTATTTGTACACAAAATTTATTTACCATGATTTGTTTAGTGAGTATCTTGTGTCTTGCAATTCTCTTAACTTTGGGAGCAGTGCTAAACTAATATAAACTAGACTTTTTAAAGAGTTAAATTTGTACTTTGTACATTATGAAAATTATAGTCGATAATACAATTAAATTATTAAGTTATACAAATGTGTTATATTAATTACCCTAAAATGTCTCATTTAAATTTTTATTTTACTTTATATTTATTGCTTCTATTTTGTAGCGAATGCTCAGACATTCTCTTAATGTCAGGATATTTTATCAAAAGTGTAATGTTGCTGCTATTAATCGCCTTACTATATATTACACAATATGGATATAGGAAGGCAGTTTTTACCCCAAACTTTAGATTATACTTACTGTCCTTCAGATATATGTCCAATTTTTTTATTTAAGATGTCACCTTTAGATAGAAATAATTTTTTATGAAAAGAAAAAATAACTAATTTCTAAACAGCTTTACTTTTTACAGGTTTATTTTTCAAGAAAACCTATTACATTTACTTATGACATCTTTACAATATAAACATGAAAAAAAAAGATTGATTTAGCAAGGTGTGAGTTATATTCTAGGACAATTTTATCGACATCCAAATATTACATTGAAACTGCATTGTGCTGGTTTTTTAAAAAAAAAACATTTTTAGTATTCTGTCATATTTAGAGAGATACTCTACATTGAGCTTATGTTGATCTGAAGTTGTATCATCATGATGGCTGTATATAAGTGGTTTTAGAAAAGAATGAACATTGGTCTATTCCTCCCTGTTATGCTGCATAACTTTCTTCTACTTTGAGAATAAGGTAAATAAGTAGCAAAAAATGATGAAATAAGCAGGAAGCTGGGTTACATACTTGAAAAATTTTTTAAAATTTTAAGAGCAACTGAGATGAAATATGTCTCAAAATGGACTTCACTAGATGATTATAAAAATATTTTTACCCTTAGAAAGCCACATCTAAAAATCTGCACGTGCGCTCGTGTTTTTAAAGCTAGGTGTTAACAATAGTGTCAGTCAGTATGAATTAGCTCTGTTTGTGCAGGATCAGCTCCACTGCACTGCTCCAAAAGCTTGCTGTTGGAATTAGCGGCCACTAAATAGGGCGTAGCAATAATCTGTATCCATCCATGTAAATGACACCTACAAAAAGAAATATTTTAAATGTGTATTAGAAAGTATAAACTATTGAAAACAGAACTATGACATATATTAAACCACTTTTTAAAAGACAAATTATTTACCTAAAAAAAATAAATTTATAGGTGAGTGGTTCCTAACCACTTAAGTGACTTACCCTTGGTCAGTCTTGTACAACCTATGGCCATCCTTTCTGAATAATGTTCTAAAATGCGCAAAGTAAAATAAATAAGCAGGGTTACACAGGAAACTACTTATATTGAAATACAGACCCCAAGTTAAGAACCCCAGATGGGAACTTAAATATTTTATGCCTTGCAAATGGTTTTCTATTATTTCTCATATCACAGTTGCTACTATTCAAAACTAATTATAAGTTCTCATCCTAAAATTGAAATTCACTGAGAATTTAGGTGGAAGTTGTCAAGTTTTGTATCTCAGTCCCTTAAATAACCTGCTGTGAGACTGGGCATTATATATGAGACTTAGGCTTTGCCGCTTTCCATTTTCTCAGCAATTATCTTAGTTCTTATCCAGTAAGACCTATTCTTAGCCAATTGTAGGAGCAGAAGCTATCTTGACCTTCTATTGTGTTATCAAAATTTTAAATGTGGTAATTTTCCATTTCTCTTAAATGTCATGGAGCATTTCAGGAAATTTCTACTTTCTTCTGTTCTTTTCATGTTTTACTTACTAACAGGTATTTCATTTCACACTATGGAAATCATATTATTTATATTTATGATATGGAGAGAAAATATAAATAAAATTTAAAAGAGACTATAGTCTTCAGACAACCTGTTCACTAAAAAGCTATAATTTTAAAGGGATATTTTCTAAGGAATGACCTGTTTTCTTAATAAATAATGGCACCCTTATAAGGACATAAAATATAGCAACACATTTAAATAATTCTCTGGATTTCACTCACAATTATATATTTCAGTTATTAATACTATAGTGTCAAAGAAGTGAAAGTGCATATTCTAACATTTCAGTTTACACTTGGAAAAGTTGCTTGATGGAATCACAATAAATCTAAATTTGCATAAGGAAATGAAATATATTAGCCTACTTTTCTGTTTGGGTAATCATAGATATTGCACAGTTTTGTTCCTACATATTAATGAGATAAGTTTATCATTAACTTAGGATAATAGGAATTCTGAAAATAATATAAATATTGATACTCTCCCAAAAGTAGTTTTTAAGAAATCTAAAATATGTATATCCCTTTAATTCAGGTTATTTATTGTGATGAAGATATACAAAGATATGTACACTAAGAACCTTTAGCAAATTATTGAGCATATTTATTTCTAAAGAGAAGTATTTTCTCTAAAATAGTTTTTTCAGGAACAAAAATACAGTTATGATTTTTTTAAAGTATCAGGTTAGCTTTTTTTCCTTCTCTTTGACAATTAATTGAATATTGTATATGTATTTACATTTAATCTTAGTTTTTGACATATTCTGAATACATTTATATAAATATACTGAAATTATCTTAAAAATCAATCATATTATGGTACATGGACTTAAAATTATTTAAAAATTATTTGACTTATAGGTTACCCTATGAATTTAAAGTATAAGATAATCACAAGATATGTTGTAGCATAAACATAGTATTCACTTCCTAAATTCATTTAATCTAATGTCAACTGGTCCAAAATTGTATGCCATATTAGTTATATATGGAAAATTGTATCCTTTCTCTTCTTATTTTTCTTTAATTGCTGCATTTTTTATCATCAAAAATAAGATTGAGAGAATTTACAGGTCAGGTGAAAGTCCTTGATACATTAGTCTTGGGAAAGACTAATGCTTTCTTTACTGTCTGTACTATATAAGCATTTCCATTTCTGTGATTACAACTTCATGGGGAGGTAATAGTTTGATTTGACATAAACTTTGGAGTATGTATTACTTGGGAGTCAAAGTTAGATAGAGTCAAAGTTAGTATTTTTAGGTGTGCTTCACATATGATAGGGTTGGTGTTAGAAGACATTTATTGACTGCATGTTGGGTGTTAAAAGCATTGTGCTAGACTCCAAGTATAAAAAAATAATCAATAATGATAGATTACTTAAATTTAAGTGTTCTTCTTTCAACAAGGATTATGATTGATATTGGTTTATTTGTGATCAAAGAGAGATATCGAATCGTTATTATTTCAATCAGTTAATACCCATTCGGAATTGTATTGGTTGGCATCACTAAGGTGCATTGAGATAGATGGTATGGATTGGCCGATTAATGAGTTTTCTGTAGTGATTATTCTTGTGGACCGTATTTATATATGGCTACAGACTGTAAAGTAGTACTGTTTTCTTAGAACATTTTGATTCTTCTGTTTGACTCAGGTGTATCAGTAAATTATGATGGTATTGAAACCTTTTATATCCTAGTTACTATAATAAACAGCCTTAGGGGCTTGAGCATAGTGGTCATATGGTTTTCTTTGCCATTTTAAAAATGTTAGAAAAAGTCATTGAATTCTTTTGAAATAAAATACTTCATATATTTTACATGTTCAAATGGGAATTCACTATGGAAAGCAGGCATTTCTGTTTGTCATTGGTTAAAACTGAGCAACTCCTGTTATCTTCACTGGGAATTGCTATTAAAGGTAGATTTTGGTACCTTAGAAAATTTTCAGGTTTAGTGAGAATTTGCTCAGAAAATGTTGGGGAAGAGAAATTCTTTACATACTCAGTAATTTTAAACAATTACCTTTCAAAACCAGTTTGATGCATCATAACCAAATAGCAGAAGGGCACTGAAGATCAACTGAGCTGCTTTTTGACTAACGTTGCAGGGATTGTGAAGCAGCAGATAGACAGCCATATCACAGATCCAGATCAGCAGAACAGCGGCCTCTCCTAGAGCGGACCACCACCCGCTCCAGATCCACTGAACGTCCTGATACAAACCTCATGAGGTCGATGCCTTCATTAATGACTGGAAGATCTGCCCCTCCTTCACCTGCCTTATCGAGGTGAAAGATAAATCAATCAGACTAACTCCCCTTTGCCCCACCAGCACACCATTTTATTTTCCCAACAGCTATATGGTCTCTTCTATCATTCTTGGCTGATCACTAATCACAGTTGATACTAACCTTTTCAGTGTATGCACACTATTTATATTCAGTGGATATAATAGTGTGTGGCTACCATTGTAATTTGTTTATTAACTGTCCTGACTGCATTTGTTTTGTGATTTCTCATTTATCAGGAGTCCTGGGTAAATTCCCACATAATGCACCTCATAACTATCATGTTCTTCTCCTACAGAATGAGAAATTGTTTGTGTTCATTAGACATCACTTTTGGAATATTCATCATAACAACAATAAATAAAACTAGACTTTTAGTTTCTTTCTATCAATGCTAATATCTTGTATTGGCCAATATCTTCCTTAGCTTAATTTTGAATTGTTTAGGGTTTTATTTGTAGTTTCATCAGATATTTTCTAATAAAGGGATATCTAATAGAAGCCTAAGTAAAAATCTCTTTGGATCAAGGGAGAGAGGTTAGAGTTAAGAGCTTGAAGTCTGGTAGAAAGAAAATAAAACGTTATTTTTTCTTGTTCGAGCTGCAGAATTATCCTCTTTCATATGTATAGGATATTGATTTACATTAATAATTCCATGGATTGTACTGTAGGATTTTCTGTGCACGTATCTGTGTATGTATGCATATTACACAAAAGAATAAACGCCTTTTCGCTATTTAGATAATTATTTAAATATCCATATTATGTCCTTTCTTAACCTTTTAATCAGCAGCTAAACCTTTTAAAATTGCATTTATACAGCTATCCTATGAACCCAATGTATTAAAAGTATTTAACTCATCTTATCGAAAATGAATATTAATGGTGTATCTTGTAGGTCTCATCCTCGTACTGGGTCTGTCCAAACGAGCCCATCAAGTACACCAGTGGCAGGACGAAGGGGGCGACAACTTCCACAGCTTCCGCCAAAGGGAACATTGGAGAGAAGTAAGTTTTATTTCTAACCATGTCATATAGGAAATACGCAAGGAAGCTGAGGTGAATCAAGATTTTTTACTACCTTTGTGTTAGTTTTCTTCTTTAATTAATTGAACGCCTTAGCTGCATTTGCTAATTGTTAAATACTATGTATTTCGCATTTAAAATTTATAACATATGGAGATAAAATAACCTACCATTATTGCTTTTGCACATTTTTAAAATTTGAATTAATGCATTTTGAAAAGTAAACTTAATGCTCTTAAATAAGCAGTTGGATGATGTTTCTTTGCTACAACTAAGTTTATGTAATTGTTGATAGTTACATAAAGTTTATTAGTAACTAGCCAAATCAATTTTCACACACTGCAAAGGACTGGTTAGCTGATGCACAACAATGGTGATCCTTCTCAAAACTGGAGTACCAGAAAAAGGTAATCATGAATATACAAAGAAAGATGCATGTTGTACTGATATTTGTAATACTTTCAAATTTTTGCATAAGAAGCATTATTTGCTTATACACTGATGAACATAATCCCCAAACATCTATAAATACATTCTTAAATAAAAGACATCTAAAAGCATGGGATGATAGAATATAATAAATTTTAACATCATTTTTAAGTGGTCCCTATATATAACTGGATGTGCTGTGTCAAAAAAAATTTTTTTAATCGCCATTTAACTTTTCTTTAAAAGATGATACATTCTGTGCCTTTGGAAATTTCTGTTGTTTTTAACCCCTGTGCTTTGGTTCCCTTTTTTGTTTTGTTTTATTTTATTTTTCCTAGACAATGGAGTCAAGGAGATAGAACCTTATGAAGGTCTGTACATAAAGGAGGGTTTGTTTTGTGCTGACAGCCTTTTGGGGGGTTCTGTAAGCAAAAATAAACCCAACTGCAATTGATTTTCTCTATTGTATAGGATTTTATATACACTAAAGTTATTTTGTTTTACCATTGTTGGTATTCTACTATTGTTTTACTTGGAAATTTTACCAAGGAGTTAAATTTCTTTGATTCAGTCAAGTAAGAATGCAAAGAGTTTAACTTCTTAAATGACAAGATAAAATTTTCTCTTTTTAAAAAGTTTAATTTGCTTTTTTAAACTAAAGTCTGTTTTATGCAAGACTTCAGACAAAGATATCAATTGCAGTCTGTGTTTATGTTTTTGAGGATGTACACCTAGTATAGTTATAGTTATTATAGATTTTATTTTATATTTACGATCTTTTAAGTTGTTGAATTAGATAGTGATTATGGTCTGTATTTTCTACATCATTTTTCATGTTGTAGCAAGCCTGCTTACAGTATATCAGAGTTAAATATGTACAGAGTTATTGTCATAGTACTTTATGACTCAAGAAAAAATATTGAGTTGTGATATATGGAGTAGCATACATTTACTAGGACACAAGTTCCTCTACTAATTATAGAATTCTGAAATTGACTTCACAATTTTAAAGAGTGGTTAATATTTCTATTTACTGAATAATCTCCAGCACGTAGAATAATTCCTGGTACATTATAAACTCTCAATAAATATTTGTTGAATGAATGCATGAAATATTTATTTAAAAACTGAAAAAGCAACTTCAAATAGTGTATGAAGTACCATTAAAATAATCTTGTTATTTTATACATATTTATGTTAAAATTTATATTCTATAACCTGTTTGTAACAAATTTTCAACCACATTACAATTGGACAGCAATACATTTATTGCTTGTATAACTTGGAATTAGTTTTGTTCTTATTAGTTAGAGCTGAATGATTTACCAACTTCTATTCTGTGGTCCTTCTATTTACTGTGTACCATGATTTTAAAAACCTAGTCCTGTTGTGTCTAATGGTCTGTTATGCTGGCTGATTAAAAGATTTCAGCAGCATTTCTATATAATTTTTAATTATTTGCATAATAATGGGGTATGTAATTTTAAAAGGTACTTTCCATTAGGAAAGTTTATGTCACAAAATTTAAAATTTAATTATAATATTTTTTATAGCAATATCTATTGAGATTTGAGTAGTCCATTCTTTGTAATACTAAATATACCAGAAAACCAACATAGAGCCAATACTGAAAGACAGGGTTGAGGAAATTTTTGACAGGCTTGTCAGCAGCTATTCTACATACTGTTTTTTGCCTGATAGAATCTATTAAAAATCACAGTTTTTCTTTAATGTTCCCATTGTGACTTTTCCATTTTTATAAATAAAAGATAGAAGAGCCAAAAACTCCCTTATCTTTTCTAGCATGAAATAAAAAGATATTTTTGGTTTCTGTTTTGTTTTGCTTAGAAGCATGAATGATTTTAACAGTGTTTTTATAAATGTAGATAGTGAAGATTCAGTAGATACATGATTGTGTAATTTTCTCTAGCTTTAAAGTAGATATATAATATCCTTAGAAGTCTTTAACTTCTAGCTGAAGTTAAAGGAACATAACCCAAAATAGACTATTAATTGATGGACTAAATCAAATTATGTTTGGATTATCTCTAAAAAATTGTCAGAGGTTGTAGCTTAATGGTATTATTTTGGAATAAAAGTAATGACATGTTTATTTTCTAATCCTATTCAACAGCTAAAAAATGAGCAACTCCTAACTAATTTAATTCTTTTGATTTGGGTTATGTTATACTTTTGTCTATTAATTAAATTAGTTTAAAACCTTATACATGTTGGTTCTTATGGTGGTACAGCATTAGTCATCTCTTTGAGAACCAGTGAAAATGGGAGCAGTATAATGAACAACTATAAGGCATTTAAAGAAAAATTTTTCCATAATTTTGATACATTGGCATTTTGTAAAAATAAATGAGGGCTTATAATATCATTTTTGTTTCTCTAGAAGAAAAGTTATGTAATATTTGTATAAGAATAACCAACTTTTTAGACAAAGTATTTTGCCTACTTCATTCAGTTATCACATAAGTACCTAAGGGCCGAAGGTCTCTTTTACAAATCAGTCATTGTAGAAGGAAACAGTATGATCATTTATCACCAATATACTTATTTTATTCTATAACATGTCAGAAACTTGTTCAAAATAATCTGTCTTTTTACAAACACTTATATATCATAAATAATTTGAATATTTTTGTTTCATTTCACAAGAGTTTAACAAATATACATATCTGGCTTTATTTATTTATTTATTTATTATTTTATTTATTTTTTTTTTACTGTGCAAATACAGAAGTTAATGAAGAAACTGGGCATGTGGAGGAGCAGGGGGGAGAAAAGCAGGGTGACGAGGTCCAGGCAGGTCTGTCTGACTGTGTGTCTAAAATAAATAAATGACTATTTTAGAAGTCTGGATTTTTAATTTTGTGAGACCTTACGCTTTAAATTTATAAATGTACAAAAAATAACAGGTTGTTTTTTAATACTAACTTTGAAATAAATTACCTAATTTTTAATGGAGAGGTATTATATAAGCTGTCTAGGTAATATCTGAATATTTAATTTACCCATTTAAACATTTTCTCACTGTTTAAATCAAACTAAATTGTAGACAATGCCTCTAGCCACAATATACACTTTATCTTTTTACCCTGCATTTACTTTCAATTCACTTATTTATTCAAAAATGTTTATCGAATTCCTGCTAAAACACTGTTTTACCATGTATTACAATGAATAAAACTGCACTGAAGTCCTAGACTTTTCTCTCAAGAATTTTGATTTTGTAGAGGAAAATTACAAGTAAATATAGAGCAGAATATAAATTCCAAAATTTTGATTCTTAAACCTTGGAGACTACCATCATTTTATCCATATTTTTTTTCCTAAAAGAAGAACAATAACTAGTTCCTTTTTTTTCATCCCAGGTCAATATTGCTTTAACATTAATTGACCATCATCATTTCTCCCCAAAGAGTTCTCCTTCTAAATGGTTATGGAGACAACTTCATTTTGGTGTTTTTTAAGTCTCTGTTATATTTAGATATCACAATTTTTGCCATATTTTTGGTCAAAATATTTGTGAATTTTAAACCTTAAAATATTATGTGATCAGTAAAAATAATTATATAATTCTTTATTCAATTTTCACTATTTTTACTTGAAACTTAGAGTTGAATCCTAATCTAAGCTGTCAGCTTTAAAATTTTTAAACATTTCTTTGAACAGTGCAGGATAACTAATGTTATGGTTAACTCATCATTTTTTATTCATGACTATGCTTTATTTGCCTTTTACTTTCTCCATTACCATTTTTAAAGCAGTGGCATTATGTATGTTGTACATGAGACATATTTTCACAGAGGCATTATTTCAGTGGTATTTGTAGTTTAAGATGGAAACCTCTTAAGCTACAGTTGCTAATTATCAGTAACTATTTTAAATGTCATACAGATGAGAAAAATTATGAGAGTACATCTGATCATGAAAACAAAGGCAAGTAAAATGCATATTTATAGAAATGTATAGCTCTCTATTTTGAATTTCTAGTATACCATTAGAATGTCACACATCTTCCATTTTCCTAAAAATGCTATAGGAATAACATTTCTGTGGACTACTGACTACTTTAAGAATGAATTTTATTTTAATTCAGCTGTACAGTTAATGTTTTCCTATTAACCATTCCTATATATCTAGTACTAGTCCAAATGAATAGTCTTAAGGCTTTCACACTATTCACAAATAAGCTTCCAAAGTAAAGTCATCTTTTAGGATGTTGTTAGTTTGGTGACTTCAGCAGTAGTTAAAATCACTTTTTTTTTTCAAACTTCATTAAGATAAAGAAGTCCATTTGCATCTATGGCTATGCCACCTTGAGCATGCCAATTCCTGTCTGATCTCGGAAGCTAAGCAGGGTCGAGCCTAGTTAGTACTTGGATGGGAGACCACCTAGGAAGACCAGGAGCTGTAGGCATAAAAAACAAACAAACAAACAAAAACCATTGCTTAACCAGTTTGTTGCTTATGTTTTATTCTCAAAATTAAATTAGAGAATTATATCAGTTCTTAAATTAGCATAAAACGTAAACTGTAATCATCCTAACTTTATGACTTAGTACTCATTTTATTTTTATTACTTTTCTTAGGAGATAAGAAGGATATACTTTATTCGTTTTCATTAATATGGGGTGTCATGTTTAGTGCATGAATTTGTTTCCCTAGTGTGTGATGTCGTTTTTTGTGGTGTGCTGGTTTTTTGTGGTCGTTTTTTGTGGAGTTTTTATTTGGGTTCTTAATGACATGAATAATTAATCACTATTGTGTGTTTTTAATGTTATAAAGACAATGAGGGAGAAACACCAACCCCACCTAATAATGGGAAAAAAGGCAAGTCCAATAAGAAGTTAATAGTGCCTTTCTATATATCAGACACTCCATATTGACATTTGTGATGTGCATGAATGTGCTCTCTTAAATAAACATAAATATAGGTACTAGTCCCAGTTTCAGTTATCTAATATTTAATGTGTCTGCTCTCTCTAAAATATATTTCTGAATATAAAATTTGCCTTTAAAATACCTATTATTGGATCCTATTCTATTGAAATGTATTATGGCATTAAAATCAGAAGTTTTGCTTTGTTGTTCACATTAAGGAGTAGGATTCTGAAGAAAAGTGTAATAGTCCTTCATTTAGGAAAATACAACATAGATATTTTTTAATCCAGAAATTATAAGATTAAACTTTTAAAAATATTTTAAAGTAGGAAATGAAATGAACTTTATGAGTTCTATATTAAACGAACATTTATGACAGTTATAATATGCCAAAATAAATAAAATTTAATCAATTATTATAAAATATGATTATTCTTCATAAAACAAATTTAAAGGAGTGCTTAACTAATATTTGCTTATACATTACATTACATTTTTATCTATTTCTTGACCTCCATGATTTTTGCGTAGTAGCTATGAAAGGATATGTTCATAGGCACTTAATTATATCTCAGAGATCTGAAAGAGTAAATATATCTTCTTAACTGTTATTAGGGTGCAAAGTTTTAGGAACGTTTAATGCCATTTTGTATTTAAGTGCATTTAAATGTATCAAGACAGTATCTGCTTCAAATGAAGCCACTAAAATGGTTAATGATTTAACTAATGAAGTATTCTCAGCAGGTTTGTTTGGTTTTCTGACTTCTGTTGGCCCTGAATACTGTTAAATCTTTCACCTCTGGGCTATTCTGTTTTCTTGTCATTTCCTTTGATTCTGCATGTAAAGGTTCTACTGACAATGATTTTTAGGACTTCAGTTACTAGCACTCATTATTTATTTCTTATCATTTATATAAAAATCCCTTCTACTGCAAAACATCACTGTTATGTAGACCAATCCTACATGTGATATATTTGGACCTAAAAAGAAAGTAATGAATAAAAATTTGAAAGATGAGAACCCTTTGTACTATCTCTTATACAAACTATTTGATCAGGAATAACAACTTCTTAAAAACTACGAAACAATATGTAATGAATAACTGGTTCTGAGTGATCATAATAAAGTCTAATTGACTTTAAAGTTTTCAGATCATATGCTAAAGATACAAAATTATAGCAAGACATCACTAAGAAATAGCAATGATGGCTAACACTCATACTATGATGTGACAAGTACTGCTCTAAACTTAATATACTGAATATATCCTCTTACTGTTTTATTTTGGGAGATACAGATTCATTGTTTATTTTGAATCTCGCAGTGAAGTTCACAAGATTCCAGAGGTTAAAGGGACATTACTATGTTCCTTCTTCTACATTCAGAGTAAAAAAAAAAAAGAAAAGAAAAGAAAAAGTAACTGTGGATTCCAGCTATAACCATGTGCTAGAAATGCCTAGGCATTGGGTTAAATGGTGGACTTACCACCATCCTCTCTTCTGATTTAAAATGCAAAGGAAGAGGTTCGAGGGAAATCATGGTATAGCGACTTTGTATACAAGTAAAGAAAGTACTTGAAACAGGAGAGAATTATCAGGAATGTGAAGTGATCTCTAGATTTAATGAGTAGAAAGTCCTCGTGTTAGCCTGTGTTAAGAGCAGTTTTGGTGGAGTTAGAGGAAGTAAAAGGCGTAGTACAGTACATTTAAAAGAAGAGGAAAGAAGCTAGACGGTGAGTATAGACACCTTTGAAAGAATTTGGCTGTAAAAGGAAGAAAAGAAATAAAAATCTAGAGTTGAGGGGAGAGGTCAGGGGAACAGAATACATGGAGGAAATGTTTTGTTTATTCTTTGTCTTCTAAATTCAGATCTGCCAATTAACTAAGTAGATCCATCTAGCCTCAAGCCATCTGCCTATAGTTTACCAAGATGTCAATCAATGTTCTTTGGCTTAGCTCCTAGATTTAGAATCATGACTTTTAGATTTGGAAGTAGCCTTATAAATCATTTAACAAAACTGCTTTCCTTTACTGATAAAGAACAGAGTTCTAGATAATAAATAACTTCCTCTAACCCACATCGTAGCAGATCTTGTCTTGACTCCCAGTCTTACACATATACCATACCTCTTCAGATAAATGGCATTCCCATTGCATGGTTTCAACCATTTATATTATTTTAGGTATTAGCTAATGATTTAGTTTGATTCAACCATTACCTGCTCTTTTCCATGTGTTGTACTAAATTGAAATTGAGGATGAAATGATGAATAAAATAGTCCCTGCTTTGGATGAGCTCCCAAGGAAAAACAATGACACTGTAATAATAATAACAAATAAAACATAGCTGGTAAAAATATTCAATAGCATTTTATTTACATAAAGCATCTTAAGATTGTGATACATATTTAGGGTCAGCTTTATAAGGAACAGGTAAGTTTTGAGGGAGTCTGGGTAGGTTTTCAGCCCAAAGTATTTCTCCCAGTACTTTTTTTCCCCCCACTACTTTTTGTAGTGCTTTATATTTTGCTATTCTCTATTTTAATTATTTTAATATATTAAACTTTAGGCTTTCCAGAACACTGAAATATAAATATTCCTGAGGGGACTGACATGAGCTATTATCACATACACATCTTCATGAGAAGCAAGTTAGAGTCTGTGAGTGGAGAAAATTAGATGTGGGGAAGAGAATGCAAAAAAGTGTAGTAGAGCACAAGGTACCTTGGAAGGATGATAGTAGCAAACTGCCTTAAACTAGTCCCAAGTTTATTCTGTATAATATTACCTTCTGTGTAGATAGGCTGTAAGTTTACTTTTAAATATAATTATTGTTTGTTAATTTTTTTTGGTTTTAGAAGCTTAAACAGATACAACCTCCTAATTTGTTGTTAGTGAGTCATTCACTGTTGGTATTATAGACTAAACCCTATGGCACTGCTTATTGAAAAGTTACATCCTTAAGTTACTCAGTGAGACTGAAGGCAAAATATTTTATTCCTTTGAGATTCAATATATATTTGCCTACATAATTTAAATATAGAAAATCTTACAAATAAGAAAGAAAGGAAGAGAGGAAGGAAAGCAGAGAGGAAGAAGAGGGGGGAAAACAGGTTAAAGGGAACCAAATGTAGTAATTTTGGTTATCTTCATAATGGATGCTTGTTTCTGAATACTATTTAGGGTTGCAGAATGTGTATAGGCTTTGTTCTTCTGCCTTTCTATTCTCATGAATGCTTTTAGGGTGAGGAGACTACCAGTGCCCGTGTCTTAATTTACAAATTTAATTAGTATCCAGATAGGAATGGATTTTGTAGTGGCATTAGTAGATATTTCTTAAATGGAGCATTCCCCGCTAACTTAAATGAATGACCATTTGGCCAAAATTAATCTAGAAGAGATTCAGGGGTCCTTCCAAAATAGCAAGGGATTTATCATTTGTTTTTGATCATCCTTATCTAAATTGGTTGCCATTTGGGAATCCTAAATTGGATCTTTATCAGATTATTTACTAATTAGAAAATTAGGGTGTCAGCTACACTCCAAAGTGTAGCTTTAATACTCCCAAAAGCAAGAAGTTTGTTTCCTTGCAGTAGCTGTTTGATGTTGGATGAGAATAATGTCTTCTTATTAGTAGCATTTATTTCAAGTCTAGGACAGGGAAAACCTTATATTGTACTTAATACAGTCAATTCTAGCAGTATAAGTAATAAAAAATTGTAGTATGTCCAAAGTTACTTATATTTGGTATTGCAATATAGCATATTTTTTTATTTTTACAGTGATTTTATCTTGCTGTATTTTGCTTAGCTTAATATTATAAAATGTTAGTCTTGCACTATTTATGGCCAAAGGGGTAGATAAGGTATCAGACATTAAATGTACATAGATAGTAACTATCTACTTGACTTGTAGTGTAGCTGTAGAAACATGTAGATAAAAAACGCAAGTGTATACTTAAGTGTTTATGTATCCTACTATGAGATTAAAATTAAATAGTGACCAGTGAATCTTTTGATAGATGACGTACAAGGCCCTACATGAGCTGTACTCCCCACACTTCTCATTCTATTGCTTCTTTAACCTCATCTTTTACCACTTTCCCCTTTGTTCACTTTGCTTTAGCCATAGAGCCTCCACACTTTGTAGAACAGTTCAGACATGCTCCCCATGCAGGGCATATGCAAGTGCTGTTTTTCTGCCTGTAATGCCCTCTCCCCAAATAAACATATGGCTAGCTCCCCGACTTCCTTAAGTTCTTTACTCAGAATTTGCCTTCTTAGTGAGAGTTTCCATGACTACTCTGTTCAAACTTTCATCACACTCCGGACATTTTATTACTTTCTTACCTACTTCTTCTTTGTCTTCTTAACGCTTACTAACATCTGTCACAAAATATTGTACTCATTTATCTTGTTTATAATCTATTTCTCCCACTAGAATATGAGAGCATGGATTTTGTCTATTTTGTTCGTTGCTATATCCCCAGTGTCTAGATATGCCTGGATTATCATAGGTGCTAAATATATATATATATATATATATATATATATATATATATATATATTGTTGTTGTTGTTGTTGTTGTTGTTGTTGAAGAAATCTATATTATACCACACTACAAATAATTCTAAATAATCTTAGATAAACCAAGTAACTCATATTCAATGATACCAAACTGTCATTAATTTTTATTGAAATCATACCCAATAGCACATAAATTTTTCTTTAATGAAAATACTAAATATGGTAGTAAAATAAATAGCCATTTTTTGTATCATATTAAAATCTAGTTATGGATATTCTCTTGATATGTATAAAAATTCTGCATTTTAATTTCATATAATAATTTCACCACAAAAATTATGCTTAGCAAAATATTTCTAAATCAAATTAATATTGTTTAATGTTAACTCAGAAAAAAGCATTTGTTAAACCATTTTAGTTATCATATTTATCATGCCTTGGCCGCATTCATTTTATCGAAAATAAATTTTGAAATTTACTGGCAGTGAATCATAGTGCTTTGGATTTTTGAAATCTATTTTTAAAAATTCAGATGTCACATTTTTATATTTAAAACATTACATATTACTGAAAATTTATGGGAGAATAAGGGGAAATTTAACAAAAACAAAAGAGATTCCTGAAGTATTTTCAGGTTCTCTTTATGATCATTATCTAATGTGTCTGACAAGCTCTGATTATTTTCTTTTTTTATTTGTACTAGAAGTTACATGGGAAGACCAACAGAAAAAGGTGAATGGTACAATAATTGATGACATACCATTGCCGAAAAAGAAACACCAATCTGAGCCAGGTTTGTCAGGGTTTGGAAAACCACTGAAAGCATGAGACAATAAGCATTGCATTTCATGCTTTTTAAATACGTGTGTGCTTGTTTTACCTCATTTTTCTCATTTTGGTGTGAACTTTATAGTTTGTAGAGCCTATTTACATTAGAGTGTGAACACTTTATTTCCAGATTTATTTAGAAAACTAATTCTTCATATTTTGAGGAAAAGAACAATTGTTTATTTCTTTAGGAAAAAAAATGGACTAATATAAGCACAAATGTTCATTTCTATATTTGGTGGTTTGGGCTCAAACTAAAGTACCTTAACAAAGGTTCTTGCTTCTCTAAAAGTACTATAGAATGTTCTCTATATTATTTAAAGTTTGTGTTTGTAGGCCATTCTTTATTTTTCATTGCAAATGCTATTGAGGTATTATACCATATATTGGTAATGATTTAATTACAACTTCTGAAGCTAAGAATATTAACAGCAATAACAACCAGGAATGATAGTATAGTATATGAATTCAATGAAGAGCTTCTTCAAACCATTAGTTCTACCAATGAAATGACATGAAGTAATTTTATCTTCTTTCTTCCCTTTTTTGGAGAGGTATGATTAACTAAGTAGAAGACAAAAAGTTGAACCAGGAGTAAAAACAAGAGAAACAAAGTATACAAAGATGATAATCAACTGAATAATCAGTACTGCTTTTAATCAGTAATTGAATGAGAGTACCTTGAAAATTTCATTCAAAATTTTAGAATGCAAATGGAGTGAGTTTCTGATAATAATATCATCTAAATAGATGTATGTCCATAGGAACAATGTTAATATATTTTTATGTGATGACTCATTTCCTGTTAGATCTCTAATATCTACACTTTACAATATATTTCACTGTGTAACTTAAACGTCGTTATCCTGTTGTATGCCAGGCATTGTGGTTAGCACTGAGTTACTGGGGTAGACAAGATAGATGCAGCATTTGCCCTCATAGGCTTACTACATTCTGGCAAACACGTATAATTTAAAAGTAATTATATGGATGATTAAGTTATTACAATTATAGTAGTGCTAATGAGAATAGGGTACTTTGAAAACAAATACTAAATTACATAAGTCTGAAGAGCAAGGAAAAAGTACCATAGTGCAAATGGCTTAATCTGTGAATTCTCTTTTAGTACAAGTTATAAACTGAAATTTAATTAATAGATTTTATATTTGAAATTTAAATATATTTTTAAAGTTGAAAGAAAATACATTTTAAAAAACTTTGATTAAGAATTAATTTGTTTGGAAAATAATAGCATATTATTTGTATATTTAAGGGGATTTTAAAAAGTAAAAATGTATGTTTAAAATTAGTTTTGTTTTGATTTATATAACAATTATTATTACTATAATAAGCTATATTTGCTATATTTTGTGATGTGGATTATCTTTGGTCATAAATTATTATTTATTTATTTGTCTCTGCCCTCATGTCTGATTACATGAATATGTTTGGCCATGTGTATCTATGTAGATAAATCACATTGTATATTGTATATTAAAATCATGAAACAATGCAATGTTTGGCTAAAAGTATTTTCAAAGCTCACAAACAAAATTTTAAAAATCTCTTTTAAATAACGTCAATTTGTAAATTTTTGTATATAGCATATATTTTTATTATCACTTAAGTCCTCAAGTTGAATATAAATTATGTGTAGAATAGAGGAAAATTAATGTAGAGTGCTTTAATGTCGTGATTTAAAATGTTCATAGATTTTCTATTGACAATTGTGCATTTTCCTATATACTAAGAAGTTCTTGGCTATTTAAACCCCAGTTGTCTTGAGTAAGTATGCAATGTGCTAAGGCAGTGAATGCTGTGTTAGATTTTAGTTTTTCATAAATATTTTTGTTTTTTTCTAAAAGAGAAGAAGGATATATAGAGAGTATTTTTAATTACTAAAACTCTGGAGTGATAAAATCAGGTGGGGCTAATTACTTTGTGATAGCATGTTTATGAGCTTGGGCTTTACGGAGACATGTTTGTAGTCATTTATTTTATATTTAAGTATGTATGTGATGTTAATAATCTATTGTCATCAGTATTTAACACATAATTTTTATTCACTGAAACCTAAACGATTATCCTTCATTATCAAAGATTTTTCATTAAAAGATTATTTTAGAAAACTTGTGGTATTAGAAAAAGTTTGGAAGTACTTAAACCCAATCCCAAGATGCAAAGTTGGCTATGTATCAATAGCATAGTTTTTGTTGTTGTTGTTGTTGTTGTTTTTATGAAAGTCTATGCAAGAACAATACCTGGGAATTTTGCCATTTCTAAGATGTATATTAACAATAAAAAGTATTACTTGAAATTTTTATTTTAAATATGAGTATAAAACTGAAGAGGTAAATGGCATTTATAGACTAGAAAATGAGATAACATATATTTGTACTTTCTGTATTATGGAGTAGTATTTGTTTTTGTTTTTGTTTTTGTTTTTAAGAAAAATCTTAATATTTCTGAACTAGGTTGTCCTAAGAGGATTATCAGTAAAACAAGTGATTTATTTCCAGTATTTCTAACTCAATTGACAGCAGTAGAGATGAAGATCCCTGGAAATAATAATATTTATCATATTAATATCTTTGGTGTGAACATAAAATATAACACTTAAGAATCAAGTGCTCTTACACCACAGCTTTTACAAATAATGTTTAGAGTAAATCACTAAATGTCTTCCTCATGTGGAATGTAGTTTACATTTTGTTTAGGCCATAAAGTTAACAAAACATTCTTAATTCACTTCAAGGATGTATGAACATGGAAAATCTGTTGTTTATTTTTTTCATTGAGCAATCTGATTCTAAACTAGAATACTGTAATCTTTAATAATGCATTTATTTCAGTGATTAAATATCAATTATTAAACATTGAAAACAAATTTTAATCTTTTGAACTTTATTATAATTTTCACTTTGTGAATTTATCTTTTCTTAAAGCAATTAGAAATATGTCAGAAAAGATCATATTTGTATATAACATTTTATCTCATATTTTACTTAAACGCATTCCACAAAAATGTCTGATGGGAAAACTAACTTCAATTAGATTGAATGAATGTTTTAGAACTGATAGAGTTTCTCAGTTCCTCTAAAATAGGAAACTCTTGGAATTAAACACTTAATAATCTACTTATAGATAATTTAAATGATTTCTAATATGTTTGATAATTAACTGATCCTATTTATGAAAATATTATCCACTTTGATTTGTTATTTTCTAAGTGTAAATTATGTTATATCTAGGAATATCTTGAATTGACTTAGTTACCATACTGTAATTACCCTAAAACCATGACAGTGCTACTTACCTTGCAGTATCTTACTGGAAAATATGTTTTTCTGGAAAAACTGAGGGCAATGAAATATTTTTTGAGATACTATATGATTGGTATTTTGAAAATTGAAAATACCCTGTTATATTTCAATATTTACTATAACATCTTTTGTGGATAAGCCTCTTTTTTTTTATTACCATGATTTAGTTAATATATTAACCTTTAGGTTTTTCCAACATGAGCATTTACATGTGGTATTCTTATGGATCTATAACTATAGTGAGGGTAGAGATTTATTTTTAGTTTAATCTTTGAAATTAAGCTTTATGAAATTTATGTTAAGGAAAAAATAAATATTTGAATATGTATTTTGGTAGTGAATTTTATACTTTAAATTTTTTTCTTGTGTATTTTCATTTAATGTACTTTTGGTTCTTGACTACTGTGATATATCTTAAAGTAGAAACAGTTATCCCAGTCTAATTAAATATTCTAAATTAGTTTTCTAATTAGATTCTAATCTAATCCATCTAGTTTGAAAAGAAGAATTGAGGTTGTTCCTGGTCATTATTAGCAGGCTGGCAATAATTATTTCTTGATTGTTGAAGAATGAATTTTTATTTTTGACAGAAAAAAGTGATGTAAAACAAAGTACGTACTGTATACAACACAAATCTACTGATGGAATGTTATGATTTAATACTACTGACACCCTCAGACATGAATACAGCATTTTTTGTTAACAAGCATGTTTTCATGTACATAAAGTGAAATTCATGATTTATGCATTTAATTGCTTGCTTAAAGTTGGTTCTGTTTCCTTTGACCATACAGATAAGTTTATAAGGCCAAGACTGTACTTCACCGACTTTCTTTTTTATGAGAAACATGTGCTATCATTTGAAAATCAATTATTTTAAACTCACTAAATACATAAGTGTATATATTATTTTGAATTTAAAATTGCATTATATATCAGACTTCAAGAATAGGATCAGAAAAAAAAACCAGCACAGCTGGGAATAGGAAAGGAGACATTTAAAAGATAAACATTCTTTTAGTGAACTTTTAAAAATAGTGAAATATTTTAAAAGATTGCACCTTATTTAATAGAATTTATTGTAAGTGTTCAATGATTTTGTGTCTTTTAACAAGTCTAAAAAATTCAAACCACTTTGAATTGAGGTATTTTCAACAGATTTCTGTCACAGTGGAGAAGTTTTAGTTTGAAGTCAGTAAACTTGGTAAACATTTTATTTTTATGTTGTAGGTCTATCCTGATCTTTGTATCATTGAGACAGCCTTGCTAAGTACATGCTTATCAAGGCTTCATTTTGAAAGGTATCGCTCCTATCCCCAAAGTAAACATTCTGAAACTCCTATGACCTTCTAATGTGATCAGCTTTTAGTTATGTGGAAGTTTTAATATACAGTTAACATCTCTAGGCTTCTCTTACGTTGTCAGAAATCTTTTAAATAAATGCTTGCTCCTATAGAACATATGTTTATTCCATTGCAATTAAATCTGAGAGTAGGACAATATTATGTCTCTTGTAAATGTTGGTAAATGAGAACATTAGCCAATCAACAAAGTTTCAAATAGATATCATATACCCTTGTTAAAAACTGCATTCTTGGACAAACAGGCCCATATATATGCCTTTTTAAATTAAGCTGATTATAGATTATTATTTTTGTTTGAACATGAGATATGTTCAATTGGAATATAATAATAATACATTATATTAGCAAGGGAGAAGTTTGGGTTTGCACAAAATTTTACATAAAATCTGACATTATACTGATCCTCATGAACTTATTTTTTTTCCCAAATAACTTCATGAAAGTCACTATTTTATATATCTGTCTTTAGTATATTTTTTTATTTTAAAGATCAATACAAATATATATGTGCTATACTATTTTGCTTGATTAAAAACCTATTCTTTTTATAATTTGCACCTTGATGGTACCTTAAGTTTAAAAATATTTGTTCAAAAATAATTTACTGTGTTAAAATGGTGTTTATGAGTTATTCATTATATTTTATAAATGTCATTTATTTCAGTATAGTATATGAAAATACTTTCTCTTTTGTTCATAGGATGGACTGAACCAAAAAAAATACTGTACATTCTCTTTATGAACTGTTTATAATTCTAAGATTCAGCCATAATTGTGACAGTAATGGATACCTAAGTGAGGGTAGACTTTCACTATCCTTAATCACTCTGATTATTGGTTAAATGAACTGTTGGAAAAAGTTCTCATTAGAACTGCCAATAACAGCACTGCAGAGTATTTGACTGTTGCAAAGTAGCAAACTAATAATTAAAGGAAACAGGGAGGTAGGAAGAGTTCAGGGAGTACTCTTAGCTTCTTCTAGGTGCAGTGAAGTCTGCGATTCATTACAATAATATATGTGAAATAGGTATTTATAGTTTATTGCCATTTAAATAAGACATGGCTGTTCAAATGATATAGTTGACTGTTATTTTTTCAAAATAAGGCTGTTTTGATATAAATAGTATGTATTAAAAATTGTAACCACAGGAAGACAAGAAAGCCAAAAAAAATTTTAAATATATTTGGTAAAATTATAAGTTATATATTTAGATTTTATGACTTAAATGAAAATTCTATATGCTGGATTAAAGTTAAATGATTTTTATTTAATTAATTGTGATCTATTTATTAATGGATCATATTCACATAAATGATAGAAAAATGATTTAATGACACTTTAGCAAATGAGATCATTGCCAAAATCTTTTATTTTTATCTTTCTATGTCATAAATTTTGTATAATCTTTAAAAATATTAAATTATTTATGCTAAGATAAGTATTTCCATACTCCTTACAAGAGTTAAAGCATTAGCGAATTAACTTGTATTGTCATAGTATGTACCCTTTTTAAAAAACATTTCGGTTAAATACTGTATAATAAAATGTCCAGTTCAGGTGTCACCATGAGATTTTTTTTCTTATTTAACTTTTTATTTTACATATTTTTATTGGGTTATATAGCATCTAGTAAAAAGAAAATAGACTTGGTGATTAGGAGATCTCTGTTCTATTTCTGGTTCTACCACTAAACTTATTGTGTGACCTTGGGTAAGTCACTTGAACTCTGTCTCAGTAATTTTCTATAATAAATTAAGGTATGAGTTAAGAAGAATTTTGAATGTTTTGAATCCATATAACTTGAAAAACATTGCCGTAATGCTATTATAAAATAATCCAAGATATAGAAAAATAATAGGAAGAGAATTAAAGCTTCATTTATTTGTTATTTTTATGTTTTCTGAAAAAAGGAAAATGTTTTCTTAGAGATGGAATATACTTAAGCAGTTATTTTATCCAATTTATACCAATTTTATTCTAACATGCAGGAAACTTTTAGTATGATAAATATGTCTGTCGAGAAATTTTACATATAGTTAATAATGCTGGATATGATACAATTCAGCTAACATGCTATTATTATACTCTGATTTTTCTGTCTTTTTGAAAAATGGGTGAACTGGGGATATAAAAGAAAATATGGCAAATGTATTTCAGGAGTAAATTTCAGGAGGACTGCTTTTCTAGTGGTCAATCCTATTAGCAGAGTCTGGTTCATAATATAATTGTGATAAGAATTAGTGTCTAATTTTGTATAGGTCAAAATATGCTTGAATAATAATCAAAATATTTTTTTAATGTTTCAAAATGTATCATACCTTTTCTAGTTCTCTATAATTCATACTAACATTTCTCTTTTTTTCTAATGAAAAATTTGAGTTATCATAGCACTTTTTGCCCAGTGGAAAGTTTCTATTTTCTCACTATTAAGAAAGGAGATAAATTTGTCATAGGAAAGAATGCTCTCAAGAGTTATAATTTCAGTATATCAATATTCCAAGTGTAGTTTGATATAATATGGTTTTCTATAAATTATTCAAAAACCATGATACAACTATAGCAGAAGTGAGTATGGTCTTTTTATATAAGAATTTTTTGGTACTTGATTCAAAGCTAAGTAGCTAATTAAAATAGGAGTTCTCGGTTTTGTGTTATATTGTTTATCTATGTATATCACACTAATACTAACTCACTAATATCTTTGGAAGAAATTTTTGTCTTTGAATGCTGAGTTTAGCAGCTATTTCCTGCTTTTAATCACTGTATATCATGTCTTTTGAATTCTCTACTGGCAATGGGGAAATAAGTGTTTCCAAAATGTGTGCCATATTATAGCAGATGTTGTATTTGGGTGGGCAAATTTGAGCAGAAACATCAGTGATCTGTTATGTGGCATCTATAAAAACTTTCTTAATACAAGCATTATAAGAGAATACAATCAAAGAAAATTTGCCTAAATTGAAGGTTAATTTGAATTTTTAGTATTTAAAGACATATATTTCAGCGACTTCTCTTGTAATGAATTTCATTATACTTGTTACTCTCCATACTATTTTTATGGTAATATTTTGCTATACTAAAATAATTTAATGACCTATTGGCCTAATGGCCATACTTTATTTTCATGTGTGCACTGATCAATTTGGGAAACTTAAAAGGCATAGAAATCTGTTGAAACTATTTTTATGCTTTTTGAAAATGTTTTAATTAAAGGTTTTTCTTTAGATGATAACTAAAAGTCCTAAAAGCATTTAACAGATGTTAAATGGACTCAGTAATGTCTTGAACAATATGGTAATACAAGAAACATCGTTTTTACTAATGGTATCTTTCTTTAGCATCAGTGTTCAGGATTGTCTGTCTACAAATAATTGGAAAATTTCAAATCCTCTTTTTTTCTATACTAACTTTGTTTTTCTAATTCTGCTAACCCATAACAGCTTAACCAATTCACCATCAGTTCTTCTATTTTATTTTTTAATATAGTGTATTTTGAATATATCTTCCCTACCACTATGTACAGGATTCTTTCTCAAAATGATTTGTGGTCCTTTCCTTCAGTGTCACTTTTTACCTTTTGAGTACATCCACTCACACCCATCTCCTTTGTCTATGTCTGTCCATTACATGATGTGATCACAGAAGAAGTGGACTCCACAAGGAGAAGACATGCAGGTCTGTCTCTTCTACTGCTTTTCTTTGTTATTTTTTTCATTTATCTAACTTATCTTAGAATTTTTTTTACTATTTTTATTTAATTCGTAATTTTTCATTCTCTAATATAACAAAATGTTAAATCTTGCAGGTGTTTTCATTCTAGGTATTTGTTCAACTTTTAACAGCAACTGCTACAGTTAAATGGATAAAAATAAAAAGATGACTTTTGTGTAATATGTATTTTTATTTATTTTTTCATAACTAACTCCAGATCAGCTAGATTATTTTTTAATTTATTTATTTAAATTAGTTTCAAGTATACAGTACATTGGTTAGACATCTACATGGTTCATAAAATGATTCCCTCATTTGCTTCCTCCCTCCCATGGCCCTCCACTTAGCTATCATAGCAGTGCTAAGTGCTTTCCCTCTGCCATGCTCCCCATTCCCCTGACCAACTATCAACTACTAATTTGTACTTATTAACCTTTCACCCCATGTTCCCAGTTCCCCAAACCCCCCCTTCTGTCTAGATTTTATTAATTATGGTTTGTTCTTTATTATTTTAGACTTAAAACTTGTTTTTGACTTTTTTTTTATATAACCCAAAAAGTACTTTATTTCTATCATGAGTTCAGCAATGTACTGGGCTGTGGAAAATACTAAACACCTAATACATTCCCTAAGCAGGTTATCAGTATTAATAGAAGTTTAATGTGTGTCATATGTTTATATGCCAATATGGATGACTCTTCAATATGTTTTACAAAGCTGTAAAGTTAAATAAAATTTTTTTAACTAGATGGCCAGAAAAGGCTTCATGGAAGAAGTAAACTAAAACTTGAACATTCATTCAGTACTCATTTATTAAGCACATGCTGTAGGGTACTGTTCTAAGTGCTGGAAATAATAGGATACACACAATAGCCCCATATACTTGTGGGCTTTTTTAGGTTGTTTCTAACAAGTAAACACAATAATGTTACAGGTACTATGAGAAATATATATGTATTTATGTGTGTACAGAGGGAGAACACAATGGATCACAAAGGGTGCTGTGACCATTTCCTAAATATCTACCTAGAAAGGATAGATATTACTTCAAGAAAGACTTTATTGAAGAGATGAGCCTTGAGTTGAATGTTAAAAACTAGAAAGAGGCCTTATGTGTAGGGAGCATTTCAGGAGGAGGAAACAATATAGACAAAATGGTTTAAACAAATTTAGGTAAAAGTAGGCTGGGGAGGGCTTCTGAGCATAGTATAAGTTATTGTGGCTTGTAAAGTAAGGGAGGAACAAGACCTGATATATATTTCTGGAAATATTACTTTAGAAGCTATGTAAAAACTGTACTGAAACAATATAAGCAAAAAGATTATTTATGAGGATATTGCACCAATCAGTTATGAGTTGATAAGTGGCTGAATTATGGTATCAATAGAAACAATTGGCACATGAGAAGATATGAAGATATTTTTTGGGGAAATTCAGGTACAAATATGTAATAGAGATGATTAGATGTGTGGGGTCTGGAACTCAGGAGAGAAGTCTGAACTTCTTAGAAACATAGAGTATCAGTATTTAACTAATTCCATAAGAATGAATGGAATTGCCAATAGTGCCAAGAATCAAAATTCTGGGATCACCAACATTTATTTACATTTAAGGACTGGATGAAAGAACAAGAACCAGAAAACTATGTTTGTTAAAAAGAACTATTCAAGGACAGTAAGATATCCAGAAAAAAGCAGAATTTGAGAAGGGAAAGTGTTTCGAGGAGGGTAAACTGAAAATTTTTCCTCAAGAAAAATTCCAGCGAAAGATACATTATTTTGTTAAATGATAAAACTAATCAATAATGATCTTTGCCTGATTGGTTTCAATGGGGTTGTGGAGGGTGGAAGCCACTTTGAAGAAAAGGTAAAGAGATCTAAAACACACACAAAAAATTAAGATGAATGTAGAACAGGCTTCCTGATGCTTTGGGGAAATTATAAAAATTAGGAGTGGCTGCCAAGGGTGATGTGTAGAATGGTGACAGTTTAAGTGAAGAGCTTATATTTACCATGGCATTGATTCTCTAGGATTGTGTAATTGGCTCATTAGCACACTTCAGATGTAACCCTTAGGATATGAAACTGGAAGTTTGTGAGCAGTTATGGTATTAAGAAACAGAGGATGAGGATGTTGAGTGTTTTATCTATTTAAAAAACATTGTAATGCTGGTGAAAGTGTGGTAAAAAAAAGCATAATTTAGTATAATTTTTCTAAAAAGTAATTTCTCAGTATTAATCATGAGCCTTAAAAGCATGCAGTTTTGACAGGGTGAAAATAGAGATTCAGATACAAATGTATGTACAAGAGTTTCACTAAAGCATTGTTTGTAGCCGTGAAAAAGGTGCTACCATGAATGTTAAAGAAGGGGGAGAGGCTAAATAACTTATGATACATATGCAGCAGTTTCACTGACTAATTTTGACATAGAAATCAGAAATAATTATTTCTATAACTTTTGTTTTGAAAAAATTTGAAAGTAATAATATCTGTAAAGAAGTTGTAATAGAGTTTTGTCCATACTAGAAAATAAAAACTAGTAGCTCTTATTATGACTACTAAAACAAATTATACAAAAAGTTTATTTTATCAGATAGATATACTTTTTTAGTTCTTACGATGTATGCTTGTTTTTAGCAAAATCATGGGTTTTATAATAGGGTTTTAAATTTAAATTTAATATATCAATAATCTAAACAATGAAGTATTACGGAATTTAGATAACATAACCATCTCTAGGATTGTTTAAAAATAGAGAGAAAAAGCAATTTTAAAAGTAGAACTGAGTTTTAGACTATACTTATTGACAGTTTAGTTATTCATTGGTGGCACCAGAAACAAGATAAACTACTTAATTCTAGATACTTTAAAAAAAAACAAACAATCATGCTTCCTTTGAAGAACAGTAATAAAAGTAAAGTTTAATTCTCTGTTGCCCTATAAGCATGTTGGTACAGTAGTAAAGTATGAGATTTGAAGGCCAATGTGATTTTAGGTATCTTAATCTTTCCAAGTTCCAGTTTACTCATTGGTAAAACAGAGTAGATTGTGTGTGTGTGTGTGTGTGTGTGTGTGTGTGTGCACGTGCGTGTGCACGCACGCTTTCAATCAACATAATAAAAACAAATGACCAGCTGAAATTTTTTAAAAAATTTATTTCATGAGTAAGACAATAAATGCAAAAAAATAAAAATAAAAATAAAGCTATGTCTTTTTTCACATAGGACTGAAGAGTTGTTTTAAAGATTTAGGGAAATTTTTTATTAGTACCTGGCAGGTGGCCAAAAGAATAGTTTTAATATATATCATAAATTATTCAAACTATTCAAATTTCTTCAAGATTTTTTAACACCAAAATGCATATATTATGCTCAGAATTATAGTAAATTCTAGATCTAATGTGTTAATAATGAAATTGAGTCTTTATTAAGGTAAGGATAAAAATCCAAAGTAGACACTATTAAAATTTCCTTGTAAAATACCCAGATAATCTACATTTGACTATGCTAGACTCAAATTATTCTCTAGGTATTATTATGTCATATTAAACTATTATATAACATGATTGGCTTGTATAAAGGGGAGGTTATTCCTGAAATTTTTATTCCAGTAACATAAAGGTGTTTTATGGCCTAAATTCATTTGTTAGACATCAACTAAATATTTTTAATATGCCAGGCTTTATTCTAGGTACTATGGACATAACAGTGACAAAGGCAGACAAAGTCTTTCTCATCATAAAAGTTACATTCCTGGGAAAGGGAATAGTCACTAAACAAGATAAATTTAGATAGTTATAAATATTATCAAAAATCCTTATGTAACTTAGTATGACTGGGGTAGAGAAGGAGTTAGGTTAAATAGAATAACCTAGGAAGTTTTGTCTGATGAGGTGATATTCAAACTGAACTAGAAGAATAAAAAGAAACCATCTATGCAAAGAAGTCATATGTAATTAAGAAAAATAAGCAGACAAGTTAAGTACATTAAAGTTCAGAAGAGGAGGATTTTTGTCATAAAATTTTCTCTGAAAAGGCATTTACGTATTGGTGACAGATGAAAGAGTTTTAAACATTTGAGGTTTCCAGAGAGACCAATGAATAAAGTGTAGCTCTGGAAACAGTTATTATAAAAATGTATTTTTTAAATCATTTGATTTGAAAGGAAAGGGTACATATATTAAAAGTCAAGTTAATAATCAAGTTATTTTAGTGAGTAGTAACATGTACGTAGTACTTTCTAAGTATTCATTAGAATGAAGTAAAAATAGATTTCATGTCCCTTCCTTTTATTCTCATTTAAAGCTTTTATATCTATAAAGAAAACATTGTAATATAAAAAGATTGGAATGAAATTTATATGGGTTTCATATGAGAAAGGGGGGATTTTTAAAAGGGAGGACATTGGAAAAAGAAAAGAAAAGAGTTAAGTGTGGTGGGGGCAGGGAGGAAGGGAAGAAAAGAGGGAAGAGAGAAGAGATCACTTTATGAATAAATATTTCAAATTATGAATTTTGGAGGACAGACTAATCTCAGCCACCTACTAGTTATATGACACCGGACAAGTTTTCTAATACATAATATTGAGAATATAATAAGTCCTATTGCCTACAGTTATACTGATTAAGTGACATAATACATGTAAAGCTCTTAGCACAATCCTTGGCATGTACAAAGTATTATTATTAAGAACTTAATTGTGCAGGAACTTTAGTATTAAGTTCTAGAACATAGCATTTTAACTATGTACTTTTTAAAGCTTTGTTCCATTTCATTTTATATGCCTCAATCAAATAAAATTTTAGTCTAAGAACATTGTTGAAGGAAAATAAAAAGCTAGACAGAAATCTGATCAGTGGGGACCTGGGCTGGCAGGGAGAGGACTGACGACAAAGTAGCACCTCGGAAATTTACAAGGCGACAGAAATACTCGATATCTTGATTGTGACAAGGTTACATGACTATATACATTTGTCAAATGTTGTAGAACTTTACACCTAAATAGTGTAAATTTTAATTTATGTAAATTATATGTACCTCAATGAGTGTAACTTTGTATATTTTGAAAATATACAAAATTAAAATGAATTATTTTTACATATTGCCCAAATAGTACTAAATATATACTAATAGAAAATTTCACTTAATCTAGTACCTCCCAAGCAATTAAAAGCCAAGCCCCCTCCTAAAATAAGGTTCCAGAGAGGCGTGGTAATAGGCGGAGTTGGCCTACAGCTACAGAACACAGAGGGAAGGCTACAGTGGATGAGCTAGAAAACAAAGGACTAAAGTTTTCAGTCTGAAGCAATGGTCAGTTAACCAAGAAATATCAAGAAAAAGATTTAGGGTTGACAGTTCCAAGAATAGCTAAGACAGTTAACAAGGAAATAGATTCTGGATATTCTGAATATTCATGGTTAATAACTAAAGGATGAAGAACATACATGAGAAGTCATCCTAACTTGCTTTGGACAAGCTGAGTTTAGGTTATGGTGGGTTATCTATCTGGGCATGGCTAGGAAACAGAAATGTGAGTCTTAACTTTACAGGAAAGGTAGGAGCTGGTTAGGAAAAAATAACAAAAGGACAATACTTGAGGTCTGGGAAGAGGAAAGCAGGACACAAAGAGTTCAGAAAGGGAGATTTAATGTCAGTGGAGAACAACTCAGTCTAGTTTGCAGTTTTATGTAAGATCCTCTGTGTAACTAGTATTGCCACGTGGGTATGGGGAAGGTTTAAAGAAGTTCAGTCCAGTCTCTGGCTTAGGCTGGTCTTTCCTAATGTCTCTTCATCTAATCCTCATCTTCCCTTCTGAGAGTCATCCTATTTTTTATTCCTCTTCCTTCTCAGTATTAAATATAAATATTTCACGATTTATTCTTTGAATTCTGAGGAAGTGTTATGCTATATCACATTTAGTTACTCTGTAGACCTTGCACCCTTGGCCAATAATCATCATCCTTAGCTTCATTAGAGAAGTACAGCTTGATATTCAAGCATCTAAGTATTTTATTTTCTCATTGTAAATAATTACCTCCAACTTAATGTCGATCCTAATTTAATGGAAAATTTTGGTATCTTTGTGTAAAATTTATATTTAGCCAACATGGATAAAATTATATAATAAAAATTAAGATGTACTTTCCTTTTAATCACACTATTGCTACATAAGGCAAACTTAGGTAGCACAAGGAGCAATCTCTATGTAACTTTCTAATATACATAAGAAAAATTTTGTGTGTCTCTTTTCCAACATAGGTTGTATCTCAGTTTTTATATGATGGATTTTTTAAAATATTTGTGGTTTTCAACATTGTCAACATTTCTAAGTATATGTAAATTTTTATTTCTAAATGAACATGAAAGTAAAGATGCTTTTAAATTTCTTTATTATGACCCTTTCAAACCTTCCATGCAATCTTGTGATGTGTGTAATAGTTGATATAATTGAAATATATCCTATGGCTATGTTAATTAGGCTCCAGATGTGGGATATATTGGTCTTTGATAATTATGTTATATCGAAGCATAACAAGATGGGAACAAGACATATATACAGGGTAATAATATGTGCTACTCTGTGGATTATCTTAGTCTTAGTGTAGATTTTAGCCATCGGGAAAAAGATAAAACATTCAAAAATGCTTAACACCTGTGGGGAATAGTTCATCAACCCAATGAATCTCATATTTGTATCTTTTATAAGTGGTTTTTGTACTTTTACTTAGAAGCAATTTTAATAACCATTCTATTTCTTCTTGTGAGGGACTTTCATTTTAAAATTTAGTTTACCCTCTAAAATAACACCTTTTTTCAAAGACATAGGAATTCTAACAAGTTAAAAACAACTGAGTTATTAGAAAGTTTCTAATGTTTCCTCCTGAGATGGTTATCGTACACTGTGTGTGTTTGGGGATACAGGGGAGATATATATTGGGGAAACAATTACACTTCAGCTAGTCAAAAAGATTCTTTTTCTCTGGGAAAATTTCCTGGTTTAGTGAACATTTCAATACAGTCTGTGTTTATCCCTCTGTCTCTACCAGGTGTACATACTTTCTCCCCCTGTCCCTCTGTCCATCCCTCTCTCCCTCCCTCCTATCCTCCTATCCTCTGTCATTCTCCTTCTCTACTTTCTTCCTTCATCTTATTCCACTCCCTGCCTCTGTACACACACACACACGCACACACGCACACACGCACGCACTTTTTGTAAAAGCAGTTTTAAGGAATGCAGTACCAGGGCAAACAGTAAGAATTTCTAGAACACTTTATCTATATTAATGAAATAGGTATAACAATATAAAAGAACAAACATTTAACCATCATTTGCCTTCAAAATTAACCTACCAGAGACCTTATAGCACAATGTATCATAAAGAGTATCTGGTCCAAAACTGTTCACTTTATCGACAACAAATTTTATGTCCAGAAAGGTAAAATGAAGTGCTGAGTTACAGGGCTTGTGAATCAAGACAAACCCAAGTCTTGTCTCTTCTTATCTTTTAAACCAATGCTGTTTTTAAGATTTTCATCAATTCTATTTATCATAAATATACCTATCACCCTAAATTTGGGCAGTTCCAAAGCCCTGTCAACTCTGTGATGGTTCCTTCACTGCATTCTCTATGCACAAAATGTAGATCTCCCCCAAAAGACGAAGTACGTCCTGATTTTAAATGTTGAAACCTAAAATTGTGATAAATTCCAAGTCTTCTGAATGACAAAATTTCAGTAAGTATGTACACTGAATTTAGGTATGAAAACCAGTCAGGCTCTATTTTCTTAGATCACTAGAACACTCCTAGTTTGAATATCAGTTTCTTTTGACTATAGTGAAAGCAGTCTATGAAATTCATCTACAGCATCTCCTTAAAAGTATTATTTAGAGAATACGACAGGGAATTGGTAGAGAAACAGGAAACAGGTACAAAGAGTAAAAGGTGACCTTTGAGGTTTAGAATGTAATTCAAAATACTATAGCTCATAATTGTGGGCCTCAAGGTAGTACAACACTTTTGTACATTTCTAGAGTTTTTATGTTTCATTAAATTTCATGTTTCACTTAGGCTTCACATATGAAGTTTAGTTTTCCTATGTTTCTGGGACCAAAGAAAGATCATTTTATAAATAAACAAAACCAAATTATATTTTCTTTCATTCTAAATGTGCCAGTTACTACTGACAACAGTAGAAAAATCCTCAAAATGAATTTGAAAATAGGTATTCCTCAAAACTCGTGTATCTTATTTGCACAGTTAAGATTGTTTACACTTTAAAAGAAAATGCTTCTGTTTGCCCCAGTACTAATATACAAAAAATTTGGTACATGATTTATAATTTTTTTCACAATACTTATTTTACATACTTTTTCTCAATTTAGCTTGTTTCAGTATCTACTATTCTCTACAGTACATCTATTTTTAACAAAAAATTTAGCTAACAGTGAACTTTTTATGAACTAATATATAATTTAATAGAAAATATAAAAAATTTATTATAGGCAAGTTATTGTTAAGAAATCATTTTAAAGTAACTTTAAAAAATGTTGTTTCTTAACTTCCACATCTGCAAAAACTAATATGGAAAATATCAGATCACTTTTTGTACTAATATTCATAAAAATGGGAAAGAGCTGTACTTTTCCATTTGGAAGTATTTTTTATTAAATACCATTTTCAATTAATATACCAAAATTCTTTTATTTACAAATATATACATATCCCTAAGATAAATTAATAATTTTATTTAAAAAATTATTTAGCATTTATTTTCAAAGCATTTCTATCAAATCATAACACAATTGTAAGGGTTTTAAACTGGATAATTTGCCATATTTCATATAAATATATTTTGTGTTCTTCTTAAATAACACTTTTCTTCTGAATAATGTATAGTCATTGTGGACATTCTATAAACTCTATCTTAACCCAAGTAAAAAAAAACAATAGCACTATACTTACTTCTAGTAAGCAATGGTAAATGCTAACCTTCTGACGTATAAATCTTAAATTTTTTTTCATTCCATCTCTTTGTCTTTTGTGTAGGTTATGTGCATATATTTTTATAAATATAATTTTTTAAAATTATGATTTTTAAACAATTGTACTACACCATTTAATGTTTTACAATTACTAATTGCAGTATCTTTATATAATTTATGTATATGAATGCACATGCACACCAAACACATCGTTTTTTATGGATGCATAGTATTCTGTAGACACACCATAAATGCGGTTAAATAATTCCCTGTTGTTTCTTTTCCAAGGCCTTCATGATTATAATACAATGATGCAGTGAATATACTTGTATGTATGTATGTATCTTTGCACATTAAAAAGATCCTGGGGAGTCAAATTTCAGGTTAAAAAATATGACTATTGTAAAGCCCTTTAACCCACAGTACTAAATATCTTGTATGTTAAAGCAATTTACTTTTTATTATGGTACATCAGGCACTTTGAAAAATGTTCATATAAATGACCACTAATTTCTTGTCAACAGCTAGTACATGACTGTTTTCATATATAATCTGAAAAGTAAGTGTTTTTTTACAGTTATTAGATATTGAAAGAATGGTTAAAATATTCAGTATAATCAGTATTTTCTTTTTGAATTGCACTGCCTTTGAAAATAAAATTATGACAAAATGTTACAAGTTCATATTTATCTCATGAGTCATTGAAGTCTCTCCTGCTTAGTCTAGAAAATAAACACAAATAGCCATACTTTCTCCTGTTTGGTCATCTCAAAATGAGCAGAGTTTCACACATTGATTACACCTTTTTCTTTATTGCATTTAGTTTGAAACATACCTAAATGGTGATTGCATGAATTTGGCCCTTTTAACTTTTTTATTTGGAATATGTTATTTCTCTCCCTCTCATCATCATTGTCTGGAATCTTTTTTGTTTTGCTTTGTGTCTCTTGCACATTGTATTTTCTTAGAAGAACAGTTTGTAAGCTAAGATTCAATATGATGGTATCAAATATCATTTTTTCCTCTCTATGGTTTGGCAAAAAATAGTTAATTTAAAAAATGAGTTTCTACTATATAAGTAATATACTTCTTTAGCTTCAACCAGAAAAATGCTTCAGATAATATTTTGTTTTATGTTTAGTTTACATTTATTATATTTACATGTATTTAGTGAAAATGAAATTGATTTGTTAAAGCTATACTTTATGTTGTTATCAATTATTTTGTAGATTGAATAGAAAACATTTTGTTGGAAATCCTTTACTATTAATTAGAACTTGATATTGCATACATGCCTTTAACTCTTTAACTGGAAAACAAATGTAACATGTACTTTTTACAAGGATAAAATTCAGAATAAATCCAATTATAAAAGGCAAACATTTAAGGATTATTCCACAGTTTCTTGATATATTATTTTGTTTTAAAAAATGAGCAATAGAAATTTGTTTTCTAACTTTAGATTGTTTAAAGGCACATCTTAGCTTTGTGAAGACATAATATAATTAAAGAAAAAGGAATTACAGGTATGATTTTCATCAGAAACTCTCATGAAACAGCCACTTTGTTAAATCTTTTTATTTCCCTTAAAGAAAAACTTTTTTTTTCTATATATTTTTGAGAGCCAAAAATATATAAAAAGATAGAAGAACGGAATGGGATCAGGAGGAGGAAGAATGTTTAAAAATCATTAAGTGAGCCACAAGAATTTGGGTACTAACTGATACAGTTAAATAAGGTTAATAATCTTAGACTTCCATGTCTTTAATTATAGGTTCTCTCATTTTTTCTGAATTTTGGGGTTCTTTCTTTGAGTTTTGATATTGGGCTTAAGAGTTTTTTCTGATATCTCCAGATTTTAGCATTTCATTTAAAATCACAAAGTAGATCACTAAATCGGCAGTTGTGCCATATTCTGTTCACTACTTTTCTGCTTCATTTTGAATTGCATGACTGCCAAATCTGTGTCCCTTCTTAAAAGAAGTTAGGGATCTGAAGCTGCTTTGAGACCCCAAGAAGGGTGTGTGTGTGTGTGTGTGTGTGTGTGTGTGTGTGTGTGCGCGCGCGCGTGTGTGTATGTGCGCGTGTGTGCTCTTGCACATGCATGTTTGGAAAAGCAAACAAAACAAAGACTCTTCAAAGTGTACTACAGAAATCACTGAAGGTGTACTGATGGTCTTTGCAGTACGCATGTAAATAGTGAAACCTAAACAACTACTGGCTTGCTGCCCTTTAACCTGGCCATTTTCAACTGCATTTCTGGATACAAAATCTACTAGTAACTTAACTTTTTTATTAAACCTGATTGTCTTACCAACATTATAAATATGACATTAACTTTATGGATATATTAAGTAGTCTTTTTTAAGTTCGAAATAAACACTGATTGATTGAAATGTATTGATAAGAATAAGTAAAACTTTTAAATTGTTTATATAAAAAATAGCTTACAGAACATGTGACATAATTTTAGAAAACACATTAAATCAGGAGCAACAAAATATTGGATATTTTAAATTAAGTGACAAGAGAATGGAACAGGAGTTTCCAATTCAAGGAAAACAAATATTTTGAGATATTTTTGAATTGCAGCTCATCTATATTTGACATTTCTTTTTGTTCTCAGCCTTAAGTATTTTAGAGTGGAAAAAACAAAACTTTGTATAATTTAAATATATTATTAGGAAAACTAATTAGGCAATTTGAATATCGCAGTTTAATACTTAAACTGGTTATGTCCTCAAGAAATAGACACAAACATATGCAAACTTTTGTTGTGAATGTATTTACCCAAGAAGTTTGATTGTCCCATTAAACTTTTAATCACTTTTATTATAATTTGAGAAGCTGTGATATTTTCTTTAATTTTGAACATATAATCGCTAATTTTTAGCATGCTTAAATTACAAAATCACATCATTAAGATGTCTTTTGTAATAAGCATAGGTGTTGTCACATATAATATGAATTTTAGAAATTCTTAGATAAATTTATCCCCCAAACCTATTAAGCTATTATTTCCTACAATGTATATTTGAGATTATTATAGCAAGGTATTAACAGCTAATAGGTGAGGAGTGAGATTTCTGTGACCAAATGATGATTTTTTACTGCAGAATTTTGAGGACCTTTTATATGCAAATTTGAAATGTAAATCTGAAAGAGGAGATTGAAGACAAACCTGCCTCTTTAACACATTCCCTTAATTTCCTTTAATAGAGCATTAGATATCAGAATCGAAAGTTTAGAAATTACACAATTTGCAATGATTCCTCTAAATTGTTTTTTGTTCCTTGGGGAAGAAAAAGAAGACTGGGTTTGATTGAAATCAAAATAATGTTATTGAAAATATTATTCTTGGATTATTTTCATTAGTGAAAAGAACCAACAGAGAAAAATCAAGTTGTTGGTGGAGAATCCTTTATGATGGATTTCTTTATCAATAGCATATTTTCTTCTCTAAGAATATCATTGTTTGTGAAGTGTTTTAGATGATAGATAGATGATAGATAGATAGATGATAGATAGATAGATAGATAGATAGATAGATAGATAGATAGATAGATAGATGACAGTGTAGAAAAGTCATGGAAGACTTTATGTGAGCCACATAATTTTGGAGAGAGACATGTCTGGTTACTGTTTGCCCAAATGATTAACCTCATGGGAGAACTTAAAGTTCTAAGTATATTTACCCAGATTTTGTCTGTATAGTCACTAAGGTGATCCTTTAAGATTTCATTGGTTAAAGCTCTAAAAAAGAAATTTTCCATTTAGGGACCATCTGTAGATAACGACTGAGTCTGGAGTTGAGAGATGTATTTGAGATTGGAATTTACTAGATAACATATTTAACTTGTTCTGTCCCTCTGTTGCATCTTTGTTGGCTTATAGCAAATACAGATTAATATCCTTCTTAGCTGCCCTCCCTCGCACCGTCCCAGTTATCTGTTAAACATAAATGATGTTCTGAAAGAGAATCTGTAAACCTGACTCTATGAAATATTTAAACCATCACTATAGATAAAGGCTTTTTTGCAAAGAACAATGTTAAATCAATACACTTTAACGCTGGCATGGGCAAACTATGGCCCACAGACCAAATCTTGTCTGCTGCTTATTTTATAAATAAGAGTACAGCCATACTCATTTGTGAATGCACATCTGTAGCTGCCTTTATGTTACAATGGTAGTTTCATCAGAGACCATATACTCTGCAAAGCTTAGGATATTTACTGTTGGGCCCTTTACAGAAAAAGTTTGCCAACTCCTGCCAGTATATAACTTATTACTTATTACTAGTAATCAGAAAGAATTTAATGTAGCTTCATAAGAGGACTATGTCCAGAAAATAGTGTAAATACTAGAAAATGCATAATATGTATGTATGTGTGTATATATATGTATGTATGGGTATATATATGTATGTATGTGTATATATATTTATATGTGTATATATATAATATGTTAAAACTTTTTGTCTGTTGGTGCTATTCATATTTAAAATATTTTTCTACTATAACATCAAAATGAAACTTTTTTAAAGAAACTTCCCAGATTCTTAATTTAGCTAATATTTTTTCAGTACACATAATTTTGTTTGTAGTTAGGATAGCTTTTTCTTCCCTTTTTCTGGAGTATCTCTTGAGGTACAAACAATTCCTAAACTATTTTAATTGACTAATAGACTTGATACTTGACTATATTTCACATTCATCTCATGGAGGCACTCACTTAATTTTATGTATCATCCAATTTATATTAACGTGATATGTATGTACCCCATTTTATAATTTAACATATAATCAATAAAATCATTAAAATGAGATTCTTAAAAGGTACTAATTGTCTCACTTTATTGAATACTTGATATAAATTTGCTGTGATACTTAGAGGTCATAAAGTGTAAGCTCATTATATATATTTTTATTCAAGATTTTTGTACTCTTGAAACATTTTCTTCCCTTTTTACCTTATCTAATTAATTGATTTCTACTGAAAATGTTACTACCAAGAACTATTGGATATGCAATAAGATTTTTTTCAAGATAAGTATTAAAATACCTCTTTTTGAATAGGCACAGTTTTATCTAGGTATCTTTACTGCAGTTTTAAAGTTATGATCTTAAGCAAGGGGTTTGTATGTGCGTGTTTACATTCCTGCTTACACTCAGAGCTGGTGAACTTACCTGACAGCATTTTACTATAGATACTCACTCAAGCCTGCTGAGCCATGATGATTTTTCCCAGTTTGTAGACTTCTAGTATACAGTTGAGATTTTGTTCTTACATTAAGCATATTTATAAGAAGTGGAATTTTTATATAAAATCTCTTTAATAAAAATTATAAATATACTTATAGAGCATTTTTATGTTTGCTAAAATTTGCTAAACAGAATTTAGTACTTGTTCTAACTAAAGTTTTTAAAGACCCTCTTGATATCTATAAATGATATGTTTTGAGGTAACACCTGTTATAGAGAGCACTAATCTCATTTTTACAATAGGTTTACGTCTCACTTTCTTACCTCCTTACATTCTTTTCTTTTTAAAAAATGATTTTAGTAATACTTTGTACCTTTACTGGCATGATATCTTCTGAGGAGGAGTATTCTAAGTGCCTCTTTCTTGATCTAGTTCTAGAAAGTTCAAGTTCAAAAGATCTTGATAATTGCATCCACATGTATGCTGGGGCAACTTGTTTTAATATGTGGGCTAAGTTTATGATAATATCATAGTTTCTAAATGTAATTGTAAAATTGTATTTGAAAACAATTAAACTTATACTTTTCTCCACTAAATAAATAAAGTCTTGATGAATTAAAAGCCAGGTTCCTATCATAATAATGCTGTCAAATTTATGTGCTGTCACATATATTCTCCTTGACCTACATGTACCAGAAGGCATTTTCTATCTAGTGAAGATTTGTTGTTTTTTGTTCATTTACATTTATTTAGATTAAAATTATTTTACATACTTAATAATCATGCTTTTGTTTGCCAAAATGCATACTTCAAATAAATCTAAAAATAATACACTTAATTTGTATGTACTACCTTGATATAGGTAATATATAAGCCTAATATTTCTTATTTTATACATCCTGTAAGTAAGGGTCAGAAATAAGAACTGAACATTAATTTTATGGGTTTTTTTCTACTCGATAGGTGCTATGGATATAGAGGAGAGAAATCGCCAAATGAAAATTAACAAATACAAACAGGTAGCCGGATCAGATTCCAGACTGGAACAAGATTACCATGCGAAGGCAAGACATTTTCCTTTTTAAAAGTTGTAAAATAATCAATTATATGAAATCATTAGATTCTCTTAAACAGGTGAATACAGATTAGTCAGACATGAACATATAATGCAATGGCCCCATGATATTATTAAATGCTAAAATTTATAATGTATTTGTACACCAACTTTTAGATATAGATTTTGCCTTATTTAAAAAAATTATTATATAATATAGGAAATAAATGACCTGAAAAACAAATCTTTTAGAATTTTTTTTTATAAAACCTATAAAGGCTCTAAAACCCTCAAAAATGTTTAGGAAGAACTTCTGAACTTCTGTTATCTTCTTATGGTTTTCCTACATGTAGAATTTTTTTCATTTTATCGTATTTTAATTGAGCTTGGTTTATTAATGAGTTATTAGAACAAGATACATACTCATGAGTTGTTATAAAGAGTTCAAATGGATTTTTAGTGAGGTATGATATTTACCAAGGTAGGAACAAAAAGAATATTATTTTATTGCTCTTGCTCTTTATTGCTTTTATATTTTCAACACATTTTTAGGTTCATGATATTATTCATCACCAAAGTCATAAAAAGAATTTGCTCTAATGCACCTATTTAAGATTTAATAAAATAATGAAAATGACAAAACTTACTCTTAATAACTAGTTATTATATGCTCCATTACTTAGTAATTTAATCATTGCAATCATGGAATATTTATGGTCTGTGTATCTGTGCATTAGAAAAAAGCAATTTGGATTTTTAAGTCTATCTTATTCTTACCTACTAAATACTAAACCTTCAGTTTCTCTTCATGGTACTTCTTTCTTCGGTAAAGTCAAGACTTAAGGAAAGCATAACTGGCTATGTTGCATATACGTATGTTATGGTAGCACAGGTTGCTAGTTCTGCCAATGTATAACCTAGAGGAGGCCAAGATTCTTACATCAGCATTATCCTCCAAACCACCAGTCTCTACTCCAAGTTACATGAATACTGATATGGTGAATACAGAATTTTTCATCACAGAATTCTGGTGTACTGTAAATGGCACAGGCTGAACCCAAGAGAAGGATAAATTTAAGACAAACAAAAATAGCCGTGCCTTTACTCACCATGTTCTAAAGTTCTAGAAATTTTTCTCTAAAGTGAAAATATAAATAACTTCAAATCAATTGAGTGAATTTTATAGAAAATAGTTTTATAATTATATAATATTTTAGATACATTTCTAACTTTTTGAGCTTGCTATCAGAAATGATACCTGTGCCTTCCCAGGTACCTTGTTGGTATTTCTGCCTTGGGTTGAATAGCTAGACCTGAACTTTTGTGGCATGTATTAAGTTCTAATCTCTCATTTATTCATTTTATATACTTCAAAGACTAAAGCACAAAGTCCTAATAAAACAGGATATTAAAACTTTTGTAAACGTGTTCAGGTTACACAGATTTGTTTTGTTTATTTATATCCCACTGTACTTCAGAAATGAATGTAGATGACATTTAAAAATATGTATAATACTCTCAATACTATCATCAATGAAGAAATGAATACCAAGGGAAAATGAAGTCAAGGCAAAACAAAGTAAAGTTTTTTAACAAAATGTATAGTGTGAGATCTTGTATAACTGCTACATGGGGGGTACATACTTGGGTAATGAGCAGCAAAGAAAAAGGGAACTGAGTCAGTTGTATGATTTATATATTTCATACAGTAAAAACAAGTTCCTTAGAAGCAATACCAATGATTCATATGGATGCATGACAAATTTCTTAAAGGAGGATTGACTAAAGAATACTATAGGCATGGATCAAGATATTTTTCAGAAAACAAGTTTTGATTCCATTCCAATTTGCATGTAAATAAATACTTGAGGCTTCAAACTTTTATAAGTTTGACACCAGTTGTTTTATGCTAGAAAAAAATTTAAGTGTTGGCAATGGATTAGTTATGTTAAGCAATATTCTCTCAGGCAGGGGGGTTCAAAGTGTGGTCCCAGACCAGTAGGATCAGCGTCACCTGAGGACTTTTAGAATGCATTTCTCCTGCCTGCCCTAGAACCTACTTAAGCAAAACTGAGGGATTGGGGTCCCTGTCTTTTAACAAGCCTACCAGGTTACCTGAGAGCTACTGCTCTTCCCTTAGACTTTTTGTCTTTTAAGGACATATTCACCAGTTTCAAAGAATCATATTACAAGGAAAGCAATCAAAGTAATAAGTAATTTACATTATATGAATAACAACATAGAAATAGTTGCTTTAAAAAAAAAAGCCCCGTAAATAGAAATAAAACCTACATGGTTGAATTGTAGGCCGTATCAATATGAAAAAAATTCAGACAGGTAAGGATAAAGTACTTTTGGCAAGCAGATAGCCACTGTTAGCTAAGCCATTCCCTTTGTGAGATCCTACCTACTCTGTTCTCAACGCTGAAATACATACTCAGTGCTAGCTGTGTTTTCAAATTGATTTTGAAGACATAGGCACTAGGGACACCAGAAGTGGTGAGACAGGGTGAGGCTCATTAGGAGGGGGCTGTTTATAAGTTTGATATTTGTAAGCTGAGAGTACTTTAAGGCTCAATATTATCAAAATGTGGCAGATGTACATGAGTATAGTGTGGAAGATGAGAACACAGCTTGGAGGCAAGCAAACTCCACCTAGGTGACTGGATAGATTAACCTCTCATTTTTAGTTTATTTATTAAATGGAGCTTTGAGATTTATTTCATAGGGCAATGATTAGGGTGAAATGAGATGATGTATATAAATGGCTTAGCATTTAGTAAAATGCTCAATAAATGGTGCAGATAATGTTTGTAATTATTATTATTTTTACAACAGCAGATGTAACCACAGTACCAGAAATGAATATAATGAATTTGAAAAGCAGTAGTAAAGAAATAATTAAGCTAATGAAAAAGATTTAGTGTTACTGAAATATTGAATGTTTCCTTTATTCTCAAAGAGAATAAAGAGATCTAAAAGGAAAAATCAAATTTAGAGGGAAAGAATTTTTGAATCTTCAGAGGATATGGAAATTAAAAAAATAAAAAGAGACTGGAATGTAATGTGTGATAAGAAATTACAAACTAAATTACTAAAATTAAATCAAGGTTAACATTAAGTGAGCCTGACCATCAGGAAGTGATTAACAGGGACACATCTAGGTATAGGTGTTTAAAAAGAAATGCTTCTTACTGGCCGTGACATAAACAGATCTTAAAACTGAAAACTAAGTTTATAAAAAGCAAATTTTTAAATATAGATCAGGTGGCCTTTTACAAATTACTAAGATACATGAAAATACAGGCATTTATTAGAAATAAAGAAATAAAATATATTTTGATTTCACAGCAGTGATTGAAATAAAATGTTAAAGAATTTCTTTTTATTTATTTATTTTTTTGCCTATGCAGAAAAGTTGAGTTGCCGGCAGCATAGAGCACAGTGCAGCAGCATTATGGTCTTGCTAGGCCTTGTGCCCACTGCAGGAAGAGTTGCAGTAGCATCAGTTCTCAAGTGACCAAGAGAACCTGGTCTTCACATAAAACAGACACCACTGTGCCAGTGTTATTTTGTAGTCATCTGATGAATAGAGAAGGGGAATTTTAATAGCAGTGATTTCAGTAACCCAGTCTCTACTCTGCAAGGTCCTCCAGGAATAGTTTGAGATGTCCAATAGAAGTAATGAAACATCTCTTTCTTAGAATAAGTCTACTATTTCATGAACAGAGAGGTAGGATTCAGATTTTCAAAAAAATTCCTTCTAGGCTTAATCTAGCCAGATACCTAGCAGAAAGGTTTCACTTTAAAAAATCAGAATTAAAATCCCCTACTCGTAGTTCCCATCCCAAATCAGGTCAAAAAATTTTACTGCTTATTGATGAAGGTGCCAGAGGGAATGCCATGGCTGCACCTGAATTTCTTCAATGAAACACCATTTATCTAAATTTTTACTTTGTCAAATTTTTCTGTTGTTATGTTCATTTCTACATAACCCTGCAATCAGATAACTTCATTTTCTATAGTAAAATCTTACACGGAATTTTGTGAAATTGCTAATATGGGAGCATAGGGAGAAAAAAAGAAGTTGCATTACCCAGAAGCATTCTAACTGCCAGACTTAGCCCACAAGGCTCTGAGAAAGTCTGCTGTGTCCTGGGTGCTGCTGCCACCTCTTAGATTCTCCATCTCTCCTCCAGCATCTGAGAATACCTTTTGGCTAAGTGTTGCACACTGTAGATTGTTTCCTGGCCCCCAACTAGGCCATACCCTTCTAGACTGTCTCGCTGTTGGTCCAAGTCAGCCAGCCTCCAAGCCTTCTGTGCACTTTTTTACATCGCTCAGTGATTGTTCCTTAATAGGTGTATTTATGAAGAGAAAAATAGATTTTAAAATCTAGATTATTAAACTAGCAAGTAAGAGCAGCAATATATAAGTAAAATGGCCCTCGATGTGCAAGAGATATTAAGGGTAATCTTTATCAAGGCGTGATTTTAAAAAATCTTCAGTCCCACCTACAAAACCATGAAATGGCTGGATAGCCTAGTTAAAAGAGAGTGTGGTAGATTGGAATGCAAAAGGAACCAGATAAAATCATATTTTAAAAGCCTTTATATCTTATTTTCTTCTTTCTATGGATTTTTCTTCTATTTATGTTTGTGAGGGTAGAGTTCTCATTTGTAGTCCGTTAAAATGCATACTAGAATTTAAAAGAAAGTAAGAAAAAGTCTACATGTATTTATATAATTTATCTTTGAGATAAATAAAGGAAGGGATGATCAATATTTCAAGGAAGAAGGAGCAGTTGGAAAATATAACTTCTTGCTGTTGGTGTGCATTATTGTAAACACAGTAGCAGCCACATTCACATCACAACTTCTGAAGTCTTGATTACAGCAATAAAGAGCTAAATAGGCAGTTTTGTTAATCACTCTCCAATTTATTTTTACTGATTATGATTAAATGTAGACTACAGAAAATAATATTAAAAGTGTAAACTCCAGATTCAAACTGCCTGGATTTGAATCCTACCTCTGTCACTATTTGTATGACCTTGGGCAAGTCAATCAACATCCTTGTGCCTAGGTTTCTTATTCTGTAAAATGTGCTAGTAGTAGTACTTACCTCATGAAATTGTTTTCAAGATTAAATCTATTTAGATGATAGATGATAGGTAGGTAGGTAGGTAGGTAGGTAGGTAGGTAGGTAGGTAGGTCAATCGATTGATATAGAGGTAGATAGATATATGTATAGCTTAAAAAGAGTTTGGAATATAATAATATGGAATAATTAAATGTTAGCTATAGATGATGATGGTGGTGGTGGTGATGATGATGATGATGATAGTGATGGGGAAGAAAGAGAAAAGGAAAAAATTGTTTACAGAAAATAGCTTGCTCTTACCAATATATGCCTTGGGAGTTCAGGTATATTTGTCACCATCAATAATCTACTAAATGTATATAAGTATATTTTTAAGGTAATTCCTAAAAATATAAGGATGGAATGGGAAGAAAAATATAAAAATTCACGACAATTTTAAGCCTAAAAATTTATTTTGGTTGTCTTATTTTTACCAGTTTTAATATAAAAGTATTATTATTATCATTTCTACTTCCTAACAAGCTGGATGTACTTCAACTTCAAAGAGAGAAAAAATTATATTTACACATAATTTATATATCTACACACACACACACACACACACACACACACACACACACACTAAAGCTCTGAGCCCAAAGAGAATTTCTCCCTTTTATGTTTTAACTGATGGAAGCAACAACTATTTATTTCTGTATTGTCTCATAGGAACAAATATACCTTACTTTATGTTAAAGATGTACAGTTAAAAAGTTATTGGTAAATAATTTTCATGGAATTTTAGAAAATTTTTCCCAGACCTCCTTAGCTTGCATATGGCCACCTTCTTGCTGTGTCCTCACATGTTCATCTCTTTGTGGGTCCAAATTTCTTGTTTTTATAAGGACACCAGTGTTATTGAATTAGAGCCCATCCATATGTCCTAATTTTACCTTAATTACCTCTGTAAAGGCCCTGTCTCCTAATATAGTCACTTTCTGAGGTACTACGAGTTAGAACTACAGCATAGAAATTTGGGGGTACACAGTTCAACCATAACAGATCTCTACAAAGTAATTAATGGTCTTTTAAATTCTCACTTTAATACATTACGGAAACATATTTGATTATAATGTGAATACTGTTTTTAAGGTAATTAGCTATATTGTTTAAAATATTTTGATTTCTTAAAACGTTATTTTCCTTTTCTGTTTTTTTTAACTACATTTTTATATCTTAGTAGATGAAATATATTTAGCTTTATATTTGCAAGGTTATTTTTAAAATTATTTTTTATAGTTATAAAACCACATTTAAATTTATATATGGTTTTCTTATCCATTATTTTATGCTGACATTTAAATAAGGGTCCCTTTTCTTTACATGTATTGTAAATTGCTGCCTCCTACTGTATAACTACATATCAGGCCAAGATATATAAAAAAGATGTTTATTAATTGTGAAGTCATTTGAAATGACTAAGACAGCAACTGACATATTATAGAATGCTATAAAATTATAGAAGAAATTTTAATTTATCTTTTTTTAGTAAATATAATGTTACTGAAAATTGACAAAAGAAATAATTTTAAATAAGTTACATTCAACTTCTTGTTGCTGAAAAGGTCAATCTATGGACAATAGCTGCTATTACCAAGAATATAATTTCTTCCTGTATTATATTGCCTAAGAACATAAAGAGGAAACATTTTTCTTTTACCTACAGCAAAAAAAAAAAAAAGATTTATGCATTCACCTTTGCTTTCATCAAGCCTCCAGAGTTGCTGGCTTGCTAACAACTAGAATACCGTGGGATACAAACGATGAATGATATGGAGAGAGATCTTGCTTTATAGAATCAAGGAGGATATGAGAAATAAGGAAGAAAAAAATATGATTAATAGGGCATTAACATTCATTCCAACTCAAATTTTATAAAATCTAAAAGGATTAACTATAAATATAGAAAAAATAACAACTACAAGAATATTTAAAACAATAGAGATGTGAAAACATATATAACTCTGAACCATGACATTTATCACCTAAAATACATATATTCTGTTTTATATTATGACTATTTGCTTATTTCTTATCTTTTATACTTCTTGAGAATGGGGACTATATTTTACTCATCTTTGTAGTTTCTCAAGTGGCAAATATTTCTGTTTGGCTACAATAAGCACTTAATGGGATTTTGGGGAGGGTAAACAAATATGAACATAGATGCTGAGAGGAAGCTAGAATGGCAGGGATGACATACGTTTGGAAGAGGTTTTAGGGAGGTTACTGTTAAGTATTTTGTACCAAAAAAAGAACAAGGTATGAATTTCGGGAGAAAGTATGGGAGTTACTGGCATAAGAATCAACAGCAAATTTTCTAATGGACATATGATTATTGGTTTCTGTTTAGAGTTAATCATAATAGAAAGAGTACTGAGAAATAATTGGAAGATTTGGGTTCTAATTTTGATTCTACCACTTATTCAAATAAGACTAGATAAATTGCCCAATAATTCTTTACAATCCAACTTTTTTTTGCATGCAAATTGAGGGAATCTTGTGATCTATAAAGTGCTACACAAATATATAGTACTTTGGAGGTTGCATTAACACTTGGATTTTAGGCATCCTCATCATTAATTAGGTAAATCATTTAAACTCATAGCCTAATCTTTAAAATTAGGTTTGAAGTAGGTTTTCTTTATTTCATTTATTCATCTAATGTTGTTTTATTCATTGATTCAGTAATCTCTGATTAGTATCAAGCTCTCTTCTCAATGTAATCTCACAAATGATTAAATTTATACATTTTAAATTAAATTAAGGCCTAATAATTTTTATTTACAGAATAAATTTATATGCATTATTTTTTTTGCCTGTTACTTGATATGAAGTAATTGATAGCTGAGTTTGAAAAATCACTTAAGTCAAAACCTTTAGTCAATTAGGGCAATCAGTCAACTAGGACAATGTGGAGCCATCCACATCTATAATTTGAATTTAATTTGGCTAATTATAATTTGAACATAGCTATAGTTTTATTATGTAATAGTTTGTTCATGAGCACAAAAAGTTATTGTAATTTTCTTCAATTGAAAAGATTATAAAAGAATTAATTCAGTAGGACATAAAACACCTGTTTTTTTAGTTTTTTTAACCATCTTATTTTTTAATTTTTATTTTTCAATTAAACTTGACATTCAATATTATTTTATATTAGTTTCAGGTGTATAGTATAGTGGTTAGACATTAATGTAAATTATGAAGTTATCCCCCCTATTAGTTTAATACCCATTTGGCACTATATGCAGTCTATCAAGCAGAGGGGAAGAGCTTAAGCAAAGTTATAGAAGAGTATGAGTACAAGCCATGTTTAAGAACAGCTCTCAGTTCTTAAGAATAGAAATACGGAACACATGGGGATACACATTAGGAGATAAGAATAGAAAAGGTAGCAGAGACAAGATTGTAAGGGAGCTTTAAGTCACTCCTTTAAAAATGTAGAATATTCATCTTTACACACATGGGCTTTAAAGAAGTTACCACTATGAACAAGTTTTAGCTTTTAAGAGGTAACGTTAATAGTATACTTAAGATGCATTTGAAAAGGAGATTAAAGACAAGGATTCTCATTCAGACGCTATAGCTGTAGTCCAAGCAAGGCTTAATTGTTATTTCTTGTCGTGTTTGGACTGTTGGGTTCATTCCAAATGATCTTAATGCAAACACAGCTGCTGCTGCTCTGTCGTCTCACACAAGGAATAAGAGTAGTGGGCCTCATCTAGATCTTGAACAGAATGTAATTATTTCTGCCTTTTGCCTGAATCTGATGGGTCAGTGTAATTCTCATGTCCTTTCAGGTTTTTCAACACTAGGTGGTTGCTTAGGCTATTATTTAGTTCTGATTCTCTTAGATATGAGTAGCTTGAGTTATTCTTTTACTCTCTAAAGAATTACGATTTGAAATGGAGCCCTACTTCATAACTCCAGTCCATTAATTTTTGTTGTGTTTCTACCTGCTTTAACTTCCCAGGACCTTGGTCTTACCATTATGTACTCATATCTTATTTCTGTTGTAACTTTTGGAATGCAAGCTTGCCATTCACAATCTGTAATATCTTTACCCTATATCCTAATAAAATATATAAATATTATTTAAAAAATACAGAAATCATATGATAAGCCATAAAAATATTTAAAGATATTTACAAAAGACCAAATATCAAGGATTCTTATGGATAATGGGAGTTTATGATATTTCTTAATTCTAGCTAGATTTTACAGGTTCCTAATCTGAAGGTGTGGAGAAGCATTTAGTTATAATAATGGTATAAGTGTTTTAACACTGACTCATCTCTCTCCTAGAAAAATAATGGGCTCATTGTTTTTGGACTATCAGCAGGTAGTTTGTTCTGATTTCTCCGGCTTGGATGTTAATGAAATCCTATGTATATCAAAATGAGATACTGTTGTTAAAACATTTAAGGAGTCTGAGAAAAACAGACTTTGAGAACACTTCTTAACTGAGGCAGAAAGCTCAGATAACATTTGTTTGAGGTAATACTGAATAATAAAGGGCATAAAAATAAATCTAAGGCTCAATAAAGCTGTTAGAAAATATATTTGCCTTCTGTAGATACAGCTAAGCAAATAAATGGCTAAGTGTTAATATATATTATCTGTAAATTTAAAAATAATAACTCTTAGATGTTGGGGAAAAGAAAATAATATAGAAAATATTTACAAGTTATTTGTAACTATAAAACTATTCAAATTTTAATAATTATTAGTGTGATGATCATAGACTGTTGTGTTCCTTGCTTTAACTTTCTTGATGCCAAGTATAAACATAATTATGAAAACTAACCCAAGTTAACAGCTTTAAGCATAAAAAAACCATTGAATTTCCAAGTCAGATTGTTATCCTACCCAAAGTAAATAAACCAATCTGGTGTCAGAGGACAATGATTTATTTGTTTAATGAAATGTGGAATTAGGAACTCACTTATAAAGTTTTTAAGTCAAGATAAAGTGTTTGAGATTACAGCTGAGTGATGATGAAAAATGAGTATTACAATCTAGAGCTTTTTTAGTTTTATCATGGACTATGCCTAATTATTATCATGATAAATAATTCCTATGTGTCAAGACCTATGATCTTATTTAAAACACATAACAGGCTCACAGAAATTAAGAGACTTGCTTAAGATTACATAGCTACCAGTAAATGAAAGAGTGGTTATGCATTCGTATCTTTCAACTCCGTATCCCATGGTCACTATGACATACTGCCTCTTATTAAAATTAGATGATTGACTACATTATGGTTTCCATCAATATTGCTGGTTAAAGAAGGTTTCTTTATGCAAAGAGGTCTGAAAATATTTTTTTCTGACACAGAAAAGGATGAGTGATATACCATTCGGATTTGCATTCAGAAGTTCAAAACAAAAAGCCTTACAAAATTATCAGAATTAATAAAGAATATTTTTTTACAAACAATTAAAACAACAGCTCAGGGTAGGGTCTAGTATTTAAAGAGCCAAGCTTCTTGTTTTCCTGCTCCCTGTTGTCAGAATAAGATATTCATTCCCCATTGTCACAGAAAGACTGCTGCACCCCTGAACTCATATTTAAACTCCAATCAGAAAGAAAAGCAAAGAGAGAAAAGCCAATGGCCATAGATGAGTTAGCCCACTATAATCAGAAAAGTGATAGCTTTCTTCGAACCTCACCCCCTAGGTTCTTGCTTATATCAGAGGCCAAACTCAAGTCAAATGATCACCCTAGCTACAAGGGATCCTGGAGAATGAAGTTGTTTTCTTATTATTGTTGTCATCACTATCATCATTGTCGTCATTAGACCACCAAAATAAATCTGGATTCTTTTAGTAAAGAACAAAAGGGGAGAAAGAATATTGGTAGGTATTCAGCAACATCTGTGACAAATACATTGGTGTAATAGACACTAATCACCATCATGAAAGACCAAGGACCCATTCATAAGCTCCCAATAGCTAAAAATCAAGATACTTGTTTCTTAAAATGAGTGAGCCATATTTCTTGAGTAGAATGGAGAATATTAGAGAAGTAGACGTCAAGGATAACACAAATTTCTAGGTTTTAGTTGAATGTTGATCCTAGTAAATAAAGCAGGGAATACAAGAGGGACAAGAACTGCTGGTTTGGGTGAAAGAGTATAAATTTGGTTTGAGCCACATTGAATTTGATGTGCCTGTAACACAACATATGGCAATGTCCTGTTAAAATCCAGAAATATAAGTCTGAAGCTTGAAAGAAAGGTGAGGACAAATATAATGAGACTATTAAAATTAATGAGTCATTATCCTTAGGGGGTTTATAATCTAGTACGATGGATGAGTGAGTAGATGAATAGATGAGAGAGACAGAGAGAGAGGAGACAGACCGCCATATAATAAAACTTTAAGAAAGGCATGAATAAAGTAGTTTAGGAACACTCAAGGATTAATTCTCCTTCAAGGAATTAAAGAAGACTTTTGTAGCCGGGATTTTCTTTGAAGAATATTGTTTAAAAAGCTAGATCTTAAATTAGTCCTTAATTCCTTAATTTTCTGTGGCCTTTTCTTGCTGTCTTCTTCCTCCCAAGCAGAGACTTATCACGCAATAACCTTTTTCGGAGCACTATCTAAACAAAATTATCTGACAAACAATTGTTTTGCTATAGTGCCTGCATTGATAAGAGCCTTGCCTCAGACAGAAAAAAATCATCTGGAAGTAACTCCTCAAAGAGAAAGTACTTGCAGTTGTGCCACTATCAAAAGACAACAGCTACTCTTTGAATTATGGTATGAAATAAAAATAGGATAGTGAAAATAACGTCTTCTTGCTCATATGATTATTGACTGCAGTGCCAAGGCTCCCTCTGCACTGTCTGTCCTTGTCTGCTCTGTGCCCCAGGCTGATAGCAAAGCCCCGCCCGAAACGTCAACCTTTTTTTTCTATCCAGGTTAAGTGTGCCCTAATTTTTTTGATGTACTTGTTTTCTCTTGGAATCTAATATAAATTTTTTTTCCAAGTACTTCTTGATGGCATGAAACTATTTTCCTTCAAACTTAGGTTTTCTTACTGCCCAGTATTTTTCAGTAACAAATTTTTAGAGGTTTAGACCACAAATTGCAGTTTTCTAGTGAGATGTATTAAATTGAAGACTAACGATGCTTAAGGGAACTCATAATTCCCCCATGTTTTGTCTAAGAAGTTCAAGTACAAAGCTCAAACAACTCGAGTTGCTGAGATGCTGTAGAGCAGAGGTCCCTAACCTGTACTGGTCCATGGCCTGTTAGGAACCAGGCCGCACAGCAGGAAGAGAGCAGCCAGGGAGTGAGCCAAGCTTCATCTGTATTTGCAGCTGCTCCCCAGCGCTCACATTAGCACCTCAGCTCCCCCTCAGTCATCAGGCATTAGATTCTGCTAGGAGCACCAGTCCCTGGTGCCAATAAGGTTGGGGACCACTGGTGCAGAAAATCAATCTAGGAAATTACCTAATCTAAGAACTTTGAGTAGACTGGAGAAAATATTAGAAATTTGAATATACTTTTTCTTAGGAATATTATTCTAAAATTTTAATAAAAACTTTCCTTTCAGTAGAGTTTCATAGCTATGCTATTTCCACTAATGTTAGAGAAATAGGGAGAACATTAACTTTTCCAGGCCACTTAGGAACAAACACCTTAGAGTCAGGAACAGCCTGAAGAATAATAATTTCCTGTAAATTTTTCTAGTTCATGATGTGCTTAATAGTAATGTACAAAACATCAAACTGTTGTCGGGAAAAGCTTCCTCACTCTCTTAGGAGATTTTAATGATCTCTAATCAGAACACAGTTTTCAGCTGGGATCCTGTAATCCTATGCAATAAATCCTCTTTGTTTTTGTTCCAATAGAGAGAATGACGAATATATGCATTGTTCATTTGTCAGCTGTAAACTAATACATGCTAATTCTTTAAATACATTGATTATTATATAGTGCGAAGACAACACCAACCATTTTCTAAATAAATGAACCAACTTATTCACATTTATAACTCATTACCTTGGTATAATAATAATATAGCTGCTTCTGTCTTACTGTTAATATACCTTAGGACAAACAAAAATATGTTCAGGAAGGGCAAAAAAAAGGTACCATTTTAAAAGTAAACTCTAGTGTTACATCATTTATTACTTTGATTTGTGGACTTTTTATGAGTTATATGTATGAAGATATATTCTAAATATATTTAAAATAAGTTCTAAAGTTTATAAAAATATTTTTCTTATTACATCTCACTTTCCACATCTCACATTCTGTTTATTCTGTGTCTATTTGTAATGGAAACATGAGCTATCTTTATTTAATGACCTTCTTTAAGTGCTGGAAATAAGCAGCTGCTATGTACTAAGCACACTATTGGGTATTTTGAATATCTTATTTTTCTTATGTCTCACAGCAATCCTTAAAATGGAATTTATCTTTATCTTACTGGTAAAAGCTAAACTTTAAAGTATAAATTTAAATTAAATTAAATTAAAATTAAATTAAAAACTTTGACTCTGAAGTGCTAAGAGAATTACAGAGATATGGAAGATATTGTCATGGCCTCTAGGAGCTTATATTCTAATAAAGGGTTTGAAAATTAAACATGAGCACTCACACCTATGATAAGAGGTATTGTGTGATGAATTACATAAAAAGGCATAAAACTATACTATACAGAATCTTATTTTTTCTTAATTTTTGCATATCCAAAATTTTAGTTCAGCAAACTAGATTTGAGAGATCTTAGGCAAAGAGATGCACGGTACTTAAAAAATAATTATTAAGACAGACTACTCTGTTTGCACCTATGAGTCATAGCAATAGGATAATAAGTCATGACAACCTAAAAAAAACAAAGGCTAGAGTATGCAAAGTCAGAATGCAATGAACTTCAAAGTCAAATAAGCAGTTAGGATTCAGAAATGTAGGCACAGAAAATCGGACAAAAACCAATCCAGAAGGCATGATATGCACAAATACCAGGGAGCTTTAGATATCAGGATAAAATACCAGAGTCAGAAATTTTAAATGAAGCATCTTCTTTGTCAGTCAAGAAATATTTCCTGCTGAGGTAGAGCTATTTCTCCTTCTGCAGCTGGGAATCAGTAATTCCGTATGAGGTGATGTGGATGTGGTCAAATGGAGATGAGGCCTTATGACATACTGGGAGTTAGTGGAACAGTTTGGTTTAATATTTAATTTTTGCCTTATAAACATATTTTTGAAACAAATATATTGGATATATGTAGAAATAGTTATATTTTTTTCTGTAGGTTAGAGCAGTCCTAAAATTATTTATTTGGGGGTATTTCTACCTAATATTTATTTTGGTAAAGATATTCCTGGAATCGATGCTGAGCTGATATTTAGCTACTATCTAAATCATCATCATCATTATCATCGTCATCATTTGTTGTTTATGAAATACTTGTTATATGTCAGATATTGTGCTAAGTGCTTTACATACTTATTTAATCCTTGCAGCAAGCCTAGGAAACGGATATGATTATTATCCACATTATATCAGATAACAACTGGAACTCATAGAAACAATTAGCTCAAGATCACAAACCTATAATTTCTGTAGCCAGGATTCAGGGCACTGATTCAGTCCCACTTTATAGCATTGCTCATGATTACATTACTATCCTTACTACCTCCTGGTGTTAAAAGTTATGATTTTTCATTCAAATATAGATGATATAATAATCCCATGAACAAAAGCAACAGGAAAGCTATAATACCAGAACTGTTCATCTGTCTATCCAGTAAATTATTTTAAAAGATGTAACAACAGACTGCTTCTCTTTTTTTTATTATAAATCGTAAAAATGAGATAGTCTCCCAAATACAGTAAGTACAGTATCTATTGAACAGTTTAATGGTTTTAAAAATATTCTTGAAACATTCATTCTTCATGTAAATGAAATGTTCCAGAAATATATAAATAAAATTAAAGACTTCCATTTATGTCTCAACTTGATATTAAATTTACTTTTAATTGGTGAAAATATAAACATAAAATATATTATGTCTGTGTATATATACATATGTATACTGGCCAGCATAACTAATGTTGATCTACCCATAGAAATGCTATTCTTGTTAATGGCTGAAGACATTTTCATTTAAAGTAACATGTTTTTGATATTTTAAAATGACTTTCGTTTAGTTTGAAAAACAAATAAATCCACTGTAAATAATCTTTCTTTAAAAAAAAACATGAGGGCTCTGTTTACACAGATATTTCCTTAAAAAAAAAAGGCAGTGATCGAAGAATTAATTGTATTATTTGGGATAGTTGAGATTTGTCTAACAAAGTGGAAAGTTAAAGTGAACTAAGAAAGGCCAATATTTCACCTAATTTGAATGTGATTTCTAGCTTAGGATTTGATATTCAAAATTCTGTGGAGCTTTAGAAATAATCCCTTTATTGTGTACTTGAAGAAAAGGATCCTGGCAGATCCTGGAAAAAAAAAAACCCAGATCATTCTATCTGATGTAATGTTTATACTACACCCTAGTGCAATTAATTTTTTCTTAGCCAAATGTTTATCTCTATTATTTGCAGTGAATGCTATTCATACAGACCTGTTTCGTAAGTAAGGATTCTTCAAGTCACAGTAAATGGTTTATATAAGATAATCATCTTTCTAAGGTTTTGTGAAACTACCACTGTCTATGCTTAGAAAAATTTCCATTGCAAAATTGACTAGATAAAGATATTTCAGTATCATGTTTGAAGTGCATATAGTTAAAGAAAAATCTATTAGTAGATATTCTGTTAACCCAGTAATAGCTTCAGGACAGTAATAATACTGGCTGCATTTATTTACATTATTCCAGATAACAGATATGTATTTGACAGTTGAACAGTACTGATTTAAACTGTGCAGATCCACTTACACGAGTTTTTTTCAACAAATACCATAAATATATTTTCTCTCATTTTCTTAACATTTTATTTTCTCTAGCCTATAGTTGTAAGAATACAGTATATAATACATATAACATAAAAATATGTGTTGACTGTTTCTGTTATCAGTAAGGCTTCTAGTAAACAGTAGGCCATTAGTAGTTGTTTTAGGAGAGTCAAAAGTTATATGCTGATTTTTGGTTGTGCTTGGGGTCAGTTCTGACCCCTGGGTTGTTTAAGTGTCTACTGTATTTCTAATTTTTAAAACAACCCTAAAAGGAAGATATTCCTATTATTTTATAAACAGGCTTTTGAAGGTTAAATAATTTACTCGTTTACCCAGCTAGTAAGAGTTTTCCTTACTCTAGGTTTTCCAGACTCCGAAGTATTATTTTTTACATTCCAATGTTATTAACATAAAGCATTTATGATGGTTTTTGATTTACCAGAATATTTGAACACCCAGCCTGCACCCTGGCTGTGCCAGATAACTATCTGATTATTTCAATTTCAGGAAGTTTGAATTATTGTAAATAATAATTACTTTTTCTAGTATTTCTAGGATTCATCAAAATTCCAGCAACCATTCAGAAATTAAACTTTCTCCTTTCTCTTGGCTCTTCTAAAAAAGTTAGTGTTTTAATAATTAGATTTTGTATTACCTCTAGGTTTTCAGTGAAGCGTAATGGATTAAAGAGAAAATTGATGGCTACAAAACTTGGTTTCTTTAAGTTACAGTACAGCGGCAACTTTGTCATACTCTTTTTTTTCAAACTTTTTAATTTAGAAATTATTTAGAAATAAAAAAAATTTTACTTTCTAATATTAAGCCAAATATTTATTTCCCAGATTTTACCTAAGTGTTCTTCCCTGAGGCCATTGCTCTTGTGAAACTATTTTAATGGCCTTCATTGGGGTGTGGTGAAAATGCTCTAATTGCCTTTGCTAAAAACAAGGGTTTCATATAAATTGAATTTTTCTTTTAGGATAATTGCCATTCACTTTTGTTTTATATGCAACTGAGTGGGGGTTTTGCAGTAACCTCTGTGGACAATAAAGTGCTGAAATAGGAGAAGCTAATGATTGCTTTGTGTGGTAATACTGACAACTTCTGCGTATTTGTCAATCTGTGTTAACAGTATCGATCAGGATGGGATCCTCATAGAGGGGCAGATAATATTTCCACTAAATCTTCGGACAGTGATGTAAGTGATATATCTGCGGTTTCAAGGACTAGTAGTGCTTCTCGTTTCAGCAGCACAAGCTACATGTCTGTCCAATCAGAACGGCCAAGAGGAAACAAAAAAATCAGGTAAGGGGAATTTAGCAGGAAATTCCTAATTATATATCGGAAGGTCTTTATTTTTCTTTGGATAAACTAAAATCCTTTATTTGGTTAATGTATGGCAATAAGAACTTCTGAACATATTACTTTTTATTATATTTTGGTCTACATTTCAAATTTCTAGCAAGGAGAATTTTATAGAACTTATAACAATTTTCTTACTAGATGACTTGAAATAATATTAGTTATTTTTAATATTTGGTATTTAAAAAGCAATTCTGTTATGTCTTTACTGAAATTAAAGTGACAGGTTTGTGAAGACTTGAATTTTTTAATGAACTAAGGAATATGAAAAATCATATTTTGGAGAGTTTTTTTCCTAGATAACTATACTTCAGTGATTTAGAATATTACTTTTTAAATAGGATGTTCCTTTATCCTCTCGAAACTTTTATAAATGCATGAAAAAGTCTTCAGCTTCTCAAAATTTATAAATGTTAGTATATGTTAGTATAATTTGGATTTATCACCTGACCTTTAGATGTTATGGGCATATGAGCTAAATTTTTTGACTCTTATTGTATCAAAAAATCTATAATAGAGAAACCACAATATTTTTCATGCAACTTTGTAGCAAGAAAATGTGATTTAAAAACAATTGTGATGACGTACTGCTTACACAGTGCTTCTCTGGAATATACTGAAAAAAGTTTCAACGTTGAGAAGATGTAATTTTTATTTATGTTTTAGTACTTTTCATTACCTTTCTGTTTAATTTTATGTTCATCTTTTCTTACTTTTCCTTTTTTGTGTGTTTATTTGCATGCCTTCGATTTCTGTTGCTTTCAAAGGCCAAAGGGAATAGAAGAGGGAGGGAAAGAAGGGGATAAACGTGAAGAGATAGTTCATGAGGAGGAAGAGGTAAAGGAAGAAAGAATTAATGAGAATGGGAAAGGGAAAGAGATTACAAAAACGTGTAATAATGAAAATCACAGAGAATCAGGAGACGAGGAAAAAATACAAGATAAACCTGAGCAAGGGAATGAAAAAGAACAGTGGAATAAAGAGGACTTGCAAAGGCGATTCTCACAAGATGACAACAGGTAAAATTGCTTATTTTTGTAGATCTTTCCCATAGATAGTTCTTTTTTCTACTCCTAAAAACTATCATACTATTTACATTTGGTTTATTGTCTTGTGTTTTATTTATATACTAAGGCAACTAATTAGCGTGTTGGCAAATTATTATCAAATAGGTTGATGTATTAAAGTCTTTAATTTGTATCCACTAGCTCTGAGAGTCTGATTTGTTTGGTTTTCAAGTTACTTAGGACTTGCTGAATTAAACTTAAATTTTTTTTCGTTCTTTTAACACAAATTACTTCAATTTGTAGTCAAAAATGAGGTTCTGACAGGGCTGAATATATCTAGCCTACTTTATAAGAAATGTTACACACTGGAAATTAATTTTTAAAATGAGTAGCAAAATAGCTAGCAAATAGTAAGCTTTATTCAGTCTCTGTCTCTTTTGCCTCTTGGTTTTTGGATGGGTTCTAGTGCTGTTTTGAGTCCCAAGGATGATTGCAAAGCAGGGACAGTGCTGTTTGATACTCTGGGAAAGAAAGGTGGGGAAGAATGGTGGTGAGGGAATCGATACCCTACAACTTATTAGAAGGTATTTAGCTAGAGAAACTGCCAGAAAAGAAAATTTAAACAGGAGACAAAAGCAATTAAAACACAAGCAGCAAGGTGTAAAGCAGTTGTTTTCATTTTCATAACTCGAGGCACTGAGTGTAAATGAAGCTATCTTAGAGTGCTATACTAAAAGTCAAATTAGTACAAATTAGCACAAGTACACAGAAAGACTTCATCTTTCTGCCTGAGGAGATGAGACTTCTCTAATTACATTTATCTGAGACTGAGAATTGCAAATCATGTGCATTTTGGAGGAGTTTGTGTTTCTAGTATTCTGTCCAGAATTTGATTTCATGTTAGTGCAAGGCCTGCTTGATAAGCACACACTTAGAAGCCAAATTTTGCATTATTTTATCTAAATCCAATCTCAGTTTGTGCTTTACTCATAATTAATAGGAAAGGTAATTGCGATAGATGTCTACCCCTTGGGTATAAGATTCAGTGGTTTAGTCTGTGATACTTCACTTTTTGTCTCAGATTGGTATATTTAACTACGTCTCTGCTCTGTGAAAGTTTCTGTATAACAGACATTAAACCTAAAAATTAATCAAGTTAGACATATTTTGTGATTTGAATCTAAACTAGTAATTTCCGTCTGTCTTCATTATTTATCTAACTTTCAATACTTACATTGGTTTATTAATAAAGATCATTTTCTGATTTGTTGGGCATAGGATCATCGTTATCCCATCGTTGGGCATAGGATCATTAATTCACAGAGAAAAGCTTTCCAAGGTTTTCTTGGAAAGAGACATAGAATTTCCTTTTTTCCAAAATAGCAAAATATGAATCTCTAATGTGGTATATATATATATATTACCATATAAATGAGAACACATAAGTCCATTGATGTTTGCCTGAAGCCTGAAGCCTATACTAGCATACTTGGCTTGGTAGACAGAGGGTTAGAGAAGGTTATAACCTTAAGTTTCCAGTTTTTAATATTACTTTCTTCATCATGTTCTTTAGGAATGGAGCACATTATGTTACAGAGAAAAGGGAAAGATGGTACATTCCTAGCAATCTGAGTCATCGAGGCACAGTACTCAGCTTAAGTAACTATAGAATATTTCTGGAACTGTAAACTAAAGGCCAGGCTAGTCTTTCCAGGGAACATATATTCCTTAAGATGGCAAGAAGAGACAAATAACAGTTTTCGTAAGAAAAGGTTGATGTCTTATTAATTATTGCAACATCAGATCTTGAATTTACTTTCATTTCTTAGAATAATACTAACAGTCTTTATTCTGAGAGAAAATGTGTCTGAGTGCTCCCAATGACTTTTTGTTTTGGTAGCTGATAAACACAGTCATAGATTGTTTAAATGCTAAACACAACTTCCATGCTTATACAGTATTAGAAATGATGTTTGATGCCTCTCACTTGTAATCCAAGATTTTATAAATGAAAATTTATGACTTCAGGGTTTAAGTCTTTATAGTAATGTTAGTACTTAAAATTAACAATAACTAAAATGAACAAAATCTATTACCGCTACTGTTTTCATTACAGTAATCGGATCTCATTGCATGGTACAAAATTGTGTTGTTTCTGTTATAAGTTGAATTAATGTTCCTCTTCTGAATGTACAAGTAGAAAATGAATAGCTAAAAGTAAATTTTAAAAAGTTCATGAAATATTTACAATAATGTTTTTTTCCTAAGTTGTTCAATAATAACATATTCAAATTTAGCTATTTATATTTACACACATATGTATAGGTCTAGTGAAATGCCCATATATCATTGGTGATATTATAGTGAACTCTAGGAAATCTGAAATTATATATGCCATTTAAAATATTTTTCTCTGCGTACATGTGTAGTTAATTTTTTGTCTTGTTTATATTTGCTGATTCTATAGCAAATATATGAGATAAGCTGGTCCAGGAAAAAAGTGTTAAGAGGTAAGGAGAAATCATTCATTCAACCAATATTTATTTATAAATTTCTCAGGCACTGTACCAAGAATTGGGGATATAAATGAAATCAAACATTTCTAAATTTCTAAGTCTGTGAAGCAGTTTTTAAGCATGTGTGGATGGATGTTTAAGGGTAGATCCTATCCAAAAACGTCATCAAGATACCTTAACAAATTTACAAAACAAGAAGATTTCAAAAGAATTTGGCACAGAAAGGGAAGATCTTAAATCTACAATGGAAGACAGAAAAAAAAAACCCTGAGAATTGTAGCATTGTCAAAACCAACAATGTAGGTAGCCTTGTGTTCAAACTAGACTCATTTATTCTTTCAGGCTCTGTTCTGCAGACCTAAGATGAATGTAAAAAATTCAAGGAACTCGTTCTCTATAAATTTTAATTCTCAGACATTTCCGTGGAATTGTAATTTATCTTTTTGAAGAAAATGTCCTTGAGATAAGGAAATTTTTTAAAGGAGAAGATGCCATCAGTTCAAGTTTTCATTTACCTGTTTTTAAGAGACTTAAGCCATCTAAATTATTTAGCAAAAAGTTCTTATGATCTTTAGAAGGGCAAACATAATAATTTTTAAAGAAATATTTGTTACTGCTAATATATTAGTTTTAGATCAGAGTTGACATGTGAAATCGCATGTTCACGACTATGTAATAGAACTTGATGCATGCGACATATGTATGCCTGTGTTATATGCTTTTATAGGGATGTAGTGTATCTCATGAAAATAATTATGGATTAGGAATCTAAGATATCTAGATTCTCATCCTGACTCTGTCACATGTACTTACCCACTTTACTGTCTGGGCTTTTTTGCTTGGAAATAGGAGAATGGATGATTCATATTCTTTTCAGTAGTGTAGATGGATGTAGAACACAGAAAACAGGAAATTAAGCATCTTTTGTTATGCTGATGATTTGCCTTTATTATTGTGATCTCCAGAGATAATTGGCTCTGTGACTAACCACCAGTAGAATAAACATCTCAACATAAGTTTCAGCCTTCAGCAGATATTTTCAAAATTTAGGTGGCCAGTATTTAATACTTCATTGATCATGTTGAATGCATTTTGGTTTTCTGGAAGTTTCAGTGCTAAGTCATCCACTGTGCTCTTCCACTAATATGTTACTGGTATGTCTGTCTGTCCGTTCGTGTCTCTCTCTCTCTCTCTCTCTCTCTCTCTCTCTCTCTCTCTCTCTCTCTGTCTCTCTCTCTCTCTCTCTCTCTCTCTCTCTCTTTTATCATTGTGGCTATCTTCTAGTTAATATCACTGAAAATCTTATAAGCTCAAGTAACTTCTCTGTTTTATGATTGTGCATAAAAAGGGAACTTTTAAAAAATACTCGAACAACACTCTTAGTTTGTGATTCTGTAAATTTGGGATGGAGCCGAGGAATTTACATTTTAAAAACAAATATCCCAGGGGGTTATAATGGAGGTAGTTATGATGCTATCCATCTTCTCTTTTACGTTACTTTTATTTCCTAATGCATTTTAAGGTCAACTTGTCAATTTTTGAAAAAATAATTAAAAAGTAGCAGGTATTTTGATAGTGATTGAGTTTAATTAGATCAACTTGAGGATTATTGCCATCTTAAAAATTTGCCTTCCAATCCATGGACTCAAGATGCTCCATTTATTTTTTTCTTAATTTTTCAATAATAATGCGTAGTTTTCATAGTACACATCTTGCACTTCTTTTATTAAATTTATTCTATGTATTTTATTTTTGATTCTATTATAAATGGAATTGTTAATTTTATTTTTAGATTGTTTATTGCTTGTGTATAGAAATACGGGTGCTTTTTGTGTATTGATCTTGTACCCTCCAGCCTTGCAGTATTCATTTTTTAGCTCTAAAAGTTTTTTGTTAATTCTCAGGATATTCTATAAAGGAGATCGTGTCATCTGTGAATAAAGATAGTTTTACTTTCTCCTTTCCAATTTGAACCACTTTTATTTTTCCTAATTGACCTGGCTAAAACCTCTAGTACAATTTTAAGTAGAAATGGCTCATGGAAAATTCTTTAAAAAAAATTCTTAAAAGCCACATATAATTATTTTTCATTAGTTATAAAAGTATTTTTGAGGATATCTCTTTTGACACACATCCATTTTAAAATAGTCTATTTAAGACTCTTTTAAATTTGTATGACTGTCTCGCTTAAAGAATATATTTGCTTCACTGAAATGAAACAATGCGGCTCATTGTATTTTTCTCTTTAGTCTATCGGGAAGTTCAAGTTCAGATCCAAAACCATAATAATTTAATTCAATTTTTTATACATTATATTAAAGTCTTATAATTGACATTTTCTCTTTTGCCTCCTTTTTGAGGCTTTGCTTTTCTACTTCTATTTTATTATAATTGTGAATTATGTAACTTTTTGTTAAACCTGCCTCCAGTGATATATGCTGCTAAATCTAGGTAACAATTTTTATATTTTATTATGCAAACTTTATTTAGAATTTGACCCCATTACCATTCTCTTCTTTTTTCTCTGACTTTTGTGATCTTATCCTCCTTTAGTTATCTGCCCGTCTCCCGTCTCTCTGGTCACCTCTCTCTATCTTCTCTGTGAGCTTTCTGTATGCTCCTTCTGTATTGATATTTTCCAGAATCCTATCTAGGCCCTCTTTTCTTCACTCTAGATATTCTATCCTGATGGTGCATTCTGTTCCATGGCTTCAAGTAGCATCTATATATTGAAAACTTCCAAATCTATATTTCCAGCCCAGATCTCTTTTCTAATCATTTACCAAATCTATCCTATTCCATTCTGTCCATGTTCTTGTCCCAAGGACATATCAAACTCAGCATGTGAAAGTAAATTTATCATACCTCTTACCAAACAAACAACCGTGACTGATAACCTGGTGTTTCTTTGGTACTGTCTTCAGGCATGGCACCAGTATCCTCACACTTGCACCAACCAGAAACACAGGCATCACTCTTTACTCATCTTTCTTCACTGAGCACAATTCCTTCCTTCTAGTCTCCAAGTCTTATTGATTTTAATGTTAAGTGTCTCTGGAATATGTCCATTTTCTCCTAACCCCACTTCTACTTTCATAATTTAAGCTGTTATCTCTTATGAAGATAAATTCTTATCTTTAGAAATAATAACCCATAAATCCAAGCTCAGTATGATAATAGCATAAAAAATGAGTAGTCAGTTTCTCTGAAGAAGTTCATTTGTGAATTGTATACTTTAAAAGGATGGATTTTATATGTGAATTATGCCTTTTTAAATGATCCAAAGAAATTCTTTGTAAAAGAAAAGAAGGAAAATCTATAATCTTTGTTGCTTCTTCAGTAAATATTATGAGAATAGTATTGATTAAATGCTAATGATATTTTGTGTAGGGTCTAGTTTGTCAAACATCTTTTCTTTTATTTCAATACTCCTTAAGAGCCACCTTTCTCTTTTTTTTTATTTATCTCTTTCTTTTTTTTTAATTTTGCATACATTTTTAATATCACTAGCATGCTAATGACCAATAAAACACAGGCCTTTTTCTCCAGAAAACGTGATCATTTTCTTTCTTTTTTTTTTACATTCCGTATTTATCCTTTGCACATAACCATAATTTTTGACCTAAAACTGTGAACTCTATATATATTGAAGGTTCTAAGTTTATAATTAGTTATTTTCATTAAAAAATTAGGGAAATTACTGATTTAATTTGATTTTCTATCATATTATTTTCTATATGTGGTAGAATGTACCTGTGACTTCATAATCTTCATATGAGATCACTGAAAATGAGAGATTTGAGATTTGATCATGTATATAGTCTAAAGAAAAGGCACATTTGATAATAGAGTACTGTGAAGGCACAGCTACCAGAGTAAGAAGCTGAAGATGAGGAGGGATTGGGATCAGAGAAGCATAAGTGGATAGATTGACTCAAACCAGAGGATAGACAGATACGAAAATAGATAGAATGTTAAGGAATTGGGAAGTTGACACTGCCTGCTGGCCTTAATTTCCTCAAACACATAAGAAGCAAGAATATAAGAGACTGGAAGTTGAATGAAGAGATTCGATTTAAAGATTTAGAATAATCACTGAAGAAAATAGGAAGAGTAACTGACCAAGGACAAATTAAACAGCTGATAAGTAGTCTGCAGATATAGCTGGAGGATGGAAACCAGCAATTTCAAGACACACCAATGTGTAAGAGCAGTGTGATCTTTTCTAGCAGCACTCAGCATATTCAAGTGTAGAAACAGGGAAGTCAGGTTGTGTAGCATTTGTTGAGGACTGGGAGTTTTGATGCATGTGGAGTTGTTGGAAAAATACCAGTGGAAAGAAACTGAGGATGCTTGTCTAAATGTCAGTGCTAGACTAAAAGGAATGAAAGTCCGGACAGGAACTGATAGATTAAGAGAATACAGAGAAAATCCAAGAATTGGAAAACTACATAATATAGTAAAAAAGCAAGTTTGAGATGCTTAAGTGTAAGAGGTTTTACTTAGACTGTGGCATTGAAATTTAGGATTTTGTAGTAGGTCTGTTTTCATTAACTGACAAATTCTAAAACATGAGCATTGGAGTAAGTAGAGTAGATGAAAAGAATAAGTATGAAGGTAACTGGATTTATGTAAATTTTGGAATTATTAGGCAGTTGATTAGGTCTTTTAATGGATTCCTAAGACTCATAGGATTGTGGTAGGATTGAGAATTGAAAAGAAAACTAAACCAGCCCCTAAAGTGAATGAGAAAGTGACCATGAGGTCATTAGATATTAGGAAAAAGAAGAGGTATATTCGGCATAGCCAGAAGTCATAAGCTGTAAAGAAATTTAAACTTTTTAATAAAGGTAGAAGAGACATATTTAGAAAAAAATAGCCAGTAGTCAGAAAAGTTACGACCTATTAAGAATAAGTGTTACAAGAGAGGATTTCAGGGAGACTCAGTGTGTTCAAGGAGGTACCAAAGCACCAGGTTTTAGTTGAGACAAAATATAGATTGTTTTATTGAAGTAAAAAGGATTAGGAATGAGTAGTAAGGGTGTAGGTTTGTAACAGAACATGCTCTTTGCTCTTGGTGTCACCACATGTTCGAGGTAATCTTTTGAGCAAACTCAGATCTACTTCAATACCACATGTATGTTCTATGATATGAAATTGGAGATCAGTTTTAATGTTAATTAAAACTTATGCCCACATATTACATCAAATTGAACAGAATTATTCAATCTAATTGATGTTGTAATGTAATCATTATTAGCAATTTCTGTTAATTTGTGTTTCTGTGGTTGCTCATTATTCTATCCTGTTACAACACAGAAAGTCTCATTCAGAGATGCCTACGCAGATTCATTTTTACTGGTGAATTAATTTTGTTATGGATAAAATAGAAATTATGATTATAGGTATTTCAAATGTCCATTAGCATTCATTTATATATTAAACTTTTGTTTTCTGGCTTATCCACTACTGATCAACATATAGGCTAATTACATTTTTATATACCTGACCGGTATACAGGGGAAAATTTATTTTTATGCTCTTTTTTATTTATTTCTAACATTTTCCCCACTGGTTGTATGTTAGAGATGAAATAAATTTAGTATGAAAATAGAGAAAAAATTAAAATTTAATGACTTCTGCCATACAAAATAATAACAGGAGAAAACTACTACAGTGGTTTCCATCATATTCAGTATTTACTTTTACAAGCCAATAAGAACAATTAATTTATAGCTGTTATTCTAAACTAAATGCAATATTCTGACCAGTGACTCTTAACAGAACCACAAATATTGCTCATGATGAACAATTGAACATATAGAAGTTTAGCTTTTATATTAAAGTAAGGTCAGTTGGAAGTCAAAGAATTTTCATGCACAACTATTATTGTGGTAGACCTCAGCATATCAGAATAGTTTAGTATTGTCGTACGGCTTTATTTGTCAAATTCTGATTCTCCATGTAGAGAAATGGGAACTAATCTTGGGGAAGCAATAGTCAAAAAAAAAATCCACAAACATCTGGTCTAAATCTTTAGAACCTTAGTGACACAATTCCAGTTTTTAATGTTTAGCCTGATCTTTTTTTTTCCTACACCCTTGATATTGAAGTTGTCTAACAATAACTGCATATTTTCTGGACAAATTAACTAGCTTTATTTTACTATTTATCATGGAGTTTGAATTATTGCCTTACATGGTCCAGCTGTCACAAGTAGAGACTGAGTCTTCCAGTCTGGCACGTTCTGGGAATTCGGCTGGCTTGCTTTGCAAAATTGTGAATAAGAACTTGATGCCATGTTAGACTGACTTATAGAAGGCATAATATCACTTCATTATCCAAAATTTGTTTTTAATACCATAATGAATAATGCCTAAGTCCTTCAAAAATATGCATGAGAGATAACATAGCATAGTGGTCAAATATTAACTCTGGATTCAGACAGAACTGGATTGAATCCTGGTTCTGCCAGTTCCTAACAATATAAACTTTGACAAATAAAAACTGCCTTTTTCACCTATATGTTGGGGATAATAAAGTAACTTTCTCTCAGGATTGTCATGAAAATTTAAGGATTACATTCTTAAAGATCTTAACACTATTCCTGGCACATGATAAACATTTAATAAATAATATTGATAAAGAAAATGAAAAGTAAGTTTATACAATTTTCAGGGTTTTTTTTTAGCATTTTAGAACTACATGTTTTGTGGTAACCTTCTAGACAATTCAGAAAAAGATAAGTCCATCTTATATTTTGTACAAGAAAAATTATTTCCAAAATACCAAAAGGATTTCATTATAATATAATTTCACAAAGTAATATGGTAGGGATTCTAAAAAATGTTTGTAAAGTCAGTTTTATAGTTTAATATGGTTGACCATTAATGATCTTGGAATTTTTTCCTTAAATCGCCTTCATTTATTCAGCAAATATTTTGAACATATTCTTTTCTTTGGAGCATTTTTATGTCAGATCCTGTGCTAAAATAGGGGAAATTGTGGTTAACAAGACCTAGTCTCTTCCTTCAAAGAGTTTAAAGTCTACAGGAGAGACAGAGAAGTAAATATAGAGCGAAAGTGTAAAAGGTAATTATAATATGTTGATTCAGTAATAATACTTGCTTTTAGAACAACATTTTAATAAACTACTTAAGTGTATCATGTACAGCTCTCTCCTAACTGAAGTACAAGTATATGGAAAATCAAAGCTATAAGAGGTTATGTAAAGCCCAATATTCAATTAAGTTTAAAAGTAGTGATAGAAATCATCTTTTAACACCAAAATCCAGTGTTCCTCCTACTTCACTGTAGAATGCCATCAAAATGAATAAGCTGAGGCAAGAAAAAACAAGTGACTCAGCATTGTACAAGGTAGGAAAACATTCTCAGAAGAAAATTCAGGATTTCTATAGCCTCTAACCAATAAAGGTCTTTATCAGATTTAATAGCTCAAGATCATATCTGAGAAGCTTTGCTAAATAGTAATTCTTAGCTCTGTGCAAACCAAACACGAGACTTTTAAAATCTAAAAAAATACAAGAATTAAAGCATTACATGTCATTTTGCACTTGAGTCTTTCCTAGGTGCTCCTGTTTGGTCTTTTTAAAATTTTCCTGCCATGCGAATCTGAAAAGGTTTCTAGCTAAAATCAGTCAGTGAGGTAAGAATATATCATATGAATACTTAGAAATATAAAACTAAACTTTTTAATCAGTGCTTTCCAACTGTATTTCCAGAAAACTAACCTCATGAGCTGGTGGTTGAAAATAAATAGTTTTATGTCAATAAATTTGGGAACTACTACACATACTGTCTTTCATTCAAGATTTATAGCACACATCAGTACTCTGAGAAGTCCTATTATAACATTTTTGTTTAAACCAGCATTTCCCAAACTTTATGATGGATTCTTTTAGTGTAATACTTCCAAAATTTATTTTGGGAGACATGCTTTAAACTTAGTGACCTACTTTAACTTTTCATTTCCATTCTTTTGGTGAAATAAAATGTTTTATCTTGCGGAGCTTAAGCATAGGATTATGATGTAAAATTTGGGGCTGCACCAAAGAGATTTAGGATCTGAGAGAAATTACAATAAGGATTGATCTTGTCCTTCAAAAAACAGACAAGTGGGACTAGGAAAAGAATTGTAAAATCAGATAGGAATTAGCAAATTCGACAAAGAGGAAACGTTATCCAAGGAATATAAGATTTATATTTCAAGTGTCACTAATAGAGAGGATACATAAAAATAGTTTATATAATTCAACAGATATCATGAATATTGATCACTTTCGCTGACCTTTCATGTAGATATTAAAATTTAATTCACTCTGCCTATTGTTTAAGGAATCACTTCAAACAAAAACAGTTAAACCACAGTGTAAAGAGATGTTGCTGACAAGTGGCCCATTTTCTACCTTTTCTGTATTTTTCTGTACTTCTAATAATACATTAGCTTGGGACCAAAGTTGCTCAGATCGAAGGCAATCACAGCTTTAGAGTTCCATTTATGTTGTGTGTGCATACATGCATCATATGTGTGTGTGTGTATGTGTATTCAGGTTCACCATATTCTAATCAAGCACATGCTTAGTAGTAGTGTCTGCATTTCCTAATTTCCCCCTAATTATATGTTTTCACATTTCTAATTTTCTATAAAACCAGAATTGGGTTTATGTTTTTATTTAATGGTTACGTAATCCATAACTCCCATATCTAATTAGTTTTAATTCATCATTAAACTTTACTATTTCTACCATTTGTTGGAATACCCTCTCTTTATTTAAAGAGTTCTACATATTACATAGAAGAAACAAGCAAGTTCTCTTATGTTTAAGGATACATAAAATATTCATCAAGGTCTATAAATATAATGAATATTATAAAGGAGTTATAGACTTTTCTTAATTTAACATAACTACTCATTATCCTCTTATACTCAAAGTCTTTACTATTTTTATCATTGTTTACACAGTAATGTTAATATCACCTTTGTGGAATGCTTTACTAGTTGAAAACTGATTGTATATAACAAAATTCTGATGTCGCTCTAATGAAATAGATTTAGAATTTAGGTTCAATCTGTACAGGTAGTTGTAACTACCAGAAAAAAAAATTTAAATAAATAAATAAATAAATAAATAAATAAATAAATAAATATCTGTGATTTAAGCAGGTTCCTTTCAAATGATAATATTTATGGGCTACTGAAACTTCAGTTTCATAGGAACAGACCGTTCGCTAGTTCTGGCACTACTGTATTCTGAGTGCCTAGAACACTGCACATGTATAGTGAGGTTCTTGACAAATATCTGTTAAATAATGAATGAATGAATGAATGAATGAATGAAAGCCTATTTCAGCAATTTATTTTAAATGTTTTTTATTAGAAAATCTGAATTTAGAAATGGATAAGAAAATTCTATTAAAATATCAAGATTTTAAAGCCAAACTATTGGGTAACATTGAGTGCCTTTTCCACTAATTCTTTAACTGCTATGAAATATTATAATAATATTTCTTCTTGATTGTAATTTTTATTGATAATAGTTCTCTCTTAAAAATTTAATGTAGTACTTCTCTCTCATAGTTAGACTGTTCTACACAGAAAGTCATAGACCATTATTGGAAAGGACTTGAGAAATTATCTAATACTCTGAAATAAAGTAGGACTCTTCTTATATCAGTGATTCCCAAACCAAACACATAAAGAAATCACAGGAGAGCATTTTAAAATATAAATTCTTTACCCTTGACATGAGAATTCTATTCCAGTATATCTAGATGTGATGATGATTTTTAACCCCATAGAATATCACCAATAGTCTAACTGTCCAATTCGCCTGAAGAATTTGAACTCTCTACCTCATGAGGCAGTCCATTATATTAATGAACATTTGGAACAATATCATGATGATCACTTCATAAGGTATATACTTATTTGATAACTTCGTTTTTCACCTAAAACTTATCTAAGATGATATGTCAACTTTACTTAAATAAAAATGTTTTGTTTAAATTAAAAAAAAAATAGGAAAAGACTTTTCTCAGTTGAGCCAAATTCTACCTGCTTATAACTTAAAAAAAAAACAATTCCAATGTCTAAGCCTGGAGATTGATTATAAAAGTATTCAGTTTATAAGTATCCTTTAGTTATACATGTGTCTTATGCACCTTTTTGTATTTATGATATATATTTCACAACTTTAAGAACATGAAAACAGGACTGGAAGGGAGAGTTGTGTCAGGGACTACCATCGCAGAATTGAACCAAGTTATATTTAACCCACCAGTGTTATTTATATACGTAAATATATGTAAATATGTATTTATATGTAAGTACATATAAATATATAACCAGTGTGATGATACACACACACACACACACACACACACACACACACGATAATTGTTTGGTGTAATTCTTCATGTTTTTCATATAGCTTCTTTGCTCCAATTCTAGACTGCTGATCCGAAATTATGTTTTTTTTCAATAAAGCAGACTGCTGTCACTATTCAGTTTCATTGAGGGTACTATAAGACATTTTACAAGAAATGCAGTTCTTAGTCTTTCTACCACAGTCTAATGAATAATAATGAAATAAAATGAAATAATAGCATTAAAAAGGTAAAATTAAGACCAATTGTCATTTCACGATTTAATGTAGGTATTTACTGTTACACATTTTTATAGTTAAATATAATAAACCTAGATTATTAAAGATCTGAATTTGTATCTGGCAAATAAATTGTTCTGATATTAAAATGTTTAGTTTATATCAAATTTTACTTCTACTGGAAAGTAATTTTCATGTTCTCCAAGGGTGTTTCAAATGTTCTTACTGTTATTTTTAAATTATTAATTACCTTTAAGACAAAAAACAACACATAACTCAGAAATTCTGTCTTACATTTTAAATGGTATTTATTTCTGTATCTTCCATTTATGTCTGCGATCTTTATATTCCATTTCACTTGCTACATGCAATTTTTTTTCCATTTGAGGTTATTACACAATTTGATATTTAAATCAATACATTTATCTTGTATTGAAAGGTTGCAAAAGCTTTAAAATAGTGAAAATTTACCTCTTTAGCACAATTTTAAAACATTTTAAGTTGTAACAATGATATGAACTAAAAAAACTTAGTTAAAAGAAAAAAGATATAAAAATATTAGTCTATATATTTTTGTTGAATTTATTGAGGCAACATTGGTTAATGAAATTATATAGGTTTTCAGGGTATAGTTCTATAATACATCATACATATATTGTATTGTGTGTTCATTACCCAAAGTTAAATTTCCTTTCATCACCATATATTTGATTCCGTTTACCCTTGTCTTCTCCCCACCCCACCTCTCCATCCCTCTGGTACCTACTGATCTGCTGTCCGTATTAAGGGGGTCTCTGTTTGTTTGTTTTGTTCATTTGTTGCTTTCAGTTTCGTATTCCACATGAGTGAAATCATAAAGGTGTCTTATTGTGCGTAGCATGATTATCTCAGGATCCATCTATGTTGCTGCAAGTAGCAATATTTCATCTTCTTATGGCTGAGTAAAAATATATAAATTATGCTAAAAACCATTTCTATTAGTCATTTGAATAAAATCAAATCTAGTCACTAGTAATATTTCAACCTCTTAGAGATTTGTTCATAGATGTTAATAACTAATTGTCATGTTAACCATAGTAAGACCCTAGAACTAAAATATATGTTTTAAAAATCTGACAATTGCCTTTTTCTGAATTGGTGAACTAGATATCCACACCTTAATCATCAGCAGAGTTGCTGTGATAGAATGATAGACTAAAACTCAATGTTCCTTCAATACTTTTTTTTGTTCAATTTTTTTTTAAATCATTAAAACTTTTCATTTACACAAATTTATAGGAAAAAAATTCTAGCCCTGATTGCTTTTAAGCTTGTATTGAAAGATTGCGAATATTTTAGCTATAATAACTGTGAGATACCAGGGGAGTCAATATTTCTTTATGAATTGAAAATAGATGTATTGTCTCAGAATATTACTGCATAATAGTTTATAATAATTATTCTGTGAAGGCAAAAAGTAGAAGTGATATCAAAGCTAGGACTAAAAATGTATTTAAATTTGCATTCATTTTTTTATAAATCCTAAAATGTTAATAATGGTGATTAAATTCTTAAACTTGTAGTAAAATAAATCACATACATAGGAATAACAGCTGCTCCTTATTTTTATTTCAGAAATAGTTGTCTAAAAAGGTGTTTTGTTCAAGTCAAGGATTAAGTTTCTTTATTGCTAGATTGACATTAGCAAACTTGATACATTTACTGAGTCATTAATCTCCGGTTCCAGTATTTGCATATTTATAATGAAAATCTCATGTAAAAAAAGTGCCTTAATGATCTTTTAGATGGTTCAGAGAAGAGACTAGGATTTTTTAACTTTATTAAAACAAAATCTTTGATTGCTCCTCCTCACCACATAGAAACAATTGCTCATTGTACCTGATTTTTACCAACTAGAAACAAACTAGAATTGTTATTAACCATATTTTACTCCCATGCCTTACCAGAAACAGGAAAGTGACAAAACCAAGATAGATAACTGCGATTTGTTCTAAAGGGAGTTTTCACGAACTTTTCTCCAGATTTACTAAGTTTAATTGCTGTGATTCCTACAGTTACAGTGTTCTAATACTAGTCTAAGCATCTCAAACTCAAAATTCTAAAGGTGCCAAGCAGATAATATAAGTGATTAAAATCAGGTTTAAGGACCAGGTAATGTGGCCAGGTGGAGAACACATGCTCATTTAAGGGGAAACTGCTGCTCAGCTTCAGCTCCTCGTTGCCATACAGCAATGCTGGCAATACGGCTGATCTGATGTATCAGGAGACTAAAGTCCTTAATTCTTACGTTAACTTTGTAAACAACCATTCTGGACAAAGAAAGTGTATCAGTGGGCCAGATCCACTGATTTCTGTTTGCAACTGAAATAGTAATTATTGTGGGAATAATGATCCCGAGTTACTTAAAGTTTCAAGCGATCCAAACAGGAATAAATCGTTTTCTTTGTATTGTCCTAGTCAGAAAACTGCTAATATGTTTTGTAACATTCTTTAATGATATAAGTACAAACAGCTTAGTCAGACAAGAAGGTGTATTTCTAAAATATTCAAATATTCTTAATAATGATTAGATAGGTAAGTAGGTAGGTAGGTGGGTGGGTGGATAGATGAATGGACAGACAGACAGAGATAGATGCATTGATGTTAGACATTAAGTAAACAGGCTGTCTCATTTTTCTCAGATAACATGAAAAATAATAGGATGTTATATGGAATTCTTATATAGAAAGCTATAAAGCCCTAAAGGATACAAAAAGAAGAGGTACAATGGATTTTTAAGTATCTAGGAGCGGAGCTAATTAAAAGAAATGCTAAATAAGCATAAATAAATTATGTTGCTCACGTAGAAAACTTTTTTATATTTTATAATATGACTAGATTAAGGAGAAATTAAGCTAGAAAATAGAAAACAGTTAATATGGCTTTAATAAAACAGCTCTTTAAAATGCAAAATTAAATGCTACTAATTGGTCTAGAGTCCACATGATATACAGTGAGTTAGATTGAATTTTTATACTTTCAGCTAGTTATTTTGGAATTTCAGAGATGCTTTTTAATTTACTATGAAACAGGATGATTTCAATTTTGTTTTTAACTGATCAAGCATGTGTCTAAAAACAAAACAAGCATGGCATTATTATAATTTTTATAGTAATTATTATTTGTAAAGCTAAATAAAATTTCTTTAAAAAATACCTTCCATTACCAGTCTAACATGTAAATAGTAGTCATATTATATTTCTTATTTATTTCTTAAATGATAAAGAGCTTATATCACTCTAAGTATAGTAAAATACTGTGTGAATTTGGAAAAAATCTGTATAGTGAATTACATCAATATGCTTTGGAAATCTGTTTACATGTTGCCTTCTTTTTTGTGATCTAGTAACTCAAATTTATTTATACAAGTTTCATTCAACTTTGTCCAACATTCATCACACTGTACATATTAATACTTATATAAATGATACATATGAGCACACAGTGTATATGTTGGCATATATTCTATATTTCACAGATATCTTATGATCTGATGTATTCAAACAGGCTTACATTTTAGGGTAATGGAACTTTAAAATTTGTGTAAGAATAAGTACTTTTGAAAGATAATTTATCTGAGAATTTTCGAAGAATGTAATTATGAGCAAAATAGTCTGTCGATTGGCTGCATGGAGTTTTGTCTTCTGCTTTCATCAGCAAAACTTGATATCTTAAGTACTTAGGAAATTTTGTCTTTTCTCTCCTTGTCCTGAATTCTGACATCTTCATAGCCTTATCAAATTTCTGGTTATCCTCAGGCTGCCCAATATCTTTATACATTTAAATGTATAGTTTAAGGAATTCTTAAGCCATTAAGTTGATTTCTTAGTTGGACATTTATGTTATGATTACAAAGATTGTTTAGAATCATATCAAGGGTACAATAAATAGAAATGGGCAGTAGTTCTGGACAGAATATGCTATAAATTTCTATTGGCGATGGCTACTAAAAATTTCAGCAGAAGAAACAAATTATGAGAAGAAAGTAAAAATACTTCAAATAACCAAGAAAGTTATTTCACTGATAGAGGAGCTTCCTTATTTTACCTGTTTATTATAATTAATAAATATAAAAATTTTGTAATTCTGTATTGTGAGAGATACTTATTACTATAGAGAAAGAACTTCATTAAAAAGTGTTTATGAGACTGTCATAAGGAAAAACTTGATAAAAAAATTCACTCTATTTCCAGAGGCAATTATAAATATTTAGATTAATTTTTTGTGGTTAGTGTACATGCATGACATATTCTTTTCAATTACTATGTAGAACCAGAACTTCATATATGGTTATAGTATTTTAAGCATGCTGTAAATCCAGACTTATTTTAATCTTTATATATAGCAGTTAAAGAAAAAAGGCTTGGCAAAATACACATTGCCCATAAGTTTGGAGAGTAAAATTTTCAAACAAGTTCAAAATGTCCCACTGTTCACTTATTCATTAGAGAGAGTAAAATTGCCTAATGTTGTTTTTTTTTTTTTAATTATTTTGAAGTTAAAAATGATGGTATGTCATACATTTTTGTTTACTTCTAAATTTGATTTCTCAGTGTTCTTTCTGAAACAAAATTTACGATACAAATAAAGCACGTCAGTCCTGGCAGTGTATTAATAAGCTCTACCTAATTGGTTTAGGAATCAAGTACTCTCAGGGGAAGCTGAATAAGGGCAACTTCACCACTGTTGCTTGTCACGTTACAACAGTCTCTCTTGAGATAAAACCCATGGAGATTGAAAATTACAGTGTCCTAGAGCCTGCAATAGTGACACACCCTTATTGAACAGCAAAAACAAATGCATGTATGGATAGAAATTTTGATTGAGATTCAGTCTGTCATGTTTAATAAAAGATTATTTCAGAACTCTGTATTTACTTAAACCTAGCATAGTAAAGCTCTTGTATTTTTAGACAAATATAGAGTATATTGTGGTAATTAGAGTTCATGTTTAATAATTTCCCTAACATATTTCATACGTTATAGTTGAAACAGCACTCAGTCAAATAGATTCTAATTCTCTTTGGCTTTTAGAATTCTGTGAGACATGGGGCAAGTATTTTCATTTCTTTGGATTCTCACTCATAGAGAGCAAAATAGATCATCATTATATCTCTTTCACCTATACAATTCAGATTTAGATCATAATTTTAAAATTTAAGTAATATTTAATCTAAACTCAAAATATGTGCTAGATCATAATTTATAACTTTGCAGAATGAGTGCTTAATATTTTTTGATTTTTTGCCTAAAGTATATTTATAATAATTATTATTATTCCTCAAGTTAGTTACTGACAGTTTCTCAAAAAGGTATCTAGGAAGCTTTTAATCTGTGTTTTTCTCCCCTGCTGGATAATTTTGAGGTGTTTCTAGACTGTGATCTTCATGAGGTGAAGACTATGTGTTAGTCATTTCTATATCCATCTAAAAATAGTAATTCAGTCTCATTGAGAATTATTTGTAACCTTAGATTAAATAAATAACTCATTAGCTAAAAAGTTAAAGGCTACCCTTGTTCACTATTTTGGTTCACTATTTTGGTGTAATGGAATTAAGCAATGATTTGTATTTAAAACTTTTAAAACAGATTTTCTAGGAAAAATATTGAGATTTAGCCTTACAGAGAGAATGAGGAAAAAAAGGAAAAGATCTAAAAAAAAGAAATCGCATTTTTCAGTGTTAAGACATAGTTAATTCCATCACACTATGGGGGAAATAGCACTGTATGTAGGTGTGTAAAAGATCCAGTCTTTTCCGTTCTGGTCATCACTGAAATATAAAAGAAATGAACATGTAGATTAACTAAGTGGCCTTTCTCCTTAGCAGTGGTTGACAGGCAAATGAACTATTAGCTGTCTTCCTTCTTTCTTCCCACAGCCTCTCTCTCTTTCTCTCTTTTCCTCCCTGTCTTTCTCTAACCATTTTTTCAGCTGCTACATTTTCATAATTGTCATAGTTCCTAGAGAGATACTGAGATGTATGAAAAACTGTTCTTGCCTTGAGGAGGTCAAGGTGAGGAGACATGGAGGACATGGACATTTAAATAATTATAATAACTAAACTATTAATATAAAGATATGTCCAATAATCAAATATTTTATAGTTATATATATTAAATGTTATATAGTTATACATAGGAAGAGTTTTGGTGGATACCAGTTAAGTTCTAAGGCACAAATTCACATTCTTGATTCTTCCGTATTTCAGCATCTGAGAGCATTAGTAACAATCCCAACTAATTTAAAATTTTAAGTTATTTTAGTTTGGTTTTAACAAAGTGCTGGACTAAAGAAATAGCAAGAAAAAACAAAAAAGAAAAATATTCAAGACTATTACAAAGAATGAGTCAATAAGTTTTCATGATTTATTCAGTTACTTCATTCATTCAGTAAATATTTATTGAGTGCTTATTAAGTACAGGCTCTATTCTATGTGCTTGGGATGTAGCATTGAACTAACAGACAAAACTCCCACGGTCATGGAGCTTATGTTTTGATGGAGAAGACAGACAAAATACATTTTTACTTGAATAGTGGAAAAGGCAGTAGCGTGTGCCAGAGTCAAAGGAAATGGAAACATGGCTTTGCTGCCCAGATGACAGAATGAGGATTTGAATCCAGGAAATAAGTGGAGATTTAAGAATTCTGTGTGGTGACTGAAATTAATGGGAATGGATAATGAGATTAGTCCTGATAGTCTCAAAGCTGATAAGGGAGGTGAGTCTCTGTTTGCTGGAGTCAGGGCTTTCTTATCAGAACACAGAGTTCTAGGGCCCACTTCCTTCAGGTATTTGATGATGGAGTAAAGTGAACATTTTTATAAGATACAGAATAAAGCAAACTTAGCTAATTTCTGAGTAAAATTTTCATACATAAACACATGAAAAAAAATTCCAAAGTTGGTTTCCTTATATGTGGAATTATCAGCCAAAGTAGACCTGTACAATTACCAACTTCTGTACCAAAAATAACAGTTCTCTCAAAATTTAAAATCAGCCAGTGGAGAAAAAAGAAAAATGAATGACATACATTGAAAAAGTATTGATATACAATCATATCTGTTCATGAGGGAAAAACACTTTCCCAAATCTTTCTTAAATGTATGCTAATCAGAATAACACAAACATCTAACATGGTTCCAAATATGCAAATAACTAATTAAAATAATGCAGATCATCTTTTAACTAAACAGCTTCAGAAATGTGGCTAACTGCACCTGGAAAAATCTAGTAACAAGTACTTTCTGCTTGTAATTTAACCATAGAATTCTGTCTACGCTAAACTGAGGCAAAACAAAACAATTACGAATCTTGAATAAGGTCATTTTTGATTAGCCTACACCAGATTCTCTTATTGATTTTTATATGTCACTTGCTTTAGAATGACCTGAGAACAATGCAAATTTCTGGCTCTCCTGCCAGAAGTGGTATCCCTGAGGCTATGAATCCCTGAGGCTATGCTGTAGAATGTATTCTTGAAAAGCTCTTCAGGTGGTTTTAAAATTTGAGAACTACTCTTCCAATTCACTTGAAAATTGTGTACTTCAAATACTCATACAATCGAACAATATAATTCCAAGGCAAAATTTACTGCTTGATTTTTTGCTCAGCTGCCTTGGTGAATCTTCAAATTTACGGAAGCTTTGCCAGAAGAGTAGACTTTTTCAACTCACAACAAAAGAAGCTGAAAGTCAAAGATTACAGTCACCATTCTGTGATTTGTCGAAAACAAGGAACACTTTGACTTGCTGGTCATGTTCATAAATTTTATGTCACTCGGTATGAAAAACAAGAAGTGATAAGAGAAGAGATTGGATTAAAAAATAGCAAGTGGTAAGTAGCTGCAGAAGCTGCACAGTGGTGGTGGGAGGCAGCTCTCTCACCCAGAAGGGGAAAGACTAGAATCCAAACAATCTATTTACATTGTGCTCCCTATGGTAAAAGGCCATGCCATGCACACGGTAAATTGGCAGCTTGACCATGTTCTCTGTGAGTGACTGAAGTTGAAGAAAAGTAAGTGTCTCTACTTCTGGTCAAGTCTAAATACTTGAGAATGCCAATTAATTGAGTAACGTGTGATTTAGCTTCATCATTTCAGGAGAGGCAACACACTGTAGCCATTCTGCCTTTGAGCCCTGACTCCAACACCTTCACCTAGTTTTATGACCTTCGTTTTCTCATGTTTACTTGGGATAATAATAGTACTTACATCATAGATTCTTTGTGAGGTTTAAATTAGTTAATATATATAATGTACCTACAATAGTGCCTAGCACATAAGCAGATTATTATTATTATATTATTATTATTATTATTATTGCTATTATTCAAACTAAGAGACAAAATTATATAACTTGAGTAAAAGTCAGAAAATCATAAAGCTTTGGAAAGATGCATCTGTTAATACAGGAAATCTGAATAATTCTTGAGAACTGATAAAAATATTATTATAAACATAATTATGGCCAACTTTCACCATGAAAAATGGCAGTAAGTTAGGTGTCTCCAGTTTTAAAATGAATGAGAATTGACTATCTGTTCCTAAGTGTATGTTCACCTTGGTGCCAGAAAATTATAATTCTAGACCTTTCAAAGAGTCACAAACGCTAAAAATGCAAGGTAAATCTTTATGTCTGTAGACAAAAGCATTCAGAGTTCCAAAATATTTGATGAGTAAGTGAATAGCTCTTGATCCTGAGGGTCTCTTCTGACTTTATGAGAAGTGAAATTGTAATAAGAAGCTCATCTTTGCTGCTCTTCTTTGTTTTTATAGTTTCTCCTCAGAAGCAAGGTTTAGTGTTGGCTGATTTAGGTATTCCTTTGCTTGCAGCTAAGGATGAGGACTAAATGACATTGAAATTTATTCCAGTGCTGTAACACTAATGTTTTCCTAGTAGAAGCCAACTTCTGTATACTCCCAACCCCCCACATCCAGAGGCTCCTTCCTTACCAGTAGGAAGGAATTGGAATTTTAGTCAATTTTTTATTCTTTTTTTATGTTCTACTATAGCTTGAAAAATGTAAGTTCACTCCAAGTTGGTTTACTTATTAAAAAGCATTATAAGTATGAAGGCTGAGAAATTATTGTCAAAATGCAAAATAAAAGGTTAGCTATGCCAAAAAAAATGTAAGCTAATGCATAAATGGAACATAAAATTTTACTGGTTCTTCTACCTTTTTGTAGATTCAGTGAAACATAATTTTCAAACTCACTTGAAGGATATCAAAACTCTTTTGTGGCTAGATATAAAATAGTGCCAAATAAATCAAATGTAGGGTACAAAGTGATTTCAAAAATAACCTATGGGACAATGAGATGTGTTAAGGTTTTACTGATGGAGTACATCAGACCTGCAAGTTAGTACAGTGCTCAAGCAAATGGTCTCTAGAACCAGGTAAACTTTGGTTTAAATCAAAACTGCTCATCAGCTAATGACCTTGAACAGGTTACTTCCCAAATAATTAGTTTCTTTATCAGCAACATCAGAATTGTTACAATTGTGAATGTGAAATGAGATAATATATAAATGAAGTGCTTAACCCATTAACTAGTGTAGAGTAAGCATTTCATATGTGTAGACAGTTTGAAGCTGTTTTTGAAGTATTATGACAATATTTTGAATGGAGCTGAAAACCTAAGCACATTGATGGCATTAGTGAAAGTTATTATTTTAAAAAAAGGTATTCTTCAGTAAAACTCCTTTGATCTTTGATTTTATCAATAATTGTCAAGATAAGAAATCTATATAGCTACACTTGCCCCCAGAGACAAAGGGTCAAAGAGGAAGTGCAGCTTTTCAAACCAGCTTTCATCATGGCCACTCTGAAGCTTGTGCCTATTCAGCATTAAGTTCCAAATTATCTAAAACTCAGAACAATATATGATATTTGTAATTATTATCCTAGCCCTTAAGAAAAAGTTAAATTATTTTAGTGGCTTTTGTAAAAAGTAGTAAAATATATACTATTCTATATATTTAAATTTTAGTTATATTAACTCTCCATAACATATACTTGTTTCAGGTTAACTTTTTACGTAAATGCGTCGTCTGCTCTTGACTTCTAAAATATTGCCTCTTAAGGTTGTACTTGTTTTAATTTAAGTAATTACTTCAGAGGTGACCTAAATATTTAAAAGTGTAAAGTTGAAGTGAAAACCATTAATTCAGCAAACATATGAGTATCTTACTCATCTATGCCCAATGCCTTTGTTGAGCCCAGAGCTGGTATATACAATAAGTGCTAACTAAATGTTAGAATAGATGAATAAATAAATGAAAGAATAATGTGTGTAGAATATAACATCATGTTTAAGAGTACAGGCTTTCGAACCAGACAGCTGGGTTTGAGTCCTGGCTCTCCCGCTTAATATCTTGTGTGTGCATGTGACCTCAGACAATTTACTTAGCCCTTTTTGCCAAATTTTCTCATCTGTAAAATTGTGATGATAATAATAGTTTCCTCATTGGATATTTGAAGATTAAGTAAATTAAAACTAACAAAGTATTTGTAGCAGTGACAGTAAAATAAATAATACAAAAGAAATATTACCCATAACTTTAAAAGCAAAAGTTCTATGTGAAATCCCAACAAAAAGTCATGTACAACTAATGTAAAATTATGAAGAATGATGACTGGGTTGGTAACTCAACTGTAGCCAGCTGATACTGACTGTACCCATATTTTTCATATGTAGGCCTTTCTCAGACTGGTGACTTGGAAAAGGAGGAGGGTATTTGAATCTAGTCTGGAGTAACATTCAGGTGTTGCTACGTCAGCTCGTAGCTTAGCCCGTCTTGCCCAAGATTTAATAGGAGAAAAGTTTTCTCTCATCAATTTAAAAGACATTAAGCCACTCTATTTAAAACAGGTGAAACAAGGAGATTCTTCTGAGTTAATGAAATGACAGCTCATGGTCGTACCTCGGGAGAACCCTAGCTGTGCCAGTTTTAGGAGTGGGAATGATTCAGCACTAAATTTATATTCTCCCCCAGTTACCATCTGATCAGCAGGTCATACAGATAACATGGGCAATAATGTGTTTATCCAGTTTTCTGGAGGATATTTAAATATTCCTCTGTGCTGGTGAGTTGCATATTTGAGTATCAAATTTAATTTCCAAGAGTAATGGCTTTTCAAAATGTCACTCAGAGTCTACACTTCAATACTAAAATAATGTCATTTTATCTTTTTATTTTTGAGAAATTGATATCTAATCTATAACAGAATAAGCAATACTATTTAGTCAGCTGGGCTCTATTTCATTAAAATTTTGACCTCTTTGATATGTTAAACTAAATTTAAGTAAATATAGCCTCACTTGTTTTAAAGAGTGACTAAATGTCTTCAGTTTTTAAGAGAAAAAATTTTTTGTTGTTTATAGAATCTTGGGCTACATGGGGTAAAATGTGATCCGATGTAGCAATTTCTGAACATTACAGCAGACTAGAGTCAAATACAATTTCTTAAGTTTTGCCTTTCATCCCTACTTTAAAAAGCACTTGAACCGTAAAGTAATACTTTCTAAGACTAGATTTTTACAACAGAAATTAATAAAAATATTTCCTGACATCTCCCTGTATGCTGTCTACATGTGATTGAAAAATATAACCGAAATGTAGTGTATGGCTCCTGGAAGATGGAAGGATTAGCTTAAGTGGAAGAAAGAAGAAAGCCACTCTAAATTAGTGTAGTGCTTTCTGTTTCGGCACAGAAGCAGAAACAAGTGCAGCATCAGGCAACTGCATGGCCTGCATGAGATGGAAGACTGTTATGAGGTGTGCAAATGGGCAGAGATAGTGGTGTTTCTTTATTACCTGAAATTCTTTATTATCTTTATTATCTTTAGCATTTATGTGACATCATGTTTTACCTTTGGTTATATTTTGTCTATATCTTTATAGACAAATGGGTTGTAAATGGTTTTAGAACAAATGTCATGTCTTATATTTATAATTGGCATAGCATTGACTCCAATGCTTATACATCGTAGATATACAAAAAAATATTTGAATATTTGTTAATTGATTAACATATATGTATTTCTAAAATAGTTACTAGGATGTCTTATCAAAAAATATTTATTGAATACCAAAATGATTTTAAAACATACTAGATGCAGCTTAAACATTAGTATTTAGTTATCCCTAGATCTCTAGGTGCATTCATTTATATAATGAATTTATTTAATTCACTTAATAAATTCTATCTTGATATCTATTTGGTGCCAAGTTTCAAGTACCAGACTGCTGAAGCACACTGACAAAATGAGCTACCCAAGTTCCATGAGAAGAGAGCAAACAATTGCAGTAGAATTTCTGTAATGGAGATCTAATACAATCTTGAGAAAACACTGTCGTTGGCATCCAGAAATTCCTGATGTCAAATACAATGTTGCCATGTAGTTAGGTTCATGAAATGATCTGAGCGAACCCGCACCACCAACGAGCCAGCAGTCATGCTATGTGAGCCCAGCTGCCCAGATTCCAACTGCAATTCGGTGCCACCTGTTGGCTGTTGTCTACTCTGGTGGAAATTCCAAAAATGAAGGCGATTCTGGATCCCATGGCAGTCTGACTGAGACCTTCGGGTTAGTGGCAGAGTCCAGGTATCTCCTTGTTGGATTTCTGAGTACATGGCACAGGGTTGACCGCCCCTCGCTGCTTCTTAAAATAGGCTTGAGAGCCTTGCCATCTTTACACATCCGCCTCCCAGAGGATAAGAATTTTTACCCACCTGCTTGCCAATAGGTGCCAGGCAGAAAAATGAGGGCAAATTGGCAATCATGTTATATCTCATTTTAAGTCATGGAATATGTTATTGTAAGTTTTTATTTTATTTACAGTTGACATAAAGGAAAGCAGAGACTTAAAAGAAATATAGTGGTTGGCCAAAGTGGCCTGTGGAAGAAGGGTGTTTGAGAGAGAGAAGGAAAGTAGATGTCAAGGCACAAAAAACTGAAAGTATGTAGGTATTTCAGAGAACTACATGCAGTTGTGTCTCTATGGAGTGTAAAGTTTAAGAGCAGAGGGAGGAAATGAAGTTGGAATTTCAGACCTGAGGAATATAACTCATTTTGTAGGCCATGCAACAGACTTTCTGTCTTATTCTGTAGATGAAAGAGCTATTAAAGAAATTTTTGCAGGAATTTTATTTGTAAAAGATCACAATAAAACTCAGTTTTCTCATCTGTAAAATAAGATAACAGTACTTACTTTATTGGGTTGCATGGCTTAGAAAAAAATATCTGAAGTATTTTGCATTGAAGTCATTGCAGAGTAAGTATTAGGAGAGTGGTAACTATTGGTATTATTATATTATTAATTTACTATAATGACTGGCAGGTCAAAGTTAAAGACTTGTAGGTAATTTTCTAAATTCATAAAAACCTGTATTTTCTGTTTCAGTGACAATCAAATTCATATATACATTCAGATAATTTTGAAAGCGATTCATTTTTGTTTTCAATTTTGAATGTCAATTAGAACTAAGATAAATGCATTAAGGTATATGTTATTTTCTTAGATGAAATATTTATGTTCTATATTACTCTAAGTTTATTAGCCTTAATAAAAAAATATTTTGCTTTGCAGACTTTCTCTTTGGGTCATTTTAGAAGTTCTGTCTTTTGTAATAGAATTTTATAATATTTATTCTTTTAAGGTTACAGTTGAGGAACTGAGGCCAGAGAGATCACGTCATTTGCCTAAAGGCATGCTCTCTAGTCCTAAAGTCAGAACTTCAGTCTCATGAGCCTAGTTTCTTATTTATTGACCTAATTTTGCTAATAATTTAAAAACATAGAACTACTCTCTAATGGATGAAATATCTGAATTTCCATCCTGACTTTTCTCTGACCTACCTTTGTAGGAACGTATGAAAGCAAAAACGTTAACTGGGAAAGCAGAGATAAAATGAACTCCTGATTGTGAGGATTATAAAATCCCTGACTAAGGCTTATAGGAGAATGGATAAGTACAGTTACCACAATGTAGCATAAAGCTTGTGAAGCGAAATAGAGCAGCTAGTTGTAGGTAGGTAGGAAATGCAAATTTGAAAGAAATGCGCAAAACAAAAGGAGTGACCCAAATATTTTTACCAAACGGTAAGCTAAGCCTTACCATCTTTTTACATGGGACATAGTTGGACTACTATGTAAGTCTCAGCCAGCCAGTCTCAGGTTATGGTTCCTGGATTTGCAGCATCAGCATCACATGGAAACTTGTTAGAAATGCAGATTTTCAGGCACCACTCCAGACCTACTGAAAATCCAGGGATGGAGAAGAGAAATCTGTGTGCTAACAAGCCCTTCAGATTATTCTGAGGTCCAAAGTTTGTCAACCCCTGCTCTAAGCTCAGGGGAATTTGTTTTCATCTTCCTGCAGTACTAATAAAGTGTGGTGTCTCAGGGCATGAGTTTTAGAATTTGCTCTGCTCAAATACCAGCTGCATGACTTACTGGCCATAATACCTTGGGAAAACGTTATAACCTTTTTGCACTTAACATTTTTCTTCTGTTTTTATATGAAGTTCCTATTTCATAAAGTTGTTCTGAGGAGTATTTTAAGTGGGGTACAGTATAAATGAGAGTCCTAAGGTGGAAAAGTGCTTGACATTTTTCAGGAATTTCAAAGAGGATGCTATGGCAGAAAAAGTAGTTTATAAAGGAAAGTGAGATAAGGTAAAAGAGAGAGACAGAGTCCAAACTAGTGGCCTTACATGACCTTGGAGAATGAGGGTAGGTTTCTATGCTCCTGAGGAAGAATTGGTATTTGCAAGGAGGGACATTTTTGTTGTTGTCGTCGTTGTGAGAGGAAAAAGAGATAATAGTGTGCAGGAGCAATTAGGTTTATAGACTGATATTTGGAAGATAAGGAAATTTCTTCTGATATCCTCTGTTTATGGGTTTTGGATTTTTCTCAAGTACAAAAAGACATTGAAGAATTTTAGCACAAGAGTGACATACCCAATTTATGTTTTAGGAAAAAATCACTGGCTGCTGCTACGTGGAAAATGGAGTAGGGTAGACAAGAATATCCATGGACTTGAGTGGTAAAAGCCAGAATGGGAAGAAATAGGATGTTAAAATATTTTAGAGGTAGAATCTATAAAATCTAATAATAGAGTAGTTGTGGAGTTAAAGGAAAGGGAAGAATCAAAGGTGCCTCTCAGGTTTACATCTTAAGCAACTTGGTAAATAGTTATACTCTATCACAACAAGGAAGACTGAAAGAGGAATATATTTGAAAAAAAAAAAAAGGTTAAATTTGTTGTGGCCAACATTAAATAGACCAAACCAAGTATGCTCCCAAAGGCTGTTTATTAGCCAGCGGCTGTCCTTGCCAGGAGCAGCCCTGAAATGCAGAGGTACAGGGTTTTTAAGCCCTCAATCCCATTCTTCATTCTGTCCGAACACAAAGATCTACTTTTTTTCTATTCACTACCTGTCATCCCACTGGCCAGGTGTGCAAGTGGGGGTACAGAAGGAGAATGCTCATTGTTAATAGCCTATGTTCCCATGACGGTAGCCAAGCAATAATTTCCAGCTTATACACAATTGATTGATTCTCATGCCACGCAGGTAAGCAGGGCCACTCAGGCAGTTGGCATTTGAGCTCATTGTTACAAGTTTCATGATTAACAGAATGCGGCTAAGAGTTCCAGGAGCTAGGCCTTTGTCTAGTTTTAGGTTTTAATTAACCCTTACCCTTACCACATTTCAGCAGGCTGTCACAAAATTCAGTTAGGGACACATCAAATTTGTGATATCCTGTATCTGGGTGGTTATCATAAGTTGGTGACTGGATAGACAGTTGTGGAGTTCAGAAAAGAAACCTAGTCAGCTAATTTAAATTTAGAGATGATTGGTGTGTGGATGTGTTTGGAGGGCATTATATCTGTATGTATATATTGGTATAAATATTGGTGTGTATACATTATTTTTAAGATAAGAGAATTTCTTCTCATAGCTTCCATTCTTTCTGTGAAATAAAAGGAAAAATCATCCGTTGAGAGAAAAACAAAAGGAGGGAGGTTTGAGTAACATGAAGAAGCAGTACAGCGGTTATTGTGGAGAGTGGGAAGCACGTGTATAGAGTAACTTTTAAAGCCATTGACAGTGGATTGTAGTGGAACCAGTGTGTCCTGCTGAATTTTTTTCCCAACGATGCTCAAATCTTGAGATATAAGCATAGAAGAAGCACATGGTAGCATAGCATTCATCAGAGGGTTCTGCCAGTTGGATGTCATATAAGGAGAGGTACTAAAAAGTTACTGAGATAATGGGCTATGGAATCTAAATAAAGTGTAAGAAAGGTTAAGAGGGCTGATAATTGGAAAAAAAGTGGGGAGACTGAAGTTATAATATTGAAGATAAGGATACCTGGTTAAATAAGCTAGAGAGAACACAGAAAGCCTTATAACAATTTTCTGAATAAGGTTGGGTATATTATCCCCATTTTATATAATGGGGCAACTCAGACTCAAACTACTTTGGTTACTCAGTTACAGCACAAGCATTGCAGCTGCATCCCGAATGTGAGTCTCCTACTTAAATTCCATTGGCTTATTTTTCTTACTAGGTATGCAGATCATAGATATTCTTTGTTCAAGGTTGGGAATTGTTGCCCTTAACAGAGTAGAAATACTTATGTCCAAATAAGTATTAAAATTAAAAAAAAATTTGTTTTAGTGCATGTGTTTGCCCTAGATTTGTAATATTTATTTGCTAAAATGTTCTTTTACTGCTTTATATTTTCATTTTCAATGTACTTATTTTGTTTTATTTGAGTGTCATTTGTATTTTAGTTATTTTTAACATTAAGCTTGTTTTCAATGATATCATTTGACTGCCTTTATAAGGTTTTTGCATTAGTCCATTTTATTCACAGAACAACACTAATGTCATAATATCAAAGGGAAATAATGATTTACATAGGAAAATACATTTTAAAGCAAATATTTTTGCTGGCATTTTAAACCACTAATCTGGAGCAGCATTGTTCAATAAAATAAAATATGGGCTACGTATGTAAGTTTAAATACTTTACTAGACACATTAAAAAAATTTAAGGAAGTACAATTTATTTAATAATGTATTTTATTTAACCCAACATATCCAAAAAATTCTAATTTCAAATTTGAATCTATATAAAAAGATTAATGATATATGTTAGTCTTTCTTTTGGGGGGTGTACTAAGACTTCTAAACCAGTGTTTATATTACACTTAAGAGCATCTTGATTTGCATGAGATACATCTCAAGTGTTCATTAGCCATATATTGCTAGTGCCTATAGGACTGGAAAGTGCAGATCTGCAGCCTTTATAAAATATAATTCAACAAAGCGAAATACTCAGACAAAGTCAAATTCTTTGTCTGTTTTCTTTGAGAGAAGCATGGACTAAGAAATCTTGGTTAGGAAAGATACCTATTTGTTACAAAGAAGACATAGTAGGTTTTTTTTTTAAGTAAATAGACTATCAAATTGATATAAACTTCTGGTCTTTTTTAAATACAACAATTTAATTGGTAATCCTGTTTTTTAAATCCATAATATTTTTCATTAAACTTATATGTGACTGCTTTCAAAAACATGTATTTAGCATAATTGTCTTTATATAAATTTGACTTTAAATGACTAATGATAAATCTTGGGAAATTTGATAGTTTCGTTGTAATAATAATCTATAACAATCATTCAAAAAGTTCTGAAGATTTATGATTTTTTACTTTGGAACATAAGAATTTTAAAATGTAAGGATTTAATGCTGAAAATCTAATAAATGTTACTTGTTAAATTAAAAATTAAGATTCCGCACATAATGTGAATTAGCACTGTTTTAGATTAAAATCCTATTATAAAATACTCAGTGTGATATGAAACATAATACCAACACATACACTTATTATATGCTTATAATTGAATACTGTAAAAAATATCAAAATGAAGAAAAATACCTTTTATTTCTATTTGCCTTTGTACATTCAATTCATTATTCATTCAGACATGAATTTAAGAGAAGTGACAGGTTATGTTTATTAAAGAAAAAGAACTTATAGTACATAAATATTCATGAAAGCAGTAGTTTATAAATATACTGCAAGAAGTATGTTAGAGACACAATATTTACAATTTGCTTAAGTTCTACTTATATTGATTATTTTATTATGATGCATAGATATTTATTAGCTTCATTATTTTCTAGCCTTTTGGCACCTCAACATTCATTTGAAAATGCAAGTTGTTAGTTTCATAAAGTGGCTAACTAACTGAAGTAATAATAATGTCTTTGAACTAATTTTTGCTATTCGCAATGTAAACTTGAAAAAATAATACTTTAATGTTTCATGTAAACGTTTTTACCACAAGTGTGCCCAGGTTATAGTTGTGACTCCTTTTTGATGACCTCTTCATTGGCTATAATTAGGTCTCTAATCTCGCTGAACATTTTATCCAGTCTTAATAATATTTAGCTAAAAGCAATAATACATTTAAATAGCATTTAAATTGGCATTTTTATATATAAAAAGATGCTATGGGAAAATCTGGGTTTTGGAGTTTGGAAGTGTTTTCAGGAGGATGATTTGTAGAATTAAGAGAATGGCTCATTTCATTCATTATTTACTAACAAAATGGAAAAGTAAGTTTATTTGCATGGATTTGTATAGCATTTCATTTACTGCCAAAAGTGTATAACTTTTCATTTAGTACTAACCACAGATAACAAATGTCTGTTAAACTGAATTTACTTGTATATACATTATTATTAATCATCTGTGTAAAGATCATCTTATAAATATTTTCATTGAAATACAGTTTTTCAAGTTTGAAATGACCAAAGGTATGGAAATTATTTACCTATATGAAGTCTGAGGGACCATTTCTTTGAGGCCACAGAACTTCTCTATTTATGTAAAATAGCTACTTCAAATAAATCTAGCAAGTTTAAGTTTCTGTGCTTACCAAAATCTCAATGTCTCCAGTAATTATAAACATATATAATAAGTAGAGCTGGCATCTAACACTTAGCATGTGTTGTGTACGTGTGTGTGTGTGTGTACAGACACTGTTCTGTGTTCTATATAATGGTCAGTCAGGTACTGCCACAGGGGAGACACAGAGGCTAAGGGAAAAAAGCTTATTATACTAATAGGTTCTAGGAAACATGAGGCATGCCACACCATGCAGGGCCACATACTGCCACAGGGTGGTCAGGAGGCAGAAAGCCTTTATTAGGGTTTCCACAGGAAACACAAGTCGCAGCAGAGTAAACTGACTAGTTTGAATAATTGCTGAAGGGCTGGTCTTTGGGCCCTGGCATGATCTCTAATTATCTGGTATGGGCCCTGGGGTGATAGCTGAGTAGGGGATGTTGGCTTGCTGAGAATGGGCCTGCAGGAGGAGGTCTGGCTCTGGATTGATTAGTTTGCATATCAAAGCCAAGCTCTTTGCTGAGCCCTTTGCTGTGGCTGAGAATTGGCTAGCCCCAAGGAACTGCAATCTCCCCAGCCAAGAAGATTTTTAAGATGTCAAAACATCATAATATACAGAAAATAAGAAATATAGACAATACACATATGTATGCGTGCACTCACATACATATAGTCTTTAGACATTAATTTTTTAATACCCACTAAAAGTGAATTTAGAAATACTAAAAATCTTTACTTGGAATTTTGTTGCTTAGATCGTTTTAAAAATCTATAATCATTGGCCTTTCACTATGCTATTGAAAGAAAGACTCCTCCTTGGTTTTTTACTTTGTAAGTCCAGAACTCTCATTTTCTCCCAAGCAAGGGAGGGACCTGATGATACCTGATAACAGCATGGTCTCAGGAAACAAAATGTGCTCTGCTTCACCACCTACCTTTCCAAATCCCTTGGCCCTATGTCTTGAGCCTTGCTATCTGTTAAATAGGATAGACAGTAAAAATCGCTGTCTTTTCCAGTAAGAAAGCTTTTACTAGAGTAACAATGAAGAATAACATAATACATGTGACATAATGCCACAAATTACAGGAAGATGAAACAGTGAGAGTTATTTGATGCCCTACAGATCATTTTACCTGATTTTAACAGAAGGTAAGAAAGGTAAAAGGGCAGAAACTACTTCTTTCTGCTCAGTTATTATCAGACAAATATAAAGAAAACATAGCCTTCAATAAAAGTATCTTTATTTTGAAATACAAAGGAATAATATATAGATAATATATATTTGTCCTCTTGAAAACATTCTAGAATGTTTTTAGTGTTTTTTTTTTTAATCCTATGAGACTTCAGAAATTCAGGTAGATCCTTCCACGTAAGTTTGAAAGATTGATTTTAATTAGTCATGGGAGTCGTATCTGTAATAATTAGATTTTATCATGATATGTAAGTTTAAGGCATGTTCTCAGTCTCTGAAAAGATATAATGTGATTACATAAAAGTAGAGATTTTTTTAAATTTGAATTTGATTTCTATCAATTTTTCCAAAAAATCAGAATATCCACTATTTTTCAAAATAGGGACTAATATGTTTTGTACTTCATAGACTGAGAATTAATATCCTTAATATATAGCTATTTATGTTTTTATATATTTTAAAACAAAATGTCTAGTTATTTTATACAGGCAAGAGTTACAGTTTAAGCATATTTTCGTATTTTATGATTTTATATGGATAAATTATAGTCTAAGAATATTTTCATATGCTGGTTTAGCTTTCAGTATTATTTTTGGAAGCATAATGTGAATTTTTATAAAGTGTAATCATCTTAATAGTGCAGAATATTCATCACTTGTTAAATAATCTACAAACTTGATACACTGATTATAGAGTTGGATGATTAGCAAGAATAAATCAAAGCTCTTGGTTTATTTTTTATTTTCACAAAATCTTAACTATTAGTGTTCCTTTGACATTAATAAGAATGGTGGAAAATGTAAAATGGTGCTTGAAGTTACAAGCCAGTGAGTATACCTTTTGATAATTTGTCATTCCTTTTTTTGGTACTGGAAATGCTATATAATTATGTGGTAAAATCAGAAGAAGCCAAAATGAAAATGAGTTAGAGGCAAGTCTGCCCTACCTAAAATATTTACATAGCAATCATGAGCTTTAGCTGAAAAATACAGGTGAAATTGTTACCGCTTGGGTGATGTGAAATCAGGTGTTTCCCCAGCAGCATGGGAGAGGGGAGGGATAACCGCACAGAGTGTGGTTGGCATTATTTCTGGGTTATTCCTCATTGATGCAGTGAAGAATCACAGGTCAGTGAGATTTAGAAAAGATTTATTAAAAGTATATTTTAGAAAAACAAAGCATGCTCTAAGAGGCACGTGTTTCAGTGAAGGACTATAACAGAGCGCTGTAACAACAGCCATCATAACCAACACAAATTGGCCAGAAGAGGGAATGTCTGCATTATGTTTGAGCCATGCTAGGTCAGGTCATTTTGATTGACACTTGGCTGCTATATAACACTTTACCTAGTGAGCATGTGCTTACCCAGAATTCTCCTATAATTGGGGTGCTCTTTGGGCAGTCTCTAAACTGGGCCCCTAATCCTTTGTTTCCTGTCACTCAGACCTGATTTAGCTACCTAACAAGACAATAGAGAAACTTAAGGGGATTAGGCACACATTGTATTATTGGATTAGAATTATGGAGTTTATTCTGGAAACTTGTGAAGGGAGAGATATTATTGCTTAAAAATCATATACTGAGGAAAATTGGGGAGCAATAGGCAAAACTGGATTTAAAAGAAAGAAAAAGAACCATGAAGATTTGAAAGGAATTAATTTTAAAAAAATAAATTAACAAGTATTATAGTCATAAAAATTTGGAGGTTAAACGAACCTTAATAATGGTCTCTAGGTTAGGAAAGTGAGGCCCAATGAGTAAAAGAAACTTTTCTGGTAAACCATTATGAGTGTGGTTTCGGATCTAGAAATTGTGATAATATAGTGGAATTTTAGTCACTAGCAAGCTGATAGGAAAGGAATTTTGGAGATTGTAGGTCTTCCTGGTGCTCCTTAAACTATCCTAAGTAAGTAGTGATGTCCTCTGTAACCACCAAGACACTGTTTCCAGCTGTGAGACCCAGTGTCTAAGAACCTGCGACATAACTTCATTACTAATGGATAACTAAGGCAGACATTTACAACTAAAAATGCTTTATTAATTAGCTAAATATATTTTCCTAAAACTGGCCTCAACTTTGTGGCATAGACACACATATACATATATCTAAATATATTGGAATATCTAAATATATGTGTATGTGTGTCTATATATTTAGATACTCCAATATATTTAGATACTACCCTAATACATTATAGTATGTTGATAGAATGCATTTATCTATAGTACCTGCAATAGTGTTAAAAATACTAAGTTTTAAATTTGTCTCCTCCAGAAAACAAAGAATTAGCAATAGAAACTCAGTTTTTACATACTTTTCAGAGAGTGAGACATTTTCCTGACTGTTTAACTTAATTTGGGTTTCTTGATATTGAAATTTCAATTATAAACTAAGACAATGTTCTTATGCAGCCATATTTGCATTTAACATGCTACTTGCCAGTAAATTAAAAGAGACTGTGTCATATCATTTTTGTATCCATATTTGTAGAGAGAGATGTTCGATAAACTTTGGTTGAATAAATGATTACTACTTTACTAGCCTAAAATTATAGATGGTCATTTGAGTAAGTGAAATAAAGCTTATTGAATCATAAATTAGGATAATAATAATTTCAAGCTCCACATTTTAGGAAAGGAGGAGTATTTAATATACAGAAATTTCTTAATTAGGGGAGCTTTAGACAGAAGCAGGGCTTGTCTCTCTCTCTCTCTCTCTCTCTCTCTCTCTCTCTCTCTCTCACACACACACACACACACACACACACACACACACACACCAAGGACTATGCCAGCAATGGCACTTTAAAAACCCAGACATCAGCCCAATGACTGGCAACTGGTACAAGCAAGTTATCTTGGTGATAAATATTCAGTTAACTCTTGTACTTACCTCCAGGAAGATAGCAGAGGGAGGGAAAAGGAATTTAAGCCTTTCAAGATACCATGACGTTTGGGAGGTTGGCCAGCCTCCCTGGGTTTTTTCCTACTCAACCATTGTTACTATTGTCTTCTAACTTTTTAACTCTACAAGCCCCTCCCTAGCATCACTTCTGACCCAAGATGTTTCAATACTTCCACTCCTACAATTATCTCTGCCTACTTCCTATCCATAAGTGTCTTTTCTGTTCCTGTGCTGCAGTTCTCATCCTCCATTGTGTTAGTTGCTAGGCCTTTTGTATCTCTATCCACAAATTTTTGAATCATCTCAGTCTCTAATTCCTTGGATAAGTTCTCTTCTAACCATGTTCCCAATTCTCGATAAGATGAAATATCATTTTGACATGACTGTATATTTTATTTACAGTGCTACTTTTATGCCAATACTCTCACAAACTCAGAATTTGTCTTTGTCATATGTTTGCTATTTATCTTAACGGCTAATCACTTAACTCTGTTCATTAATTAATGCTTTTGGCCCTATGGTCTGTAGCCTTCATGTAATCACATATTCCTTTAATCCTTGATAGGCTATTTAAGACTTTGGGGGAATATTTGAAAATATTTCACTTACCTTTTACCTTTTTTCTAATGGTTGACAATACTAGATTTGCCTTTTTAAAAATCTTTCAGAATGCAACTTTCAACAACTATAATTATGTCATAAGATAGATAACTTGCATTGGCAATTTTACTTTAAGAATACCAAAGATATAGTTTTTCAGTATTTGTCTAAAGCCAAAATTAGAAAGTATGTGTAAAACAATATTTAGAAATGTAGAAACACTGTAGAAGCACTGTCTCTTTCTGGAACTGAGCATCTTACATCAACACCCAATATTATTGTTCAGTAAACTCAGAATTAGCATTAAAGTCATGCTATACCTTTAACCTGGGGAATGAACTGTGTGTATTGAATAGCTTGACTTATGCAAAAGAAAAAGGAATGTTGGTCCTTGATTGCTCTTATTTGTCTGCTTTATTTTTTTTCTTATTGCCAATTCTTTTTATGTTTATTTTGGAAAAAACAAAATAGAAAAAAAAGAACATTTTTTAAGCATAATTACCATCCAGAAAAAAATTAAAACTATTTTAGCACACTGTTCACAGTATATCCTTCTAGATATTTTGCTATGTGGATTTATAATTTTCCCCCTAAGAACATAAACTTCTGAACATGTAAGTTTATTTTTCTTTATGTTCTCTTTATTCTTCGATTATATGGGTGACTAGTAGATCATCTCATAAACCCAGATTCCCTGAACTACTTATTAACAGGAGATGTTTCTTTCTTTTTATATCATTTTCTTTTTATGGTTGTTGTTGTTGTTGTTTGGTGTGGGTTTTTCTGGTTCATTTGTTTTATTTTTATGTCCGTGTGCCACTGGATAGCCTCTAGCATTTGAATTTGTATCCCCTATCATTAGGGTAAGTTCGTATTTGGTATGTGTGCCAGCCAAAGCTAAGCTGCAAAGGTCTGCTTCCTCTCATCCTTTCCCCATATCAGGAATATGTTTTATGTCAATAATTATTTATTTACAACAGCATTTTCAAAGGTACATTCTATTCTATCAATGAACATAACTTACTTAAACACCCTCTACTGTTAGATACCTATGGGGTTTTCCTTTGTGTATGTGTATGTGTTTTGCTATTACAATCAATTCTTCCATAAATATCATTTCTGCTGAATCTGTACTAAATCTTGCTAAGTTTTCTCTTAGGATAAATCCTGAAAGTAGAATTGATACATTAAAAGGTAGGCATTTTTTAAGGCTTTTGAAACATATTGTCAAATTCCCCTTCAGAAATTTATCACTGAGACTCCCACCAACAGTAGTGGAGACTTAACCATATTACTAGACTTAACAGATTTTTTCTTTCAAAGTAATTAATAATGTAAGAGGTCTTTGCTTCCTTAACCATTCAAAATGATCATCCATGTTTACAGAGTCATTACTAAGTGTTCCATAAATTAAGAGTCCCAAAACTTCAGAAATTATGGTGGATAGCTTGTTTACTTGCAACATTAATTGCTTGTAGTTTTAGGTGACTGTCCAGTGAGGAAAGGAAAGGAAATCAGTAGTGACAGCCTCCCATTGGTCTCCCTCCCATCAAAATACAGCAGCCTCAGGGCAACTATTTGTCAACTCATCCCTGGTGATCTCTAAATTTTAAGGACAGGAAAAGTAAATCCATCTTATAAAATTTTTAATAACTTTTTATAGATTGAAGAGAAGTATATTTCTTGAAAACCAAATGGTAATTAAAATATCCACATACTAATTTATCAGTTCCAGTTAGTATTTTACTGTGTCCTACCACATCCCAGTAATCATAGAAAAAAAACCAAAGTCCTTTTTCTAATTACCACCATTCGCAGTGTTAGTCTAGCAGTAACTCATCCATCAATCAGCCCACGTGCTTCCTTTACTCATTGATTACTTTCTGACCATATTGTATAGAAAACTGATGATTTTTTTCAAATGAATGCAAGAGGAAAAGCTTTTTTCTTTATTTTTGGAGTATAGACAACATCAATAAATATGAATTTATATAAAGTGAAATAAATCATTTTTAATTCAAAGCCAATGAAAACGTCAATCCCTGTGAGAAAATTTAGCTACTATTAGATAAATCTTATTAGTTTTTTCATAAAATAAAAAACTTATTTTAGAAGGTCACTCTTAGCAATGGATGCTATCATGTTTTGCCATTTTTTTGTAAAAATTTCCCACCCAACTACTTTCTTTTTAAAAGCAATAGTAAAGCAAATTGGAGAAAAGTGCTTTGGGAAACCTTTTCCTTGTAAATATTTTTTTTTCCTGTGACCATATAAACTAGTCTTCTTCAACAACAGAAATAAAATCATAAATCTGTTTTCTACAGTTGAGTTAAGGTTGGCCTTGAATAACAAGGCCCATTCAAGACCACGGTATTCGAAATTTTCTAATCCTAAAAACATGTTCCATACAGAAATGACAGAACTTAGTTACGCCCCAGATGTTTCTTCTAAAAACATCTTTTTCTGTCTTTCCCTTGGTACTCTCGCCTTCACTTTTAACGACCCCGTCGGCCTTCAGTGTCTTTGCGTCCACAATGCAGAGCAGCCCGATGGGCGCCGCCGGGACGAGCATGCCCAAGAGCAGCAGCCTCAGCGGCGACCTGTGCTCGCTGGAGAAGAACGACGGCAGCCAGTCGGACACCGCGGTGGGCGCGGCGGGCGCCGGCGGCAAGAAGCGGCGCTCCAGCATCGGGGCCAAAATGGTAGCGATCGTCGGCCTCTCCCGGAAAAGTCGCAGCGCTTCCCAGCTCAGCCAGACGGGTAGGCATGCCTGTGCTCCTTTCGATGTCGCGTTTGAGTCGTGATTCAGATACAGATGCTTTTCTCTTGCTCGTTTTGTTGCAGTCACATGTGGATGGGGGCATGTTCCGGAGGGGTCAGCCTTTCTGAACCCTTTTTCAGGGACTTTGTTCTTCAGTGATGCGTGCACCTGCTTTAAAGTTCACCTTGGCCGCTGGTTCCTGAAATGTGCTCAGTGTCTTTCCTTCCTCCTCAGGGTGGGCTCAGCAGTGGGTCCCCTGACTACCAGCTGCTGGTCCTTGGAAAGGGCCCTCTGATCTGTGAGATGTTTGCTTCTCTTTAGGTTCCTCAAGTTGGAACCAGCCACATTAATTTTCATCCCCCTCAGGTATGGTGATGATGAAGATGACACCTCCTGTTTCGTGTGAATACTGTTTTTATCGCTGACAACCTAACTTCTTTTTCAGTTTGTAAGCAGCATTTACCAGCAGTATCAGTTTTCTCACTACAGTTCTACTTCCTTGTTAACACTTCAAGCAGCAATAGTCTCCGGCAGCAGGGATGGAAGAACTTTCTGCTGACAGTGAAAATATGCAAAGCTTTGCTAATTCAAAATTCAGTTGTTAAACCACATCTGCAAAAATAAATTAGATACAACACTCCTACTCAGAAAAGCCACTATTAGCAATTAAGAGATTTGTGAGTCAAAGCAATGTCTTTTTTTCAAATGGGTGTTGATAATTAAACATTAAATCCCTGGTATCTTGGAAATAATAGCATATCTTCTACTGAACACACAAAGCCATGTAATATGGTGTTTCTTTTACAGCAAATAAATTATAGGCAAGTGGATTAAATCTCGTTTATGTTTGAATACTAAGGTTCTTGTACACAAAAGTCAAGACTTAAATGTGCAACAAAAAGATATTTAAAGATACATTAATTCCTGGACCCGGCTGGTCTTGATTTTACAAACTATAACAGTAATACTGGAATTTGAGCCTTAGATATATAACAATATCATGTTGAAATAGTTATTTGATGGTGTTTCTTATAACTTGGTTGTAACTCACTATATTTAATGTAATTATTGTTATAGGAATTTCTCATTTGGTATGTCAATGTTTTTTTTTTCATTTTAATATAGAAATAGAACTTTATAAACATAAAGGTCATATTTAAATGTTAAATTGTTAATATTTGTATATTAATACATAATTAACTCTGTTGTGATAATACCATAAA